>JAVJIX010000081.1:1940000-3140000 GCA_036785185.1 Paratrypauchen microcephalus | reverse complement strand
AGCATATGAAAAGTGAACACTATAGCGCCCCCTACCATAGACATGAAACATCAACATTATCGGATTTGTACCAAATTTGGGAATTAAATTCTATGAATGACTAGAAGCAAAAACATATATTACTGACATGGGGCATTTTTCTGGTGGAGGATGGGCCGGTACCATGGTAGGGACATGCACATTGGGCGAGAGCCATTCAACGCCACTTGCGGCTTTAATTTTCAATTGTAATTACATTATATTGTCTGAAAATGGTGCTTTTTATTATGTTGTGGTATGGAAATCAATATCAAGCCTGTTATTATGAGTGTCAAAATAGAGTTTGAAATGTGAGTTTTATGACAACAGTACATGGATGGCTGTTCTCTGCACTGCCTCTTTCAGGTCACCAAACACAGACCTGAAAGAAGTCATGAATCGCCTGGGTTCAGGGCGATTTATGCTGCACTGATTCTTCATCCAGTTTTGCTTCAATAAGAACAAATTGTAAGCAGCGTTACAGGGCTATGACCTTTGCAGGCAGCGCAGAAACTACTCCACTCATCTATTTTATTTCAAGTGCTGGTGACAAAGCAAAAGGAAGCCAGGGGTGACCGTGGTCACCGTGCATGGGCACCATGCATTTATCGTTAATAAATGCTCTAGTTCACTGTCTCACTTTGATTAAAAGGTTTGTGCATGCTTTTATTATGTGTGATTTATTTCTTTATTTATTTAGTTCCTAGTTAGTAGGTTGTAGGTTGTAATCATCTTTTGGTCAGTAAATCTAAGCACTCTATGTCACAACTATAGTGATGTCATACTCCCAGAGCCACTTTTCCCTGCTGATAGTATTGTATTTTCCTGTGAAATCCAAAAGGTAAATTCATTGTTAAACAAATAAATCTGCTGCACTGTAGATAAATACAGTCATACTTATTGAACAAAGGTTTTGAAGCCTTATAGCTTCACTCTGCTGGCACAAATTCGATGTTGACTGTTAAGTCTTTTTCAGTTTTATCTTGATTTTGATTGCATGCTCTTATTCTCCTGCTGTTCTTGAACACATTTATATCATATCCTAATAATGCTAACTTATTTTAGCCAATTTAAGTTGCAGTTAAAAGTTCTCCTTTCTCTCCACAAATCTATGACATATATAGTATTTAGGTTACCTGGCCAGCCAAATGATATCTCTCTGTATTTGCTATACAGCGAGATACCATTTGGACACCTTCGCTCCACCCTCGCTCCCCCGGTTAACAACGGACTCCGCGATTCTGATTCGTTCAAAGATGGTGACGTCAGTGCACCCGCCTTTGCCCGCAACGTCACTCTTAGGCAGCGGAAGTTCCTCCTCAGTTTTGAATCAAGATGGCGCATCGGAGAACTGAACGTTCCTTCCATTCAGCTGTAAAATTGGTCTTAAATGACCTAAAACACATCGATTCCTTAAAACCACAGCAGCTGACAGCTCTAGAGGCTTTTCTTTTCTTTCTTTTCTTTTGTTTGATTGGTTCACGTCGCTGTCCGTTAACTGTTCTCTGATTGGTTCACTTAGCTGTCTGTCTACGCGCAACGCCAGCACATTCTGGACAAAGCATTACCAGACTCGCCGCTGGTACACCGATGAGTCATGGATTCTTCCAGGCAAGTATTTAGGAACTATAGGCCTGCCATATGACATGTGTGAGGTTTGGTTTAGTTTGGCCAACTCACCTATTTAAACACTGTTAAGGTTTTGACATGGACAGTTAGCCCAAGAACACAACTCACAGCCTCACTATAGAGACAGGGGCAATGAAGGATTTTAAGGTCTGCACATGGAGATATGTTTCCAAAGCCTGCTCTCTCACAAACTGACATTACAACTGAAGCCCTTTAGCAGTAAGGGACCTGGGCCAAAACACAACTTAAATCAATTCTCTTTGATTAGGTGCCACAGCATACACTACATCATTATAATTCCATTAACAGAGCAATGGATTTTCAATGAATGTAACTGCAGGCCAATGGTTAGGCATAATTGTGTTAAATAAAATAAGGTTCTGGATTAGCTCGTAGTCTTTACTATCTCTTTCACCTCATTTGCAGACAACTTTGTGCACTCCCCTATCAAGGAATTATTTTAAAATGCCTACAAACACTTTACATACGCTATCACAGCAAGATGCCTATGCCATTAGCTGTTAAAGAACCCATATTAGGCTGTTTTCTGATCTACAGATCTGGAAAAAAATAAGAGACCACTGCATTTTTTTCTGAAATCAACATCTCTACATGTATTACAGCCATTCCATTCCAGCGTCTGTTGAAGGGTTATTGCACCAAATATTGATTTCTGAACTCTTCTTAAGGGTAAACATTAGTATTATGTTGTTTTAAAAGGAATTTCATCTTGTTTCTTTGCATTGTCTGAAAACATGTATCTTTTTTGTTATTTTGACCATTTGTCATTTTCTGCAAATAAATGCTCTAAACGATAATATTTTTATTTGGAATTTGGGGGAAATGTTGTCAGTAGTTTATAGACTCAACAAAAATGTTCCTTTTGCCCAAACACATATCTATAAGTAGTAAAATAAAATAAAAAACATGATCATTTTACAATGGTCTTTTCAGCAGCTGTATGTATCAAAAACATACCCAAAGTTGTGTTTTGTTTCATTCACACATATTTAACACACAAACCCTGCATATTTAGGCTGTGTTTTTCTTCCAAATGAAAACACTCTCTTCCACCTTGTGATGTCATGTTGTAATACAGGTATGTTTCACTGTGTTTTTAAACTCCTTAAACATTCACTTGAATAATTTGGATAATTCAGAGGTGGAATTGCCAATTGACAATCTGGACTAAACGAAAAGCTAAATGGCAGCTGTTAACTTGATAACTACTGCTCCCTGACATCACAAGGTAGATCGAACCATTACAGAACATGTGTGAATGAAACAAAACACAACTGCATGTATGCTTTTGGTGAGGTAACAACATTCTAACATGGCTTAAAGCTCAAAGGAGTCAATTTTGTGTAAGACCTTTAACTTAAAGCACAGACAAATTGATGCCCCCTTTATTAGCTCCAGGATAAGCATTTGAATGTAACCATATGATATTTTCTATTCCAATGTCTAAACAACAGCATCTCCTAGTGACCACTGTAGCATGCAGGAGATTTGTGATTTTTATAGCTGGAATAGAATATCTATCAGGGAGCTGGTAAAGACAGTTAGATTTATTACATGACTGCAGCAATTTTATGGGTCACTAATCAAGCTTTACTGTGCACATAGTAGGCCAAGTTATAGCCAGGGGTGTTGGAAATTATACTTCCTGACATAGACGTCCACATACAGCCACTGGCATGTTGTTTTATGACCCAATTTGTCAGTTTACATTAATACTGCTACTGGAAAGTTAAAGTTAAGAGTAGTACTACTGAAAATCTAGCATGATATATGAAAATAGACACTTCATTAGTGTATAAATTAATGATCCAGGGATGATGTTTTTATACAAGACACAGTCAACTGAAAATAATTATCTAAACCTATAGAACCAAGAATTTAGTCTTCATGCTTCCTTATTTTTATGCCCAAAATTTCATAACCCTGGCCTGAATCTAGGAATGAAATTAATTTAAAAGATGTATTAAACTTTCACTTTTGACATTAATGTTCCTTTTTTCATATAAATAAAGAGGATAACTTATACATGCCTTACAATGCAAATAAATTTTGGTCAATCAAGACACTGTTATCCTATTAATCAACTAAAGTAATACAGCCCTAGACTAAACTATGTCAAAAAGGGGAAAAAAAACAAAGTAAACTGGGCAAACAAGGATGAGCAAGATGTAAGCATTTGGGGAAATCAGATGTAAAAGAATACAACTAGTTTTAAATTCAAGATTTGACTACATTTTCCCAAAAGTACAGTCAGTAGCTGAACAACATATTGTTGGCTTTGAGATGACATCACAGCATTCTATAGGACAATATTAATTAATACAGATCGGGGGGAGCTAAAATTAATATTGTTAAAATGCAGAATGATGTAGTTGAAGATGTTGTAATACAGTGAGTTCTTGGGATTAGTCAGTAACTGAAAATACCAGGTTCAAGATTTGTTAAATTCGCCCTTTGGATATTTGATGGCAAAGTACAATGTAATCCACATGGAAATCTGGCTCTTGCAACCCATCTGGGAGCAGGGCAGTAGACGGGGGTTGTGAGAATGCTTGAGGAATACAAACACTATGCTGTGGCCAGATTGTTAATGACCTTTACATGAGTGCACAAAAAGTTTATCCCTCATGCGTACCCACATGAACCTCGGCTGATACCAGAGAACTCTCCAAGCGCCTCTGCAAAGTTTGTGTCCGACACCCTGCTGCATCTTTAATGCAGTGCTAGCTCAGGCGCTCATCAAATATTTGTGAGCTTCTCTCAATCAAGCTGCGCCATGTGTACACTCGCGGGAGATCTCAGCTCCTCAGCGTGGGACATCTGCAGTCACACAGTCACAGAAGAAGGTCAAGTACACTGTGCACCAGAAGGTTAGAGAAGTGGAGAACGAATACTTCCTCAAGGTTTTGTTTTTTGTTTTTTTTTTAGAATTGGAGCTAACTTTTAATCACTGCATAATTTCTTTTTTTCATTCAGTTTCCTTCTGAAACAAAACACTGTATTTTGTGCACTTTTCTGAACTGGTGAGTAATTGCGTTAATGGGCACTCAAAATGCTTTAAGACTCAAGCTTTCATTAGTGGCTAAGTGTACTACCTAGAAACCTACAAACCTCCTGTGTTGGACCTTGCTGCTAACTTCAAGATTCAACTTCATTAATGTGAACTCCACAATATGAATAATACTGTATGTCCTTGCACCACACACACACACACACACACACACACACACACACACAAAAACATTCAGAACCTGGCAATTGGCTGGCCAGGCTATTCTGTTCTCTGTTCACCGTTCAAATGCAAGTCAGCAAAGCAAGCAAGGGGAAATCAAGGGGAGGTTTATGAGCATAATAATGACTCTTATGCCCACTTTAATTACAACAACCCTGAGCTCTTTGAAGCGTGTTGTAGCGACTTGAAATCATTTGCCTTGTGTCTTACTCTTTTAAACAAAACAGATAAACACAAATCAAATTTGCATGTTTTTCTCTTTTGTCAAGAGTACTGTTAACAAATTGAATTTAATTAGCAGTCGTGCTTACAAACTTCATACAGTACAATTCATTTAGTCTTTCAAAGTCTGTAATGCAATTTGACCGCACAGTTAACAGTTGGGGATTATACAACACATAAAATGTAAATTTATTTATGAATATCTTCTGAATGGCAGCACAGATGCTGCTCACCTTCACTGTCTGGTAAGCACCTGCCTTTTCCGTATGTCAGAGATCCCAACGTTCCGATTCAAGCCAAAACATGGAAAACTTGTCAAATCTATGCCAGTGCAGGTGTGGCAGCTCCATCAGATCTGCCACCCCCGCGCTCGGCCAGATAAACAGTTATATCTTTGGCACAATAAAAGGGATCTGTTAGAGTTTGGCGCACTCTAGTTTTTCAAAGACACCGGAGAGGGCAGAGGATAGGACACACTGGTCATCTGATTGAGTGTTTTCAGATAATATTTTAGGCTACTAAATAAAACATTAAATATTTAAAACATGTAAAAGAGTCCCCTTAGTGGCTGGAACTCAACTGAAAATGAGACTCCAAATCTCTCTACTATACAATAGGTTAAAAACAAGTAATTAAGTGTAATCATGCACAGGGTTAGTCCACATCAGATCGTATGAACTCATGACCTCTCGTGGCCTCTGCTGCAGCGGTGGAAAACTTTTAGATCCATCCCAGCACATGACTTCAAAGGCTTTAAATCATGTCATAAATGATGATATATGCACTATGAGGTACGTGCTTTTTTAGATTACTGCAGGACACAGGCATGAGGTTTAATGTATGCAAAAATATACATGAAAAGGGAGTGGGGCACTAACCGTGTTAAGGCAGTAAATGGTATTACAAAAGATGAAGCTGTAAATTCAGGGTTTGAATAATAGATAATAAAAATGGGGCTGTTAATTGTCCTATTTGATTGAGCAATTTGATGGGCATACAGTCTGCTCCAAAAGTACTGGAGGGGGACTCTTTTTATTACTCTCTTATTTTTGTTGTTTACTGAAGACATTTGGGTTCAAGATCAAAAGATGAGTATGAAACAAGGGGTCAGAATGCCAGCTAGATGTGTTAAACAACTCAGGACATACCAACCTTTGTTTAAACATTGTATATAGCAAGCGCAACAATTTGGAATGTCCTGCAAAAGAAAGAAACTACTGGTGTTCTGAGTAACAGACATCAGACAGGTCAGCCAAGGATAACGACAGTAGTTGATGACAGAATTATTGTGTGCGCTGTGAAAAAAACAAACAAAAAAAAAACAGTAAATCAAATCACCAATGACCTCCACAGTGCAGGGGTGGAGGTATCACAATCCACTGTTCGAAGAAGACTCCGAGGGTAGAAGTATAGAGGCCATACTAAAAGATGCAAACCACTCATCAGCAGTAAGAATCAGAAGACCAGATTGGAATTTCCAAAGTACAGAGATGAGCCGCACAAGTTCTGAAACACAATCCTGTGGATTGATGAGACCAAGATTAATCTCTACCAAAGTGATGGAAAAGCCAAAGTGTGGAGGAAGAAAGGAACTGCTCATGATCAGAAGCATAAGAGCTCATCTGTGAAGCATGGTGGAGGTAATCTCACGGCTTGGGTGTGCATGGCCACTTCTGGAACAGGGTCATTAATTTTTATTGATGTAACTGATGATAGTAGCAGCAGAATGAATTCAGAAGTGTACAGGGGAAAAAAGTGGAAGGTTTTAGACTGGCCAAGTCAGTCACCTGACCTTAACCCGATAGAAAGTACATTTCACTTCCTGAAGAGGAGACTGAAGAGAGAAACTCTCCGAACCAAACAAGAACTGAAGGAAGCTGTGGTAAAAAAAAAAACCTGGAATAGCATCACAAAGGAAGAGTGCAACAGTTTGGTGATGTTGATGGGTCGCAGGCTTTAGGCAGTTATTGCAAGCAAGGGTTTTGTCACCAAATATTCAATTTTATTTACTTTAAAAAAATGTGTTCCTTTATTTTGCTCACCTAAAAATGCTATGGTGTAATACAAACAGTGATATGTCCTTAGTTGTTTAGCACATCTAAATGTAAATACCAAGAAATTAAAGCTGACATTCTGAACTCTTGTCTCATGCTCTTCTTTTGATCTTCAGCCCAAATGTCTTCAGTGAATAACAAAAAAGAGAATTTGCCTTGCTGTTCCAATACTTTCAGAGTGGACTGTAGTTAAAGCCCCACCACAGAATGTTTTAGCCAAACTGTACATGCCTTGAATGTGCATCCTTACTGTGAGCTAACATCTGACTTGTCACTTGGCCTAGAGGTGGGCACATGATTTTATTGCTTAGCATGAAATTAAAACAGTAATATCAACATTGTTAAATACCTGTGATTGGTCATTGTTATCAACTGGGAAAAAAATACATAATGGACCATTGCAACAAAAATACACTGTGTTCCAAATGATTATGCAAATTGTTTTTAAGTGTCATGAAGGCCAAATGTTTAGTTTTCCAGTGAAAGTCATGGATGGTCTTGTGTCTCATTGAAATCAATCAGACAAACATGTGCCAATGAGTTTGCCCGGTGTGTCCAATTAAAGGAAAAATGACTTAAGAAGGACGTTCCACATTATTAAACAGAGCACCATTTTCAATCAATCAATCAATAAATCAATAAATCAATCAAACTTTACTTATAGAGTGCTTTTCATGCAAAAAAGAAATGCAACACAAAGTGCTTTACAGTGATTAAAACAGCCCACATTTCCTGCCCAATCAGCCCCCCACAGCTGCTTGACACCACACAACCAAACAACTCAAACAGTAACACACACACACACACACACACACACACTAAAATACATAAAACTGCACATAGTAAAAAGTCAAAAGTGAGGCATGAGGTGGGTGAGGTGGGTATTGGCAAAGAAGTCACGATTCAATTCGAATCAGGATTCATATGCCACGATGCGATACTATCACGATGTATCACGATACTTGAATTATTGTGATGCATTGCAATATATTCAACATACTTCAGTGAAAATGTACCAAAAAAAAAAGAGGATAACTTAAATATAGTGGCTGTGTATCTGGGTAGTGTCTTCAATTGATACATAACTCTGAGCAACTCAATTCATAACTGAATTTATTGAATAACAAAAACAAATAAACCAAACGAATAACAAAAAAAGTGCATAGGATTTTTTTCTAAAACAAAAAATGATGTTCAAACATTTGCCATTTTGGAGGTAGCTACCATCATAACAAACAATACCCTTTCACAAAGAAAAAAGTGCAAAGGATTTATAAAAAAACAACTAATAATTAATTTATTTATTTATTAATATTAAATATTACATTATTAAATATTAAATTATTAATTAATAATAATCTATTTTTGGCATCAAGAATCGATGCATTATATTGTGAAAGTTAGTATCGTGATGCATTGTCATGACGATTATTTTTGCACACCCCTAAGGCTTAATGCAGACAAACCGTCAGAGGAGGCGTCTACAGGGACCACCACAGGGCCCAGGGGAGAGATGAGGCCCAAGCACCACTTCCCCACCAGGAGCCCATGGATCAGACCCCGGCAGCCGACCACCGCTCCCGGTGCAGAGGCTCCTACAGAGGAAACACTGGAAATCCTAAAAATAATAGATCAACATTAGTTCAAAATAAATAAATAAAATATGAACCGTAAAAAAACAGGTAAAAGTATAAAATTTCAATCAAAGACTAAGCTAAACAGGTGAAACATGATCGTTCTCTGAGCTCCTCCGGCAGGCTGTTCCATAGACGAGGGCCGTAGTACTGAAAAGACGCCTCTCCGTGAGTGTGTGTCCTGACTTTGGGAATGACCAGGAGCTGCCGGAGGACTGCAGGGTCCGCGAGGACTTTGGCTATGTTTTTTAGGTGATAGAAAATTTTTGTGATGTTCTTAATGTGTGGGATAAAAGTCAGCTCAGAATCAAAAATGGCTCCCAGGTTTTTCACTTGAGGAGATGGGTTAAAAGAGTTTGGATAAAAAACTTTCTCTCTCTGGGCCTCAGGACCAATGACTAAAACCTCTGTTTTGTCCTGGTTAAGCTGGAGAAAGTTTTCTGCCATCCTGGATTTGATATCTAGAATGCAGTTAAAAAGAGCATCCATTGGCCTGGTGTCATCAGGAGACATGGAGATGTAAAGCTGCGTATCATCTGCATAGCTGTGGAAGTTGACTCCATGTTTCCTGATGACACCGCCAAGAGAGAGCATGTACAAGTTAAAAAGCACAGGGCCTAAAATGGAACCCTGGGGAACACCACATGTGATTTTATGGATCTTGGAGGAGCATGTGTCCACACTTACCATAAATGTTCTGTCTGTGAGATAGCACGTGAACCATTTGTGAACAGCACCAGATAGGCTGAGGTGTTTTAGGCGAGTTAAAGAATAATGTGGTCTACTGTGTCAAAGACAGCACTCAGATCCAGTAGAACCAACACAGTTACCTTTCCTGAATCGCAGTTTATTCTAAAATCATTTAAAATCTTTGCTAAGGCAGTCTCAGTGCTGTGATTTGCACTAAAATCAGATTGATTTTTTTCCAAAATGTTCTGATCATCTAAAAAAATAATTTAGTTGGATAAAAACAAGTTTTTCTAAAATTTTGCTTAAAATGGTAAGTTAGACACTGGTCGGTAGTTGTTAAAATCATTAAAATCTAAATTGCTCTTCTTCAGCAGGGGCCTCACACTGCCGCTTTGAAGGCAGTGGGTAAGACCCCTGTCTGAAGAGAGCAGTTCATCATGATTAAAAACTAATCACTAAAAGATCCATAAAATGACTTAAAAATGGGGTGGGGATTGGATCTAAAAAACATGTGGTGGTCCTCACTGAAGAGAAAACTGTTTTTGTTTTTTTGTTTTTTTTCATTGCATTTATATAGCGCCTTTCATGACATGCCTTTTCATCCCAAAGCGCTCCACAGTTCACCGTTCATTCACTCCACACTTGGTGGTGGTAAGCTACTTTCTGTAGCCACAGCTGCCCTGGGGCAGGCTGACGGAAGCGAGGCTGCCAATCTGCGCCATCGGCCCCTCCGACCACCTCCAACACTCATGCACACTCCACTTTCATACTAGGCAAATGTGGGTAAAGTGTCTTGCCTAAGGACACAGCGACAGTTGTTTTTTTTTTTGCAACTGGCGCCCCACTGTGGCACCTGGAATTCCCAGCGGTCTCCCATCCAAGTACTAACCAGGCCCTGCCTTGCTTAGCTTCTGAGATCTGACGGGATCAGGCTTTGATAGGCAGGTATGGCCTGCCTGTGTCAAGCATCTCAGCATTAACCAGGACAAAACTGTCCAGTGTTTCCTTTGGTCCAGACAAACACTCAGATATGTTAAAAACAGAACTTTGACAAAATAAAATATCACATCTGATAGTGTTTATCTTTCCCATGAAGTGGTCTGCAAACTGCTCAAAGAGAGAGTCAATGAGTGTCAAGTAAAACGTGCTAAAATCGGGATTTAAAAAGTTGTCAATGGTTGAGAAAAGAACTTTTGAATTATTTTTGTGGTTGGTGAATATTGTGGAGAAGTAATGATTTCTTGCATTTCTTATTGCATTGTTCTGTGATTGTTGTTGATTCATGAATAATTAATGGTTTATTGTTTTGTTTTTTCTCCATCTGCGTTCTGCCCTCCTGCACTCTCTCTTGGATTTTCTCAACTCTTCATTTCTCCATGGAGGTTTTAATTTGGTTTGAATGTTTTTGGTTCTGAGTGGAGCAACCAGATCTAGAGCTGACCGTAGTTTACTGTTAAAATCGTCAATAATAAAATCACAAGGGGCAGGTAAAACATTGAGGGATTTTTTATCTAAAACATCAATAACATTTGCAGCTATTTCAGGGGTCAGACGACGTTTCCTCACAGTTCTCACAGAGGTCTCCCACTGTATAAAACCAGTGATATTAAAAAACACACAGTAGTGGTCAGACACAGCCAAGTCAACAACAGAGGACACACTAGTGGTCAGGCCATATCTTCAAGCAATATGGGAAAGAAAAAGAATCTTTCTAGTGCCCAAAAGTGTGAAATAGTTCAATACCTTGGACAAGGTATGAAAACCTTAGATATTTCACGAAAACGTCATTGTACTATTAAGAGATTTGTAGCAGATTCAGAGCACACATGGATTCATGCAGATAAAAGCACAATGAGGAAGGTTTCTGTCAGACAAATACATCGGATTAATAGAGCAGCTGCTAAAATACTATTACAAAGCCGCAAACAGGTATTTGAAGCTGCTGGTGCCTCTGGAGTCCCTCGAACATCAAGGTGTAGGATACTCCAGAGGCAGTTATGCATAAATATTCTATTTGGCCACCCTTAAATAAAGCTCACAAACAGAAACGGCTCCAGTGGGCCCAGAAATACATGAAGACTCATTTTCAAACCTCTTGTTCACTGATGAGTGCCGTGCAACCCTGGATGGTCCAAATGGATGGAGTGGTGGATGGTTGGTGGACGGTCACCATGTCCCAACAAGGCGGTGATGTCAGCCAGGAGGTAGCGGAGTCATGTTTTGAGCCGGAATCATGGGGAGAAAGCTGGTCGGCCCCTTTCGGGTCCCTGAAGGTGTGAGAATGACCTCTGTAAAGTATGTGGAGTTTCTGACTGTCCACCTTCTTCTATGACACAAAAAGAAGAAGAACTGTGCTTTCTGTAGCAAAATCATCTTCATGCAGGACAATGCTCCATCTCATGCTGCCAGGAACACCTCTGCATCATCGGCTGCTATGGGCATAAAAGAAGAGAAACTCATGGTGTGGCCCCATCCTCCCCTGACCTCAACCCTATTGAGAAACTTTGGAGCTCCTCAAGTGAAAGATCTATGAGGGTGGGAGGCAGTTCACATCCAAACAGCAGCTCTGAGAGGATATTCTGTCATTCTGCAAAGAAATTCAAGCAGAAACTCTCCACAAACTCACAAGTTCCATGGATGCAAGAATTATGGGTCCCATGTTCAAATGTAACTTGACCTGTGAAGATGTTTTAATTGAAATAGCTTTTGATTTCAGTAATATGCTAATGCTTCTAATTGAAAAATAAACTAATGACCATTTTCAGTTCTTTACAATAATAACATGGTTTGAGACTCTTATGTGTATAATAATTTGGAACAGTGCATTTTAAGTTTTTATTTTTGGAAAAATACTGTTATGATTGTGAGTTTTGTTCAATAACATTTGAATTGTATTCTAAAGTTTGATGGCTTGAAAATTATGATGACTGTCATTTAAATTGACAATTTGACTAAATCAGAGAAAAATATAATTTGTATAATAATTTGGAACATAGTGTATACAGTAAATTACATGAATAAATATAACTTTTCACTGCAGTTCATATTAAGTAGAGCTCAACCGATGTGTTTAGCCTCCAGAGAAACCAATGCTCTAACAATATTTTTGGGCCAATAGGAATAGACAATTTTTATTATTTTATCCAAATTTTTTTATTTAAGTTTTGTACAAATTCACTCACTGCTTTTTTTACCCCAAACCTATAAGACAGCAGTATAGTCATACTTTGTGCATTTATCTCTTCACACTAATGTGTTTAAATAAAGCATTAAGTCTATTCTATTCTTCTTGGCAGTAGGTCAGCCTAAACAAAATATCAGCCTGTGCTTGAGATTGAAGGCAGTTATACTGTTGATGACATTTTCCATTTATAGTCCATTTACTTCCCATCTCGGAGCAGTATTAAACCCTTTGAAACCCTTTGTGCTTGATTTTCCTTGTGTCTTGTTTGTGAACATGCTGTCGCCGGGATACGACTGCTCCTTTTGTGCCCGCACCGCTTAATGTCACTGAAGACAGGCAAATTGTAGGTGCCATTGTTAGAGATGGAGGGCCAGAGGAACGGACTGGACGGCTTGACAGCTCTCATTAGCGTATTACACACAAACAGGCACACAGATGCTCCCGGTCAGTCCGTGGTCAGGCCCAGAGCTTTGCTTAACAGCACGCTGACAGGTGGCTTTGTGGCTCTCTGTCTCATGGCTGACAGGGCGGAGCTCATCTGCAGCGGAGAGCTCAAATGGTCAAGGGCAACTGCTATTTTATACACACCATCAAAAAGGACAAGTTAAACAAGTGAACGGATTATCACTGGTAACTGAATTGTTTCAATGCAACTGTTTAATCATTTGTTTAATGTGCTTTATACGTTTTAATTTTGCCTTCCATAAACAGCCACAGTTTTAAACATTGTCCATATTGGAAATTGTACTTATAAAGCCTACCATCACCACAGAAATTTACTTAATAATAATAATAATAATACTAATTATTATTATTATTATTATTATTGTTATTGTTATTATTATTATTGTTGTTAATATTATAAATATTAATAATAATAATATTAATAATAATTATTATTATTGTTATTAATAATAATAATAATAATAATAATAATAATAATAATAATAATAATAATAATAATAATAATAATAATAATAATGTACTGATAATAATAATAATTATTATTATTATTATTATTATTGTTATTATTATTATTATTATTATTAGTATTATTATTATTATTATTATTATTATTATTATTATTATAATTATTATTATTATTATTATTGTGGGGAAGCTGGCCAATGTGGTCTAAGTAGGAGGCAGACTCTGAAAGTATTTATTTTATACCATAGATTTATTTCCAAAATTTCACTGTGGCATTTGTGGCAGTCAAAATAATACATACTTACTTACAAAAAATAACTGTGCTTAAACTTAGGCAACATAAATTAACAAAACTATGGAAAAACTCACGCACACACAGCTACACAAATGAGAGACCCCCCCCGCAAGGCTGAGCTACCCTGCTTTTATAGTGACTCCCACAAGAAGCTTAACATAATGTCTAAACACTAAACCATCCAAATCAAATAGACAAAACCTAACAAACAAAAAAAGAACTGAAACCAATTCTCCCCCTCCACATGGTCTGGCCCAAAAGTCCCCCCAGAGGTTATAAATATGGCAGTCTCAGGGCATGCCCCCTCTTTTGTCTCCAGAGCATGTGGAGTAACAGGTAAGCAGGTAAGTGAGGTGTTTGATAATTGTACTAAATTTAACCAAATAAAATCATTTAAAGTAATTTGAGTGTGTGGTGATTAACTAAATAAAACAAACCCTGGATAGTTGTATTTAGCAGTTTAGGTGCATATGGAAAAGTTAATATGAAATTAAAGTGAGTATGCAGGGACAAAGGCCCTCTTTGTCACAATAATAATGGTCTTTGCGCTAAGTATAATCAAATAATCAAGTACAATCAGTCAGCATGTAGTCATGGAGTGCCTAACAAAGACACTGAACCAAGTGAAATAAGAAACACTGCGTTGTTTGGATTAGCCTCCCATGAATCACTGCATGTTTTCATTATCCTATATAAAAAGTTAATGTCTTTATAAATATTGCACCTCTAAACAAATATGCACAGTTGTAATACATGTAAAATGATGCAAAACCCTCACAATGAAATGGGATTATTGCAGTAAGACTACAGTCTGTGAAAAACACAAGAACGAGAGGAATTTGTCATATTTACTTTAGCTCACCATAATTCTCCATCTAATTCTCTCTCCAGCCTGGCAACTTTAATACAGCATCCAATCATCTATTTGATCCCTGAGTAACTGTGATTACAGAGAGGAGAACAGGAACACAGTTGTATACGCAGCCTGTTTCACTAATGCAAAATTTGCTACAAATCTAGTTACAATAAAGTAGGGCTAAAGGTCATGAATTTGAAAAGCCATAGTTTAGTTACCTCAAATTCACTTTAAAGCTTCAATGTCAAATCATGTCAGAGCATGCCATAAACTCCACGGAGGCTCTCTGCAGACTCATATATGCATACTTACATTTATAGGCAGTCATTTAATAGTGCATATAAATATACAAACAAACCCCCTGTGCTCTTAAATCCCTGCACACGCTCTGACCTAAATACAACAGAAATACTGTATGAAAATGAAGAAAATACCACCAGATCTGAGAACAATATGGGCTCAACACAGCTCCAGATGCTAAATTTTAGTGATATACAGTACAGGAAATGTTCACTCTGACCAAAAATTTCAAGGATCATGCCACAGGCTACAACTTACATGGTTTCTATGAAGTCAATTTCTTCACTATTTTGTGTAATTTCTGGAAAATATAGTAGTGGACCCTCCATCAGAACTGTAACTGAGCTCACTTTTAAATTCAGATTAAGCCTAGTTTGCACCCAAGAAAAAGTTTCGAATGTATCCCAGTGTGAGATTGTGAGATTTGTTCTAGTTGAAAACATTCTACCTCTTTTAGCAGACTGAGGGGCCAAGATGAGGCAGCAGATGTGCAGCAGCAGGAGAAGTGATGACCCGTTGCTGATGGATGTGGCAGCCATGACGACAAGTAACCAGCGTGCCGTGCTGTCACCATCAGAGCACACAGTATCAGAGAGAGCCACGACTTGTCAGAAGTCCTGGTGTAAAACCTGTTGTATTAACAAGGCAAGCACACGTAAAGTCACCCCATAATATAGCAGCATAATACTTTAACATAGGGGTGTGTGATATACAGAAAAGTTAACACAATTTTCTTGGAGCCAGTTGTGGAGTGAGTGGGAATTATTTTAAATGTTTTCAGTGGTGGAACATAAAGTACAAGTAGTAAAATACTGGACTTAAGTAGAATTTTGAGATATATGTACTTTACATAAGTACATTTTACAGTAGATACTTTTTACTTTTTCTTCACTACATTTGAAAACATGCATCTATACTTTCTACTTCACTACATTTTTGAACAGGACTGAAAAGTAAAGTACTTTTCAAATTATTTTAGGGTTATTTTACCAAGTTTATGGTAACATCCTGACTATATTGTTTTTATTCTAGCTTTGGCTTTCAGCAAATAAAAATAAATACACACAATTCAAGAAAAAATAAATTGATTAGTTGCTCAGTATCACTACATTTTAACAAATTAACAATGCTTGCATGAATCACACTTGCATGAATCACCATTACAAGACCACTTGAGAATAGATGGATTTTTCTTTGCATTTTTTCAAAATGTTTTCTGTTTTCCCTTCCGTGCATAAAAAATGTAGTTCAGTTGCCTGTGATGCAGACTGGTTTCCTGTTACATATTCTAATGCACGTTTTTGTATAGCCTTCTTAGCTGTACAGGCAGATTGTTTAGTCTTCATTAAACATGTTCTGAAATATATGAGATTCTCTCTTTTTTTTTTTTTTTTTTTGTAATTTGCAATTTATTCAGTGCTTTTTTTCCCCCTCCACATAAGCACACAGCACATTTGCACTTTTTTCACACATAAAGTAACTATTTAAAGATGCATTTAAAAACAAACAAACAAAAAAAAAAGCTTAGAAAAAAAATAGCTGAGGCAGTCGGTTTACACGTTACATCTTGAAATCCTTTACATTTTACTTTATGGTTACTCCATACTTCATTATATGAGGTTCTTAATTAATTCAGTAGTTAATATTCTGTAGTTACTATTCTTCTCTCAAAAGCAATTCTTCCCGCACCTGTTGATGCTCTTTGTACAGAATGGCCCACTAAGAAAACATAAATCGCAAATATATCACAATGCTTGTCAAAGAACAGAGCCTGGACTGTTCCATGGATCTATAGTTGTATGGATTGCTCTGGGGCAGGTCAAAACTTTTCAGGCTGGCTCCAGTCCGCTGACCTCTATGCTGTTGGCGAAAAAGATGATCGTGTACCCTGTCAATGAATCACTCAAATACAGGCAGCAACAGAAAGGCCCTCATCATATCGCGGTGTTGATGATATTATGGAAGTAAATCCACGGTTGATGCAAAACTACATGTCCCAGAAGTCCATGCGCTTCTATTTACCCAGAAGCCTTCGCACGTCTCGATCGCCGTTCTCGAAAAGGTCGTGATAGCTGCGCTGTTCAGTGACAGAGGATAAACCAGACACAAACCATGCTGGGACAAGCTGTGAGGAGATTCACCACCTCCGCCGTGCGAGCTTCGCACTACGCCGAAGGACCCGGGCAGGTGAGGCAATTATTCAAAATACAAGTTTGTTTTAGCTCTAGATTTGACTGGGCCTTGCTAAGGAGCCGTCTTTAGCTTCCGGTTAGCAGCTTGCGATACTTGGAGGTCACACCAGTAATGTTTTCATAGAGTATCAATGCCTAAACAAAATATGATGATATTCAGTAGTCTAATTTTATTTCACACTCTATGACATTTTAAACTCACAAATTAAAATAAATATCGGTGTGACGTGTTGGTATGACCTGTGTTGTTTTAGCATTTCGGCTACAAGCTAACTAGCTTAGCTGTCTCAAGGTTCTAATGATTTTGAACACTTAGTTCATACAACCTTTTTTTTTAATACAATTTAGGTTTTTTGATTTAGATTTCATTAGTATAAAATAGTACTTTTTTAGTATAATGGTCTAAAATCATAGGCAACTATTAATAAGGTCACACAAGGTAACGATATAAGGTAACATTTAAGAAAAAGTAGGGTGTTGATTTTATTATTTTCCTTAATTTGCAGATATTTCCTTTTTTCATGTACATGTTTAAAGGAGCATAGTATTTCACATATTGTGTAAAATAAA
The DNA here is from genome assembly GCA_036785185.1 of Paratrypauchen microcephalus. NCBI lineage: Eukaryota > Metazoa > Chordata > Actinopteri > Gobiiformes > Gobiidae > Paratrypauchen > Paratrypauchen microcephalus. The sequence goes on along the minus strand of JAVJIX010000081.1, from coordinate 3,122,173 downwards.
ATTTAAAAAAATATTTTTAATATTTAATATTATTTCTTTTGTAGAACCTGCCATTCTCCGTGGAAAACAAGTGGCGCCTGCTGGGCATGATGTTGCTTTTCTTTGGCAGTGGCTTTACATTCCCATTCATTGTTGTCAGACATCAAATCCTGAAAAAGTAAAATGGCTCTGCTATTGTTCATCCCAGAGGTAATTATTTCAGCTTTGTCTTATCAGCTTTCCCCCTAAATGTCAGTCTGCTGGCAGGTTATATAGCACACGGTTTTATTTGTATGTAGTAGCGAGTTTAGACATGCAGATCACAGATGACAGTTTTAATGCAGACTTGATACAAATCAGGTGAACCAGGTCAAGGTTGTGTTGTCGCATTTATCTCATGTTAGCACAGAAATTGGTTTTCTGTCATCAAATGTCACCTTACCAGTCTCTTCTGTTTCTTTTCTCCTTCTCTGCAGGTGATCAGCCAGAACATATTTGTCCATCAGAGTTTTATCCTTACAACTAAATGGAACCAGTTAATTGTCTTTGTAAATAAATGCCCTTAAAATATGTGCACGCCTCCTCTTTGTTCAACTCTAAAATATTTAGTTGGCTTATGTAGTTCCAAGTATGACTTGGAAGGATAACAATCCATTTTATAGTATTTCAAGAAATGAGCACCAATTATATTACTTAGAAATGTGTAAATTTTTTTGTCTAAAATTGCACATACACATTTTTAATACAGTAAATGTATAGTTAAATGAAAAGGCATAGTCTGCTTTAATTACCTGAGTAAATGTTAAAACATTTGATTATTAATACCCTGAGTATTAACTGTGTGCAGCTAAAGTGTCTAGGAACAAATATTACTTTGTTGAAATCAAGCAGCTGCTTGGACCCAGAGCATTAATAAAATGAGTACTGAAAACCAATGGAGCTTGTAGAATCCAGTCATCTTGGCCTTTCAGCTTTTTTGATTAGTATTGGTATTGTTTCCTTTTGATAAATGTTAGCACTCAAGTTATTCAGAAGGGCTGCCTTATTTCATGGCTACTACAGCCTTCAGCTGTTGGCCATAATTATCTAAGGACAAAGGATTAGAATAGTGGGTGTGTATGCCCACTTGGGAAGGACTGCAATTCTGAAAGTGAAGGGGCTTTCTTTGCACGAATACCCATTAGTTTGTGCCAGAAGAGATTTTTAAATGGCAGCTATGGTGAATTTTCAATTGTGTATGCCTAAAATGTAGCAAAGAGCTTGACCAGCAACCTTGAATCTATTTCCATGCTTTTTAAAATCCTACTGGCTGAGTAGTACATTCATTCTGTTTTTTGGTAATAACCCCACTTTTTTAATACATAAATGGAAATGGTGCATATCACTAACAATATGCACATTTTAGTAACTAAAGTGAAAATGTAGTCAATATGCACAATTAACCGCAAGGTAGCTATTACAACTTGATCCCATAATCCCAGGAGCACAGTTTCTATGAAATAAGAATAGTTCATATTAAATCTTGCCTTCATGGTTAATTCTAGAACACTGACTGACCCATTTGGACTCATTTTAAATGGTTAAAACTTTAATCACAAAATGTTATCTTGGACAGTGCAGCTAGACTGTTAAATTAAGAATGGAAACCATTTAGCCATTTACTGGGGCATTAGGAAGACATTGTTTGGCTCTTTGTTTTAAAATTGATTCTCTAAAGCAGTGCATGGACTGAAATTGCACATTGTAGGGACATTCAAAGCAGCAGGTACATAAATGTTTGATCTATTCTTGGCCATAATGGCTGTAAGATGGGCTTTTAAGAACCCAAGTCCATGCCACAATGTGGTGTTGAGGTCCAATTAGAGACAATAGCCCTCATCTGGATATGAACCAAGCTGCAGAGAAAAGCTGGCTACTTATGAAAAGTGCATGAGGGTGTGCTGGCATGCTGCAGTTGGATGGGAGCTCGAGCACCCACAATAGCCTACACATACAGCATACACACTCTCGTGATGGCCTTTCCGTGTTTGAGTGTGTGGTACTGAGGCAGCAGGAAGGAACTTCTGGAGGATTATGCCGCTGCTGCTGCTGCTGTGCCAAGACTGTGGCAGGAGTTTTTCATGGTGAATTTACTATGTAAGTGTGGAGGATACCAACAGAGAGCGTGGCAGTGAATTATGCTGCAAGTTGATGCCTTCATTTTAGTCAAGAATTGATTAAGTAGAATCTTTTATCAATATTTCGGCCTAAGGAATTAGTTAAAATATCAGTTCCATACTTCAATATTATTGTAATGTGCTTTACAGTCTTGTTGAAGCCTCTCAAAGCACATTATTCACTTATTATTTACATCGACTCTGGTGTGTTTACTATACAGCTACCTGCCCTGGAATTGACTGACGGCTTCCAATCTGCGCCTTTAGCCTCTCCAAAGGTTAGAAGAGTGCTCGACCCAAAGAGCCACGGTTGTCCTCATGTTATGATCTGTCTGTGCAAATGGAAAGAAAAATACACCTGTGTGTCGTTTGTGCTTTGCACCAAGAAAGGACATTTTATGTGAGGAGAAAAAAAAATGCATTTTCATCAGTAGCTGTAAGTTTTTATTTCAATTACATTTTAAGTCAGCTCTTATAATGCATTACAATATAAAGCCTACTATTTTGCAGAGTGCATTTCATGTGTGGAATCTAATTATAAACTCATTTACACTTCAGAGGAAGAGCTATACAAAGCTTCTCCAACCATAAAGCATGTATAGACCCCTAATGGAACACAGTGGAATTCTGTGTTTGTGGACCTTGACATGTGTATAAATATATAAATATTGTTTGTCCATAGTTTTTCATTACAATTGTATAGCAAATACCAATCAACCAAATTATCGATTATCTTTTTACATCCGTAGTTTGTAACTGCTTGTTCAGCATTCTCTTTTTGCAGCCACAATTCAATTGCATTTCGTCTGACACCCACAAAACTGATGCTGTCCAGGTGTTCCAGCAGGGCGGCACAACATCTCACGATATGGGAATGCACTGTCAGTCAATAAAGTTTCAAGGGCAAACTGAAGTCCTGGCACTTTTCTACTAACTACACTCATTCACTCTTCTTACCTCACTGTTTACCACACTCCACTACAAAGATGCTGACTGCTGGAGGAAGTAGAGAACTGTCAGTGCACAAGATGAAGTGTGCACGAACCTCCCACTACCTCAGCCAGAAACTCCACACAATTAGTCCACCAAAACCTCTGGGGAAGTCTGCCTCCTGGATGAATGGTTACAGCACGAATACCACTGTGAATACATGGTATCAGCAAAGCAAAAAGCAACACACTGGAAAACATCTATATTATTATTTATAATATATATTTAAGTAAATGTGGCGGCACGGTAGCTGAGTGGCTAGCACTCTTGCTTCAAAGCAAGAAGGTTCCGGGTTCAATCCCCGGGCCTTTCTGTGTGTGTTCTGTGTGGAGTTTGCATGCATGGTCTGGGTTCGATCCCCGGGTCGCCCGGGCCTTTCTGTGTGGAGTTTGCATGTTCTCCCCGTGTCTGGGTGGGTTTCCTCCGGGCACTCCGGTTTCCCCCACCAACCCAAAACATGCACCATAGGTAAATCCTCCAGCTTAGGTCCTGACCAAGCCGAAGCAAAAAGATCATGGAGATGGTCCCCGGGCGCCCTAATGTGTGCTGCCCACTGCTCCTAATATATGTATATATATATAGGATGGGTTAAAATGCAGAGAAGAATTTCTCCAGTGTGAGATCAATAAAGTCACTTCTTCTTCTTCTTCTTCTTAAACTGGGAAAATTAGATTAGTACAAGAAAAGGTCAAATTCTGACTTGAGTAATAGTAATACTGAATATGAAATTTGCTAAGGAGAGAAGTGTAGCTTCTTCAATAGGTGTCCTGTGTGTTTTGCATCCATAGGGCCAATTAAAGAAGTCATATTGTGCTTGTGTCTACTATACAGTTATAATCTATGACACTTGTGGCACATTACGTTAAAATTTGCAAATTTTATCCATCCATCCATTTTCTTCCTCTTATCCGTGGCCCGGTCGCGGGGGCAACAGTCTAATCAGGGACTCCCAGACTTCCCTCACCCTGGACACCTCCTCCAGCTCCTCCCCACCGGAGGAGCTGTTTGCCTTGGCGGCTCAAGGAGGGGGGTTTAGCACATTTTACATTGCAATATTCTTCTAAAACAATGTAATAAAAGAAACAAATTTTTCACATTAAATGCGATGGTATGTGTTTCAGTGATTAAGAAAAATACAGCTGCAAGCATCAATGATTGGCCCTCACATGTGCATACACTGAGCCGGGCAACTGCTGCTCCCAGCAACCGCAGCGCCCCACAAACGCCGCACTCCACACTAACCCTAATAACCCTAAACCCCAACCATGACTCTAACCCCTAGCCCCAACTCTGATTCTAAGCCTAAACTAAGTTTAAACCTAACCCTAGTCATAACCCTAACTGTAGCCCCAACCCTAGCCCTTACTTAACCCTAACTCCTAACCCTGCCATTTTACAAAATTTTTATGCGGGTTTATTTTAAAAAAATAAAAAATAAAAATAAGATTACGGTCTGTAAAGGGGCGTGGTCACAATATAATTTTTTGTTCCTATTGCCATGATGCATCTGGCTACCAAATTTGATTTGGCTATGCCAGACTTTGTGTAAGGACGTCCAATTGGCAAGGACAGATCTTTGGCTTGTCGTTACGGCAACACAATGTAAATGGGGTGTAGGAGTTTTTTAATCGAGACCATGTCATAAATATGCATACCAATTTTTTTTATATCTACAACAAATAAAACATTATTGTGCCATACAAATTGCCAGGGGGCGCTACTGCACCCATTTTTGCATTTTCTTACATAACTCTGTTCAGGTCGGGGTGTGCATCCACAATTCAAGTTTTGAGTGAAATCTGCCAAAGTTTGTGCGAAATGGCAATGAAGTAAAAATTATGACATGCGTGTCATTGACTTTTTGGATCGGGATGCCAAAACTGAATTTTGTGCAAAATTTCAGAATTTTTTGAAAAACTAAATTTTGATCTCCCATATTAAATTTTGTTTCAATCTGTAGGGGGTGCTAATGCGCTAATTTTTTTTATTTTTATTTTTTTATTTTTTTTTCACATTTAGTTTTAGGGCATGGAGTTTAACAGCTGTTTCAAATTTCACTGAAATCGGAGTTCGTATATGCAAATGGGAGCAATTTGTAAAAATTCAAAATTTCTGAAATTCTGGACAATATTTATCACTGCACTGCTCAGAGACCGGAAGACTTGTGTGAAAAATGTTGATAACTTTTGATGTCCCACCCCTTGTGTACCAAATTTGAGCGTGTTCAGGTGAATGCCCTAGGAGGAGTGTGTAAAAGTATGAAGTTTACCAAAAATGCTTTGTGAGGCTTAGCAAACTTTCATCCAGTATTGCTGAGACCTGGCGCAGCGAACGGCATTGGTGTAATAATATTTCCTTGGAAATATTTCCAAGGAAATAAATATTTAGAGAACTGTGAGTTTTAACAGTTCAACAAAATTTCATGAGTTTTTCTCATTGCTCACTGAGTGAAAAATGGGTGAGTTGGTTAGGAAAAAAATAAGAAGAAAGACAGAAAATTATTCCGATGCGAGAACAATGTTGTGTCATTTCACTTCCTGGCCACTAGAAGCATCGCTTTGCGATACTGATACTAATATTTTATATTTTATATAATTGTACATATTATATCATTATAATATATATATATTAGGCCCTTCGCCAGCCTCTGGCGCTCGGGCCTAATAAAATATTTGAGAATAAAGTACTGAGCAGTAGTTGAGCTGATATGGCGTCTTGAAAATAAGCGATTAAAAATTATTCAAGCATGCACAAATCACTCCAAATACAAATTCGAGTATGTAAATTGTGATTTTTTTTGGTTTTTTGTTTTTACATTTGCCAGTTTCTATACAACAACATGCATATTGTTCAAAATAAATGCTATTTATACTATTGCGAATACCTAGACTTTATCAGTGTTGTATAGTAACGAAGTAATAATACTTCACTACTGTACTTAAGTACATTTTGGGAGACTTTTTACTTTACTTGAGTTTTAAAAAAATTGATAACTTTTACTTTTACTTCACTACATTTCAGAATTTAATTGCATACTTTTACTCCGTTACATTTCCAATGTGCCGTTTAGTTACTCGTTACAAAAAAAACCTCTACTGACTGAAGGAAGTCAGGACGTGCCTGGGCTTGTTCGCTACTTGCGCATGACAATCAGCCTACACCTGTTGGTTTCATGCAGCTAGTTTAATCAATCAACATCCCTGATGGAAGAGGAGACAGCATCCACGTCGGCTACAAATGAAGGGGGACCTGACGATGAGCATCCCTGGCCGTACTTAAACACAATGTTCTCTTACGCTGATATGAAGGATCCGTCCTATCGAATGAAGTGCCTCTTGTGCCTTCCAAGAAACGTGGACATCCTATCTTACAGAAACTCCCCGTCCAACCTCAAGAAACACATCGAGGTAAGTTCTAGATTAATAAAATTGTTAGCGTCTATATTCCAATGTCAGTAACCATAGCATGGATATTCTAGACACTGTTGTGAAACCTTGAGCATAACATGTAGAAATTAACTTTGTGTGACATTGTTTCGGTTGCACAAAGCGTATTTAATGATGTTGGAGCTAACAGGTTACCTAGCTTTTTCGGCTCAAGGGAAGGCATAGCTGTAGGCTGTTCAGATATAAATTCCTTTGCTTGATACTTTTACTTGTACTTTTAATTACATTACTTGAGTACATTTATTTTTACATTACTTGTCATACTTAAGTACAAGAAGTTCCAGATACTTTAAGACTTTTACTCAAGTAACATTTCAGTCAGTGACTTCGACTTTTACCAAAGTCATTTTTGGGAGGGGTACCTATACTTTTACTTGAGTTTGATTTTCCAGTACTTTATACAACACTGGACTTTATGACCCCCTACTTCTCCTCACCATGACAGAGGATATGAAGCAAGTGGAGAGAAACATGTTACGTGTCACTTCAGATTCTTGCACATTCACTTTGATATGAAAATAGCGGGTGCAGCAGCAGATACCAAGAGCCCATGCACGGTCAAGATCTGAAGCAGGCATAATCTCTGCATCCTCTTAGCTTACTTGTACCAGAGCAAAAAAAGTATTTAGTTCAATAATGCAACACTATACTACACACGGACAGAGCTAATTGCATTGAGTTTGAGGGAGAAAAGTTTCCTTGTTAAATAATCATGCATTCAGTCCCCATGCTCCCACATAAAGCCTGTATTAATGCAGCTGATGGACTCAGAAATGGTCGACTCTTCAGACGTTTATACTGTGCTTTTGAAGTTAGCTCTGTTCCCCATTTAATACAAAGCAGATTCATGCTCTTCACTTTGACCAGTAGCTAATATATATAGGCAATATTTTTCCTGGGCTTTGACTTTCAAATAATAATAAACACTGATTACTGTATATATCTATTGGTGTTTGCAATAGAACTCCAACCACAGCTGAACCATTTGCAATGATTTTGTGGGCATATTCCAAACCTGGATGGAAGAAGGGCGTTGGGAAGTATTTACAGGCAAATGTGCTGCCAGTTCAGTAGAAAAAGACACAGTTTTCATAGATCTTTATTTGCCAGTGATACAACATTTATTAGAAATGTATATTTCTTGTGAAGACACATGCAAACAAATCTATGCAATGTTGTGGGAATATGAAAATAGATATATTGTCCTTGCTTTTACATTTGTGAGATTATATAGCACAGAAGACAGAAAACTCCCTCTTCAGTGGCTATTTTCTTTTCTGCACTATATTTCTGCATAGTGCTTAATGTTTCATTACTTGCTTGACTAATGTGGAAAATTTACATCCACCCTGCTCATCAGATCTCTACAGTCAACACTTGAAATTTCTCTTAATTTATTTTATATATTTTGTAGTCAAGCCCAAACAGTCCTCCAAAACAGCCAGCGGAGCAAAGAGATAGCCTCATAGCACCCCCATCTGGACTGATACAAAGTTTCAGTCCAAGTTGCCCTGGCACTGCTTTGTTTGGTCTAAATGTAAAACAACAGGAAACCAGACGCAGAAGGTACTTACATTTTAGTATTGTACACAGATTGTATTATAAACATCACAATGATGCTCCCACTTATAAGGAAACAAAATTAATAGCCCTATGAATTCAAACAGCCAACATGAATGATGAATCATAGCCCTTGTACACATAAAGAGCTACTTCATTCTTCAGAATTACTAGGTCTTTACTTAGATTTACTTATGTCTTTACTTGCACACTTTATTTTTTTGTTTGTGAAAACTGTGACCTAAATGACTCATATGCCTATGTTGCTGTGTATGTTGCAGGCTACATTATAACCTCTCCTGTCACCTCTGCCAACCCTGATATGAAAACAGCTTGGAGATGCGCACAAACACAAGTTGATCTCACATTGCTTTGTATTGGGCTTTTCCACAGCTGAGGGATGCTGCAATAATTGTTTCTTGTGAAAATAGGAACAGGGCACCAACAGAGACACACTAGCAGGCACAGAGGAAGGCTGACAGCACATGGGGACTGTGAATGAAAGGCTTGTATCTGTAAAGACAGGAAGAGCTGACAGGAAAACTGGGACAGGAGGAGAGGGGCAGGGGGTGTACACAATGGGGTGGTTCAGAGTTGGCCCGTCCTGGATGTGCTTTGGTACAGCACAGATGTTTGGATGAAAGCACAATGCAGTCTTGGACTCACTTCTGACGTGGTTTGTCCCACAGAAACACATGGAACCTGTGAGCACGTCTGCAAAGACAAAACAGTCAATACAAGCAATCAAAAGATTGCTGTTTTTATATACTGTTGTACACACAAAGGTGGAAGAAGTGGTTTCAAGCTCAAGTCAAAGTACTGCAATGTGTACTATTCAAGATTAAGTAAGGTATGTAATGATGCTACTAACGTTTTGCACTATTGGCTCTACATCCAATACAAAGATGAATTACAACCATTACTACTGATGCTTTGGTACTGTCACCATATACAGTATATAATATATTGTTACAACTTATACATAGTCACTTAAGTCTTTTATAGGTGGATTATGCACCTTTTTTGGTGTAGGGAGTGGACACCTGTTTGTCTCCATGTAGATGACCTTGCTTTGCTTAGAAGTATGTATTAAACTTTGTTCACTTGACAAATTGAATTTCTCCTTTTGCCATGGATTCTACCTGGACGACTGAGGGATTCTACAGACTAAACTTTATTTACCTCCATGGGGACAAGCAGGTGCCACAAGACCATAGGTCAGATCTGGAGAGGCAACGATGCTCATAGTGTTTTTCTAAGTACGTTATCAGCAATAAAACACCTGTAATCTAATAAATGCAAATACCATGCTTTGGAAAATTACAAAAAATACAAAGTACAAACATCTCCATGGAGATGGCACACCCCCACTGAAACGTTAAAATTTGCACAGCAGTGTAATGCAATGTAAATTTGTTGTAAAACTAAAAAGAAGAAATATAAAAGATAATTATCTCTAATCATGTCAGCATGAGCCATGGAAAAACTCCTGCTGTGTATATTATAAAAAAGAAAAAAATGTCTTTGTGTTTATTGTGAAGTCAGATATAACCACCATAACACTGCAGAACTTCTCAAGTTTCTCCTTTTAATCTGTTTAACTTTTCGACAAGGGTAAATCAAGTGAGTCCAACTCAATTATCTCATCCCTCATTGTAATTATAAACACACAAGATATGGCATGGAAATCCACTTGTCTGATCAGACTACTGTGTGAGTAAATCTTGCTCACTGTAATAACTCTATCTTTTTGCTTCGCATCCTCCTCATTCAAACACTAAAAGGTCAGTGCACGCAATTAAAATGTCAGGTTAAGGCTGACTTTGCACTGACTGTTCCCATCACTTAGGTGCCCCAGTTAATTTGATGAACAAAGTCATGGCAGAGGTGGGTGGCCAGCCAGGAAAAGTGTAGAAAAGGGTAAAAGGGAGGAAATCAAGTAAGTATGATAAGGAGTGAAGAAGATTGCAGTGTACAGAGCAAATGAGGACCTCGAGTGAATTAAAGCATTTACTTAGCTGGTAATGGGAATCACGGGTTTGGACTCTAAATTACAACAAAAACATATACACAAAAACATGTTATATAGTACCTTTTCTATTCTTATTTAATCAATTAATACAGCTAATTGTATTTTGAAGTGGCAGGTTGGGTATTCTCAGAAAGAGAGTGTATATTTAGAGTACTGGAAGTATATTTTTTAAAACATTTTATTGTTATTTAACGCTTTCTGTTTAGTAGTACATATTACATTGAGACACAACTCTAGGCCATGTCCTCACATGTCTGATCACATCCTGTTCCTATTCGTACAAAACAACTTTTATACTTTTTCCTTCTGCAGTCCAAGAATATCACATTTTCACCCACATCGTTCACAGTCTGGCGTTTGATCCAGTATGTCGACGGTGATACCTCTTTTCAAACTCCTTCTAAGTGTTCCTGAATAGAACATATCACCCTTATGGCTTCCTGAAGGCTGGGGCTGCCTTGTACGATTCAAATGGGCAAGTAATTTAGAGAAGGAAGATGTACTTCCAAGAATTCATGCTATAACAGTTGCTGAAATTTCCTGTAATAAAGCACATTTTGGGTAGTTTCAATAGAAGAAATAATCTGCCTAAAGTTTAGCCCCACATTGCTAGAATTTCACAGTTATTTCATCATTTGCAGAGGAGATCTAACCTATCTTTATCACCCCCCTCTCAGCAGTATTAGCCTCATGCAGTGTCGTCACATCACAAAGCAACCTTATTCATATGCCTATCCTTGAAACACTTACCCCATGGCAATATCATCATATTTCATTACTTTGGTGTAATTTTCATGAGAATAAAAGGAACAAAGTGTGTAACCTTAATTTGATACAGCTCTATAGCCTTTTTTTTAGAGATTTCAAATTAAATTGTGCCTACCTTGAAAGTGGGCTAACACAATATAGCTTGGTTCTTTAACAGCGGATGTGATTTTCTGCACTGTTTTGGTTTCCTGTGCCTTTTCTCAAGAGTTAATTGCATTTTCGACTAAAACAGCAGTAATGACACCTATCCTCTCACCCAGGCCTAAAGCTGCCAAGCGACTCAATGCAAAATTAAATTAGACACTTTTGTGGTGGATATAATCAGAAGTGAACAGTAAGAGAAATTGCGGCCAATGGAAACAGCCTCAAGTAGACATTCTACTTTACACACAGGGGCTATTCAGTGGTGCAGAAGTTCATTAAGCTTCATTATTCGTAGGAGACCAAAATGTATTTTTAATGGAAGTGGAAGTGTATGCTTTTCCCGGCAAAAAGGTAGTCCGTGGCTCCACTATTTCTATTCAGTTTGTTCAAGGTGGCTTTATAAATAGTAATCTTTACTATTTATTTTTGTTCATGTGACTGTAGTTAATGATTTGATTTCAAAGACGAACTGGCAAATGCTGGTTTGTGTGCTAAGAAGATCATTCAAAACTAGTTTTTATTTCCAAAAGGAGTATATAAAATAATTCTTTATCACAGTTATAACTTGTTCTTAGAGTGAATTACTTCTAAATCTATGCATCATTTGCCCTTTATACATAATATCATTATGTATTGTTTTATTGTACTCGCAAGATAAAACAAAAACAATCTTTGTGTGAATGCAAAATGTTATGCCTTTTGCCAAAGATTGAACACATTGCGCCACAGTGTGAGTGTGAGTTTTTATAATGAATTCAAACTTTTAACAGTGTGGGAATAAAAAGCTCTGAATTGGCATAGCAAAGAAAAGGAGGGTCAGAGAGCTGCAAATGAAGGGAGTCCCGCTCCATTATCCAGCCTAGACACCAGTGGGACTGGACTGGACACAGAGAGAGGCAGGCCAAATCAGTGCTCTTGACCTTTCTCTGAGAGAATGGCCACATACTGCCACAGTGCACTCAGGAGAGGAGGTGTGGATGGGTCTAAGGACCTTACATTAGAGGCAGAGAAGTCCTTTTCAAACTCAGAAGACGGACTGAATATTATGCACCCAAGTAGAGAGAGAGAGAGAGTGAGAGAGAGACTTTATTGATCCCAGAGGAAATTCAAGTTTTGCTGCAGGAATATTTACACTGTGCTTCTCAGTCGCCTTTGTGTCTAAGTTAAAGTTTTGAGTGCAGTTTAACAGAAGGCCTGGTCAGGTAGGGTCTGCAGATCTCTTCTGTCAGCTGCTCAGTGTGTGATCCAGGTAGCCTCAAAATCAGCCAACCACTTTGTTACCATGGTTGTGATCAGTATGTAACATTTCTGGTGGGGAATCTCCATGGAGATGTTATTGCTTTGCCAGGAATGTTCCATAGTATAGCATTAAACATATTTATCATGCAGTAATTTAATTATGGATGTATTTATACCATGAAACTCATGTATTATCACCACTGCCAGCGGGCTTGCCTCTCTACTAACATGGCCTCATAACCATCTTCTGTCATCTTCTGTCTGTGTTTGTCAATGTATACAAAAGTTGCATGTTCTTAGCGCTACACACTATTAGTTTTAAACCCACTGCTAAATTACAACATATTTGGCATAAAATGGTGTGGTTACCAAGTGGGAATCTGCTGAATTATTCATCTGCTACATTACAGTGTGATGATTTAGGCCTCTGTAGATATTTTCCAAATTCAGTTCCACCTGTAATCTCCCTCTCCGGGCTGTAAATCCACTCCTGAGCTATAGTGAGGACGAGAGCTCCACTTCTGCAAAACCATCCAAGGAACAAGTTAATAAAGTGGAACTCACAGCTATAGGGGAATTTATATGTTGTCTATAAAAGCCCTAGGAATGTGAATTTTCATAATTTAATACATGTCTTATGTCTCCATTCATTTATAATGTTGGTTTGATGAGACTTAGTTATGGTTTCTATGTTTGCATGTAGGGTTCTTTTATAAATGTTGGGTCCAATACTTTTCATACAATGTACTTTGTTTTTATATAAAATAGACTAATCAAAAATTTTGCTCCACCCAGTCCAGAAATCAAATCAAATATATAGGCCTGCCTTCTTTTTTAGTCATTGCAGTCAATTGTCATTTACTTATGCACAAGGTCCATTAACTGCTACCCATGCTGTTTCTCCAGTAGGCTATGATTTTTTTCTTATAACATCCAACTACTGTATACAAAGGAAAATCTGCCTTCTAAAATTCTTCTTCTGCTTGGTCTATTAGTTTATATCTCTGATACTGCTGCAAAAACATGGGACATTTCAGCACAGATATGAAGTTTAACATCCTCTCCACCTCAGAAAACAGTCAGCTTAAGATAACAAAGACCTCTTCTTTTAAAAAGTGCTGAAAATATTTTAGCTTTCCTATAAAGGGTCTTGACTCACCCCTGGGCTTAATATTATATGCAAACATTTAAATATTAACACAATGTGGTCAAAATGTTTGGAAAAGTCTGAGCGTCTACATTTACATGGTATACAGTTAATGTAGACCTACCTAGACAGAACTCAATTATTTACTAACTAATTAGTTATAAACTCACTATACATTGCTCCCTATAAAATATAAGATAAGTTAAGACTTTATTGATCTCACAAAGGAGAAATTCACTTGTCACGTTAGCTCCAGGCAGTTTAGTGTAAAAGAAAGTTAGAACAAAAAAGTGCAAATAGACAAGATAAGTAATAATAATAATAATAATAATAATAATAATAATAATAATAATAATAATAATAATAATAATAATAATAATAATAATACAATTGCACATTTAGACTATATAACTTCTATATATATATATAGAAGTTATACAGTCTGATATCAATTTTTATTTACTATAACATTGCAAAATATGACACAAATCAGGATCCAGCCACATGCCATTGCTCCAGTACAGTATAGGCACACAGCATATAGTGTTTCCCTGCAGTTCCAGCTTGTTAGAATGTGATGAATGGGCTACATCTGGCTGTGTACATTCCCATAGTCCAAACAGACACAGCAGTCACTCACCAGTTTACTGCTAATGCATCATCTTTAATGGCTATCCCTATCTTACACATTTACTCAGTACGGAGGGAATCCCCATTAGTTATGTGGCCTGATGGTCTACAGCTGAGCAGGCAGGGACAGCGTGCCAGTGAAACACACAGTTGTCCTCCTGTCTGTTGCTCTGAGTGGGACAGGGGCAGACCTTCACACCACATCCAGTGCCACCTCAATTCATAGCCTCATTAATACCTGCCATCTCCACTAAAATGACTTATGAGGCAGTAAAAATGGCGTCATCCTCCCTAAATGGCTCGATGTACAACACAATCAATTTCAAGAGTGCAAAAATGCATGCCACTATGTTACTGCAAATAACAAATGAGCATTAGGCAGACACTAATGCAACCAATTTGTCTTTGTGAAGGTCGCTAATGGGGCAAAACATGCGGCATGAACTCACTGTGAAGAACTTAGGATACTGTGGCACTTTCCATTACAGTCTATGAAAGCATTTGCTGGAGAAGCTTGTGTGGCTCACAGGAGTCAATGGGGCCTAATAATAATGGAACAAAAGCACTGCTGAGGAATATTTAGCTTGGATCATAGTATGTGCTGAGCTGATTCTGAGTTTAATTCTGCATGTAGTGCATGTAGAGTTTAGCTTGTGTATTCATGTCATGCTGCAGTGTTGTTGCAAAGAACTTGTATCAGGGTTAAATGGGTAACAACATCTTAATTCATAAAATTAGATAAAACAGATACAAATTACTGCACTATTGCATTTATTTATACTAAGAATTGCATAATAGCCCCATACAAAGACCTTTTCAGGAAAAGAAACCTACAACCCGCAAGCAGTTTTGCAACCACTATCATAAATGATGCTTGCCCACAGTTCTCCAAGGGTGCACTAGCTTGGGAATTTGCTTGGTTTCATCACCTGCAGTGAACAAATATCTATTTTGTCCAATAAATTTTAATATTGATGTTATGTTGAACTAATAAATACAATTATGAGCAAATGTATATGGACATATTTAGAACAAAGCACTAAGATACTGAGTGAACGCATTCGACTATTTGGTGTTAAGCTGATATAAACAATTTCATTATTGGTGTGTTAGTGCCATCTTCTGGTTGAAGGTTACAAATGAAATGATTTGCATTTACAATTTGACCTCAAATTGTTCCCCCCATTTGTACAGCTTAAAGATGCACCATCTTACTTTTCTGATGAGATGGGGGGGGGTCCATTACCTGAGATGTGTCACAGTATGGCACAGCATGTCAATACAGAAATAGAAGGCTTCACTAACAAGCCTAAAATGTCAACACATTAAAGTATTAAAATGATTCATATGATAGAAACAGGCAGTATGATTTATATAAAGTAATGTGTATTCGTTTTATTGTACCTTGTATTTTGTTTTATTGTAACTTGTCTTTTCATCTTAAGACCAGCAGAGGGAGCTTTAGCTATATTTTCCTCACAAATATTGGACTTATTCGCAGTGAAAATACTGTATGTTGACGTGTAAATGTATTAAAATATACAAAATAAACGCAACAAATATATATAAATATACTGCTGTTTACTTATCTTATATTGCAGGACAGCTTGGATTGGAAACATATGATTTTTTCTAATTGTAGCTGCAGCTCTTACATCTAAATAGAGTGGATTTGAAAGTCAGAGTTGCAGAAGGCCCCTGAGGAAGTGTGAGTGAATGCACAGCCTCTTCTTCATAAAGAGGCTTTTAAATGCAGACACTCCAAGAAGTTCACCAAGAAAAGAAAAACTAAAGACATGGAAGAAAGAGAAGAGCAAGTCTAGCAAGTCTGGATTTGCCACTCATAAAGTATTACTTCCTGAATGTAACAGTAATTCATTTTAACTCTGCAAAGTGAATGTCAATATAGAAAATAGGAAGGATCATTACTACAGCATTTCATTTGTAGATTTTGGCATGTGTTTAATTTAGCTATTAGTATATTATATATATTTTTTAATCTACAGTATGTGTGCCATATGTATCTTTCTGTCTTGATTTCTTATTTTCATTTAGACTTGGAGCCATCTTGACATCTTCACAAAGAATCAACCTACCTCTGTTATCACCATGTGCCTTACCTCAGTGTTCAAAAGTTTGATTTGACAGACTGTACAATCACATACAGTGCAAACATGGACTATGTCTTATTCACTTGTGTAAATCCTGTGTTAAACAAGTTAGATGGATCACCTCTGTGGTCTAATAGCTTGTCCTAGATTCTCCACCTGCAGTAGCCTTATTTTTCACACTGGTGTCGTATCCTTCTCACTTCCTCCTCTAACACCACACAAAGCCTCCTCCAGCGTTACTCCAGGCTGCCCATGGGACCTGCACTGCTAACAGCCAACTACTACATCACATCTAACTCACACTTTTATGACACAGGCTACTTCCTGAGCAGGGGATTAAGGCAGACTGTATTATTTATGGGAAATATGTTTAGCTGTAATAGTTTTCTATGTTTCTGTGGTTAAGTATGTACATTTACAGAACCAGATAAAAACTATACAAAAAAAAAAAAAATCAATTGAAGTGTCTTGTTTAGTTTGACAGACAAGATGCACTAATGTAAAACAAACTGTGGATGCAGGTAGGGGGCTTTTTTTTTTTTTTTAACTAATCTCTTGAAAATACAACATTTAAGCTATCTAAGCAAAGGTACAGTTTTCCACTTCACATGTTATAACTAAAACAGTGACTCATCATTACAATGTCCATTTGGATTTTGCAGATTAATCCACCAGACAGGAATCAGTGAAGATCAAAAGGATTTGTCATTTATCATTTTAACTGACAGAGTTTCATTTACAGTAGATCAGTGGAAATTTGCAAATATTTTTCATTTACATACACAAAAACGGTGTCCTAAGATCACATGATATGGATAAAATAATCATGCCATACCTTATCATGAAGCTTTATTGCTTTGTGCCATACATACACCTGTGTACAGTCTCTGCCAAGGGGAAACTGATGGAGCAGAATGAAGCTACATGGACATCATAGTGGGTTTCTCAGGTGAAACTACAACACCAGGTCTGCTAACACTTACAATCAATAAGCACATGCTGGGATGATACGCTGTTACCTCACACTGCTACATGCAATAATCACTGTCCAAATATATCAATGTTTGTAATCATTGTGCATCATTTTTAAGAGTCACATTTCCAGGCTGACTCATTCTTATCCTATTCTTTTGTCCTTTTACATTACTGGTTTACATACCAATTTATTGTAAGTGGAAAACAAAAAGCTATTCAGTCTCGTGGGATACACTGAGTAATGCATTATGGGAAACGATGACCCTGACGCTTTAGAATAGAATAGAATAGAATAGAATGCCTTTTATTGTCACTATTCTGTACAATTTACCTCATACATACTTGCAATAAGATTGAAAGCATCTCACTTCATTGCAGACATTTAAGTACGATATTTACAACACAGCAGGATATTTACAACACAGTATAGAAAAAAAATTGTGGAAAAAAAAATTGTGCAAAAAAGTCCTCTACAGCTGGTACTACACATTGGTTATCCAGGTTGTTGCAAGTCTTGCTCAGATATTGCAGTAGTGGTGGTGACACATACAGCCATATATACACAGTTTCACAGAACTCAGTTCATCATATTGTACTGTATTAAATGTTGCCAACAGGCTATAGCACTGTAATTAGGTATTGCACAACAACAGTAAAGAAACAAGATCAAATTCATTTTTAAAACAACATAATACTAATGTTTATACTTAAGAAGACTTCAGAAATCAATATTTGGTGTAATAACCCTTATTTTTAATCACAGTTTTCATGCGTCTTGGCATGCTCTCCACAAGTCTTTCACATTGTTTGTGGGTGACTTTATTCCACTCCTGGTGCAAGAACTGAAGTAGCTCAGCTTTGTGTTTGTGTTAGAATTCAACAGACGCTGGAATGGAATGGCTGTAATACATGTAGAGATGCTGATTTCAGAAAAAAATGCAATGGTTTCTTTTTTTTTTTCCAGAGCTGTATAGGCAATGAAGAATTTCTTGAATCAACTACTACCTGAGATATACATTTTCATTTACTTGTATCTTAGCATCTCCCTGAAAGCAACATATTATTAAGACATTATACATCATTCAAACATTATAATATCTCTGATCACACAAATGCTGTATCATCCAAGTGTGACTACCCCTCTTGTTTACTGTAAGTGTTAAAATAATGTTTGGGTATGATATGTGTGTTAAAGGAGCAGGCAAACACTAACTCATGCCCTGTCCCTCCACTGTACGCAGCCACATGATGAGGTGCTGCTGCTGTGACGGTGTGCTTTGGACCTGTCTTTGGGGAGGCTCCATTATTTTCACTGCCTTCCTCTGGCTGCAATGAGACGTGACAAGAGCCACAGGAAGCTCATGAATTAAACAGGGAGATCTAAAAGCACAGGGGAGGGGACAGGCTGATGGTCAAACAGACAAATGCACAGTGGCCGCTATTGCTGCTCGCTCTGAGGTGAAGTGGAACTAAGAGGACATTTGGGGACATGAGAAGAAGAATAAGACACATTTTGATACTAAGTGACTCATTTAATTCTAAAACTATGATATAACTATATAATAAAGCATGACAGTATTGTACAGGTTTAACTGGATTACCTGAGACTATATCAAGTCTTTAGGTACAATTTAAAACACTAATTGATTTCAAAGGAAAA
Source organism: Paratrypauchen microcephalus (assembly GCA_036785185.1). Classification (NCBI taxonomy): domain Eukaryota; kingdom Metazoa; phylum Chordata; class Actinopteri; order Gobiiformes; family Gobiidae; genus Paratrypauchen; species Paratrypauchen microcephalus. Next base: position 3,103,336 of record JAVJIX010000081.1, on the reverse strand, counting down.
ATAATCAATTAAATGCACCTCATTTGGAACATACACATACTCTAAAACATGGCATGTGCTGTGAGAAAAGATTCTTATGATTCAGACAAAGCAAAAATTACATCAAAATGACACACGAAACATTTACGTGCAATGTAGAAAGAAGCTTGGTTTACATACAGTGTCAAGTAGAATTCCTTTGTGTTCAAATCATGTTTCTACCATCAATGACTGATTCTGCTTTTAAGATCTGGAACAGCAAGGGGTTGCGAATGTTTAAAGGTATATTTATTGATGGACTCTTTGCGTCATTTTCACAGTTGACTGAACTTTTTAATATTCCTCAGACGCACTTTTTTCGTTACCTAAAAATTCGTAATTTCGCGAGCAATGGATATCCTTTCTAACCTGCCTGAAGCTTCAACTTTAGATGAGATTCTGCATATAAATATTCACAAAAAAGGAGGCTATTAAATTAATTTACAACATTCTGTTGAATTTACAGTCTCCGTCTCTTGCTATTATAAAATCACTGGGAAAAAGATCTAGCAGTTGAACATATCTGATGACCTATGGGGAGCCATCCTTCGTAGAGTGCGCTCTCCTTGTATTTGTGCCAGACATGGGCTTCTCCAATTTAAAGTTCTTCATCGGTTGCACCTTTCTAAGGAAAAATTTGTTTTATCCAGACATAGACCCAGTGTGTAATCGCTGCAAATCTGATACTGGCTCATTTATAAATATTTTTTGGTCATGTCCTTATCTTAATACTTATTGGACATCAATGTTCCATATATTGTCGGAGGCATATAAAATCAAAATTGCCCCCACTGCTTTGACCGCGCTCTTTGGTGTGTTGGCCCCCGGTGTATCCACCGCGGAGTACTGTTCTCGTGCTGTAGTCTTTGCCTCTTTGGTGGCACAGCGCCTCATTCTCTTGAGGTGGAAAGATTCAAAGATTCAAAGCTTTTATTGTCATATGCACAGTAAAGAAACACATTTCCCTGTACAATGAAATTCTTACTTTGCTGCCCACTCTGGATGCCAAGAGCATGCAAAAATTAAAATAGATAAATAAGATGAAGAGAAGCATGTAAAAAAATATAATCAATAGAAACAGTCTTTACAGATTATACACAATGAAAATATAGGCTAGATGCTATGTACATATTTACAGATAATGTGCAACATAAGTTTTATGTGCAACTGTCAGTAGTAAAGGAAGGAAGAGATCCCTCCCACATATGATTAGTGGATAAACGATCTCATGAGTTTACACATACACATACTTTGTAATTTGCTATTGAAATGTATAAGTAATATTATTATTATTAAAAAAAAAAAACATTTATGTTTAGTGCTATTGATGGAAATTGTATTCTGTCTATATACTCCCATTAGGATGTCCTCAAGTGGTACTTCAGCTTTATGGGCTTCAAATGTAATAAACATTTCATATTCACATGCCTATTGCAATCCAAACAAATCAATTAATTAAAAGAATAATTGTTAGATGAATTGATTGAAATTATATTTTTTGCAACCCTAGTTTCCTGTATATAACTTTTACATATTATGATATTGTGCTATATTTTACAAAGCTCTTAATGCTAAATGACAAAATATAGACACACAGCTCATTGGGAGAGATTCATGCCTACAATGATGTCATATTGTGTGGCTGGAAAGGCTGGACAGTAAGTAGCCTCTGGTGTCAGCGCTCACAGTATGTCTGCATAGAAGGATAACCTCATTTAGACTGTGACTCATCACCTGATGCACCACACCGATGCACTGAAGCCATCAACAGTAAAAGAGCCGAGCGGTGCACTTCCTGTTGCACAGAGAAGGCTATTTGACTAATGGTTGCTTAGATCATAGGGAAGGGTAGTTATTACAATATTTACCAGGCTCATCACATAGGGTTTTTACTGTGTTTGTGCATGCATTGTTTATATTGTTTCATGGATTAACCCATCACCTGGATTAGTAAGTGCTTAGTGAGTCAGGATGGCTATAATAATGTCCCTTCATTTATCTTATTTGAGCACTGACAAAGAATTGTTTGTGACACATTGTGGTTTAAGTGTAGTAGTGATATATTTTACTTTATTATCCTATGCATGTTAGTGGTTTGTTATTATTTCATTTAAGCCATGGATCCTTAATACTCATTTTTATGTAGCCAGGATTTTTGTACACAAAGAGAACACTGGTTTGTGACTTTGAGATGTATTTTTCACTTTTCAATCAATTTCATTGATTTCTGATCTTTTCCCTTGCCCCACACCCTTCCCTCTTGTCACCAAAGAAAAAGACACCGTATGTTATCTATCCAATTGTTTTCTGTCATTACATGTTGTGTATAATTGTATTGATTGTATTGCATCTTTTCTGCTCTGCATCTCCCAGTCGGCGGCGCGCGCAAGTGCAGCGGCCCCTCCCCTAGCCACTCTATCACTGTCCTGCCTGGACAGTGGGGAAACTAAATTTCGAATTCATTCTATGTACATGTACATATGATTGTTTTTGACAATAAAGCAACTATGACCTATGACCTATGACCTATTAATTCTACCACCAGACATGATCACAGCAACAGTCAAGATCATTATTACATTAGGGTGGTATGTGATAAAAGAAGAAATTCAATTTGTCAACTGGACAAAGTTTGTTTGGTCGAAAACGTTTCGCCGCTCATCCGAGAGGCTTCGTCAGTTCTGGTCACGCATCTTATGGTGATATGGTAATATCCTTTTCCAGTAGGGCCCTCTACATACTGTGTAGTAATATTAATGCTGAAATAAATAAAGTCTGATTTTTGTATCTCACTTTTTACAGGAAGTAACTCCAATGACAAGCCACTTTCATTGATCCCCAGAGACAAGCAGGCCATCCCTCATGACTTGCTAAGAACAAGGATCCGCACAGGTCTGCTGTTGCCAAACTGATCTCATTATGACTTCAAGAATGGGCACCAAGCCATCCAGTGCATTTTCATAGCCTTAACTTTTATATTCTTCACAATGTTGTCCACAAATATTGATCCTGCAGAAGAAATAAAAATAGGTTGTCACATAAAATGAAAAGCAGTGACCATTATGTGTGTGAGTGTGTGCCAAGTAAATTACCGTAGTCTTATTAACTTGTAGGGGGTCATTTTTTTAAATACTGAAGCCCACTGCAGTTCTTCCCATTGATGTAGTCCATTAGCTGTAATAGTAGGCTGTCTGTAGAGTATCAGTTGTCATTTCACGTGTGCTCGAGTGCTCTTAATTCCCTCTGGAGCCTATCTGGACAAGCATCTATACAAACAATATGAGCCCATAGAGCAGGAAATTAAGTTTTAAGATGGACACACAGCATAATGGGTACATGTCGATATACATTTGGATTTTAGTACATTATTTCAGCAATTTAATTTAAAAGCAAAATGCAGAGACAGCTGTTTTGAAATATTTATTCATTTGGCATTTTTGTTTTGCTTGTAATTTTACACAGAGGCCCTCCCGTTTGCAAAGTATGTGCTTTAGGGAATTGAAGCAGCTATCCTTAAATGACACTGAGACAAAACAAATTTAAACAATTTCAAACAATTTGAATTTTTACATTTTAATCCTCCACACCAGTTCAGTTAAATTATATCTACCATTATGTCTTATTTTATTATTGTGGGTTCAATACTATTAGATACAGTTTACAGATTAAGATATGAACTTAGCTTCTTTATTGTATATTCTTCCAGAGAATGTTTTCTAAAAATCAGTCTGTCTTATCTGCGAGTTGTTGGAGTGTTTTGCCCATTTTCTCTCCCCATTGCAGTGCTAAAGTGTGACTGAGGGGTCCAAGTGTGCTACTTCCCCCCGCCCCCATCTCACCACTACTCTGTCCATATGTGCATTCAAGTGGCAGCTGCAAACTCCCCCACTTGCCCTATAAAACGAAAGTGAAAAACAGCCCTGTACAGTGCTATGAAAGTCATTTTTGGCCATGATGTGGGTTTGTGTGTGATGTCAAAGAGGAAACAAGTTTAAACCTTTGATTTCCCTTTTCTAAAGCGTGCACTGTGTTCATGTAATATGATTAGCAAAAAGGATGGAGAATGCAAAAACTTTAACACTTTTTTTTTTCTTTTAAGAATCTCACACATGATATGCACAGCACGGGAAAGTACACAAGTATGCTACTTAATAACTGCAAAACATGTAAAATAACAAAACGTTCTGTTTATAGGTGACATTTTACCATCAAAACATTATAAAATAGTATAGTATATATAGTAGAACAGTATATAGTTTTGAATTGTTCTCTCCAGGCCCAAATCCCACTACTACTTGCCTCTGCTAATGGATACATTAATATTAACATTAATATACATCATACAGAAATAGCAGCACACCTTTGTGTACTCCCTCTGGGGCTACAGGAGGTGTGGAGCAGCAGACTGTGGAGCTAGCCCAACACATATTAGTAACTATGACACATGAATGTAGGTTTGGCACATATTGCACACGCTAAAGGCAATGCCAGAGGAATTCTAAGGCAAGCAAGCAGTCCTAATTAGAATATCACCAGACAAGTGAGCATGTATGGAAAGAAAATATATATATATATAACACTATGCAGCACACAATTTATGCAAGGTTTCAAATGACATCTTATACACACCACTTTTACCATGCATAAAACAAAAAGAAGAGAAACATAGGAAGATGCAAAACAACATAGTCTTTAGCATAGGAACTAACAAATACAACTCAAGAGTATACATCTTTTGCAGAAACTATACAATAACAGTACATACATTTTCAATGCACATTCTATTGGATATTACTGCACATTTCACTGCTGTATCTCCATTGCATATTTGATGCACACTGCACATTTTGGACATCTGTAAATATGTAGTTATTTATTCTTTTGCACTGCTTTTAGATTTTGTCTTAGAAGTGTTCATATGGTCTTTATATTGGATTTTTACACTGTCTTTTTGCATTGCTTGGCCAGGGAGAAACGAAATTTCAATTCACTGTATGTTGAACACATGGCAGAATTGACAATAAAGCAGACTTTGAACTTGAAATAAATATATGCCACATTTTCTGAGTCTTTTTGAACAGTTGAAATGCCTGTAATTGATAAGATCCCAGATAGACCAGTTTAATGCTATACTGTGGAACATTTCAGGCAGAAAAATGAGCCTCCACCATAAAAGTATACCTACCCTGGCAAATGCATCTTTTTTGAGGTAGATACAATCCAGAGTTTTTCTTCTCAGCTTCACTCTAGATTAATGGACTCACTGAGTAGAAATAAATAATAAAAACAATAAATAAAATAGTAAAATAAATAAAAACAAACAGCAAAACAAAACATGGTGGTTGGTGTGGTGGTAAAATGACCCAGGACATTTGTAAGGCCAATATAAAGTATGGTGTGATCTATTCTAGCCCATACATTTTACTTCTTATCTTCTTTACCTTCACTGAATGGGTTGACACAATGATCAGTTCATTAGGTTAATAATATTCTGAGTCCAAATTTGCTTAGATTTTGTAGGGAATTTGTAGCCTATGTGGCCGCAAACCTCGACATATGGGCGCAGGGCTTGTACCACGCGCTTGTATGTAAGTCTAGGAATAAGTTATTGATCTAAGAAGTGTTGGATGCAAGCCTGGATGAGGCGGAGGAGCTCGGTGTTCACTTGGCTCTGCCTACTCTGACTGTGGCCGAGTGGAAAGAGGAGGGAGGGGAGCAGCAGTAGGCAACACCACCAGCACCAGCCTCAAACCAGAAATAAAGACGAAGTTCACCCGCACGCCTTACAAAAACCTATACTTTGAGCAGATAGTTCGTGGAAAATGTTATCTCGGAAATTTTGAAGTCGGGATGCTGTCATTTTTGTACTAAATGAAAGACGTCAACAGTCTGGGGAAAAGGAAACAACAACAGTGGGAAAGGCTGGATTACACACAACAGTGACAATAAAACAACATTCCCCGACAAGTGGACAGCCTGGTGTCGAGGGTTAAGTCCCGACGCACACACGCGGAAATAGTTGTGCCTTTATGTTTTTCTTGAAATTGTTAAAGTGTAAGTATGTGTTTGTTTCCTTTCCGTACACTTTAAAGTTTAAACCATGTAGGCATAGCGAGGAAAAACTCATCAAGTGTCTCGAGGCTGCAGTTAGCCATTCTGTTAGCATTAGCTTGTCTTCAGTAGCAAACGAATGCGGAGTGAAGCTAACGCCCGCTGGTGCATAAGCTGTTAGCTGTGAGGCTAACGTTAGCAGGCTGGCTGAACGCGAATCTCAAACTTTTTCTGTTGTTTCTCCGCAGCCCAAACGCTGAAGGAGAGTTGTGGAAATAGGGGGGAAGGGCAGGTTCCCTTCTGGACTTTTTCCCCTCTACAGATCTTTTTAAAATGATGGCAGCAGAGGTGAGCAATGAGGATACGGGCTCAGTCAAGACAGGGACTGGTGGAGGAGGCCCGGAGACGGCCCCTTTCCCCTACTATCCCAAGTCCAGAGTGCGAGTGTCTGATTTGGGACAAGGAGCAGCGCAGCCCTTCCGTCAGAACTCCAACACATCCCCGGACTCTGTGAATGACATGAGCCTCGCTTTCACCATGTCTGGTGGGGACACCGGACCAGCACTGTGCGCCTCGGGGAGTGGCGGAGGAGGTGGACATTTCCAAGGGAGCGGGGGAAGCGTGTGTTATTCTCCCTCTTCGGATGGCCCTGATAGCCGGGTCTCACCCACATCGTCCTGTCCGGACGGACCCAGTGTTTTCCCCCCTCTGCCGCCTCCTCCCCCGTCTGTGGGCTGTGGGGGGCTTGGGGGCACGCTGGATGAAGGAGACTTGCCGGATGGACCAGAATGGGTGGATGATGATGAGGTGGTGTTCCCACTCTCTGCGCCTCCCACCAACCAGTAAGTACCAAGAGGCACAGGCCTGGAAAGATGTTGTATTGAGCTTTGTGTTAGAGTCTTTATCTGAACACTCATCGAGGTTAACTAAATCAGTGTCTCAAGTGGAATAGTTGGAAAGCACTTGTTAATGTAGCACCCACAGTATAGAAGTAAATTAAATAAAGTTAAGTAAATACGATGCCTGTGTGACTAATATTTCACTGAGGACTGCTCTGATATTTGCATAAACAATAACTTTTAAGTTTAACTCAAAGAAAGCGAGCAGTTACATAATGTAAAAAAACACACTACATGATGTGTGTATACTACCTCTAGAGCTGGGCGATATGGCCTAAAAATAAAATCTCCGATTTAAAAAAAAAAAGAAATCCGATTTTAATCGATTTTTCTCTGCCCTACTCAAAAACAAATAACAGATGACAGAAAAATGGCTCAAAACAATGCAACGTTCTTTTATAAAACAAATACATTACACCTTCATCAATTAAGCTGTTATTATTTTTAAAATATATCATTTCATTTTCATTTATTTCATTCGTTAAAGCAAAACAAAAATAACAGATGCAACACAATTGCATCTATACAATTATAACTTAAATATGAATGAAAAGGGAACAGAAAGAAGCATACGCTTATGATATCTGCCCCTTATCAACTCAAAATTATATTACAACAAAATATATATAACAATAAATATCTTTCTTTTATAAAGAAGCATTTTATTAAACTAAATTATTCCCTGATTGTGGGAAAGGTGGACTGAAGTGGGTAGTGTTGTGTTTTAGTTTTTCCTGGAGTGATGCAGAAAAGCTACTATGTTCATGTATGTTAGCTTGTGCAGTCTGTATACAGCTGTGGCAACACAAGAAAAATATTTGCGGCTTGATAGCACGTACTTCGGGTCCAAAACTTTCACCATGTTAATGAATCCGGGCTTTTCCACAGTATATATCATGCTTTTGGTAAAACATACAACAGCGTGTGTGATTGCCTCCCGTCGTGGCCCATGCTTATACTGCAAACAGTTCGAAAATGTTTTAGGGACTGGACGGTGGATATTTTCATTTCTCCCACTTCTCCCATTCCGCTGCGTGCAACAGCTTTTGAACAGACCTTACAGCGAGCACTCGTTTGTTCTAAGTCCGACGCAAGAAAACCGAACCAGTTCCATATAACAGATGTAAACACCTTTGTGTGGTACAAGCTCCGGCTTTAGCTCACTCGCTAGCCGCGCTAGCTCGTAGAGTGTTTGGGTACGCCCCGCTAACTTACCCGTGTAAAACCTGGCCGTGCATTAGTTCCGCTTGCATGTAAAAAATAATTTAAAAATCGATTTTCATAAAAACACATCGTCCTGAACTGTAAAGTCGAATTAATCGACTTAATCGATTAATCGCACAGGTCTAACTACCTCTTTATCATTTAGGGCAGAACAGACCATGACCTTAAACATGAAGTTGAACTAAAACCTTCCCTTTTGTTCAAGTCTCATTAAAAAGTGCTGATATCATACAATGAGAAATAGAGTCAATGTGGAATCCGCTCTTTGAGGAGTGTTCTATAACTGCCTGTCAGATTTTTTTTCTTTTTTAGATTTCTTTTCTTTTAGAAAATACCATGCTTAATTTATACAGTTTTAGCTGTAATGTGTAAATAGAAATAAGATTTTTCAATATTTAAACATATTTCAACCAAAATGAAGAGTGGTACTGGTACAAGAGTTCTTGTACTTTTTTGTTTATTTGTAGTGTTGGCACAGTAATGTTACTGATATTGCGTTGTATTAGATTTTAATTTCCTACATGCCTAACTTACAAACAAATGGCCAGCTAATGAGACCCCTTACGTTTCCTCTTTTTCGCTTTTGTGGTTTCTGAGGATTGGTTGTGGTGATGTTGAAATATTGCCCACAGTTGCATATTAATAGCCACTTCCTAGATTTTCAAATAAACAAGAGAAGAACTGTCTGCCTTTACTGATTATTTACTGATTATAGTTTATTAGCTACTCTTATTATGTTCTATTTCATACCTCACCACATCCATCAGAGTAAAACTAAACCTGAAGGATAAATATAATCTTTGTACTGGTCTGTCGCTCTCTGAGCATATCTGGAGCTAAGTGTTATTGGTGACTCCTGCAGACAGTTATGTCCTAAAAATGAGCCTTGATTAAATAAACAAGGATTAAGCCAAACCACATCTGTCAGTGTTCAGTGAGTCACGTGTAGCTTCGGGACACACATTTGTAGATTTCACCAGCTTTTTTTTTTGGATATGTGACAGTTCGTCTGAGGATAAATATTTACAATCATAAAAAAAAAGAATGACTCGTACACATGATAAATGACAGGGCTATATTGTGGTTGTCCTCCTCTCCACAAGGAGGTTCTCTTAGTCCGGGCGATAAGCGCAGATTTTCATGCGAATCGATCACTTTGCGATAAAAGCGTCAAATTTGGTATGATGATTCCCAAAGGAGGTCTGATCAAATTTAGGACCGTAGGCACTCAAGATCTGGCCCCTGGGGGCCATGGTGGCCATTTTCCAAAATGGCCGCCATGGAAATGGGAAAATGGATTAAAAGCATCCAGAAACATTACATATTTGTATCAAATTTGGTGGGAAGGTTCCCAAAGTTAGTCTGATTAGATATAGAACAATAGGCATTCAATATCGTGGCCATTTTCCAAAATGGCCGACAAATATGGATTTTGTGGTCAAATGGATTGAAAACAGCCAGAAACACAACATATTTGTATCAAAATTAGTAGGAAGGTTCACAAAGGGGTTCGGATTAGATTTAGAACTATAGGCATTCAATATGGTATTTTCCAAAATGGCCACCACAAATGGAGTTCCTAATGGGAAAACGGATTAAAAACAGTACAATAATACACAAAGTGGGACTGATCATTTTTAAAGGGGTATGCCACTACTTTGGGTCTAGATATGGTTAAAATCGTTGCTCTGGGTTTATAAAGGTGGTAGAGGGTCTTATTTTTCATGTTAGGTGTTAGGTGTGTTGTTTTAAACTCTCTTGTGGAGGGAGTATGTAGCTAAGCTAACAAGAGTCAATGATTTGGGAAACATAGGTTGTCAGTAATTGTAAACCTTGCATGATCTCTGAAATGTTCTCTGTGCTCAGGCTAATGAGCCATGATGCGGTTTGTCAACAGCCGCCGCAGCCAATTGGAATGTCGGATAGTGTTGCCAAAAAAAAATCACAGAAAGTCACTACTGGCTCTCTGACAAGTTGCTAGGAGTCGATAGATGACGTCATGGTGTTACGTATGACATCATGCGTCACACACGCCACGCTAATCTCTAGAAAACGTGTCTGCATGGCTATGTCCATAATGCTAGCGACTTTTTAAAGATCAGAGCTAATCTGCAACACTGCTTCACCGTGAGAAACGCTTCTGTCGGCGTCACAGAGCTACAGTTATGTTGAAAAACAATGATTTTGTCACTTAAAAGTCGCCAAAGTCGCTAGATGAGATTTTTAGTCACCAGAGATGGCCAAAAGTCGCTAAATTAGCAACACTGATGTCAGAATGCTTACATTCTGCTTTAACAGTTATACTCTGCCACTTTTATCGCTTGTGTCGCTCGTACCATTTTACCATTTACCATTACTCTTTGTAGTATTAGTCACTTCTGGCGTGTTCGCGCAGTAATTGTGTAATGGGAAACTAACTTCCATGGCCTCTGCTGAAATAACCTTAAATCTTCTTTCATTAAAATTTCTTTTAAATTTAGCCCTTAACATTTCCCATGACTACGGATAAGCAATATCCATTTTTGTAATTTTTCAGCATATACTGATATTTGTTATTGATTGTACATTGTTCTACTATACCTAAAACTAAATACACAATTGTTATTGTTTTTTTGTTTTTTTTGCTTAGTAGGCCTATAATCACAAAATATGTAGACCTGGTAGTTTGACTAGAACTAGGCACAAAAAGCGGTTTACCATAGACTTGTAGGCAGTAGTGCTAACAATTGTATACTGGAAAACGTGCTAACTCTTTTTGCTCCTATAAAAACGTTTCAGAAACAATTTTTACTTTTCATATGATTAGGCTTTACATCATTCAGTGGCAAGTTGTGGTGGTGAGCAGTTACACCTCTATACATATCCTTTTACATAGGCTAGTCTTTACATTTCATGCAGTGGTACATTGTGATGGTGTGAGCATTAGAGTCGGTGAGATTTTTTCTTTCATATAATTTTGCTTTTGATAATGTTAATAGTCTTTCCATGTTTCATTTAGTTGTAGATTGTAAGGGTGTGAGAGGTTAGTCTTGAGAATTTATAGTTTTCATTTCTCGCCTTTGCAAATATCACATAGTACTTACTGTACATATTGCAGTGATATGTTGTGAGAAGCTATAGGACCATTTAATTTCATATTATTGTCTCTACTAATTGTACATAGTCTTTACCTACTGTATTTCATTCAGTGGTGAGGGTGTGTAGTTAATTGGGGACAATTCTTACTTTTCAAAGTATGTTGACTTTGTTAAAGTGCAAATCTGCACCCCAAGTTCTCTAGCTCACGCCAAAGCCTGTAGTCTTTACAATATTTCAGCGCTCCCTGGGTACCTTAATCAAACAAGTTAGGGGGTATGGGTAACTGCCCAATCACAGTATACGAGCACGACTTTGCTGGCATTTCGGAGGACGTTGAGGGAGGAACAGGAAGTTGAATACTTTTTAAAATTTTTTGGTTAAAATTAGTCATTACGTGCGACCCAATTAGTAACATACTGCGACCCAATGCAATGGCGAAAACATTTAAAGTGTACAATTCTGGATACACCGATCCCCCACAAAAAACTGACTGGGAATTATGTTTGATTTGTCAACGGAAAACTAAAGAGCCACTCAGATGCCCATTAAATGTCATTTTCCATGATTTGGATCACATAAATAATTTAAAGATATATCAATACCCATTTTTGGGAAGTTTGTTCATATTGACATGTATTTCTGGTGTAATATTGCACTGTTTTTAATCCGTTTTCCCATTAGGAACTCCATTTGTGGTGGCCATTTTGGAAAATGGCCGCCATATTGAATGCCTATAGTTCTAAATCTAATCAGACCCCCTTTGTGAACCTTCCTACCAATTTTGATACAAATATGTTGTGTTTCTGGCTGTTTTCAATCCATTTGACCACAAAATCCATATTTGGTGGCCATTTTGGAAAATGGCCGCCATATTGAATGCCTATTGTTCTATATCTAATCAGACTCCCTTTGGGCACCTTCTCACCAAATTTGATACAAATATGTGATGTTTCTGGGTGCTTTTAATCAATTTTTCCATTTCCATGGCAGCCATTTTGGAAAATGGCCACCATGGCCCCCAGGGGCCAGATCTTGAGTGCCTACGGTCCTAAATCTGATCAGACCCCCTTTGGAAATCATCATACCAAATTTGACGTTTTTATCACAAAGTGATCGATTTTCGCAGCTATCTGCTGGACTATCTGAGCACACAGTTTCCTGTAAGGTTTCATACTTTTTAGAGGACCCTACTGTGGCCTGAGAAAGACAAATTTGATTGCAAGATCAGGCTTGACCAGGCTTGAGACCAAACGGCGCAAGTGAGGACCACACTGATATTCTTCTGTATGAAAAATGCAGAGATGGTAACATTCCGGATTTGCCAGGCAAGAATACTATAGCTTAAATAATAACATTTCCTTGGAAACAAGCAGGAGGAGGCTAATCTTGCACAGCAAGATGGAGTCTCGCGATATTTGTGAGTTCAAAAACTCAAGAAAATCCATCTTGGCAGTTGCTGGTGGGCCACAGACCATACCAATCACAGACAAGCACTGTGGTGTTGGTCGGAAGTCAAAGGTGAAGCCCAAAAGCAAACCAAAACAAACATGTTGATGCCGACTGGCGTACTTGTGAACATTCCCATGTTTGACACAAGTGGTAAGTGTCTGAAGCCTTCCTTGTGTGTGGTAATGGTGCTGCACTCAAGATGAATGAAGTTTTCAATTATTTTGAGCTCTTAGTGTTTAGACTGATAAGTCTGTTATAAGTATGTAAAGTCATAAAAAGCCACCCAAAAGCCTCTACCTGTACTGAGCGCTGTGTGTGACATTATTTAGCAAAAAATAGCATATTTCATGCAACATTGCAAACCATGTTTGCATGTATAAGAAGGCAAAGTAGAAAGACTAAACACTTACTGCTTTCTGTGAAATCAGTATGGCTCAGATCAACTGCAATATAATTCTTCTTGTTTAAAAGTCCTGATGGGGCCAGGGTAGGAGGAGGGTTTGTGCAGATGCAAGTCTGGCCAGAGTAAGGATGCATGTTTTTCTACATTTTTCAATAAAATAAAAAGTGCAAAAACTTAATCAAACAATATATCTAAATAACTCTTATGTAACTTTCATTTTGTATGATTAAGTTTAAGCCATATATATCTGTAAATTGTTGAAGTGCACATGACAGGTTAGGTTAAAATGGTATTTCCTGGGTTGAAATCATGACATCATGCATATTTAGCAACCATGCTGTACACTAGACCAAAACCCTCCAATTAACACAAATAATTTGACAAAAGTGTAAAAAAAAAATTGTTTAAAGTATAAGTATAGTATAATAGTGCTGGACTTTTGGATAGTGTGACATGATCAATGTGGAACTCTCAAAAATGTAAAAAAAAAAAAGTTTAGTTGGAATCAACTTTTCTTCACAAACTGCTTCTTGATTTGTGTAAAACGATCATTTATATTTACAACAACTGTAAACAGAAATAGAAGGATATAGCAGGTAGATTGTAGATTTTCTGTGGGCCTTGGAATTCTCTTAATCTATTCTGTCCAAGTATGTTATTTAGCATAAGAGTTAAAAATACAAAATAAAGTTTTTTTTTTTCTGTTTTTCTTTTCTTAATTATGAAATAATTACTGCAGGAGATTTGGACGACCACCTGGACTTTCTAACAGAAAGCACCAAGAACCAATCACCAATCACCAATCATCAATCATGTTAAAATAATCACTCACTTACTATAGTTACTTGAAATCAGTCAGTTAAATTCTACACATACAAAAATGTTTCTTCTGGTCACACTGGTCAAAGGAAAGTGGATATGATATGGACACACTCTGAAAGATGTCCACATTGCTCTCCAGAGGAGACGTACATTGCAGATATGTGAGATCAGGAAGGGCCTAGTCTAGTGTCCATTCTGCCTCAGCTTTATGGATGCTGCCGTAATCTCAACTCATGTCATGTATGGCCAATAATTAAACAAAAACAACAAATACATTGAACCAAATCCATCAATATCTGCACTTTACTGACCCATTTTGTCCATACATACAACAGCATGGGACAAGTGTACTTTGGCTAGTAGTTGTAGTAGTTGTAGTAGTTGTAGTAGTTGTAGTTGTAGTAGTTGTAGTAGTTTTATTCCCAGTTGACTGCCTGGGGTGACTGGGCTTCAGTGCGTTGCCTTCTGCACCTGGGCCCCTCTTGTATCTCAGAGTTCTGTGACAGACGACAAACACAGAGCAGGACTCAGGAGGTTAACGTAGCTCCACTCTGCTGGATGTGTCCTGCTATGTCCTCAGATCCACTGTGGAAATGGGACAGTTAGACCTCCTGTTATCGCCTGGAATGTCATCATTCAGAAAATACTGGTTGCCTAAGTCATCATTGAATTAAAGGTTGTATAGAAGATTTTCCAAGGAACAAGAAATCCAGCGACTGTTTGTCCTTTTTCAAATGATGCGCGCGCATGCATGAAACCACCCCATCCCCCACAGCTCCCTAAGCAGAAACGCCTTCTCCTGCCTCCTACTTACGCTAGGAGATGTTTGTTAACAGCCGGTGCACGTTCAGAATTGCTGTTGCTGCTGTAACTATACTGTACATTTTAAAATGATAAGCAGAAGTTTCCTGTCCAGAAACTTTAGACCCTCGCTGTAAGGAATCTCAGAGAATCACCTTAGTTTGGCTTAGCTTCTTTTCCCCTTCTCTTCTTCTTTCAGCGACCTCAAAAACTGACTTTTCTTTTGTGGCTAACTGGTAGTGGATTCTTGTCTGCCATCACAACAAACTTTGTGCTAACTGTGAGGAAGATACAGTTGGAAAAAGCCTCTAAGAACCGCTCCGATAGTTGAGTAAACAGCGTCTTTCGTCTGTGGAATGCGTGAGAGGTGTACGTAATCCACGTAAACCCAGCATGCCAGGAAGTCTGTTATGCTAGAAGAGTAGGGAGTTTGATTGACAACCTAACAGCCAATAGATAATGAGGTAGCCTTGTTATCCATTTAGCTGGCCCCACCACATCCACTGTTGATGGATTTTCATTCTTTTTTTTCGGTCATCATAATAAGGCTGCTATCATTCACAATTTGGGGAAAAAAAACAAAAAAAAAACCTCCATTCAACCTTTAATAACAGCATTACTGTAGTTTGTGACTGTGGCATTGCATCCAGTATTCCTCCACATTTCAGAACATTTTTGTTTAATTTACGCACTATAGAACACCATAGCCTAAGCCTTATATCCTCTGTGTATATGCTGTATTGATAAGGAAGCTCCATACATTTCAGTAGGTTCTGCCACATCCTGTCATGCCCCTCCAATAGCCACGCTGTGCTTGCTTTTCTCTCCTGCATCCTGTTTTCAAGATTTCTCAGCCACTTAAACTTTGGTCAAATGTGGAGCACCACAAATTTATTTCATTTAGTTGTATATTTTTTATGTTATATTATGTTTGAATTCCATGATTGTCAAGTGAAAAAAATGAATATAAAACTAAGGCATTTGTCTAACTACTCAAAATAGTCTGAATTGCAAAGCCAGACAGTAGCTTGAACCTGCATTTAAAATTGTACAACATGACACTGTTGACTGTTTCTGGCACAGTTTAGCCTTAAATTGTGACCAGTGTATTATTGTTGTTAAGAAGGCAGATGGCACTCTTATCACTGTAGATTAGGGGTGTAAAGATTAACCGATTTGGATCGGTTATCGGTCTGTGACCTCTGCGATCTGAGTGTACCGATCAGCGGAGCCCGGATCGGTCCAAATTCACTACGAAAGGTCCGATGCACCGGATTTACAGCCAAGAATCGGTTCTCGGCTCCTGAGTGGTCTCTCTCATGGCGCAGCAGCCGCCTGTGTGTGTCTGCGCTCTTTAGCGAACGGTGGGTGGTTCACTTACCTGGGGTTGAAGCTTATTGGCTGGTTAACTGCCAATCATGCGAGCGGCGTGGGCTATATGCGGAAGCGAGCACAAAATGTTTGCACTGTATAGCCGTGTCTCAATTCGCATTGTGCGGAGGGCGGGTTTCCCGCCGCCTCGTCTCGTCAGGAGATCTACTCTATGGGTAAGCTAAGCTAAGTTTCCTTTTATTGAGCTGTTGTTTAAGTTAATTTTGTGCGCTACCGCTATTTATGGACATGGTTCCTATACGTGGTTAACTTTTGTGCCAGTGTTGTGTCGCGTTGATAAAACTTTCACTGTCGGTCTGATGTTTCACTATCGGCTCAGTAGTCTGCAGTAGACCATAGCAATTGTATGATACTAGCGTTTTTATTGTCACGGTTAGTGGATTGGGTGATTTATTTAGACAACATTCATGTATTGGCAATGTATATTTGATTTGGGCTAAAATTGACTTGGTTAATTTACTTTTGTGTGGAAAATACAATGTATAATCAGAATTGGTGCATTTCTGTATTAAATACTTATGATTTGTGTGTATAGAAATGTACTTCACACACACAGATGATTTTTGTCTCAAAGGAGACTGAGGTCATGTTATGAGATGGAGAGAAAGTATTATTCAGTGTTAAGAGCTCTCTCTGATTTTCTTTTTTTTTGTTAAGAAAAGTTAATTACAGGCATAAAAAGACATGTTGGATTTAACATGCTAATGTTTTCTATAACTGCCTAGTAATATCTATCTTCTTGTCAGTGATATGTTGCACTTTTATACAGTTACTGAAACTGTGACTGAAGCACTAATTCTGATTCATTCAGATTTTTGCCTTTAATAGGCAACTTGCTTGTTTTATAACTACTTTTTTTATTTTTGATATCTACCTTATCTACCTTTGTACTGAATCGAAATTAACCGAACCGGATCGGATCGAATCGTATCGAATCGAATCGTACCGGATCGTTTACTAATTTTATGAATCGTCCCTGAATCGAATCGTAGCCTGTGAATCGAGATTCGAATCGAACCGTTTTGTGAGTGAAAGATTCACACCCCTACTGTAGATGTAATGACATTTTAGCAGGAGACTGACCAGCTCAGTGTCCAGGTCCACTGAGATTAAGGTTGTGGGGATGTTACAATATCAACTCAAAAGTGAATGTCTAAGAGTCAAGTTTGGTCAGATGAGATTAAACCGTTTTCTGGCTAGATTGGAGTTCACAGTGGGTGTGTTTGTTCATGTCTGCATAGATTTAATGTAGGACGGTGAAATTAATATAATTTAAAATGATGATCCAATAATTTGTTATTGCTAATACTGATCAGTTTGGGTTTTTTAATCGATCAACCTTCTATCAGTAAGATTTAATTTGGAGCAGAGTTCAGACCTTTGAGGAAGAAATATGATTACTTTTTAAATGGTAGTAATTAAACATTTGTTCTGTGTTGAGGAAATACAATGTTAAAAGCCATACTTTAATGCGTGAATATGCCATACGCCAATATGCCATACTTTAATGTAATAACCACATTATTGTCACTATGGAGACTGCCACTCCCTGTGTGTGCTGTCCTGCTCATTCACAAACCAATGAGCTGCTTTGGCTTTGGCTCATGATGCTCTGCTTTATGAGAGTCGGAGGAGAGTTAGAGAAAGTCTGAGGACATAAGATGCAGCGCTACAGTTAGCCCAGTTTTTTTTTTTATCCAACTGCTTCTCTACCAAATGGGATTAGTCAACTCAAGCACATACTATGGAGTCTACCTTTCTATATTTGGCTGCTTATCAGGCTAACTTTATGGAATGATGAAGAGAAGCGTATCCCAGCAGCATGTGGGGAACAGCATGGTAGTGCGTTCGGACATGGAGGTGTCTGGGTCAGGCGAGGGGCAGCATCAAGGCAGCAGGCAGAGCGTGTGAGGCAGACACAGAGATGCAGCAGAGAGCCAACTCAGTGTAAGTTAAACTGGGGCATATAGTATCACAGCCGATACTATAAACTAGATTGTGATAAAGATTAATAGCCACTAGGCCTGTCAAAAATCAATATCCAGATATTACTAGTTTTGAAACTAGATGCTCATGTTAGCAGGTGTCTATACAGAAAGCATAGGACCAAATTTTACATTTCCTGAAAGGCTCTGGGATGATCTCTTCAGAGATCATCCAGAGAGAAATCATAATTATTTCTTCTTGAAAATGACATTCTATTGACGGTTTGCAGTTATCATTAGGGTATCCAAGAGCCATTGAGTATGCCAAGAGTATTGGGTTAATTGCTAATCATAATGATTCAGGTCACTGTCAAAATGAAGTAATTTCAATTAAATCTACACTCTTGAAGTAAGGTACTTTTGTACGTCTCAAGATTCAAGTCTGTTAATGTCACAGTAGCATTACTTAATCATTCTCAAAGTTTACTGTGAATAGTACAGGTGAAGGGATCTATTAGGCCATGTGAATGAAGGACTTCACTTGTTTTGTCACGGTGTCTCATTGGCGTATGCAGCATTGACTGTTTCTTAGTTTCGATCCTATGTGACAACATTAGCTAAGGCTTATTAGGAATTAGGATTATTTTTATTTGTGTGCAAGAAGCTTCACTGACCTACTAAAATATATTAAGAGTAAGATGTGTATACTGATATTTTGGAGGGGAACTTAATTTTTTACAAGTTTCTGAAAACTACTTTTGTTGACAGTTTTTACCTGTATAGCCTTATGCACAGTTATGATTTTTCTAACTATGCTGAAGTACAAATTCTAATAGGCACAGCAGTGAACCCCTGTATCTCTGAGCTGTGCTTGGATCATGTACCGACACGACTAGGCATTCCTCCAGCGACAGACGCACAGCTCTATCAACACTATCAAGACTCTGCTCCCACTGACTACAGATAAACAGCCTTAGTGACTCTTCAAACCCTTCTAGGCTGCTGTTTTATAGCAAAATATATAGACTTTATAGTTCTCCAACAGATGAGGGCAAACTTAATTATAGGACCTGTATAGTATATAGGCAACTAAAAAATACTGCGCAGTGCCTTGTATAGTATATAGTCACTGTCAAAAACTTGAGTGAAATTTTATGTCACTGCTCGAGCCTCAGTGACACCATTGTGATGGGTTTTATAATTCTCAAACACCTGGAGAATTGGCTCTGCTTTCACTCCTCTTTTGAGATGTCACCGCTATTTCCTTTAACTCTGCATCGTGTTCAAGTGTCTGCTTTAACCTGAACTTCTCCCACTTTGTGCTGTGATAGAGGCAGTTTTCCTTATACTCATGCCTGGCCTTCAGTAGGGAGCCCTTAACACTGCTCTTCTGTACCTCATTCTCAAGTTCTCCCTTTGCTGTGTGTTGCACAGAGGCACATGCAGTGGCCTAAATTTGGAAAAAAAGTTTAATTTTTTACTTGAAGTTGCTAAAGCCTGTCAAGTTCAATCTCACCTTCTGAAAATTTAACCACACTTCCCACACTGTAGAGAGAGACACACTTTTAAGGGAACTGGAACTTCTCAACGGGTTTAAATAAAGATGACCTGCTAGTATTTGTTTTAGCACTTGTGTCTTGTATGTTAAAGCACTAACTAATTCAGTGAATCGGATATCTTTGCTGTCCATGTGAATATTGCTAAAACATGCCTGCTGTAAATGTGTCAGTTGAGTAAGGCACAAAAATGAACTGAACTGTCAAATGAACAATAAACATGCAGCAATATTACTCATTACCTTTATTTGAAAGATTACATTGGAGTTTTAATAGTGCTGTACTAAAAACTCAATATACAGTGGTACCTCACCGTACGAAAGACCCCACATACGAAAAATCCAAGTTACGAAACGCCTTCACGTTAAATTTTGGTCTCTAGATACGAAAGAAAATTCAAGTTACGAAACGTGAAATCTCAAAAATTCGAATAATGCGTGCTCAGATGCACGCCCCGCTGTTATCCCCGCTCAAAGAGCACCTTTCTCGGCCTCTTAGCTCACAGAGTCAGCCCCCCGGCTCTGGAAGTCGGATAGAACCAGAGCCAGCCCCGGAGAAAACCCCGCGGTCATGCCCGCTCAAAGAGCACCTTTCTCGGCCTCTTAGCTCTAGCGCCGAACACGCAAGGAGCGTGGAGACAGGAGCACCGCGAGCATGAGATAGAACCGCGGCGAACACGCAGCCCGAGCCACAAACCGAACACACACAAACGAACGCAAAAGCCGCACGAAACTAGCAAAGAGCCACACGGGGTGATTTAATCCTGGTCTAGTCCCGGTTTAGTCCAGGTCTAGACCTGGTCCAGTCCTGGTTTAGTCCAGGTCCAGTCCAGGTTTAGACCTGGTCTAGACCTGGTTTAGTTCTGGTCTAGACCTGGTTTATTCCACGTTTAGTCCTGGCTCTACAGTCTCTTAGCCAATCAGGACTCAGAACACAATGTTACACTATAAAAAAAAAAAGTTACACTATAAAAAAAAACAAAAAAACCTTGGAACGAATCAGGCCTTTTCCATTGAAATAGCTACTCAACTTACGAAAAATTCACATTACGAAACCACTTCTGGAACGAATTAATTTCGTACGGTGAGGTACCACTGTACAATCTTCTTGGTAATACACATATGCAACTGCCTGTTTTTAACTGTTTTTAATTGTTTTTAATTGATTGTCTTTGTGCGGTGTCCTTGAGTGTCTAGAAAGGCGCCTTGAAATAAAATGTATTAAGGTGCTGTATTGCAATACTTTTAATGAGATATAGTATAATAACTGAATTATACATTTATAATAACACTCAAGATGTTGATCTTAGTTAGGTTTTCATAATAACCATCAAATATCTATTGTGTTCTGATTATTAAGTTGGTCAGTTGTGGGCATTAAATTACAATGCATTTCGTTATTATTGATATGCATGTTTTGGTTATGGAATATGTATCACTGACCCTGTGTCATGATACCTATTGTGTTGTGAGGTCCTTGGCAATGTCCAGCACTAGCTTCGAGTTATGTATTTAGAGCTCCTTGTGCATCATTTTGACATTTTTTCTGTTACTGTTGGCTATTCTTCATATTCTGATTTTCCACAGATTCAAATAAACAATTTTATAACACAAATATCACATACCTCTTAACAGATAATTGTATAACATATAAAAGTATATAATCCAGAGTTGATCCGGATGTCTCTTTAGTGAGGTGCCAACATATTCACTTTTGAAATGTGTGTGTTTTGTGTTTTCCAGGTGGTATCATGGCAAGCTGGACCGCACCATCGCTGAGGAGCGCCTGCGCCAAGCCCGGACCCCCGGCAGTTACCTCATCAGGGAGAGTGACCGGCGGCCTGGCTCTTTTGTCCTGTCCTTTCTCAGCATGACCAGCGTGGTCAACCACTTCAGGCAAGTCCAAACATTAGACAACACCAGTATCAAACGGGAGTGAGGAATGTTTAAAAACCTACCTAATTGAGGGCAAATAAACTGTGAAATAAACCGTAAAATTGCTGATCTCTATAAATGTACCAAGTCTATTACTTTGCAAGTCGTACTTGAACTTGGAGTAGTTTTGAGAATCAGAAAAGTTTTATTGCCTTTGTCAGCGAAAAAAATTCACACTCACACCAGGAATGTGGTTTGAGGATTTTAAGCAAATCTAACAAACAAAAATAGTAAATGTAATATAGGTATGCATGGTAAAATAAAATAAAAATGTTATGGTTAAATAAAAAGTACCGGTATCTTAAGCAAACTTTTTACATGCTCATTAATTATGACTATTTATGAGGTGGCATGTGGAAAAAATCATAATCCAACTTTAAATGAAATGTGAAAATCTAAGCAGCTTGTGCGTCAGAGGATGTTGATGCTGCCATGTCTCTGTACACTTGAGCGTGCTCATCAGAAGTGATGGTAGTTTTCTGTAGAATAGTCGCTCATGTGCTACTTCTGCCTCCTTTCATTAAACATGAGCTCAGCAGCCTCACCATAGGGCTGTGTCTCTCCCTCACTAGAGATCAAACAAGACACATCAAGCAAAACTGTCTATTCACTGCTCAAATCACTTTTGTTTTATCTGAAAAACCTCATTCAGTTTTTTTTCCCTCAACTATGACTTCCTCTAAATGAGGTTAACATGGGTCATTCATTTACCATATTTATCTTTATTTGTACTTCTACTCGTACTTGATGCAGAAACTGAGAACTTCAAAACGTAACTGTAATAAGTTCAAGAATTTTAACGGTATATCATGTAGAAAATGCAATTGTTTTACGGTAAGGATGTTTGCCCCTGCTTTATGCTCAATTAGAATGTCTAATGCAGATTCAACAAATAATAATATGTGAAAGAAGTAGGTGACTGAGTACAAGGTACATAATATGGAGCCAGACCTTTCTGTTTTTTTTTTAAGTCAGTTATGTGAAGTAGTAATAGAATATTGATCTATCATTAAGCTTTAAACTAAATGGAATTTAATTGATGTCATGAATTTAATTGATGTCATGAATTTAATTGATGTCATGTTGTGTTAATATAATATAATTGTTAATATAATATAATATGAATGTTTCAGGATAATTGCCATGTGTGGAGACTATTACATTGGCGGGCGGCGGTTTTCGTCCCTCTCGGATCTGATTGGTTACTATAGCTATGTGTCCTGTCTGCTCAAAGGAGAGAAACTGCTGTCTCCAGTGGCGCCCCCAGAGGTGAGGTGCACAACTACATTGGCTACATAGGTTTTACTGCCCCTATTATTTGTTATAGTTTAATTTAATAAACAGTTCAACTTTGTCTATAACTGTACATGGTGGGCAAATTGAACTCTACACAAGTGAGATCTCTAGACCACTGCCCTGTCATCACCTCCATAAACGGACAGTTTTATCATGTGCTTTGTATAACTTATTTCTGCATTGCGACTTATGTTTCACAGCCTGTTGAAGATAGGAGGAGAGTAAGAGCCATTCTTCCATACACCAAAGTGCCAGATACTGATGAAATCAGGTGGGCAGGTCTAAATGTCTTTCTAATGAAATAATAAAGTGCAAATTGTAACACTTTTTTAGACTAAAATTTCATGGAACTTGCAGTTTAGTGTTATATGTTGGGGCGAGACACTAGAGCCCTCTGCTGTTGTGTCATCTGTACTGCAGTTTGTGTATTACTCTTTTTCTCTATCCTTGCAGCTTCCTTAAAGGGGACATGTTTATTGTTCACAATGAACTGGACGATGGCTGGATGTGGGTGTCCAATGTCCGCACAGAGGAGCAGGGTCTTATTGTGGAAGATCTAGTGGAAGAAGTGGTATGTTTTTTTCTTTTAAATGTCATGAAACAAACAAATATAAAATGCACAATCTCTGTATTTTATGCTTGATTTAGGACCAGCACATACCAGTTCCTCCTATGCACTACTTTTTCAGGAGATGATAAATCATGAGTACATTTGTGTCACAATCAGGCTGGGGGTTCTGTCCTACTAACAACTGTGTATTTTCTCACTAGGGCAGGGAGGAGGATCCTCATGAGGGAAAAATGTGAGTAGGATTGCAATTGAAGCATTTTTTAATGCCATTTATTACAAATTTAATGTGCATACAATGTGCACACACAACAATTTAACATTTTATTAATAATTGAACTTATTTTGCTTTACTTGGGGCTGTCATGTTTTACATAGTTATAGAACAAACAATGCCACTTTTAAATAGTATTTTTTATGAAACCGTTGAAAATTATGGAATAACTTTCCTTTGTTTATTTTCTAATGCATTCATTTGTGTGTAGCTGGTACCATGGAAAGATTACCAAACAAGAGGCCTACAACCTCCTCATGACAGGTACGCTTCTTCACTGACATCGATCAAACACAGCTATGAAACTAGAGCACTGTTAATGTGCATCTTTTTTCAAAATTCTGCTGTGAGCAGCACAAACCGATTTATCTAAATAAACAAACTGCTGAACATGCATCGTTATTTCAGTGGGCCAGGTGTGCAGCTTTCTAGTGCGGCCCTCGGACAACACGCCGGGAGATTACTCCCTGTTTTTTCGCACCAATGAAAACATCCAAAGGTTTAAGATCTCCCCCACCCCAAACAATCAGTACATGATGGGAGGGAGGTACTACAACAGGTGTGTAAGCATGTCTTCACAAATCTTTAGAAGTAATATTACCTTGAATTTGAGGATTTATGTAAAGTCACTGTTTTTTTGTTTTTTTTATGGCAGTGTTGATGACATTATTGACCACTATAAAAAAGAGCAAATTGTTGAGGGCTACAACCTTAAAGACCCAGTGTCAGTCCAGGTATGTATGAGGTTGTTTTATTTTCATTTTATTATTGATGAGCCAAACTAGCTATTGATATTGGATTTGTTTAGCACCAGGAACAAGTCATTAATGACACAGTGGATGGAAGAGAAATCTACAACACTATCAGGCGGAAACCAAAAGATGCTTTCTACAAAAATATTGTCAAGAAAGGCTACCTCCTGTTCAACAAAGGTATGGATTTATTTTGGTAATACTGACCCTTTAGACAGACATTTTTGCAAATATATCTGTGCTTTTCTATCAACAGGAAAAGGAAAGCGTTGGAAAAACCTGTACTTCATTCTTGAGGGAAATGACGCCCAGCTCATTTACTTTGAGAGTGAGAAGAGAGCCACCAAACCCAAAGGACTGATTGACCTGAGTGTGTGCTCGGTGTACGGGGTTCACGACAGTCTGTTCGGCAGGTGAGCAGAGCTGGACCTGGGGACATGAATATGTCTGAATGAAATGACAAAATACATTAATTTCTCATTCTCCTTTTAGGCCAAACTGTTTTCAGATTGTTGTCCAGCACTTTAGTGAGGAACAGTACATTTTCTATTTTGCTAGTGAAGCTCCAGAACATGCACAGGTACAAAGTCAACACACAACACTAGATTCATTGTATGGTTTGTGATTTATATAGTCATTTTCATGTATCATTTATTGTGCAGGATTGGATGAAATGCCTTCAAGATTTTTGCAGTAACCTAAGAAAAACCACTGCTCCCACAACAAACAAAAGATTAAGACAGGTAAACAAATGTTTTCTGCATTTGTATAAATCATCATAATATATTAACAGCACAATTGTTCTGCTTTTTAGTTGATTAAATTGCTGAAACTGTATACATATAAAGCCTGTATATGTATATGCACTTGTTCCAGGTGAGCAGTCTGGTCCTCAATGTGGAGGAGGCTCACAAACTGCCTGTCAAGTATTTCACAAACCCATACTGTAACATCTACCTGAACAGTGTGCAAGTGGCAAAGACACACCCACGAGAGGGACAGAATCCAGTGTTCACAGAGGAGTTCATTTTTGAGTCAGTCTCTCTCCTAACCCTTTACATTTTATCTTCTGTCATTTCTTGTGTAATCCAAACCTGCACTGCTCTCTTTTTCAGTGACTTATCAAATGAAATTAACAGATTTGAAATCAGTCTAAGCAACAAAACAAAAAAGAGCAAAGAAAGTGACATATGTAAGCCCAGACCTTTTTTAACAGTTTAAATATTTGTGTGTTTAGACTGTAACTTCTTCTCTTTTCTCTCCTCCCAGTGTTTATGCGCTGTCAGCTGAACCGTTTACAAAAGGGCCAGATGATTGATGAGTGGTTCCCCCTCAGCTCCCATGTGCCTCTGAAGGGCATCGAGCCGGGGTCTCTGAGGGTGCGGGCACGTTACTCCATGGAGAAGATCATGCCCGAAGAGGAGTACAGCGAGTTCAAAGAGGTCAGGTTTCCTGTACAGTACTTATTTAATTTCATATCTTATATTTTGTTGTTTTTTGTAGATGATCTTGCAAAAAGAGTTCCATGTTATCTATGCTTTGGCCCACGTGTGTGGCCAAGATCGCACCCTGCTGGCCAGTCTGTTACTGCGCATCTTTAGACACGAGAAGGCTGAAGCTCCGTTACTCAGGACACTCAATGACAGAGAAATCAGCATGGAGGGTAAGAAAATATTTGCCAGTGCAGACTGTAAAGGTGTTTTTAATTTAATTTTAAACATTTCAGTTTTAGAACAAAAATGCCATCTTATTATCTTATTAAACGCGTACAAAAAAAATCAAATGTAGTTTTTGGTCAATTTACAATATTGATAGAACATGCCACACAATACAATCAGCAGAGAATGAATCAAATTAGGAAATAAAAAGTTTAAAAAGTAAACATTGTCTAGATTCCACCATAAGGCAAAACTCATGGTGATATTCTGAGTATATTATAATTATCAACAACTGTATTTTGTCATAATTAGATGAGGCCACAACCCTATTCCGGGCCACCACACTTGCCAGCACACTGATGGAGCAGTACATGAAAGCTACAGCTACTCCGTTTGTCCACCACGCCCTGAAAGACACCATCCTCAAGATCATGGAGAGTAAACAGTCGTGTGAGGTAAAAAAACAAAAAAACATTCATTTTGGCCTTTAAAGTTTTAGTCTCAAGTTGTGTTTTTATTCATTGCTTTGTTTTCACTTTTAGCTAAATCCATCTAAACTTGAAAAAAACGAGGACGTGAATCTAAACCTGGCTCATCTGCTCAACATCTTGTCTGAACTGGTGGAAAAGATCTTCATGGCTGCTGAGATACTTCCACCGTGAGAACTAAAGTCACATTCTTACTGTATTTATTATTTTGATTGCCTCCTCATGTTCACAAATGCTTTCCATTCAGGACACTGAGGTATATCTATGGTTGTCTACAAAAGTCAGTACAGCAGAAATGGCCCACGAACACCACCATGCGGACAAGAGTCGTGAGGTAAACAAACAGAAACCCAACCATTCTTGTAATTTTTTAATTTTTTTAATGCAAGAAAATTATCTTTTTCGTAGTGGCTTTGTCTTTCTAAGGCTAATCTGTCCAGCCATCCTCAATCCAAGAATGTTCAATATCATTGCTGGTGAGTTTTCTTCAACCTGCTTAAGCACATAACTGTTTTATTGTGAAATACTGTGTTATAATCAATGTTATCTTTCAGATCCACCATCTACAACAGCAGGCAGGACACTCACATTAGTGGCTAAGTCGGTCCAGAATCTTGCCAACCTGGTTGAATTTGGTGCCAAGGTATTTATTAAAATACATATACATTTAGATTCAACAATGATAAATAATACAAATGTTAAATATCTTTGTCATTTAAATAAACAGGAGCCCTATATGGAGGGTGTTAATCCATTTATTAAAAACAACAAACATAGGATGATTATGTTCCTGGATGAGTTAGGGGTAAGTCAAGTTTTGCTTTTAAAATTTCCTCCTACACTTGTTTAATATTCAATTGCATTGTTCTCCAGAATGTTCCTGAACTCCCGGACATGACTGAGCACTTTAGGACAGACCTGTCCCGGAACCTGGCCGCGCTGCACGAGGTCTGTGCCACACATTCAGATGAGCTGCGCACTCTGAGCAACGAGAGGGGGGCTCAGCAGGTCAGCAACACAAGCAAACAACAATCACTGCAGAAAAAAAAAGACAACAATCACAACACAAGTGTATGACAGGCATTTTGGGGGAAAATGTGTTTTTGACAGTCTGATGAAAGCCTCTTTAATCATCACGCATCTCATTTTATTTTTATACAAGATAGTTTTGTTTTTTTTGCAACGTTGACGGAATTGAATTGAATTGACAGACTGTTTAATATCTGTTTTTCTGTGCTTGTTTGCTACAGCATGTGCTGAAAAAGCTACTGGCCATCACAGAGCTCCTCCAGCAAAAGCAAGCTCAGTATGCCATGTCCAACAGCAACAGGTAGTACTGCCCTCCCTCTTCTCTCCTCCCATCCTCCCACCGAGTCTCCAAGGGACCAGACCAGACCGAGCATGCTCCACCCTCATCACCATGGCAACATCTCCATCTTTCATCATGTCCTTCCAGTAGCCACACCCTCTTTCTGGTCCACCTGTTGTCTGTCTCAAGAAAGCTATGCAACAGCTAAGCACAATCACACAGTGCTTGGCAAAACAAAGGTTTTGCTCATTGATTTTTGGTACATTTCATTCCCTTTACCAGAAAGGCCAAATTTTATGAGCGTTAACTGCTACATGTCGATAGCAGAAGTTGCCAAAGTATGCCCTTCCCCTTTACAAGGAATTGGACATGGTAGTCCTCTTTGCCCACCATTCTGGTAACTGGATTATGCTTTTATACTGTAATTAGCGACTGATTTATTTTAAACTTGTGACAATATCTGCAAAGTGCTGAAACTGGCATTGTGTTTCATTATTTTCTTTGTTTTCTAGATTGGAGCAGTCTTTTACAAAAGTATGGTTATTTTATATTAAGAATAAATTCTCTTGCTGGAATCATGAGTATAAGTGAGAAACTGAGTTTATTACTTTTTTCAGTTTTATCAGCTTTCAGTGATTATTTGGTCTTTATTGAATGTGCCAGACATACTCAGAAACCAAGTTAAGAGTTTACAGCTGATTTTTTTTTTTTTTTAATAGTCCAGACTGTATCAGACATGCATGCACTTATTAAACCGTTTTATAAAGTAGTCCAGAGTCATCATTTGTGCTGTTCTGGAGAAAAGTTGATTAAACTAATACATTTTACAGAACATTACAAGCATTCAAAGCTACTTAAAATGTTTTTATTGTGAACAGTAATATACAAATGTTCAACTTAATGCAGTGCATTTAACTCCTTTCACATCAGATCTTCATCAGACAGCTGTGAAAAGCAGAAATCAATACAATTAAGAGAATTTGCCCAATATTTTTTCAAGAGTTTTACCTCTTCCATTATACGTGGTTCTTTTGCTACATGTCCGTCTTCTTCATATCCTCTTTTCCATTTGCTGAAAATACCAATATGTTATACATGTTGTTTTTCCATAATATCATCATCATTAGTTTTAGTGTTGAACATCTAGTTTTAGAGCTGCCAATGCCCTACACAGCACTCGCCAACTACATGTAGTTGGTGAGAATTGTGCTTTGGACAAACCTATCAACTTTATTTTCCAGGACAGAGTGCACCATCATGTCTCTGGCTGCTGCTATTCAGGTAATGTGAGGTGTAAGCAGACTTCCACCTGGGAATCAGTGGCAGCTGAACCACACTGCCTCCAGCCTGCAGAAGACCTGAGTCTGTATTAAGCATGTGGCCTCTGCTCCTGTCCTACTCAATATGATAGTTCTGTGAGAATGCTGCATATCTGACCTCCCAAAGCCCTTCCCAAAATGTTTCAACTACAAGTCTGTGTCACAGGACGGGGAGCCAGGCCACTTTACCTTTAAATTATGTCATGGTTTGGATAAAAATGAGAAGGAATAGGAATCCAAAGCAATGAAGTAGCATTATCTGCTGTCATCAGGGAATTGTAACCTCTTTCCTAGACAATACAAGCCTTAACCCCCCTTTATATACACTACACTGTACATTTACATTGGTTTATTTTCCCGTACAAGTAACAAGGCTTTGTGTAGCTAAAAAGGTAGTCCAGACTTGTAACATGCATGTGCTAACCCTGACTGAACTTAGTGTGTGGGCCTACTTTCTCTCTACATGCTGCTCTAATCACCTTACCTGGGTGGAGAAACATTTATGCATTTGCAGTTCCTTACTCTATCATCCTGCACTGACTGTTTTCAGGTAGTTATCAACCACAAAAGACATGCCATGCACAGATTTATTATAAGCTTTTAGTCTAAGTTTTTGATCAGCTGCAAAGTCTAAATTTGTGCCTGTCATAGTTCAAGTTCCCAAACTATACTGTAGCTGCACTTAAAATACCACGGACCTCATGGACCTCACCAAGTGTTTCAAAGACTTTCAAGGACAGCAAACTCACAACTGAGCCTAAATGTCTTTTTTGAAGTGGTTATTATTCAAATATTGTTCCAGTATCAACTATGCTATGTCGTATGGATGATGTAGGTAGGAATCTGCCGTGCTATAGTGCTTTTTGTGTTTTTTTTCATACAGCTGATGTGTTCCTTTTTATTTTTCTACCTGATACTGAACCTTGAACCTTTTTGCATCTTAGATACAACTTGAAAATAAAGAAAATGTACATGAGACTTGTGGGAAATATCTTACTTTCTGCATGGATTGCTTGCATGAAATGCTTTGAAAACTATACTAACATTAAAGATCAGAAAACCAATGAAAGCACCTATTTAAAGCTAAGTAAATTAAACTTTAATGTTAAATAATGTAAATATTCTGCAACAATTTCTTCTTACAGTCTAAGACTTGCATAAAAAGAGCGTCCTTACTTGCTTGCGCTTGTGACAAATTCACTATGTATCCTCTCCAGCTTCTGCTTGTACATGCTCACTTCTTCTGGATTTGTAAGTTCATATTTCTTCATAAGAATTTTCATTCCTATTAAAGTGAGACGATAATGTGAGTTCAGAGCTGTATGCAGATCTCTACTGCCATCTCGTGGCAGTCATGCGGAACTGAGTCTACTCACGTCTCATAGAATCGTACATCTTTGAGAGATTCTGCTTGTCCTCTTTTAAGCTCAGGCATTCAGTAATGTAGCTAGGAACACATGCATGACATTTACCAGGTCTATTGACGACTTCAATGAATTAAGACTATGGCATTTTAGACATACCTCTCCATGTTAAGTCCAGCTCGTGATGCACTGCTCAGAATTGCTGTTAAAGCGATCTGTGATGGAGTGAAGAGCAATCCTATATCTGTCAAAGAAGCCTGTGTCAGGAAGTCATCAACATTCTTCCTCAGAGACTCAGGGTTTTCCAATGTAGGGTACCTGGTCTATGAATAAAATAAAAGTGTTACTTTTTAGCGCAGTCACAAGTATTATTGTACACCATATCTTTACCTTAAGGTCAATGAGCAGACCCTCCATGGGTCTGTAAGGAGTGTGGACAACCAGGTGGAAGTTGAGCTGCTGAATCAGGAGTAACTCATACTCCAGGATCTGCTCTGCCACTCTCTCCTGTCCCGCAGGGGTCTCATGGACGAGGTTGGCCACAAACTGGCTACTTGAGACATTGAACTCATCCACTTTACACGAGAGGTATGCACATGTCAGCCTAAAACGCATCCCAATCAGATATAGACTTTTGATGGGGAATACTCTGAAAACATTTTAATATTTTACTAATTGACAAACTTACATAATAATTCTTGGATGATACTCCATGATGGATTTGTTGAGGTAGAATCTTCTGAAGTACATGAGTGCTGTACCCTACACATTTCACAGTTAAAGAAAGGAGGAGAATTTTGAATAAAGTCAAACTTTAGTTTACACATACCACAACAGATTTGGGCATGGCAGGCTTGAAAACGTTGCAGAAGTCAAGAAGCCTCTTCTCATAGAGTCTGAATAAAACGTCTTCTTCATGCCGCTTCAAGAACATGGAATCATTAACCCCAGGCTGTAAGAAAAAATATATATATATGAAATCTTTCAAATCTCCCCAAGTGTTAAAGCTCTTACCTTGACTGTTTCCATTACTTTCTTGCAAAACTTCTGATTTGCTTCACATCTTAATAACTCGAGTTCGTCCTCGCTCTTAAATATCCAGTATTTTTTATGAGAACTACTGTGAAACATCACGACTCTCACTTTCTCAACATGCATCAAAAACAATGCTGAGGAGTGGGTTAGCCTGTTAGCATTAACACTTGTTTGTTTTGTTTAACAATTATTACACTCTGAGATGTCTTCTCCGTCAATGTCAATACCACAAATAGAAGGAATAATAAAAAATGACTGCTATGAAAAAGTAATTGAAACGTTAGAACCAGTTTAAATCCTCTTGTTTCAAAGCAAACACAAGTCGCAGAAGAACGTCCTCCCTCCAGCGTCGCCTTTTGATGACGTAGACAAACGTTCTTGAAGAGTTGAGCGCGTGTTCTTGTTTTTGGTGAGTTTTTTCCCCATCAATTTGTAAGCATTTATTCTAAGTATTATTTTACAAAAATGTAGGTCTGTTGCTAGATACAATGCAGTGTAATGCAATTCCAATAATAACGTTGTTTTAGAGCAAGATATAAAAAAAAATATTATTACTATGCTATATGGTAAGTTTTAAAATGACCGTCAAATCAATCAGTGAAATGCATGGATTCAGAGTAGATGTGTGGAACAGAAATCACATGCACATGTTTAGACGGAGCCACTCAACCCCCTCCCGTGTCTCCGTATACCTCCATTTGCATAAACACGAGTCATTTATGAATAATAAATGCCCGTGTACTCAGCGGGAGCCTTTAATTTGCATATCACCTCAGATCCGCTTTTATTTCCTTAGTGCGGCGCTATCATGAAACCCTTCAAGCCCGTATTAACTACAAAACCAAAGAAATGTCGCTTTTAACAGGTACGTATTTCACTATGGCGCTTCTCTGTGCTCTTTTCGGCTTCGCTGTCTCATCTGTTTGTTTTGTTAAACGCATGTGGTTGTACTGTCGGTTTAAAAATGCTGTAAGCAGGACTACAGGACTACAATGTGGCTGGAGCCCGTCTGAAAATGCATAAACATGAAGCGCCACTGCATTATTGATGAGAGCATTGCAACGTTTACTGTAGCATGTGTGCGCGCAATGCGTCATGCGCTCGTTCACGGTGTCAGTTTGGATAACACATTTTTTTTCCTATGGCACAATTTTGACAGATTTATTGCAGATTGTCTGGCTTATAAGTTCGCCTACATCACACTTTCTGAACTCCTTTATGTCTTTTATTTCACATTTTTCAGGTTTTAACGACACTGTGTTTAAACCTGTTTATAACAATGTTTATGTGTGTTATTATTCTTTAAAGGGGATTACAATTGTGTTATTCAGTTTTGCAGTGACATCCGCAAAATAATGATACATGCAGTTTGAACCCACAGGTGGTATTTTGGGACATTATATTTTAGCTGTTACCTCTGTGCAGATTAGTTTGGGTTTTTTTGTTTTCGTCCCTCAGTCGTCCAGGTAGAATCCATGATAGAAGAAGAAATTCAATTTGCCAACTGGACAAAGTTTGTCTGGTCGAAAACGTTTCGCCGCTCATCCGAGAGGCTTCGTCAGTTCTGGTTCCATTCTTAAACCTAAATCAAAACAAACAAAAGAAACAATAGAGCTAGCCAGGTCAGGGCCAGAGGTGTGAAAAACAGTCATGTAGGGATGAATAGGTATGCTAAACTAGACGCCAGAGAAACAAAAGACAGAAACAAATAGGCGAGATAGTTTCGGAAAAACTGCAGTATAGTGAGCTCCTCCCTGCAGCGAGATATAAGCAGTGTCTTACCAGCACTCTAACCAGAACTGACGAAGCCTCTCGGATGAGCGGCGAAACGTTTTCGACCAAACAAACTTTGTCCAGTTGACAAATTTAATTTCTTCTTTCATCATTTTTTTTTTGTTTTGTTTTGTTTTGTTTTTTCTTGATCAAGGAGGAGGGTCTAAGGTCAGTCCTGGGACAGTTCATTTAACTGTTAACTGTGGATGTTGCTTATGTCTTTTATTGACCAAAGACTGTTTCATTGTTTGATTTTTAAAAAACTTTTTGTTGGTTAAATCTACAATTTTGAGAAGCCATGCAAGGCAACTGCTGTTGTGATTTTGGGCTCTACAAAATATACATTTAACCACATTGAATCCTCTCATTCATAAAGCTTTTATTACTGCATTAATCTCTGAAGTGACATGACAATATTATTGAACTGTATCAATGACATTTAACCAGCAGCACAAAACATCCATATGGCTTTGTAAAATAAGCACGAAAGCTAATAGGCTATACCTCTGATTCTTTGGAATATCCTTTTATATAAGGCACTCTTCTCTGGCTTTGCTATGCAGACTTCAATCCCGTTTTGCTTCACACATGAACAAATTAATTAAATCTTGACTCAAACTGTCTATTGGTGCATATTAATTATTTTGCCCTTCATTTTGCATATAGGCGCCCTGCCCCCCTCTTATTTGCATGGCCGTTGCTGTGGTAACCCAGGGTGGATGAGAGACTCCTCCAAGGACATTCAGGCGTTGGGTCAGGTGCAGTGTACTGCTGCCGGGCATTGACTTGAATCAAAATGGTAGTCGGGCCTTTTAGTTCACTGATTTTTGGCCTTTAGGTTTTACATGTTGGTTTGGGATCCTCTGCTTATGAGCTGTTTGAAAATATTACTCTTATTGTGAATTTCTCTGAAATTTACAGATTGAATTCTAGTTGTTTTTGCTATTGTAAGTTGTCTGCACAGATTCTGCAGAGGCATTGTCTTTGATTTCTTGGAAAGTAATTATTTATTATTTGTGAATATATATTTTTCTGTCATGACTATATATTATTTAGAGCTCTTTCCGTGTGTGTGTATGTGCATGTGTGCGTGCATGCATGCGTGTGTGTGGGTACGTGTGTTTGAGAGAAAAAATCCAATCTCTTTTTTATTTTGTGGGTTTAACAGATGATTCAGGATCTTCTAGAGTGATTGAAATACATCATAGCGTGAGATGTCTTTGCCCCTCTGAGATTAGCTGCAGAATTTACTACATTTTTCTTGCTTTTGCATTTGTTTATATTCATATGTGTCTGAGCTGCTTTTCTTCAGGTTGTTATTAAGCCGCCAAAGGGTTTTTCCTCTTTCCCCTCCCCCGCCACCAGAATCAAGACCCCCCTACACACACACGCACACACACACACACACACACACACACACACACACACACACACACACACACACACACACACACACACACACACACACACACACACACACACACACACACACACACACACACTTTGTCTTCCTCTCTCCAGGCTCTAATTGAGCTTTGTGTCTACCTCCATCTCCATTCAAATCCACAGTCATTTGCATAGAGCCTCCGCTGTGCGCAGGACAGCTCCCCAGCTGTACAGTACGCCGCTAAATGAGGAACACAGACCCACTTTGCGTGACGTGAATACTAAGCAGCAAGGGGAGTCATTTTCATGTTTCCTGAAAATACAGTCTACCTGAGACATGAGCACAGGAGACCAAGGAGGATAGATGGATTAAACCAGTGTTTTAGTGCTAGACACACTTCTGCAAATGCTAGGTTACTGGTTCAAAAAGAAATTGTGTAAGAGAGATGTTTTATATTTGGAAACTAGCTTTTGGCAGTTTGTTTAAAATTGCACAGACGCAAATTGCTGCATATTAAAAGGTGACAATTTTGTGATAAAATCGGGCCAGGATCTTGGGGCCAGATGATGCTGATGTTCTTTGTAGAATATAGTTGTTGTTTTTTTTAATACACGGATTCTGACTGTGTAAACACTTTAATTATATTTTCTGGTTAAATGGTTGTTGAGGATTTAATTACATATCTTTTTTTATGCTCAAACAGAAACACAAAGGAGAAAGTGTTAATAGTGCAGTGCACACTGACTGCTTTTGCTTTATAGTGTTCGATTGAGAGACGCTACAAAGACTCCAGACTTGGGCATTTGCTTAAGAGCACATAGATAAGTAATTATGTTGCATTTTTAACACCACGCTTAACAGAAGGTGTTAAGCACACCTTTAATAGAAAACTCTCAAGCCTCAAGGCCAATTTTCATTTTCAAACATACTGGGAGGATTTGTGACATTTCAGCTCATTTCAGAATTCAATCAAAGTCATAGCTGTAGGCAGAGTAAAAATGGCACGCTCTTTGTGGCGAATCCGACTGTCCTTGAACGTCTCGCTGCATGTAGCACAGAAGAAAATTTGATGAGACATTTTAACTTTACCTTGAATGCAAAGTGGGCAAGGTATTTTGTAGTAATATTCGGTGCACAAAACAAAGACTTTATCATTTGTGATTGACGTAAACTCACATTTTGAACACAAAGTGAAATACATCGCTGAAACATGCATCACCGCTGTTCAGTAGGTGTAGGCTTAGTTTCTTAAAAATATATTAATTTGCCAACATTAACTTTCTAATCAGCATCAAACGTATGCCAAAAATGGAGGAATGCCATTTAATTTTATTTATTGTTGAATATTCTATTTTTAAGTGATTATTGGACTTTAAACTAATGATGTTTCACCTTTCAAAGTAGTAAAAATGGCGGTGTTGCTTCCAAATTACTGTTGAATTTTGTTATTCAGTATTTTTGTGTGTTCTGTGTTTTCCTTTAGTTTTTTGCAATTGAGTCAAAATTATAGGATGGATGATCAGAGTTTATGATTTGTGTAAAATTATTAAAATTCCAAGAAATGCAGACAAGACACACATTATCCAAAAGCAAAAGTCAAAAATAATTTTAACAAGCAATTGAAGCAAACACATTATATTTGTTGTGTATTTTATTTTCCCCACATGCATCCAATCTCATTTTGAAATCTAACAGGCCTGTTTTTCAGATGCTATCATTGCCTTTCAAAATGCCTTCAAAATGTGAAAGCCGGATGCTGCCTATTACAGCTCTCGTGCTATAATCACCCGCGCCCTCCCCTATTGTTTTCCTAATTGCTGCTGTATCTTCTGTTGGCAAGGAGCGCTGCCTCTAAGTGCGCTGTGGTTGGCCCCTGCAGGAGGAGCTGGAGTTTCATGTGGACTTTCTGGAGACTCCAACAAAAAGCCCTGTCAGGTGGATGAGCCATTACTCACCGCAGTCCGCACATAGGCAAATCTGACGTCTGAAGGACATGGGTAATTCCTGAGCACTTTCATGCATGCTCAAATGGCATCATTTTATTTCAAGTGCAGTTCCCTTTCACTTTAATAACAATGATTATTCATGTATTTTATGAGTTAAGGAATTATAGTTTTGAGCAATACTTGGAGAATTTCGCATCAACAGCCTAATTCATTAACATAGTGCCATTCATGCTATGCTATATTTACATTTTATGCCATCAGGGTTTTAAATATGTTGCATATTGAAGTGCATTTGTCAACTTTAGGCATTTATTTAGTCCATATGGATAAAAAGGTCTTTTATGGCTTGCTTAAAACTACGCCAGTTAGTGGATAAAGTGCAGTTTCTTACCACTAGATGGAGTAAGAACATCACTTTTTAAGCTGTATCTTTTCATTTTCTTTGTTTAGAAAACTTTTTTTTTTAAATATCTTCTCTAGAAATGTTGTAACAATAGTGTAAATCAGATTCTGATTATTTGTAAATGCATACAACATTTTTTACTGATGGGAAGTGATAAATGATAGTGATATATGTCACTGTAGCGGTAGATTTATATTTAATAACAGAGATTTACATTAAGTGCATCATATCTCTGTCTTCCATATAATTTATACGCTCATCATATGCCCATGCTGATTAAACAGATTAATCTCAAGAAATCCATAGTGTGTAAGATTTCCTTTGTCAGTTTTAAAATCATGCTTTTGTCTCTTCCTGATTCTGTGTTGGTCTTTCTCCAGAGGTGCACAAGCATTAGCTCATGGCGCTGTTGGGCCTGCTGTTGTTGGTCCTAGCCTGGCTCCTCAGTGCATCTCTATTGGCCTGGGGAAAAGAAAGGCAGAGCTTAAGCAGGGCCTGACAAGAAGCTCCTTAATTAACCCATAGTTCGACCACACTTTGGCTGTGTTTTTTATTCATTCGCCTTGTCCTTTTCTTCCAGAAAGAGAGCCAATAAGGCCCAGCAGGTGAATGTAAAGAAACGCCAGAGGACTCCCCTCCGATCAGCCTTTCAGACTCAGACAATGGGCCTTCCCACCTCTTGTACAGCTGCATTAAAACCCTGATTAAAGCTCTTCCTGTTAGCGATTGATTGAGGATGCAAAGCTAAAACCAACAAAACCATGCACTGCTGAGGCCTGATAATGACTGGGCCCCACCTACAAAGCACTGGCTCTAAATGATTATCCCCTTTTGTTTTCATTGAGGTGTGTGAGAGTGTGTAAGCCACGAGAGCTTTACGACAGGCAGCAGGAGGCCCTCAAACAGATAGCTCTAATTAATCAACAAGCGCTTACCACAAAAATGTTTGTCTTTCTTTAAGAATCCCTCTTTGATGGCTGTGTGTTTACGAGTAGCCTATATTTACGTTGGCAGGAAAACATGTTTTTGTTATTCAAATCACAGTTGTCTACAAATTAGCCTTTAGAAATCTGGCTACTCTAATTGTTATTTTATTTGTATGTTAAGTTATATTTTTGTATGTTTATTTCCTCAAATCCACCTGAGGTCTGCCTATTGAGAACACGCTATTTCTTGTTGATTTTGTATATAAATGCCCTTTTGCATGTTAATCTGTGTACAATGATGCGTGAGGGGGCTATGTGAGCATGTAGAATAATGTGTGGGAAGGACTTGTGTGAGAAAAAGCAGAGGTTCTTCAGGAATCATAAATATTGCATTTCTTTGTTTGACGGATGTTTGACACATCTTCATGTTTCCTCAACAAATCCCACTGTCATATTCTCTCTTTCGTCAGTCATCGCGCAAACGCCACGTCCTGACAATTATCCCCGAGAAACTCCTGATCAAAAAGCTCCTTATTCTCTCTCTGCTCACACTCTACATGCTCCTCTTCCTCTGCACTGTGCTTATTTGATTCTAGCTTCTGCATATTGCATCACTCATCAGTTCAAATGCAAAAGAATTACATTTACAAAGTGTTTGTGTCATCCATATTTTACACACATTTTTGAAACATCTATTTGTTGAAGATGGGTTATTGCAGTATATAGCGCTGTGCTGGGTTTGGTCCGTGTTTTGTAATGAAGGCACTAATTCACAACTTGGACAGAGGAGGGCATTGTTCCTTTAACGAGGCTCACCATTCTCAATTACTAAAAAAGAAAGAAAATAAAACACTTGTATTCTTTAATTTTAATATGAGCATCTATCAATAATTGCATGTTTTAAATATTTAGATAAACAGTTTTAATATAATGAGATGGTGGCTAATACAAGAGTAATATTTTAAAACTCCATTAAGTAAATCATGATTTGAATATAATACAATGATTTGACTTTCCTTTTGGTCCCACGAAGAGTAAGTGCCACAGAGAGTTCTTTAATATGCATGCACTAGATTTGCACATCATTTGTCAAAATATTTTTCATTGAATGCCCAAGAATTCACTGACACCAGCTTCGAACTGAAAAAAAAAAACACCCCTTAATTCTTAATAAGGGAGTTATTCTAAAGTAGTGCCAGCTCTGGATTACACAGATGTAGATCAGTGAAGGAATCCACAGAGGGCACCCTAAGGCGACAGTCCGGGTGCTGCTTAGGTCTCTACTATGATCCTCACATCCCACACATTCATGTCAATAGCAGCTCCGTGCTCTGTGTGTGCACTGTGCCCTGGTGCAAACCCGCCTACACCTGCTCTAGTCAAGTCTTCAAGCCCTTTTCCACTCTGCGTCTATGTGCGTGCATGCGTGTGTGTGTGTCGTCTTCCTCCCACTCCTCTCTTATTAGCCTCAGACAATCAAACTATACATGACTCCGCCCCCCACTGTGAGTCACAACCACCTGCTGTCTCACACTTACTCCATTGTTCTATGTTGAACGGTTGTGTCAAACGTAGGTACACGTACCTGGTCACTTTTTTATGTACACCTTGCTTGTACTACACGATTTTGGAAAAAAAAAAAAATCTAACTGCAATTTGTCATTATCGTGATTGCACATTTTAAACCCGTCCATAGCATTGCCATTTAAGAAAAAGAAATATGAACTGGTAAACTAACAAGAATCCCATGAATTTTATAACTTGTTTCTTGAGATCTATAAAAAAAGACAGGATATTTTGTTCTTCACGTTCTTCACAGAGGTCATTCTATTATATAAATAACTGCAGCTTTTGCGATTTCATAATTGCACCAACAGAAATTGTGGCATTGATTTGACTGCAATATATTGTGCAAGTTTGTAATGATGCTGAAATTTGGCATTAATCATTGTGTCAGCTTAATGTTTGATGTTTTGTCCGATTTTGCACAATTTAGTTTGGAATTGGTCTCAGATATTCATAGGAATTGCATTATTGTTTGTTGACTTTTATATCTTTTCAATACAGTCCCTTATT
Source organism: Paratrypauchen microcephalus (assembly GCA_036785185.1). Taxonomy (NCBI): domain Eukaryota; kingdom Metazoa; phylum Chordata; class Actinopteri; order Gobiiformes; family Gobiidae; genus Paratrypauchen; species Paratrypauchen microcephalus. Next base: position 3,063,210 of record JAVJIX010000081.1, on the reverse strand, counting down.
TAGTGTAGGGTGAGCGTGGCCTGAGGTGTTCGACTGAGAGAATTCTTATTTTGACACTTAGATTTGCACCTTGGCACATCTCTCCTCTTGAAACCTTTTGTTGCGTAGAGAAATGGACAATAATCATAGTCAACTGGCAACAAGCAGTATATGCGGTGGTTTAGAAGAGCTTGTGGTAGATCCAGGTATGTAGACCCGCACAATGATGAAGGTCTCTTCTGTTGTCTGCTCTGTTGATCTGTATTCATACATTATAGATAGTAGAGAGAGAATAACTTCACTTGTAGCCTGGATGTTGGTTTTTGAGGTCACACTGGTAGTGCTATGGAGTCAGAAGCTATAGATATGTAGAGATGCACTGTTTACTGCATTGGCAATCCAACCCAGGCTGATTTTAGGTTTTGAGCAGATCACCAATGAAATACTTGAGGGTTTATTTTACTTAATTGCGAAGGAGACACTGGACAGAATGTGACTACATCATTCTCTAATGGTGAAACTTTGTATGTCTACAATCATGTTTCTTATTGTATAATTATTTCTGTATCTGCATTTATAGTATTTTAATTTCATGTAATTTAGGGTAAAAAACAAACAAAAACAATTTGCCTCAAAATATTGATTGGCGTATAGCAGCTTATTGGACATGGATTGCTTGTTTTTGTTTTTGTTGTTTTTTATTCAGCAACAATCAGGGAAAAAAGAAACTAAAACACACTGACCAATCTCTACCACAGTCAGGTTCATTGCTATAAAAGTAGGCTGTGCTTGACCCATCTATGATCTATGGTAACGCACATGTGCATTACAAAGGGACGTTTGCCATCTACAAACAAATAAAAAAAACCTAGGCCTTTGTAAGACAATGTTCCAGTTTGTTTTGGGAACCACTGCAAAGTTCAACGGAGAATTCTGAATTTACAATCATTCTCCAAAAATCTTCCTACAATAAGACTGGCATCTTCAACCCCACCCTCTCGTCCTCGCCCGACCAACCCACCCTCGACAGACCATGGTACTTTAACTGCTCAAACAGTCTTGAGTTGTCACACCATCGCCCCCCTGTGACAGCACTGGGTCACGGAGGCTGACAACAGGCTGTGCGTACCGTCAAACACACACATCAGCGTCAAGGCCTGCCAGATTGTCAGTAACACTTCTCATTCAAGCCGAAAATATCTCGCGGGCCAACCCCTGCTCACACGGCTAACACTAGCTACCCCCCTCTTTTTTTCTTTTTTTTTGGTTCCTCCGATACGTCTGACCCCACCGGATGTGGATCACTGCAGAGGCATTGACAACTCGTGGCATGCCAACACGTTTGGCATGGATGGAGTAGTGCTTTGAATTAAAAGTGTGTTTGATACTAAGGAGGAGCTAACCTGATTTGATTGGGTAACTTGATTTGTGGATAAAGCGCAGCCGTGTGTTAGGTGAAATTGATCTGTGTGCCATCCCAATGTGCTTAGACTGTTGATAATGGAAGATAATAGCACAGGTCCAACATTGGTTAATCGGTTAGCTTTGCACTCTTGCCTTTTCTGTGTTTAATGGGATTGTTAGTCAGTAATCTCTGCTAAACTCTCTTAGGGAATATTGTGGTGATCCCTCAAAAATGCTATTGTTTTTTCTTTTTTCTTTTTTTTACTTTACAAATATATATATATAATTACATTACATTCTGCATTTTTATATGAATGTTTGTTAGAATAGCTGTATCAAAGAGTGTTACAAAACTTTTGAGAGGCCATGCTGTGCTAGTCTGTCTTCAGAGGTGAGAGGTGGTCAAAAGTCATACTTTACAAAGTGCAAACCCGTTGATTGAGCAGAGCTGGCTACAGGGGAGCTCCAGATAGAAAATGACTTGACAATTACATATAATCTTTTTTCTACCTTTTTGTGTCTGTGTCTCACTGTTTGGCCAAGTATTTTTCTCAGTATGTAAAGATAGAGAGGTGTCGTGTTCTGCTCTCTTCTTTGCTTCTCAAAGGCGATGTCTCCGAGGAGCAGTCACTCAGCTCATAATGACGAGACACATGAAAGCTAGTGAGGCCACCAGATGATAAGGTATAGACACACCATATACTGCCATAAAGGGTCTCCTCTCATTAAAGATCAACTGTTCGGCTTTTGCTTAACAAGACAAACTTTTCTGAAGGCAAACAGAAAAGGACTAGATTGGTATAGGATACGAGTAGGGTATGCTCATGAATAAGATACATTTATGTGCACAGTATATAAAAAGAATATATTTTTGTGCTTTGACAGACTCCATTTAAGGATCCTTGAAACTGAGAAATTGGAGGACACTACTCATACCAATGTATTCAGCTACAACCTATACAACAACACCAGTGAAAACATTTTTAATTGCCTAAGTATACTGGAAATCAATTTGTGGGTTTCTACAACTGATCATTAAATGTATCAATCAAAAACATATACATAGGTCGAAAAAGGGTGTTAAAAAATAGAAAATAAAGTCTACCACGAGCAATGTTGACATTCATGCTCCTCTGTAGCTTCCATCACAATATTGGTGTGCGTCTACGACATACTTTAACAAAAAATACTATCTATAATGGTCAATATTTTCTTTTCTCGTGCTCTATTCGGTGTCGGTTGGTTAGGGGTGATGTTGTTTGTGAGGTCAGAGATCACAGGGGGTCTCTGAGGAAAACTATCGTATGCTCCTCTCTGAAATGCCTTCATGATCTCCAAGCGGGAAACGTCAGATCTGAAGCCCCACTCCTGCTGCGCCTTTAATCCTAATAAGAAAGGCAAGAAGATGGCTCATATGCTCCATCCCTGACCTCTGGGGTCACTCAACACCTTCTCTGAATGTGAGGGGATTAGCAAACTAGACCCTGAGCGTACCCCCATTGTCCCAGTGTGGAGCTGACCCCACAACCCTACGACCAGGTGGAGCGCGGCTGTGGGTGGATACCTGGGACCGAATTAGCTCCTCTCTCGCCTCGCTAAATGAGGTGTCCTGAAGGGCGCCAGGTAAGACAGGTCACGAATACTGGACAAACCCCTGTGGTCCAGTACAAAGGATCACCTGCCGCTTGCGAGATCAAATGAGCGACTAAATAGGGGGCTCCTCTCTTGTCAAATCTCTCTCCATGAATACTCAGACTACAGTACAACCCCGCCTTCTGTAGGCCCTTGGCTAACTCCTCTGTACTTCAGCGCCAGGTCTCCATTCGCAGTGGCCATCAATCTCTTAATTCCTACTCTCGGACCATCAGTAAGTACCATGCGCATAATGGACCTATAATCAACCTCTGGTCAACGTGGCTTTTCTCCCAGCATGTCTGCACTCACGTCGAGCTAGCATGTCGCGCTGCAATGAGATGCTAATTAGCTTTCATATCGACCAGGCTAATCTTTGTGTTCACATTCAGGTGCTCTTAATCCACTCCTTGAAGCTTGCTAATTTACAGGTAACATTAACATAGTGATCGAGGGAAATTATCTCAGGGGAATTATGATGCCGACAGCAGCAGTTATAACATCTCATTTTGGAATAAGGTTATGTGGTCAGATCCTATACAAGCTCTACCAAATAACCTCATCAAACTGGACGGCATGACAGGGTAAGTGAGGGGTGTGGTGAGCTAGGTGCCCCCATACAATACCCCTTGTCAGTCATGCTCATTCCTGGGGGGTGAAGGAGGAGAAGACGAAGAAGAGGGGGCCAGGGATGGGGTGTATGTGAGGTGCAGCCACAGGGCCCTTGAGTCCCTGTGATTGGCCTTAATCCGGCGGCTAATAAGTTCAGAGCAGGGCCATATGCTGCGCTGCTATGTGCGGGGAGGGGAGTGTTGCCTCATGTTACTTACACCAGGCCGGGGCTTTCTCAGGTACTGCCCCCCCGTGGTCTCTTCTTTTGTACTGGCGGATCAGCCCTCTCCATGCTGTGAATGCTCCGAATTGATTAAACCCCACCATATAATTGTCAGCAAATCCCGGCGAATCATTTCCCATCCATTTGAAAAGTACAATGTGCGTTTCTCTCTTTTGCCCCCCCCACCCCCTCCATTCTCACTCCGCTCGCACACACACACCCCTCACTCTTTTTTGGAGGTCTCACGTTTGTCCCCGTGCGCCTCTCTCAGATTCTCCCGGCATGAGAAGGGAAAGCTAGAAGGCAGGAAGAAGAGGATAAGAAGAGGCCTGTAGCGCATGCTTGGCTGGACAGTTGGCCAAAGATGAAAGTGGGCAAAGGGGAGACGTGCTCTTAATCTGAGAGTGAGAGGAACTGAGCCTGTAACTGCCTGGGCACAGCAAGGGCCAAGTCTGGGCGCAGCATTCGGGCAACAACAGGCGGCCAGGGCAAGAAAAGGGCAAAGACTTTTCAGGTCAGAACTCAGTTGTCTAGTATTAGTTCAGTAATATGAGTAGCTAATTAGCCATTACACTTGGCCGGTTACCAATGTGACAGGAATACTGTAAGCCATAGATCATCATGCCTGTTATACTGTATATAGTTGTCACTTTTGTCACTGTTGGGTTCAATTATGAGTTAGCATTAGTTTTCTAGGACTTCCTACACTCGGATTTCTCCTTCCAAAACACGTGGGGACTAAGATTCAGCTGTAAAAAAAAACAAAAAAAACCCATTGTCACTGGCAGTTCACAAATATTATCTGTTATTTTTTTTATTGCTAAGTAATGGACTAAAATCATGACACTGTGAACCTGTTCAACCATAAGAACTGTTTTTCATTGGCACACAACCAATCAGGCTCTGTCCCAATAGTACTGCTTATAAAAATGTTAAATGTATAAATCTGAATTGAAAGGCATATTTGGTCCATATTCATATAAAGCCCAAGTGGACACGCCCCTGTTAGCTGATCCAGCATTACACAAGAATGGGTGAAAGAAATAGTGAAAGGTGATAAGGAAATGATGTCCACATCCCACTCATCCTGTTCCCCATCTCTCCCTAATAGGAGCACACATGTTCAACAGCCTTTCATTGATCGGAGAGGTCCCTCGTCGTATCCATCAGACACTCTGACCCCAGTCATTTAACCCTTGACCTGTGCTTCAAGCTAAAAGCATTCCCCATAATGTTCATTCATTTTATTTAGTCCAGGCTAGTATATTTACCAATCAGTCGGTGTAGCTTGTTTTCAACACTATTGGTTATTACAGACAAACACCTCCAACAGTGAGTCTATGCAATATGATTATTATTTAAAAAAAAACACTCAAAAAGATAAATAACACTGATTCAGCCTTCTTATTTATTTATTTATTTATTTACATGTTTAAGTATTTATTTATTGGAAAACTGTTCTTAATGTACTGTACATCAAATATAAACCACTACAATGCCATCATGTTTATTTGGTTGTTTCTTGTTAATGGGTTTCTGCTTCCTGTTAGAAGCAACATTTTGAGGGCTTCTCATTCAAAAGATACAATATTTAAAATTGTTAATTGCTATGGCAACGATCCTTATTTTTCATCATTCTGAAATCCATGGATAATTTGTTTTTCCTATAATGTATCTATGGTCTTTTACCCTTAGCTAGAACTGATGGCCCGTATTGCAAATGCAATCGGTTTGTCTAACTTTCACACTGTTTACTAGACTGTTGAGTCCATGAATATCCTCCTTTAAATACAGGGGTCATATAGACATATGAGCGTGCCCTGTCATTCTCATAACCTGACATTGATCTTCAGCTTTGATGCCTGGCTTTCATTACTGCTGAAGGGCGTTGTTTGGGAGAGCCATCTTCATGTAAAGTGCTCATAAACGATCATTGGCCATGCAGGCAGATTTATGATGGTCGGAGGTTACAAGGAGACAAGGGACAGGGCATCCTACCATGTATGAAATCATCAGTTAGGCAGATTTGAAGATGGAGGATCATGCAGAGAAAACTTGGTTGATAAGTTGGGATATTTCTTTTTAGCACTTCATTCATGTATTATGTATTAAGTTAATTCAATTCAGCTATCTAATCATATGGACTCAAATTTGACAAAAACATATATATTTATGATCCTAGTTTGTTTTTCTAACTTTCTCAAAATGGACATGAGGCAAAAGGAATCTGTCATCATAGACTCAAGAGTACCAGCATGGATAAGATCATATATTAACATGTTAATAGTGGTTGTAGCTTGTGGTCAGAAAATGCAGTACTTTCTACCTCTGGCCTTCCATTTCTATGCAGAATAGTTAACCTTGAGTGCAACATGGAAAATGCAGTGCTCAAAGACTGTCCAGAGAGGTAATTATTGTTTCCACTCACTGCTCTGTACTGTTAATGACTTCCAATGCACACCTTTAGTCTTTAGCACTATTATCATACATTATATAGGAAGAGGTAGCATCAGGGATTTGATGGACAAAATGAGGTGTTACTGCAGACCATTATTTTGGAGGCCATAAGGTCTCAGGATTGACATTGGCTGACAAAATTAGGGGAGACCTTTAGGAATAACAGTTACAATTGTGTAAGAAATACATCCCATTTTCACAGCTCAAAGTGTAGTTATCGTTAATCCTTCACTTGTCCATTTTGAGTCTTTAATGAAGTCCACTAACTAGCTGAGAAGTCCATTGGGAACTCTCCCCTGGGAACGGTATCGGCTATGGTCTGTGACCTTTGACCTTAAGTGACCAGTAAGTTTGACCCTTGCTTGTCCCCTTGTTCCATTAGTTCTGTGAATGGGACCTTGTCCAGGGCCTTGTGCAAACAGATTACACCTATTGTTTGCAAATAGGATGATCATCTGGTCACTGCATTGGTTTGGTTGACCTGAAAAGAGGATACAAGATCCAGTGTATTGTAAACTGTAGTCAGATAAGTGTAATAATCTGGCCATAGATGTAATTGAATAATTGTTTGATGATAACACAAAATAAATAATATTTAAAAATCCTATTCAATGTTATTTCTTCTGTAACAGTAAATATTGGTCACTCTAATAATGTAATTATTTCTCACAGCTCATCGGTTCTGTTGTATCGTGTCACAAGCTAAATATTAGAGTATACAGCTATGTTTAAAGTAAGTTACTGTATCTGAACTCTTTCAACTCCAACTTTACACACGATAAAATGCCTGTTTGTACTTTATTAATCTGATCACAAACCACCAGTGCTAATCATTCTGTAGTTAACCCCCGCCCCACTACAAATTGCCCCTCTTTTTTCTGGGTGTCTCCACCTGACCCTGCGGCGGGTGGCTTGGCTGACCACACCCTCCTCTGACCCACTTCTTCTGTATGGAGAGGGACACTGGGCAGACTGAGTGACAGCACACCACGGGTCAAAGGTTAAATGACCAAGCCTGTTTACAAGGCAATTGGATGTCCAGAGTGTCTGGCATGCCAAGGGAGAGTTATTTGTGTGTTGAGGTTATAAATAAAAAAATTAAAACAGGTTAAGATGGAATATGTTGTATTGTGTGTGTGTGTGTGTGTGTGTGTGTGTGTGTGTGTGTGTGTGTGTGTGTGTGTGTGTGTGTGTGTGTGTGTGTGTGTGTGTGTGTGGAATAGCTCCCAAGTTTAGTCAGCAATCGTCTTCTCACATGGTTATGAATCTGATTAAGGCAGGGTTTGCTTTTATTTGGACGCTCTTTGTTTGCATAAAGAGGCCCATGGGGAGGTCAGGGGGTCGGACAGGGCTTGTCAGAGAGCCTTGTGACATTTCTTTCCCACGTTCAGCGAGCACCATTGTCCGCAGCGAGGAGTCTGCCTTAACGTTTGGCCCGGGGAGGTGGTGTGGCGTGAGAGGGAGGCCCAGGCACCACTGGACCCACAGCAGGTTCCTGGGAAACGGGCGTAACCAGGCGGGGCGGAGGCGAGCGGGGACAGCATGGGGTCATTTTCCGGCTTGCTGCCCATGTAAAGGGCTTTGGAGCACGGTATTGGCCCCTAGAGGAGAGCTGGTGTGGAAGACCTTACAAAGGCCTTTGTCCGCTGTGGGTGGACAGTAGAGGAAGGCGAGTCAAGAATTTAAATAAAAATAATCATGATATATTCAAATGCGTTTCTAAACAAAAGCTGTTTAAAAGTGTCTACTAAAAAATCTGAGTAACACCCAATATTAACTACATTTCACATTTTAAAAGCATGGACAAGAACTTCATATTAACAACTACTTTATTTTTTATTATAATTCAGACTTAGTAACTACTAAGTCTATTAATACCCTTACTTAATACCCCAGCTCTCCTAAACCTAGGCCCTTCATTAATTAGTTAAGGCTGAATCATTCTTAATTAACAATTTTTTCATTATGAATTACATCTTTGTTAATGCTTTATAAAGGTTTATTAAGGTGTAGTTATTATTTAGTTTATACTTTTTATATTTGAGTACATTTGCTTTAGTTCTACCTACCGTATACTTATTTATGGCCATCCACAACTGATATATCAATATTAAAACATGCATCTATTTTTCTTCTCAATACATAGGTGTAGATCTTTTTTTTAGTTCTTGTTCTGCTTGCATGTCATTTGAAGCCAACACCCTGAGCTTTTGAATAATTAATTAACATCAGCAAAATGAATAAATAAAACATATCTTCATACCATTATCACCTTTTTCTTAGTCGACATGCCTGAAAAAATATAACCCACATTCGGGCTCATAATAAGGTCATCCTTTTTTAATGTTGTGCTGGCTCTATCTCGGGGGCCTCTGACAGGTTGGAGGTGCAGTGTGTACAGTAATGTGTGTATCTCGTCTTTGTTGATCTGAGTGCGGGTTTGAGAGATGCTGCTGTGGAACACACACATGGCGTTACTATCAGAGCCGCTGCTATAGAGGAGAGATGTAGGTGAAGATCTCCAGCACAAACTATATATTTGGTGACTTAGTGCCTCACTTGTCAAATGGCAGCCATTTTGTTGTTAGACATTACTCATTTTATCCTCTTTCCTCTTTATGTTAAATATTCCAGCAAACTGCAGTAACTATTTTTATCATATACATGAAAACATACATACATGCGCAATCTAAAATGTTGTTTTATTGTCTTTTCCACTACAAGGCACATGTTGCTTTCAAGATAAATTTAAACTTAATTAAACAAGGAAATTTTACTGCCTATAATTTTTTTTTTTTTTCATCTGGGGTGATGTATTCAGCTTGATAAATGTAGCATACAGCCCCATTAGCATTACGGTGCTGTAGTTTTGTTACACTGGTCTACAAGCAAAATGCTTCCGGAACAAAAGAAGTGAAATTTTTCTTGGTTTAGGTCACTAATAAAGAAAAAGTAAGTCAGAAGTGCTGATTGGCTATAGTTTCCAAGATATAGTATTGGGTCAAAATAGGAAATTTATGCAAAATCAGGTAAAAAACGGTTTATCAGAAGGTACAGTGTGTCTACAAGCAACCAGTTCTATGTGAAAGCCTGTCTGCACATTCCAATACATTCATTTTATTATGTCAGGAGTTTTAACATATATCTATATATATATTTATTTATTATATCATTACATATATTGAATACATTAGCTAACCAGCACAGTTATCAATTGATTTCCAGTTCATCTTATCAATATAGATGAGATTTACCACTTTTATCTTGGACGCAGATCGAGTCCAAAAAATTATACACCAGTGATTAGTTAGTTAACAGTGCTGTGATCAAGCCTTGAACAAGTGTACAATGGAATACATGAGGCTAAACTTCCAACTATTTTAAATGTGTTGCAAATACAAATGGCTGATCTCTTCTCCATGGAAAACAGCTATTCATATTATTTATAGTACTTAATTTTGTCTCTCAAGTAGGCTATTGCAGGTTATGCCATTTATAACATAAAAATGCAATGAAATGGTGGAAGAGTTAATAGTATGCAGTTTGGTGTGAATGAGGCAAGAGAACGGTAGGAAAATCACATCAGGAGCGATGAGGTATTTTTGGTTTGTTTGTCTCCAGTGGACCATGCTGACTGCTGCTGAGCGCTGTGTATATAAGTCGACTGAAAATGTCTATTCATCACTTTGTAAGTTTGCCTGGGCAGAACACATTACCAGTAGCATATCAAGCCACAAGAACCGGTCTGATAGAATCTCTCCACTCTTCCAAATCACAGACAAAACATTGCAATCTGCCAGCTGATTGCAGTTATTTTCTTGGCTCTCCCTTTAGTTGAATTGTTTCCTGGCCCTCACGAATTGAGTTTATCAGGTGCAGAACAATGCAGCGGGAATGGTTGATTGAGTGTTTAACAAGACAATAAAACATGGAAGCAAAGGGTCATGACTTTTTCAAGAACTTCAAACTTTGTTCCAATTGCTTTACACCAAACCTTTGCATGAGAAAAATAACTACAGTATGCTTCTTTGCCACGCTTTCGTTTTTACATACCGTCTTGTCAAATGGCTCTGATGAGTGGGAGGGTTGCCATTTTATTTTCAAATGTATTTATTCATGGATCTGACATTTTAAACAACCTCTGCTTGCCTGCCATGTTACAAAGCAAGCTAATTTTCTCACGATGCCTTAGATTCTGTGCAGGATTACGCGCTATATGGCTGTTAGGTCGTGTTGTCTCTCTCTCGTTTTGGCCTATGCACTCACAAAAGCCTGAACTTGAACTTGGCGAGCAGGCGTTAGATTTATATGCATGCCCCTTCTTTTGATGACAGGGTAAATATTCCAACCAAGCGCCAAGGTGCCCCCATCATTACTCATGTGCCGTGTGTTTGCCCACCAGTTAAATTCTTAGGGGGATTGTTTGGCGAGATGAATGGGGCCAAAGTGCTGAAGGACGTACCGGGAGTTCAGCAAACAAAAGCTGCCCTGATTGGCTCGGCAACAGCTTACTGCGGCGGGCCAAGTTAGCAGCGAGTAGGTGAGGAGCGGGAGCACAGAGTCGTTTGGGTTTTGCCTGTCAATTAAAGGCACTGTGAATGGCTGCAAGGGGCTCTGCTTGCCATCTCAACGGTCCTGTTGGATGAGTGGAGATAGCTGAGGTGCCACTCACCTGAAATAGGAAAAACCCTGTCAATATTCATCTATTTAATAACCCTGAATGTGCTGCTCGCAGTGCCTTTTGAAGACTGTGGGGTCCCTTTGATGTACTTTCATTGTCAGACTCTCTATCTGAAATCTTCGAAGATGGAATTGGTGACATTTTCTCTTTTTTTCATTCATCCAATCCAACCTCAAAGGTTTCAGGCAGTATTTCTTTCGTCCAGGAGGCTTTGTTGTATGGATAGGAGGGGGCATTCAAGTTGGCGGCAGTTTCCAACTAGGATTTCTATCAATGGGTAATGGAACACCAGGAGATTTAAACAAGGATCTGACTGACAAAATATAGATTTTATGTAACTTGCTTACCACAAGATTGACTTTTTCTGAGAAATCTCGTTTTCCTCCTCATGCCCACTGCACACAGATGGTTTGAAGCCCCCATACACACGTGAACATTTATGATGTTATTGTAAGTTCAAGTAAGCAGAATAGCCTGATTTAATTTGGACTATTACAAACCCCAAGTGATTGACTAATGTCTTGGTCGCCATACTACTCCCCTTTTAGAACCAGGAAGCTCACTTCAATTCAATTTCCAGCACAATTTATATTTACGCTGCATCTGTCATGTCACGGATGTGATGGCAGTAAATTATTTTGTGTGTCATGAAGACACTTCTCCAACTGTATGCAATTATCACAGTAAATAACATGAAACACCTGCCATGGCTGTTTAAGTCCTTACCTCTTTAATAAAAGTGTACATACATTATTGTTATGCATACAGAAATAAACATGTATGCAGTATTTGTTACACAGATGAAATTACTTCTGAATGGTTACAAAACTTTGAAACAAACCCTTTTATAACTCTTACAGCACCCCTTCAGCCTTAATATATATTCTGCGTAACTGTTTTCAATTAAAGGAAAAGTAACGTTTTTTACAATTTGAGCCTTATTTCGGTAATAAAACAAGTTGTTTTACTCACCCATAGCACTTTGGTGTCATATGGAGGATTTCCGGAGATGTTTTAGATTAGCGTTAGGCTAACGCCGTTAGCCTAGCGCGACTTATAGCCATAGCTCGGGGCATTCCCCGAGCATGTAATATGCCCCGTGCGGGCTCCAAATAACACAAACTTTAGCACTTTTCAAATTATAGAAGCTCGATGTCTTACTCTACGATTTCGTTTGAATCAAAAGTGGCCTGTAATCCGAGATTTATCCATAGTTTACAGCTTTGCGTTCCATGTTTGGGTCCTGGGAGCTGAGAGCACACTCCGCGCATGCGGACTGGCGTCCTCCTCTACTCGAAACTATGGCTAAATCTCGGATTACAGGCCACTTTTGACCAAACGAAATCGTAGACTAAAGACATCGAGCTTCTATGATTTGAAAAGTGCTAAAGTTTGTGTTATTTGGAGCCCGCACGGGGCATATTACATGCTCAGGGAATGCCCCGAGCTATGGCTATAAGTTGCGCTAGGCTAACGGTGTTAGCCTAACGCTAATCTAAAACATCTCCGGAAATCCTCCATATGACACCAAAGTGCTATGGGTGAGTAAAACAACTTATTTTATTACCGAAATAAGGCTCAAATTGTTAAAAAAAAAAAAACATTACTTTTCCTTTAAGGTAAATGAAATGTAATTAAAATTTTATTCTAAATATAGTCACTGTGATTCGTGATGTTAATAATGAACAAAAGATACTTGGTCATTTCCAGTTTAGTACAAAACATTACATGAAGTGCAACTTGTTTGACGTGTGCTAAAACCCTGTGGCTCTGTTCAGAGGACTTCTCCTTGGGCCATGTTTGTTTTCACAGGGCCAAAGCTGCAAATGTGGCTATAGAAGAGCTGTGTAGTCCTGGCATGATCGCTGTTATGTTTGCCTTAAAAATATAATAATTTTAACTTTTAACCTTTGCATAGGACTTGAGATAGGAGGTTTCAGCTGCAGCCTTCCCTCACTTGACCTTTTACTTTACAAGTTTATACAACATGTCCACACTAAGGTTATTTATTTTGAGACCTAAAAGAACAATTGTTTCTTCTTTAAGTGTCAAGCCAAGTACAGCCTGTTGTGTGTGCGTTGTAGAGCAATGGCTAGCTGTAATATGTAACTACGTCCCCGTTTTGCCTTCTCATATTGCTAATACAAGTCTTCCTGTCTTTTTGTGGCTTTGTGTGTTATACAGCGTCACCCATCATTCCCTCACATTTTTAGTGGGTGCACTTTTGCTCTGGAGGACCTATACACTGGGAGATAAGAGGAAATAAAGGCTCGTCGGCACAATTTGAAGCGCTGCTTTGAAGGTGAATGTGAAATAGCGCCAGTGCTCCTCTCTGACTGGTAAAATAAGGGCCCTCTCGTTAAAAGCACTTTACCTGTGCTCCCTCTCTGGATCACCACACTCATTATACAGATTTGGGGTTACATTCTAATCACAGTTACTCCAAGCACTGCTGTTAATGGGCACAAGGGTTGAAGGAGGATGAGAAATATTTCCAACAATAAGTTTGCCAATAAAAGATGTGTCAACTTATAACTGCATCCATAATTTTAAACATTCATAGTGGTCAATCATCACTCAGTAGTATCAGTAAGAACTGCTGATGTTCATTTAAAATATAAACAAACATGTTAGCCTATATAATGTTATAAAATGTTTATAGTTAAAGAAGTTTGTAAAACCTTTGTTTGCTCTCCTATCAGAACCACTCTACCACCATAGAGTGGTTCTGAAACCTGTAAGAGCTTTGTGCTTTACAGCTGAGAACAGTCCTTGGGTCTCACCACTCTGCAAAGAATGGACACTTTGATGTGTAAAGGTGTGAGGCTCAGATTCATGTTTGTTGTTTGTGAGCATCCAACAAGCAACCTTTGGCTTCAGAAACATGGAGCAGATGCAGTGACCTTGTTTGGTTACCTGAGGGGCTGTATTAGTGAGGTATGACATTATTTGTAATGCAAACAGTTTTTCAGTCTAACTGCCTATGTATGGAGTACAAAAATTATAATATACCGAGACAGAAACGAACAGCAAAATTGCTTTGTGCCTCAGAGGTCTTAGCCCTAATGTGGGATTTTAGCACTATCCAAGCAACTATTTGCTCTTCAAGTCTTTTTGGAAAAGCTCTTTAAAACTGTGAGGCGTCCTCTGAGAGGCTCTAACCCACGGACAGCCTCAGGCTAAAAACTCATTTTAGGTCTTCATTAATGAGAAAAGGAGTAAAGATAGTTGCTTCATTGGTGTTACACATTTGTTTGGACTATACTTACAGGAGCATTGTGAGAGCTGGAGGTGTGGGCCTCTCCTGGTGTCTGCCTAGGGCAAAAGTGCTCAATGTAATCCCATGTATGGTGTGTGGGAGCGGCTGCACATGCAGAGGGGCCTTTTAGCCCCTGCAGTGTGCCGGAGGGCACATGGCTTGCCCTCCTGTACAGCTCACACTGCACTGAGGATCTACAGGCCTCATAACACTGTGCTACTCCTCCAGACTGTGCGCTGTGCTACTGCTATGAGCTGCCTTAAACAAGGACGAATCCACTTCTTATATCGAAGTGTGCACTTTTTACATCTGTACGACATATGTACCAATGATTCAGAAGTACTTATTTGTGTTTAGGGCCATTATACCTGTCAACATGTTTGACATCAAGTGTACAAAATGATTGAAAGCTACAATACATGTGGCATATATAAGTCTATAAATCAAAATGAAACGTTCTAAATACAATTCTTGCAAAGCTTCACAGTGCATTTACTGGGATATGTTTTTGGGATATTTTTGTTCCACTTTTTGTTCCAAAGTGGAATTAGACTAAGCATGGCCTGTTAAATGCATGGTGGACGTGCCTCCACTGTTGCCTGATCAATATTGCAGTGTATCATTATGAGTGCAGCTGGTGCCTGGTGCTCTAATAGAATAGTGGAAATGTCATTGGTGCTTTGGCTGTTTGCTGTGAGATGTGCCATGGCCCCTTCCCCTCAGCCTGCATCCTCGTGGCTCTCAGCTCTTTATTATTAGCGCGGCCTGACCCCCTGCCGTGTGTATGGAGGGTTTTGATGAGATTGTTGAAGGGCGAGGCCTGAGGAGTGACAGGTGGTCTAACTACCCCCTCCTCGAGTGTGTCTCACAAGTCTCCTGTCCGATGTCCAGCACACAGCACAAAGGTAGATCAATAGGTGTCATAATCGATAGGTCAGGGAGGAAAATTTAGGAAAGGTCATTGCAATCAATTCCCACATTATTGCACCGCGACCCCAGTGCTGTTGCACACTGGTCATTAACTATAGAACACACCAGGATGCCACCCCCTACATGCTTCTGGTAACATCAGCTAATCCTAATTATTACTTCTCCTTTAGCTGAAGGATCACTAAATTACATTTTATTCATTTTCCAGTGATATTGCTATGTTGTGATGGATTCCCGGCCATGACACCCCCTGACCTCCCTCTCCACGAGACACTTCCTCGTTAGGAGAGATGAGCTGCCCCCCGTTGTACAGAGCTGCTGCTGTACAGTTGTCATTACTGAGCGACTGTGTTTTCGATGGATCTTCAAACTAAGCTTCTTCAGCAGTTGTGGGGGATCTGCAGCCGCATTGAATGAAAATAGTTGTGGTTTGATTGGCTTTAAGTGCAATAACTTCAGTGGTTTCACACAAATGCACTTGTTTACAGTTAAATAATTTCTTTTATTTCTACATTACAATACAACATTGTATAAGGAGAACATTTTAAAAAAGCCGTCCGTAGATAGTTATCCTAGAACTATGGTGTGTGAATCACCATTCTCCTTGTTTGACAAAATGTCTGTCCGAAGCTCTGGCTAAATCCATTTGTCCGGCGTCTCCCTGAAATCTCATTTGCATAAATGTGTGGAGGTAATGATAGTGTGAAATTATGGCTGCCTCAGCAGAGTTCCTCAGTGCTCTCCCTCGCGGCAGGTCCAGGCCTCTGCTGTCCACAAAAACCATCTCCCCTGCCTTCTCTTCGCACTCTCCCTTCGCCTCCTAGACTCATTCAAAGGGAATGTGTAACTGAATTTGAAATGGAATGCCCTTCTTTCAAGGACCACGGCTAATGAGACGTTTTGCCTTGAATTCCAGGCTGGATGGTCGAGGGGAGAAGACACTGAAGGGCTAGTACTGCAGCCTCTGTGTTGGCCAGGTGGGCTGTCCGAATAGGAGCTTCCTATGTGGATAAGCCCGGGTCCGGGTCACCTGGGGCTGCTATTGTGAACCACCTTAAGTAGTATGGCCATGTGATGTGTATATGTGCACAGAGCAGGCTGCACACCGGCCAGCCATTGGCCCCTTTTTGCATACATGAATTTGCTTCTATGGAGGGAATGAAGCCCATATGGGTTGGAGAGAAATAGGAGGTGACAATTACATTGAGATGGAGGAGAGACTTGAGTGTTCCAAGTGAGAGAGGAAGGATGGAGTATGCAGGGATGGAGAGAGGAGTCAAAGAGATGGCCCAAAGAAGCAGGTATACTTGACAGTTAGCGGTCCGGGATCATCCCAAAGACGCTGCATGGGTGCCATGATGAAAGGAATGGAGGGCTTTGCATCCTAGGGGTTCTGCCTTTAATCAGAGGCCCCGAGGAGAGGAGCTCACAGCCGACGGGCCCCTGGCCGCTGCTAGCCACTGTCATGCTAATGAAAGAGGCACAGGGTGTGAATGGAGAGGCTAGCTTGTTACCAGCGTGCTAATTAATGCATGCAGCAGGGTGTGCGAGGGTTTTATGCATTTTAATGAGAGTTTATGTCAGCTTGACAAGGGTTTGAAAATGGAGTGAGAGGCAGATGTGTTCCAAAGTCTAAAGTGCTGTAAATTACTAGTGACAGAAATGTACTGGGGTGTTATCAGAAAAATGTGTATGTTTTCAAGTGTAACTTGAACAAGTATTATTAAACACAAGTTTAATAATAAAACTAATTTTAAAAAATAAGGAAAGGAGTGAGACAAAAAATACAACTAATAACTGATTTACATTCAATTAAAATGTCTCCGCACATGCATCAGTCCTGGTTTTATTCAAATGA
This sequence comes from Paratrypauchen microcephalus, assembly GCA_036785185.1. Lineage (NCBI taxonomy): Eukaryota > Metazoa > Chordata > Actinopteri > Gobiiformes > Gobiidae > Paratrypauchen > Paratrypauchen microcephalus. The sequence goes on along the minus strand of JAVJIX010000081.1, from coordinate 3,046,175 downwards.
CTTATTGATGCATGAATGTGACTTGAATGTATGTGTTCTGTCTCTGCAGCCCTCATTATTTAGTGAACAAACAAATGAGTCTGATAGACTTTCTCACGACTGCCTCACAGTGTCATGTCCCAGACTGGTACAAAATGATGTACTCATGTGACTGCAGACAGACAGGCTGAGTGTCTGTTCCCACGAGCTGATAGACCAGGAGCCGGTGGACAGAGGACTGGAGCTCTGGCGGCAGCATATGTCCTGTTGTTTGTGTAGAGATGGCGGCTTTGTTGCACGTGTCACTTGGAGCAGACTCGAGGGGCGTGTGCGGCGTTAAAGACCACCACATCCGAGTCTGTGACCTCCTCATTTGTCTCAGGCCTCTCTCACAGACCCCCGCAGCAGAGCAGCCTGTCCTGGGACAAGATTAGGGAGTCCACTGCTATCACTTAGATTTACGAGAGACCTGTTAGCAGAATTACATTTGAAAAAAAAAAATGATATTGTCGTTTTTATTGTCATTTTCATTTTTTTGCCAGAAATATTAAATTTATCAAGGTCATGTATGACAAACAGCAAAATCTGTTTAAAAAGCAACATTATTTCCTATGACCATCTCAGTATGTGCCTCCGTAATTCTTTTTGATTACTTATGACTTCCTCGACTATAATTGTGTCCATTTTTTAAGCGCCACTCCCTTCCACATCATATTAAATTTTATTAGTGCATCCATGGACATTCATCTGTCTATGACGCAGTTGTGAAATATTGCTTATGTAGCTGTGTAAAGTATTTGTTGCCGTACAATAAAGTGGCCCTAAATTACAGCTTGCATGTGTTTTTCGCACAAGTCCGAGTGAGCGTCCTGTAGGTCACTGTCTCGCTTCACCAGTGCCACATATATACAGCGACGGTCTCTATATTTTGTTCCAACACAACTGCCTTTCATATCCTCCCCACCCCCCAACCTTGTCCACCCTGTAAAGTGCCATTATAAAAATGTCAAGGGGTCCCTCTTTCTCGTCCTGCCTGTCAAAATCATGTGCCATTATGCAAATAGCGGCGCAAACTCACACACAAGGATTTACATGGGCTATATGGAGCTATAGGCAACTCTGAGAATCCAGATGATTGCAGAATTAATCTCATGCCTACACGCCCCATATGTACAATTATGGCAATGAGACAATGCTTTTACATATGTCCTTGGAGGTCACAGCTCTGTCTGTGAAATAATACTACTCGCTGCTTTTTTGTATTTCACACTCTGCTGTTGGTTTTTATTTACCGTACATCATTTTGTTTTTATAACTTCATTCATATTTTAGGGTGTGTTCTGCATTTGGGCCTTTTGTATTTAGTGCGTAATGTAACTGTGCTGTTACATCTTCCCTTTTGTAAATTAATTTCGGAGGTCACAGTTTCTGGAAAAATTGTTGTAGCTTCTTTGTTAGTCTGCCTCGGGGCTGCTGTCATCAAGAAGTTGTTTGAATAAGGAAATAATGAAAAGTAGACCTATTTGTGAAGTTTATTGCAATATTTTTTAAAGTTCCTGACAATAACAAGCTTTTAGTATCCATCAATACAGTACTATCAAACAACCTTTCATGTTTACAATGTATTTACAGGTGTTCATTAATCATTAAAGGTGAGCTATGTAACTTCCTGTAGATATTCTTGTGTTGCCCGGAATGTTCCACAGCATGTATCTACTTTGCATTTATTAAATTGCAGGTATTTTCATTGTCATAAAATACATAGAAAAAACATGCATTATTACTGTGAATAGGGTCTCCTCTCTGCAGATCTGACCTGTAACTTGGCCTGTTGGCATTTAAGTTTGTGGAACATTCTAGACAAAGCAATAACATCACCAGAAAAGTTACATAGTACCCCTTTAAAATGCACTGTCCATTTAAACTGATGTCTAAATCTTTCTTCATGCTCACGGCCATTAAACTCATTTTGTTTCTGAAGTGGGTTTCGAATTATATGTGACATTTACACAAAAATTAACATTTCCTTAGCTCAGGCCTTATTAGACCTATACTTAAATTATAAATATATTTTAAATTCACATCTTGAGTGAAGTGAGTTTTGCCCATTGATTTTATATTGAAAAGATCTCCACAAATGTCTGTCTCCATGTCAGCACCTCTTTAAAACTGAATCCACTCTCAGTGACTATTAGGAAGGACGGGAGAATGTCTATCTTTTTACATTTCTTAACTCTCTTTTCTCTTCGAATTGCAGAGTCTGAAGTGGTTTTTGTCGTCTTGCAGAAAAGTGGTGCGTGAGAAAAGCAGCAAAGTGGGACATAAGAACAAGAAATATGTCATTTTTTTTGTCTGGAAAGCTTAACCCCAAATAGAGGTCAAGTTCTACCCTGTAATCTACCCATTTGGAAAGTGGCTCATTACAACAATCATTTGCCATGACTTTTCCAATGCATTTTGTTCTTAAATAACACACGACTGAGTGGGGGCTGTCTTTGTAGTCCATATCCGCTATACAGAAACTTACCAGAGAGCTTTAAGTATTTTTTCTTTGAAATATATTGTTTGTAAAAGGCATTTAACTTTGTACCCAGATAATCAGGACTAAAACTAGCATCTAAACTGGATATTCATTTTAGCTGGTATCAATACTATGAACAGTTTTGATGTTTTTTTCTGAAGTAATATGACCACATAATAAAAAAATTATATACTCATATCATTCTTTTTTAAAAATTACACTCACAATAACATCCCACAGGTGACCGAGGGCAAATTATGGTTATTCTTAATGTAGTAATGGAAGTAATGGAGTTAATCGTATGCTAATTAAACAGTATAGGTTTCTATGATATAGACTCTTAAGCCTTTCCTAGATCAAAATTAAGTTTCGAAACAGCTAAAATGTGTTGCTAATTGTTCTGTATTTGACGATCTGGACACACATTTAAAGTGCTGAAAGTCGTCTGATCCTTTAGCTTCAAACACAGAGGCCGTGACATGACATACACAGAAATGCCAGACTGCAAGAAGAAAATTCACCTTAATATTGTTGATAGACTGGTCAAGGTTATAGCGGCGGTCAGCACAATTGTACCAAGTCCAATCATTGCTTTGAACTATTTCTAAACAAAGCAAAAATTGCTTGGCATGTTTTTTTTTTTGATTCACAACGAGAGCAGAAAGCAACGGAGGAAATTCTTGCATGTGTGGAGAAAACCTCAACGCTCGCTGATGCTATTTTAATTAAATAGTTGCTAGGTTACATATGCGGAGGTGGGTGGCGTGGCACAGGCTCCAGGGCGAACCAATTGTGTGTGTGAGTGTGTGAGGGGACATATCCCTGAACAATGAAAGCACATCCCCGTTTTTTCATCCCCCAAACCAAATCTATAATAAGGATTTCAAATGTGGGACATATTGACATGGAATGCATTGAGAATGATTTTACGCCTCCTAAAACCCTCGGCCTATATTTGTCAGTGGTTTTCATTTTTGGCAGCTACATCACAGGGAGACTGGGGGAAGTCCTCTTTCATCTGGATGGCTTATAACAGCGACCAGTGCCACATTGCACCCTGGGATGCCATAGAGCGACGAAGGCCAAAGAGCAGTGTGCTTTAGTTTCTTTTTTAACCATATTCCAAAAGAGCATAATTGCCAGAGATATTATTTTTTTTATATATTTGCTGATTTTCCTTTGGTCATTCTAATATGTTTTTGTTGTATTTTAGGAATACAATTTTTGACAATATCAAACCTTTCCCAACAGATACCTCCCAGTATTTCCCATTCTGAGTGCCATTTTGGATTGTAGTAGGTATACATTAAAATTTAATATCTACAGTACTTTACACAGCTGTTCACATTTTAATAAAAGAAGAATGATTTATTATTCCTGCAACAGTCCCAGTATTGTCACTTTATTTCCATGCACTCCAGTTAGATTTGGACTCGAGGGTTCCATGAGCGAGTTCACACATAAATTTGATTTTTTTGGACTGTTTTCCTTTATTCAACGGAAACATGAATATTGGAAATTAATTATGTCCTCTAACTGGCTGTACAGCAGCACAATGAAATCACTATCAAATCGAAATCGCAATTTGAGTAGGTGGAATGATCAAATCACAAAAACTACAATTATTAAGGTACTAGAACATCCACTGTAAACAACAAAATATCCTAACCTATAAGCTAACCTTGACATTTTTAGAAGTACAAAAATGTTTGTAGATGCATGCAGTTCTTTTTATTTAGCCTTTGGTCAAATGTTTATACTTTTCTACAAATTGAAATTAACACTATGAACAGAATCATACTTTTTTATACATAAATCACAAAACAAAAAATCGCAAACTGGATATTTTCCTAAAATCGCACAGTCCTGGTAATCAACATTCATTGTACATACAGTAGCTGTGATCACTGAATAGAGCTGATGAAGCCTATAGCTGGAGCTGACTATTATTCTTACAAAATGCAGAGGTTTGACTCTTTTCTTTCACCAACATATCGTCTGCCTTAACTATCTTCTTTACCTTTCTCCTTGCCATGAGATAATGCCATAGACTTCTCTGTTATGCATTGGAGAAAATGAATGATGGTTGCTGTTCTTGCTTAATATGCATTCCCTACCACCACATAATAGTCTTTTGTAGGAAGAATAAAAGAAATGCCTTCAAAAGAGAGACAGCGTTTTTAAATTATTCCTGCCATAATACGCTAAAAGTGATATATAATTCTCACTCTTACATTAGAAACAAAATTGATAATGATTAAAGAGCTGTACGTTTTTCCATAGCTGCCCCTGCTCCACAGTTTGTAGTGAAATATTGCCGAGGTGAAAAAAAGTTGTATTGAGTTTGCGTTTACATGTGTGTACGGGGAGATGACGTTGAAAAATATCACACACGCACTTACTGGCACACAAATAATTTAGCTCCGTCTTTGGCAAAAACATCCTCTTGATGCATATAGGGCATAAATATGGATTGCATGTTGTAGTCACATAACTCCACTCCTTCTCCTGTGCTAGCATTTGAGTGGGTAGTCTCCCGGGGGACTCTGCTGACCTGCTCACTGGTCACCCCGCGTGTGCTGTTGGGTTGAAAGCCAAAGGTCAAAGGTCATGGCCGGTCACAAGATCAAACAAGCAATGAGGTGTCCAGACAAGTTCATGATTATGTGATGCTAATGGGAAGCTAAATTGTGTTTTCTAAATGCATTATTGTTGAAAATGAGTTTGTTCGTTCGGTTAGAGCTATCTGGTAGAAATGTCCTTATGTGTGTATAAATGATGTATGCCCTTGGTAAAATTGTCCATACCCTAGAGTGCATTTCTTATTAATATGGCGTCAGTACTTAGATCTTGATTCTGTATTTGTTTTGTTTTTTTAGTCTCTCTCCTATCATTAGTTGGCATGGACCTAGATTTCATTTTAAACCAGATGCCTTTACTGACAATCCCCATGCTGAAGCTTGAAACAAAAAAAGACACAAATAAGATAAGATAAGACTTTATTGATCTCACACAGGAGAAATTCACTTGCCACATTAGCTCCAGGCAGCTTAGTGCAAAAGAAAGTTAGGGAAAAAAAGTGCATATAGACAAGATAAGTAGTAATAATAATAAGTAAATAAGAAAAAAAATGGTTAATGTCATACATATTGTGAGTTTCCTTTTTTGGCAATGCTGTCTAAAGCAAAACATCAACTTTGCAAAAAAAAAAAAAGTGCATTGAAATCAAAGTATTTGTCTTCAATAGTAAATTCTTATCTAATGCCAGTGCTTTTTTCAACATTATTATTCGTTATTATGCTCTCTTTTCCAATCCTAGCACACACACACACACACACACACACACACGTACACACAAACACATTTCTTCTTTATTGAAGATATTGTTGTCATATTTAAACTCACAATCCCCCTAATTGAACCAAAATGTCTTCCTGCATCTAGAATAATGTCGACAATTTGCGGCGTTCCTTTCAATCAGGCTTACATTTCCTGTGAGCGGCGGTGATATGCCTGGTGTTAATTAGGAACATAGGGTGCCTTTAAATCAACGTATATGAGAACCGCGGGGCTGAAGGGCTGTGCGAATGCTATGTGCATCATCAGCCTAATATAATATAATGCCATAAATGAAGTCTTCCAGACCTGAGGCACGCTAAACAATAAGATCCCTCCACGACATGATACCAGCCATGTTTGTTTGAGAAGCACAAAGGAAGCAATTACAGTATATGCCTATGTTGGTTACAGCTTTAATTCTATCTTTTATAAAAGCAAGCATGACGAAATAAAGGGAGAGCGTTGTATACTAGTAGGCTACAGATCTTGAGTCACAGTCCAAACATATTTTTTTTGTTATGACATTTTTAGTAAGTTGATCAACATACTTATTTTTTTTAAGGTGTTCTGTTACATCGAAGAAAAGCACAAGCGCAAATGATTAGCTTAAAAAATATATAAAATCAACTTGATCTTTTAAACATGGTGTATAGGTGAGGGTCTCAGTTTATTATTATACTATTGTTACGCTGTTTAAAATCAATATTGCAGTTTACAATAGGCAACATTATAGCTCAGTACTAAATATCCCACAAAAAAACTGAATATGTTCTTTAAAGTGGATCCTTTATTTATCCATTATTGACATGCAGTACATTTGAAAGAACATTTGCCCTTGCTCTTATTCAAAGGTAGTCACAATGGTAGTCACTGGGTTTCTATCCTCTACTATTTTGTGTATTTTTGAAATGTATGTCTTTGTGAACAGCCTTCATATTCAAGATTACTTTATATGTAACCATAAGTAGATTTGTTTGGCAATGAAATCAGATATCACACCAAGAGTAGGCCTATTGTACAACTATGTCCTAATTCCAGCATTTACACTGTCTAGGCTCTTCGTTTCTTTTTTTACCATTATCTTCAAATTGATCAGATGTTTTATTGTCATAGGCTACAACTTCCTTTGTCTCAGTTCAGAGCTCTATGCACATAGTGGCAAAAAATGTCAGCAATTCAAAGATGAAAAATGGATGAAGACAATGGCACATTTCTCACAATTTCTATAATAATCTGTCAGTCAAACTGTACCCGTGAATGACGCTAATGTCATGTGATGCAGCATTCCATATGAAAAGATCTCATTGATGCCTCTGCCTTGCGCCTTGGCTCAATCCAGGCCCATCCTACCCCTCTTATTATCACCATCATCAGACCCACATGAAAGGCGTAGAAACAAGTGGTGCACCATTGCCAAGGAAAGAAAGGAGAGAGGAAAAAAAAAAAAAAAACCTTGATCTTTTGGGGGGAGCATTTGCATTCACCACCCTGTTCCGCTGCTATGGGTGTATGAAGTGTTAGGCAAGAGCGCTCTGATTGGATGCCACAGAAAAAGCATGGCATTCTGCAAAAGCAAGCAACAAGCAGAAGCAGCCCCTCCCCCTTCACTGTGGTGTCCTGGCTCTTCAGTAGCACTAGAGGGCGCTCTGTTCTGTTGTTGGGAGGCAAGTATTGACATGAATGTAATAAGGGAGAACAACAAGTGTAGATTCTCTTCATTTGCACAGAAACCCTAAAATGATATGATGCTCTAGTAATTCAGATTTGTGCCATTGTTCGGGAATTCTAAAGCAGATTTTTTGGAAAGGTTTTGAACAAAGACACAGGAATATACTGTAGATTGATACGCAAATTTGTAGACCTCTGACAAGGCAGTGGTTCAGGCTTGCAACAGAGAAATGGGAAGAATCAACTAAAATGTGTTCTGAATGCGCAGCAGTATTGGTGGTCTGGTACAAATGGTTGTGATCTAGCCGGTACCACAAGTTCAATTTGTGAGATCAAATCGAAAAGATTGTGCACATATGAGAAAAAATATCTTGTGAGATTTTTTCCCCCCATATGTTCACATTTGGATTGAATAAAAAACAGTTAAATGCTTGTGATTTAACGTTTTTCAGGAGCCGTAACTCCAAAAAGCAGTGCTATGTGTGCAAATGTGTTCAATAAAATAAATAAATTGTAAACGGAATCACTAAATGTATCTATTAAAATTATGTCACACTCTTGTCTTATCTCGTGCACCCAGTCTCGTGTCTCATCTCATCTTGTGGAAATTCAAGTTTTTTTCAAGTTTTCATGTATTAAATGTGTAGATTCATCAGTAATATAAAAACAGGTATTTGTGGCTAAAGGTATTGCTATTGCTATTTTATGATATACCAGCCACATTGAGATTTTTCAGGGTGATTCAAAAATACTTCCCATTCCCAATACATTGTCGACAAATACATAGATGTAATTCTAAAAATGCTGATAACTGTTGCTTTGATCATTTGAAGCTCTGACAGTTTTGGTTAATTTGAATGTGAATGCTAAGGGACCAGGGCATAAAACAGAGGAGCTAATTAATGCGGTCTACAATAATGTAGCCTGAACCCCCGAGGAACAATGAAGAATTAATGTAAAAGTAGTGATTACCACAAGGGCACTCAGCCATTTCATATTGCTGCTTTTACTACCTGGACCTCAATCACCGACGCTGACCGCATTTTAAATCTGCCCTGATTGGTCAGAGGAGAGTTACTACTTTAGCACGATTGTATGGATAATTTGGTACAGTGTATTGTTTTGAATTGTTTTCAGTATACACAAAACCTGATCTAATATTATTTCCATTTACCCAGTCATATCATTGTTAAGATTCTGCACTATTTCAGAACAATGAAAAAAGAACGAAAAAAGTGAAATTATTTTTATTTTTTGAGATTTAAGTCGACTACTTTATCCACAAGATTGTCGAACAGCAGAAGTGAGGGGCGCATTATGGTAGATCAACAATATGTTTCTTTTTTTCTTCTTTTTAGGTCATCTGCCAACTACAAGGTCGGGTGACTGAAGAAGCAGCACGGTCGATGGAGAATGGACTCTTTGCTCTACAAGGTCTTCCACATCTTCAGGCTGCTTTTGGGATGCAACGACTGAGAGAGAGGAGGAGGAGGAGGAGGAGGAAGGGGGGGTCCACGGACTGGTCTAGGGCAAGTGAATAGGACCCACTTGAAGTATATAATAGGGGCTCTCTATTGGTTTGTTTTGGAAGCTGTCTTATTGATCTGTCTACCTTAGAAGTGAATGCACTGGCCGAGTTTCCCAACAATGACACTCAAGGCCTGTATTAACTGGCCTATTTGTTGTGTATTAACTGAAGAGTTGGTTGTTACTATACTCTTTCTTTCTCCAATAGCTATTAATCGTCCCTACAGATCTATGGTCCCAATCAATGCCAGGCAGATGAGCAGCCATATTTTTTTTTTGCTTTGATGCCCAAACATATCACTCCAAGTGCTCTCAAGTATAGGTTAAAGGATGCGATATGAATTATTTTGAGACTGTGGAGTAACCCCATTTAGCTGAAAAAAGCTTTCCACATTAGATTGAACATTTTCTGTTCCAATTGTCTTTTTGTTAATATGACAGCTGCAGTGGTGTATGCACGCACCTAAGAAGGGTTTTATTGGTTCAAATAATATATTGTTTTCTGAAGGTGAGACACTACACTCATTACTTGCTCCAGTCGGAGTAATGTGGCTGATTGTGGCTGAAAGCATATTCAACGTAAACAAATTGTAACTATGGCAACTATCAAAATAAAACTTACGAATAGTTTGCTTCCAGCAGTGATAAATACATAATTCTCATTTTTTGAATGCTTTTTATACATTACTAGTGGGTATTTAGTGATAAATTCCTGCCTACTCAATCAACCAAAGCAAATCCATCAGCATTGACTGACCAAAATACTGTTACACCACACCTTTTGCCTTTGTCTACTAAAAATATAGGCAACTCTAAGTGAATGAAAATAAATATCTATTGGCGACAGTTCAGTTTATTTAACAAAGCTTCTTCAGACTTACTTTTTTGGAAAACACTGAATGGAAAATGTCATGTCAAGGCTAAATCACACAAATAGGTGTGTACACGGTGTATTTAAATGTATCTTTTTCACTCACAATATCATTTCAATGTGACAATGTTTTTTTTTTTTTTTACATTTCATTGTATTTTTACCATGAGTACAGAATGTGCCCTTGTTTTGTCAATTCACCAGTTGAACTTGAATGTCATCGTAACTATTACACTATTAACTGCAACTATTCCTGTGTCCATACTTTTGTCATGTGTTGGAGCCAATTCAATTCAGCTGTACATTTTCGATAAATGTCTCACACATTTATGCTGTATTGTAAATAAAATATATGCTTTAATGAAACTTACGGATCAATGTTGGATTTTAGATTGTGTAATTATGGTATATATTGGTTCAAACACCTCCCACATCCTGGGTAAAGTTTCTTTAATCTTCCTGGTTACTGGAAGCTAACAGCTGTTCCAACTGACCTTGGATTTCAGAAAATATCAGTCAAAACTGTAATTTAAAACACTATTTATTTAAAAGTCTAAAACAGAAATAAATAAATGAGAACAGTGTGTTACTTCATGAAATCAACAATGAACAAAAACACTTTGTGGTGATGAACGGAGCTAGGCCCAGCTAGGCCATTAAATGCAAAGTATGCCAGCTACTCCACTAGGCATTCCAATAATTTAAACAAGTTAATCAGAAAAGGATCTGTAACAAATGATTAAGGTCAACACAAACATCAAAATTCATTAGAAACTTCAAAAATCATTAGAAAACTTTTCATGCCCCCCATGTTCCAATAAGGATTCCCAAGAACACATCTAGTAGGTAGCAGAAGAGGGTTGCAAGTGCAGGTTTAAATCAACACACTGAACAGAACTGTAAGAATCAGAAAAAAATGATTGAATACATTCATTATGTGCATATTTCCCAGACGAACAAATAAGGTAAGACATAGAAATGTGATACAGTGCTGCTTTACTGGTTTGAAGTAATCAATGAACTGCTAGCAACTGATGAATGTTGTCACTGACTGAAAACCGTCAGATATAAAAGTGTGACCTGTGTGGACAGGGCTTGAGATTGGAACACCTAAAAGATGAAATGAGTAACCTGTAATTAACCAAGGAACAGGTCATTTGATTTTGGATGTAGAAAACGCATCTATGCCTGAACATCCTCTTCTAGTTTGATTAATAATTAATTAATTAATTAATCATTGCAGTTATATAGTGCCTCTCAAGACACCCAAAGCGCTTTACAGTTCATTCACTCCACACTCACACTTAGTGTGTGCAGTCGGTTACAATAATTCACAACTTTTCTTAGAACAGCTGATGTGAAGTAAAGGCTAATATTTGAGGCTTATGTTGTTCAAATTACAAAAGACAAAAATTATGGTTTAGATAGCTTGGCTCACAACATCAGATCAGTTTTTTACAGACAGTCTTAACATTTAGCCTAATCCATGCATACTCAGTTTATGGTCTTACATTCTTCACTTGAGCAGACACTGGACTTTCTGTGCATACTGTGTAACAGAAAAAGAAACACTGAAAAAACAAAGACAACAGTCGCACTGTCCAGACAAACATCCACACTTGGCACCGTTTGAAACTCATAAGAAAACAAATCAAACATCTGCTGTGAAAAGCAACTTCTGGGTCAAAATAAAAAGGCGTTAGCTTAACAACATGTCTGAGATCTAAACACTGCTATCCCTTTTAATCAAGAGTTAAAATCCTCCACCAAGTATGTTCCAAATGGCTCAGGTAAATCTGCACATACAAATTGCAGAAATCTATAAGAACACAATATATGGCAATAATCAGACACTCTCTGGAGGCTGTTTACTGTAATGGGAGTCCATTTGCTGACCATGTAGATGATTCATAAATACAGATTTTTGATATTAACTATTGACCGCAGGGCACTCCTTTGCTGTGCCAATTAAGAACTCTTAGATTTGTTCATTTAAAAAGGACAAAAGTGTTAAATTAAACAAAATGTGCATACACAAACAATGAAAAATGTCAACAAATTCTAAGGAGCGTCAAAATAATCAACAAACATTTTGAAACAATGTTATTATATTAAATTATTTCCATTCAAACTGTAATCACGCATTTGACACCAACTGATTAAATTTCATTCAGCACTTAAGATGTCAAATAAAAACTTGACTTTTGGAACAGTGCCATAACCACTGGCACCATTCGGAGAAATACAGTAAATCGAACTTGTAAATGTATAAATCTTCAATCAAACTCCAAAATGATGTGGAGCAGCCATAAAAATAAGTCTGAAGGAAGCACTGCAGTTGAACCGATGGGTTCAGTGATATGGTCAGTCTTGGTCAGTGAAGAAGCAGTTGAAGGTTGAATATTTGGTCTCCACTGCCCCCAATACAAGCTTTTGTGTTGGGATTGTCCTCAGGCTGCTGGTGCTATGCTGCCATTAGGTACTGATGGTAAAAGAGGCCAAAGAGGGAGGTGGAAAACAGACAGGCAGCAATCCACCAAGTGAAGAAGGAGAAAAGCCCTCGGAAAAGCAACGGGCTGAACACAGTCCTCAAGCCTCCCAAAGCAACAGACAGCTGAGCTACAGAGGCCCGAGCTCCAGTCTCTAACACAGAGTCCACTGAGGCCCCCATGGGGTCTGTGGCCGCCGAAGCAGCAGCAGCACCAGTGTTCAAGTCGTAGGTGCAAGGCAGCTCCTCTTCAGCGTAGACCCCCCACGAGTGTCCACCTGCATCAAGGTCAGAAGTTAATTAATCATTAATTAATAATTGCATTTTATACAGCGCCATTCGAGACACCCACAGCGCTTTATAGTTCATTGTTCATTTACGCCACACTTGGTGGTGGTAAGCCGCCATTGTAGCCACAGCTGCCCTGGGGCAGACTGACGGAAGCGAGGCTGCCAACCTGCGCCATCGGCCCTTCGAACACCAACACTCGGGCACACTCCACTTTCGTACTATAGTTACATATACTGTAAATATTCTAACTAATAAAATAGTAACGATATGTAAATAAAACTTACCCAAGGTTTTAAGCAGCAAAGACGTATGTAGCAACATTATTAATGGTGCTACATACTGTAGTGCGATTACACACAAGTAGTAAAAAACACGTGCAACCTGAAAAAGTATCACAAAAAATAAATAGGTTATACACTGTACAGATTTAAAAAAAAAAAAAAAAAAGATCAAACATGTAATGATGCAAGGCTTCAACCCCCTTATTCTAAAACATTAAAATCAATCCTCCTGAAACATTTGGCATACAGCACAGTGATGTTTAAAAATACAAATCTTATTTGAATTCTCCTGTGCCTAACACATAATCAGCCAGTGCAGCCATATCTAACAGTTATTCTGTCTCTATTCACCATCTTCTGCAGCTCAACAGTGCTGATGCGGCCCGCCTCCTTCTTCATCTGGTCCACTCCCTTCTGGGCCAGGTTGAGGTAGGCCTGTAGATGGTGGCGCATCATAGCCAGCCGCAGAGCACATAGGCCAATGATGGCCCAGAGCCTTAGAGTATCAAACGCCTGCTCAGTCATTCTGGAAACACAAATATAGTGTCAATCTATTCCTTGTCTGAAGGCACTTGTAAAGCATCATTGCATTTCGGCTAGACGTGTAGTTAAAAAAGAAGGGGGGAAAAAAAAAAAGTACTTACAAAGGCACACTCTCCTTTCCTAAAGTGGGGTTCATTATGTAATCCTTAGTTATGGGCTTCACCCACAGTAAGACCATGATGAGCGGTGATAAGAAGTTGATATGAAGCAGAGTCCTAAAGAGATCAGGAAGTACACTGGTTATCCAGTTTAGTATTTTACACAACCAACTATCACCCAATGAAAGTGAAGGTTTAAAAAGGTCCTTTACTTGTACCCCATTTAATCCAATGCATGTTTCAACAACGTTTCAATGTTTCAATAGCAGAGATGGAGCTACATTTGGCATAGAAATACAATTAGTCTGAGAGAACTTACTGTGTGAATTTATCATGAGTCAAATTGAGAGCATCCAGGTGCATCTGAGCTAATCGCAGACCAGGGAAAGTAAGGAACGCTCCAATCAGAGAGCAGAGCAGAGCCAAGATGAGTTTAAAGGTGAGTTTGGATATTGGACCCCTGTGGAGAAAATGTCGTTTATTTAAAATATCAAGGAAATGTTGTAATGAAATCCTCAGAAATGATCTTACTGTGACTCCAAGCCCTGATGCTCCAAGAACCGGAGGGCACTGTCAGAAAAGTTTTCAAAACCTATAAAACATGTTAATTATTAGTGTTGAAAAACACTTAAAAGTTCATTTGACCCTGATTTAACATTTAATGTTTATACCTGTTTCCAAACCAAACTCCAGGTAGTTTTCAGTGACTATGAGGATGGCCATAGCTTTGACAAAGAAGAAGAAACCAAATGTAATACAAAGAGAACGCTCGCCTCCTTCTTCAAACATGAAGTAATGTGCCGTGATTGAAAAGAGGGTTTTACTGGGAGTAAGTCAAGGCCAAAACATATTCAAGACAATTATGCATTACACCAGACAATTATGCATTACAGTAAGACTACTACACAATTATAGCACTTTATGCCTATGGCAGGGCAATATAGCTTTTTTTCTCTCAAATTGATAGATCCTGATTTTCTATTCAGTTATTTTGTCCTTTAATATTGATTTCCAGAACATAAACATTACAGACTTTAAATCAACACCATTTGGTCACTGAAAATTTGAAATGACCGAAACTCAGTTTCAATTAAAATCCCATTAATTGTACAATCCTAAACAAAGCTGCTGGTACCAGTCTCCATCTATACTGTACACCCTCTCATCTGCTGTCCAGTCTGTCCAAAGCCCCAGTCTCTGCACTTGGCTCAGAAAAGTGGGCCTTCAATCTCCAGTGTGGGCTGGAAATAACAGGCATGTGAGCGCATGGGGAGCTAGCCCGAGCAGGACCCATGCAAAGATAGATCCCTGGGGTTGGTGGTGAGGATAATGCATATTATTTAACCATCATTCAGGGTGGCAAATAGCAGGTAGCTGTGGACCATAAAGGTGCACGCTGCTAGTATGGGTCATTTTATAGCCTCTAACAGTTACTGCTGCATTTGCACAATCAACCTGGAATGACTCTTATGGATTCTATCTGGACGACTGAGGGACTCTTCACGCATCTTATGGATAAACAAATGTTAATAGATGACATAAAGCGAAGGGAACAAGAGTGTGAAAATAGAAATGTGAATGAAGGGCCAATCTTTTTACCTTTCTGGTCTATTCTAATGAGAAAAACAATGCAACATATGATTTAAAATGATAAACACCTCATAAGCATGTTCAGATGTGATGCTAAGTAGAGACAGAATAAATCTGACTACACTTCACTACAGTAACAGGAACATAATGCAACCTAATTACAATGTGACCTAAACAATAAAAGATTAAAAACATAACAGAAATTCTTTCTGAAATCTTCCAAACAAGGGTATGACAAGTAACCATTTATGGTACATTTTTGATTCATGTTTAGTGTGATAGGTGAAACCGAGACATTTATAGGCCATTTTGTTATAATATAGTTTGAATATTATAAAAATAATATTGGATCATTTATTTTTGTGTGAGCAGTGGCAGATGTAAGGATACATGACAAAGGCGAGTACGAGGAGGCACCACACCACACTGATGTTCATCTCTGCAGAGGGCTGGGCAAAGCTGTAGTACGCCTCTGTGATCAGATACACCAGAGTCGCCGCTAATGTGAAATCCACCAACCACTGGAATTCTGGAAAGTAGTGCAACGCTACAGAGGAAGCAGCAATATTACTTAAACTAGTCACAATACAGGAATATTGGGACCATTTATGTGACAAATATTGGGTTCTTACCTAATGTGTCCACTTCTGTGATACATTTAGTTTCCAGCTGCAAGTCTATGTCCTTTGGAACTGTTAAAGGCTTATTGTCAATATGACCATTATATTTCCTGAAGACAGAGGAATAATTAATCAAAAAACATTTTTTTTAGATATTTTGATAGACATTGTTAACATGTACGGAAGAGGCATAGCAAATTAAAATGTGCCACTTCTGAATATTCCAGACTGATGTTTAATAATGCTATTTACACCAAATAATATGAAGATAATTCAACAGAGCCCAAGCACATTTTGCACAATATTATCATCATTAATGAACCAATATTCTGAGTTCTTCCTAATAATAGAAGAAACTATAGTCTGATGTCTCCTGTACTCTCAACACCACCTGGAATATACTGGCATAACAAAAATCATACTTTGTTGCCCATTGGATTATCATTAATATTTAAAAGGGACTGGCCAAAAAGGACAGATTTAAAATCGTAACATTTATTACTTCACAAATTATATGATTCAGAAGAAAATGTGCTAATGTCCCCTGAAATATAAGGGAAACTACTACTACTTTGATTGAACTTCCACTTCCACTGCCCTTTACCTCATCACTATAGTATCAGTAACCAGGTCTTGATAATATGCACCAGGCACAAAGGGCAGTAGCCATGCGGCGCTAACCCACTGGCAGCAGGCAAACACTGTGCTGTTCTTTGGGCCGAGGGAACAGTCTGGTAGGCCTCCCTGCTTTTGGGGGCTTTGTTTGCTCAGCCCTGTGCACTGGCTGGATCCTCGGCACAATACCACACTGTAAGACTCTCTGGCCAAACATGCCCGGGACAGATTTCATCTTTGAGGCTCTTGACAGGCAGAGAAGGGGCTCAGCTTCACCCCTGACCGCGGGAGTCAGACGGCCAACAATGGGATCGGAGCCGCATGGCATGAGCTAGCAAAAGGGACACTGGTCCATCTTTCTCTTGGAGGGATTACTGAACATGTGGCACTAGAGAATCCTGACCTGCCTCATACCGGGTCAGAAGAAGGACTAGCAGAGCATCTAAAAGAATAAGGATTATTTCAGTTGTTCTATTCATTTTTTCATAAAAGGGCAAAAGGGGGAAAAGCACTAAATTCATGTGTTCAAAATTATGGTTCAAATTTCCAGCTGCAGCCACCCCTAATTTTAACCCATCCTATCTATCTATCTATATCTATCTATCTATATCTCTCTCTCTCATTATATATATCTATATATCTATATATCTATATATCTATATATCTATATGTATATATATATATATATATATATCTATCTCTATATCTATCTCTATATCTATCTCTATATCTATCTCTATATCTATCTCTATATCTATCTCTATATCTCTATATCTCTATATCTCTATATCTATATATATATATATATATATATATATATATATATATATATCTATATCTATATCTATATCTATCTCTATATCTATCTATATATCTATATATATCTATATATCTATATATATCTATATATCTATATATATATATATAAAAAATAATCTCTCTCTCTCAATATATCAGTGGGCAGCACACTTCTGCGCCCGGGGACCATCTCCATGATCTTCTTGCTTCGGTTTGGTCAGGACCTAAGCTGGAGGTACCTATGGTGCATGTTTTGGGTTGATGGGGGAAACCGGAGTGTCCGGAGAAAACCCACCCAGACACGCCCAGGCCCAGGCGATCCGGGGATCGAACCCAGACCATGACTGGTTTCTCTATTGAATAGCAAAATAAGTATAGCCAAAAAAAAGAAAATCCTTCCACAGAATCAAAGTTTGACATCTGACCACCTTGAAGATATAATGCTGTTTCGAAAATGTTGATTTGATAGTGGAGAAGCCTTTTAAACTGTCAGGCCCTGAAATAGCCTAAATAGTATAGGCTCCAAAGGGAAAAAGGACAAATTTCTCTTGAATTTCTAAGCCAAGTTGCAATGAAGCAGACAACAACAGCCAACTGGTGTCTTCTTACTTCAAACAGGCCTTAAATGAGCCACATAAACACATCAGCTTCATCTCCACACTGACATGTCTGTGGTCTCCATCCATCGCCAGAGCCCGTGTCTCATCTTTTCTCTCCTCTCTGATGAAAGCCAGTATCTCCACTGTGCCATAGCATTTTCCCAACCCCCAAACAATAGTCTTGCTTCTTTCCAGCCGCCCCCCTTTACCTACCTGTCTTTCCTCTTCAGTCCTTTTTGTTTCCCCGCTAAGCTCCTCAACTTATCTTCCGTAGGGTGCTGATACCATCGCAGACTAAAAACAAAGAAAATACATGTGGGGTTATGGACATTCAAAGACAAATAGCATTACCTACAACTCTGTATTAGTAAATTTCTCCTATGTGAGATCAATAAAGTCTTATCTTATCTTAGATTAGTATATAATTGAAATGCAGGAGATGTTGAGACATTTGTTACTGTACAAAAAGGGCATATTTATTGTAATACAAAAGCTGCAAGAAATTAAAATTTTACTGAGCTTGATAATGCAATCTAATTTAGTATGCATGAGTTGCAGAATAATAAAAAAAACTTGACTGTTGGCATGACAATTAAAATTTATTTTAAAATGAAAATAAAAGATTAGCTCAAAATCTCACCTATAAGAGCAAACTGAAACCCATGAATAATTTTATGTCACAGACATAAAAAGTCAAAAGTTATAATACCTATACATTATTGTACCTGAACAAGCTGGAACTCCAAATCTAGAATATTACTATTACTACTGCAATAGTATTCGTCTATATATGAGTAGAAAGAGGGAGAATATATATGCATTTATTTTTAATTGAGGTTCTTTAAAAGTATTTAGTAAACATTTCTCTGCTATACTCCTAAACTTGGGGCAAAGCTTCACTTGCCTGGAGCAAACATTTTTTATTAATACGCTGTTTACTTAAAACTCGTGTGTGGCACTAATTAAGGGAATTTGGGTGATGTTGTTTATTTTATGTGCCATCCCAATGGGAAGACCCAGTTTCTGATAGCCTTTAGTCTTTGAAGGCAAACTTAACCATTCTTTTTTATCTACTCCCCAACCCAGTTTAACATTCTGCCATCAAAACAAACAACCATTGTGCAGGACTATTTAATGTAAACAGCTCATCTCAGAACAAACTAAGAAAGAAAGCCCCACAAACAGAGGGAGGACAGAAGGCTGTGCATTACCTGCCACTGCAAAGTAGCCATCTTGCGAAGGAATAATGAGGTATGATTTTTTGAATTACACTGGCCATTACCATGGTAACCACCAGCTGCACACCAATCACACCCTGTGGGAAGAGAAGTGGAGTTCAGAATGACATTTAAATTATAATTAGAAATGACACAAAGCAGGCCCTGTACACATTTACAGCTAATCTAACAGACTCCGATCAATTCTTAATAAAGTCAATTTTCTAATCATGTAAACAATATAATAGAATGATTGTTGATACTGAACCAGATTTTTTTTACATCCTTTTTTGGGGCTGGAAAATATATTGGAAATGTATCACTAGCATCAGCCAGTGCCAATCTCAAGAATTTGTAATAATTAATAGCAATTTAAAGCCTTACCAAAATAAAGAAATTTTGACACTATGGGAATTTACAATTTATTTCTTAAGAAATGTCGATACATTGCAAATATTTCACATGATTTAGTTACATAGTAGTTTGTTATGCATATGCTGCAATTTCCCCATTGTGGGACAAATAAAGGATTATCTTATATAAATGTGAAATTACCCACAACCACTCATCTTTACAACCTGAAATCTGTTATAAAGCTATTGCTAAATGACAGCCTCTTGCCGTGACCTCAGTGATTGCACTGAGTGAACAGCCAACACTCCTGGGGTAGTTACAGCAGCAGCACGAGGAGTTCAATATCAGGCAGCTCGCTTAGATCAATATTCACTTAAGCTTAAGGGGCCAGAATCACTTCCATCATGCCGGGCTTTTATCCACTCAGGTTAGCAGGAGACTGTGGTTGGCCCGTCTTTTTAACTAGCAGTGGGATCCATTGATATCTATCCCGGCAGGCACTTGAGCTTAAAGAGACAATTAGCTCAATTAATCTCCAATTGAGCAAGTTTCATCGACATTTCAAGCTTAAATAAAAAGACTCAATCAAAAGAAAATACACACAACATTTAGCTAATTTGGTAGTTATTTAAAGGTGCTCTATAAAGTTTCTGATGAGGTCCGCTACCCGCTTCAAGTTTTTACTGGCAAAAAGTATTATCTCTATCATTGAAACATGAGGTGAACCCTCCACCAAAGAAGTTAACATAGTAACTTTAATTATGATTTGCTTAGATTGTTGGCCCATTAGCAACTATTTGGATAAGTTCTATGATCATTTGTTTGCATTTTATGGAAGAAAATATTTACTTTGTCAGCAAAATACATAATACAATGTCATATAGAGGGAAAGGCAAGCAATTTGCACCATCCACTGAATTAATTTTATCAAGTAACTTTACTGTATTTATGGGTTTCAAGCTATGGTAATGGTCATCTATGACCATAGCAACTAAGCAATATGAAATATATATTTTGAATTGGGAAAGATCTCCATAACAACATTCAAACCAAGAAGGAATTGTTTGTCTGAAACACATGCATTTATTACATTTTCTAAAAACAACTATCATTTCAAATCATTATTTTTTAATAATTAACAAATAATTAAAAAATAATGATTTAACATAAATATCCTCTACAGCAGATACAATGGTACCTCACCTTACGAAACTGATTCGTTCCAGAAGTGGTTTCGCAATGTGAATTTTTCGCAAGTTGAGTAGCTATTTCAATGGAAAAGGCCTGATCCGTTCCAAGGTTGTTTTTTTTAATAGTGTAACTTTTTTTTATAGTGTAACATTTGTGTTCTGCGTCCTGATTGGAATAAACCAGGTCTAGACCAGAACTAAACCAGGTCTAAATCTGGACTGGACCTGGACTAAACCAGGATTATCCCGGGACATGGCAGTGCCGTTGGAGGAGCGCGTTGCTCGTGTCTCCGCGCTCCTTGCGCGTTCCGCGCTAGACCTAAGAGGCCGAGAAAGACGCTCTTTCAGCGGGAATAAGAGCGGGGTGGGGCGGACTCTGGTTCTATGTGACTTCCAGAGCCGGGGGGCTGACACTGTGAGCTAACAGGCCGAGAAAGGTGCTCTATCGGCGGGCAAGACCGCGGGGTCTTGCTCGCCCCGGGGCGGGCTCTGCTTCTATGTGACTTCCAGGTCTAGACCAGGTCTAGACCAGGTCTAAACCAGGACCGGATCAGGTCCAGACCCGGACCAAACCGGGACCAGACCAGGATTAAATCACCCCGTGCTCAGCCCGCGCGGGCGGGCCGAGCCGCACGGGCCCGCGGCCCCGAGGGGGAGGCACGGCCCGGGCGCCGCGGCTCCATCCCGTGCCGTGTCGACGTCGCTTTTTGATCCTTCGATGTCGGCTCTTCCTATCATTGTGAAGCAGAATTCACCAAGCGTTGGATTGTTCACTCACTAAGGGAACGTGAGCTGGGTTTAGACCGTCATGAGACAGGTGAGTTTTACCATACTGATGATGTGTTGTTGCGATAGTAATCCTGTGTCTCCGCTCCCCTCGCGCGTTCGGCGCTATATTGAGCCGTGTCTACCCCCACGCTTCACTATCAACACATTCCATTGAAAAATCTATGAAAGTTCGAGTGTTCAAACGAGAGAGAAATGCGAGAAAAGCCCAACTCCAGTCTGAGAAAAGCGTAGAATGTGTGTGGTGAGGCATTTACAGCTCTAAAACATGTAGAACAATTGCAAAATACAAAGTTGTCCTACCTCGTGGACCTCTCCCACCACAGGCCACCTCTGGAACCTAACCCCGTGTGTGTTGATAAAGTGTATTTACGTTTTGGGGCGTGCATCTGAGCACGCATTAATTGAATTTTTGAGATTTCGCGTTTCGTAACTTGAATTTTCTTTCGTATCTAGAGACCAAAATTTGAGGTGAAGGCGTTTCGTAACTTGGATTTTTCGTATGTAGGGTCTTTCGTAAGGTGAGGTACCACTGTATTTATTTTAGATGGCCATGCCACTCCGTAAGGGTGAACTTTCAAATCAAGACTGAATAATCATCTGAAGTTTACCAATTTTTTCCTCTGCTCCAGTAGCTTGGCAAAAGTTATGGAAGTAGAGCCATCCACTTGAACCTGGCAGTGGTCACCATAAATGGGTCAGAAGCATATGTTCCAAGTTTGATAGAAGCTGACCACTCTCAGCAGGGAACTTGCTCCAATCTACTTCTTGGGAGAAATTGAGCCAGCAGGATTCTCTTATCTGTACCAGTCTGCTTGACCCCCTTCCACTGTACAACCAAATGAAATCTGAAGCTGGAGAAAAGGAGCTGTGGTGTTAACTGATAACTGACCCCCACTATAGCGCGACAGTTTAACAATTACCTGACTGTGACTTTACTTTGAAGGCATATATCAGAGCAAAGCAAACACCTAACACAAAAACACGTAGAATCAGGAAATCTTACTTATACTTATACATTCAACTTAATTTAAGACCAGTCACAGGTTTTTGATTTGCAAAACTTCAGTATGTATAATTTTGTTGTTACACAGTGGTTCATCCTCAAATAAAGGTGAAGTTTTAGGTACTAAATACAGTGATAGCCAGGAAGATATTAGTAACAGTTTTCCAGATATTTAGTTAAAGAGCAGACAAATATGACAGAGAATATGAGAGTAAACCAGTAGTTATAACAGCTTCATTATATGTGACCTCTGTTGCCATCCTGAGGTCAGATGAGCAGAAATAAAGGTGAGCACACCTAACCCAAACCCAAACAGCTACAATGATTAGCATGCGACTGTTAATATAATGCATATTAGTACATCTCCGTCTATTTGGCCCAATCTAAATAATGAAATACTGACTTTATCACTCACATAAGAATACATATTTGTTCTTACTAACATATATCCACCTTCTCCATCCATTTGCAGATGTAGCATTAAAGCTAACCCATTCGGCTAGCAGGCTACATTGCACTGACAGCTAAGCTAAAAGCAATCATCACGAAAGAATTAGTGCTAAAGATTAAAAACATACAAAATACACATCGAGTTGTCATGACATGCTATATAGAAATGCGTGACCGATCAGAGCAGATGAGGTACCATAAAAAGTGTTCATTCCGCGGCTGGCTGTCTCACCCACCATGTTGATGCCGCTGAAAAGGACTCTTCCCTGGGAACACCGAGCAGCCCTGGTCCGGGATCTAGCGGCGAGGCACCACATAAGCCCTTTGTGCGATGTTTACTAAATGAATGGGCTTCTCCTTCACCTTATCACCGCAACATGAAGATGTGTTACATCGTCAAAAATCAATGAACTCAGCCTCCGCACACTAGTGTTTTTAACTGCAGTAGAGGTCACGCCGAAACACTGTGGAATAGGTGGCTGAAGATACGCCTGTTTATAAAATATAATACAGTTATTTTTCTCTCAACTATGTAGCTCAGTGAAATTAAATAATGACTTGAAAATGAATAATGTGTTAACAATGCATTCTTGCAATATATCAACATATCTAAAACATCATAACAATGACAATGTTGCCAATTTTCTACAGGATTTGCAACAAGCAACTGCAAGGACCCCTGGAAAAGAGCAAACGAGAAAAGAGAAAAGATCCGCTCTGCTATAGGTTTGTTTTAGTCACACATTGGCCTGTGCCCAGTGAATATAAGTCTAATAATTGAAACGTTTTGGGCCATATCTAGGTTCTTATACTTTTATAACCAGTTATCTTCATATGATTTTAAAGACAACACGCGATTACACTAATTTCTTGCTGCAGTTATGATTATGATTTATGATTAATCAGTCGGCCCTAGTAGCATTTATCTTTTATAGTGCCTTTCTGCTCGGGTGGCTTCACCATTTAATGAATTATTCATGCACTCATTCACACTTAGTTACTTCTTTATCAGCTTCTGTTTCACTGCACATAGCTGCCCTGGGCAGACTAACCAAGTGTGGCAGCTTATCTGTGCTTCCAAGCATGCACCAAGTCAGACATTCATACATTAAGGGATTTAACCATAAATCATTTGGCTTGTGGGCACTGAAGTCAAGTTGCCTGGACAATTGTGAAAAAATATATGAATGTGATTATAGCTTGCTTGTTTTATCCCCCTAATTTGGACATTCCATTCTGGTGTGCTCCAATTTACTCTTTTTCTTTATTATTATTGTTCTTCTTCTTCTTCTTCTTCTTCTTCTTCTTCTTCTTCTTCTTCTTCTTCTTCTTCTCCTTATTATTATTATTATTATTATTATTATTATTATTTTCCTCCCCCCTACCCCCCCTTCCCCCCGTTTTTCAGGTTTCAGGTACTTCCCACTGACAAAAACTCACAAAGTTTTGCACAAAATTCAAGAACGCCAAAAAGTTTATAATTATTATTATTATTATTATTATTATTATTATTATTATTATTATTATTATTATGTTTACAGCGTTTATGGCTATGTATTACCTTAATGCTTCTGTACTGTTGCTGTTTGCAGCCTAATACACCCTCCTTGTACCAAAGTACCAGCTCTCCATGGCTTGAATAATGTGCCATTAGCCTATTTAAATGTCATTCAGAAAAAGTACAAATTTCTCCAATTATTGGTGCTGAAGTGATGTGTCTGCTGATTAAACAAAGTCACCAATAAGTACTGTTAATTAAGAACAAGGTCCTCATAAGAGTTACATGACATAGTTTCACAAATTTGGCTCCAGAGACATTTTGGATGTGTGTCACTGTCTCTGCTGTTTCCACATCTCCCAGTGAGTGTCTTTTATTTATAATTGAAGGGAGTCTCGTACTGTACACTGTGCTCATAGCACTGCACTATCACTGATGTTGTTTGAACTCCGCTTCTCTGGAGTTTTTCTTTTTTTTTCACTCTTATTATTCTCATTGTAGTGCGTTCCTTTTAGTGGGGCTTGTTATTTTTAGATGAAACATAATAGTCAGAATTTTCAGTGCACTTGTGAGAGTTCCACATCCCTTCCTAGTGTTTAATCCATGTGACATCTCCTCAGTGTTGAATGGAGCGTTAGAGCGTTTCTCCTCAAGATTTACAATAAAAATAAAGACAGTGGAAATATTACAGTGAGTTTTCAGCCTCGTCAATCAAAGGCTCATTCTTGAATGTCAATATCTATATTTAATGGCAAGGCTTTTTGTGCATATGTGTTAGTGTGCATTATACAGCATTTGCGTGTCTTTATTAATCAAACAACAGTATGAAATGTGTGTCACTGATCTCAACTGTATACCTTGGAGCAGTGGAGAAAATAGAGGAAAATGTGTGTCAGCTCCTCACCAGTATATCCAGAATATAATTCTCTTTGGTGCAATGCCGCCCGCTCCGCTCCTTCTGTAATCTACCAGAATGTAAATTACAATGCAAATACTTCTGAATAATTTATGTTAGTCTGGTGTTCCCTCACACAAACCAGGAGCTTTTGCTTAAATAGAGTACAATAGCATTGTGATTATGTTAACTACAGCGTTGCACCATAGATCTTGTACCATGTAAAATCCATTTTCTACAGTTAAACACAGGTTAGACTTGAAGTAAGAATTATTAGATTATGCAGAATTTTATGCCACTAATAAAATCTAAGATATTAATACATTTGGATAATGTTTTACAGAACATGCAACAAAATAACGATACTGTCATAAAGACAATGAAAGTAATAGATCACAGACACAGGCTTTAGAGATGACAGCGCCTCAGTTTGTGTCTGTCTGCTCCCTCTGTGCGTTTTCCATCAGCGATTGTAATTAAGCCGCAGCATTCATGAGTAGCAGGCTCATTTAGGCTGCATCTGTTTTGGGCTCAGACAGCTTTAGAGCAATGGAGGGGCAAATTCTGGTGGAACACGGTGCCACTGCACTATTGGAACTAAAACACTGCACACAGAATATCAACTAAAGAAAACTTTTCCTGTTTTTGTCATTGCTTTGGTTGTATCACCCAAATGCATGTGCTAAAAAATAAAGAGTAAAAATATATATTGAATCCCACAAGAAGAATCACAGGTGACTTACAGAATACAAGGCTACACACCGTGTAAAATAAAAACACAGAAGTGTAAATTTTGTTTCCATCTATGAAGCCATTCGGAAACACAAAACTTTCAGAACCAAATTATTTCAACAGACATTTTGAACGTCATTGTTCTTAGCCTAGAGGAAATCTGCATTTTATTATACTACTTCCCGCTATTGCCAGTCTAAAAAATATTACAATGTCTGGCCTTGATTCAAATTGAGACTGATTTATCATATCAAAATTACTCTCCAGATTTGGTGTGTGCGTACATCAACACACACACACACACAGTGAGAATGAAATAAAGGCCGAGCAAGAGCGGGAGAGAGATAGAGAAGCTCATTATAATCAGGCAATTATGCTGGCAGAATTAGAAGCCTCCTTATTTTCTCTTGTGGCAGGGCGAGCTCCGAGACATTTTCGTGAGGGAACAGGAGTCTATTTTGTGGATGTAACCAACTATTTTGTATAAATATGGACTAACATACATTACAGATTGATGCGGAGATAAATACATGTGATTTTTAAAAAGATGTGAGCCGCCGAGCCCTCCCAAGGTTAGGGGCTTTCATTTGCATTGATGAGAATTTTTTTTTTCAAGGTCTGCGGATTCGGGTGAGCGACATGGAGTGAGAAAATGGCTTGTATGGCAAATGCATGATTCTATAAATATTTGAAATGTTGAATTGTTGTATTTTTTCTTTATAGTTAAATATATGCAATTATTCGTAAGACCCAGTTTGTCCTTTGGTGGTCTTTGTCAATGTTGTGATTGTGATAAAAGGATTCAATCAATGTCATTCAAAATACTGCAGCATATAATAAACTTAAAAATGAACATGGTCTCTTTTGTATTTAATTCCATAGTCAGAAGCATGTGGGACTGTGCGGCCATGTCATGTTCACACTAAAGACTTTGACCTCTGGGGGTCAAGGTTGTTTAGCCAGCATTTGACCTTTGAACCATAATATGTGTGTTATAGACTGGTCAGCTAAAGGTCATTCATTGTTGTTGGTACCTGGTAAGAATAATTTATGAATTTGTTGCTGGTTTACTTTTACTTTTTTTTTTCAAAAAGATATTACCAAAAAAAAAAAAAAAAGATAGAAGATGAAAAGATGCAAACAAAAAACTATATATGTTTTTAACAATGATCTAGTGACCACATATGCTTATGATTTGGTGCATTATAATTTACCTCATAAAACACCATGGAATGTTTAGATACTGAAAAGTCAAACATGCATCTTGTGAAGTTTTGCAGAGAAGTGCTTGTGTGTGGGTGAGGCAGGGCAGCTGAGGCAGTTTTTAACATAACAAAAGCGTGGAGCATGTGAACTTGAGGCACCTTTCGACCCTGGTGCTGTGGTGCTGAATAGTGACTGGGCCTCCCCATAGAGCTCCCCCGTGGTTCCCCTGATCGTGGCTAAATTGTTAATCAGGGTAATTTAATATAGTTTTCAATATGCCCCATCTTTCATCAGGATAGCAGTCGTTGTGTGCACTGTGTTCCCACCCGCAACAAAAGTCTTTTCTAAGGAGGACTCACAAGGGTATACTGCATCCTATTAAAATGTTGAAGTACAGGTCATAGATTTTGTGTCTGTTCAGACATTGTCTGAACAATAGGAAAATGTTAAATAAAAGTGTTGAATAAGTAAGAGTATGTTTCTTCAAATATTTTCGATTTTTGATGAAATCACATAGTTTTTTGACTAATCTTAAATTTTAGCTTTAGTGTAGAAATGAATAAATGAATATGTTTTATGTCAGTTCGAATAAATACACATTTAATATAAAAATGCAATTTAAGGAGTAAATTATTGATGTGGTCACATGTGGTTAGATCATTTTAGATCCAAGCATTAATAACATAGGCTTCATATGAAGTAGAACAAGTGATATGATACCTTTGTTTTAGATACGTCGACGGAAAGAACACTTAACTGCTGCTCTGAAATGCCGCATTAGTTTTGAGTTCAAGTTGACGCATTCAATCATTTATTGTTATGATTTATTATAAGAGCTTTTTTTGTGTTTAACCCTTGAAGTCTAAAAGCAGCACTGTGATATTTTCTATTTTGTGAAATAATTATGGAATTTAGAAACACAAAACCTGCCTAAAATGTGTGTACATATTGCACAATGCACAACTCAGAAAATACAAATTGGACGGTGTGACGAAGCTACCGCACATTTCCTATGACTTCATTTCACTTGGTTCGTGAAGGATCACCAAAAGTCTGTTCTTGGACAATGGACTTCAGGAGCTTTAGAGTTTGTGCGAGGAGAGGTCTCACTCACATGATGTACAGGCCTTGTGCTTAACGTTGACTAAATATAGACTCCTTTGTCATGTACTGTATATCCGGATGATGTAATCTCTGGGTTTAGATGGATGGAGCTGTGGAGAAAACAATAAACTACATGCAATTATCGGTAATCAAGTTTTTATGTTGATACTCGAACTGAATATTTCCAATACATAATGCCTCAAGGCCATCCCCCTCTTTGTGTTTGTTTTGTTTGTAGGGCTTTATAGTTCATTATTACATACTGAAAAAAGTTATTTCCAGTTATGTGATGTCAAACTGAAGCTAAGACAATAGATAGAAAAAAATATATTTTGACAGGTTCATTGAAAATAAATTTTACTGATCTTAAACATTTTAATAGTGAAGAATGCATAAAAAATGGATCATGAAATTGATGAACAAAGATTTATTTATTTCAGTTTGTTATATCGTAATGCAAATCCCGCACAAAATGAGATTTCTTTTTCCAGTGCTTCTTTTTGAATGCTGCTGCTCAGATATTAATTGTCATATGTTTAGGCATGTGAGAAATATTGCAGTCTGGGAACCTAGGTTAATTAGCATAGCAGCTAGCCATAAGCAAGGCCTGTGTAGTGCAGATGTCCCCTGTGGCCCATTCAACACAAGTGTCCGACTCCTGTGTGCTCAGTCTGGGCCTATAGGCTAATTACACACGGAGACTATAGATGATAATGCATGTCTAATACAGAACAGCTCCTTGCCCCCAAAAAGCAGACATCACGTGTTTAGGAACCAGGCGATTCTCCATGTAAATCCAAATCAGGTAATTACAGAGTGTGAGAGAGTACGGGAGAGTAAAAATTCAAATCACTTGAATATTGTAATGTGCTAAAGCATTTCCATTAGATGACTGCGTCGATGAAGCTAAATGTTGAGCAGGAAGATATGCCTACATGAAGAGGAATGGACAAAAACGTGAGAGTGTAGACTTTGGTTCAAAGACAAAATAAATATAGTAAAGATATACATGCTCTTTTCCATAGACATTATGCCACATAATTATTGTATTTCACTTGCCACTAAAACCCCCTTTTTACCCCAATATTTTACTTTACAACGTAATATTGTAAATATTGTCAAATGAATAATGATAAATTCCTGTTTTGTGTATTTACAAAACAGATGTTTTTTCACACTCTGCCCTCTTTCTTAGGTTCTTATCATGCGTTTATAAATGTGCATGCCTGCAGTTGAAGTTTGAGAAGTTTGGGTGTCAGTGAGTTTGTAAAATAGCAATGAGGACAGGAAGTGGAATTGATCAACATGGAGACAAAGGTGTGATGGGCCCCTGGGGGACAGGGTGTAACTGGGGTCAGGACTGGGGGCCCGTGTCTAGACGCCATGCTTTTATGGTTGCAAGGTTTCAGCCTTTCTTTCACCCTTTCAATGGGAGAACTTGACCCGTGTCCTACAGCCGTGAGACTCCAAAAAGACAGTGAGAGATGAGCACCACACTAACACAAAGCGACTCGGAACATAGTCTTCTCAAAGTGATCTATGCTTTACTTCAGCCATGTTGTAAAGTTCAGCAGTGTACTATAAAGCTCAGAGGCGGTGAGTCCCTGCTGGTCTCTGTGTGGGTCTCAAACTCACATTGAAAGAAAGGACATTCATGGAAAAAACATACAATTAAACATGGAAGTCATGACATCCTAATTAGCCACTGGTAGCATTCAATTGATCATTGCACCATTTTTTTCACCTGACCACATAAAGCGAAATAGGTCTTTTACGTGTAGTGTCTTGACCAAGACCCAGTTTTAGATTAGTTAAATAATACTATTTAAATACTATTTACTATTTAAATACTATTACATAAAGTACATTTAAACAAGTAGAGCTATAGATATTGATGAGAATGATTATGAGATAGAGACCTTTTTTTTTTTTAAAAGTTAATTTTAACTGTCAATTTGTACACTTGGCTGGACCTTTCTGGGTGTGTCATTCTAGACTGTAAAAAATATGATCTTTTAAAACAATTTAGGATTCAAACTAGTGACAATACCAATAGCAGAGCAACAGCCATTAGACATCAAATTCAAATCAATACCTCCTCGTGTCTTTGCTGCCTCCTCTGCGAATGTGGAGTCGGGCCGGGTGCTGCTGCAGGGCATGCTATAATTGAAAGGCTGAAGAAGAAGAATACTGCTTGTTTAAACCAAGCAGCAGGCAGCAGAGGGGCATGATGGGAAAACAAAGCTGGTGCCCCAGGAGCGGGTGACATGAGAGTTCTAATGGCGGAGCACAGGCGAACATGGCTTCTGTTTTGTTACCCTTAGTCGTACTGACAACTGGAAGGCTCAACCTACTGCACTGACAAATCCACAAATTCAAATGTGAAGTTTGCAATGTTGTTCCACTCTCCTGGGTGCTGCTCCTAAAATCAGGTTTATTTTTGTTTTTTCAGTCTAAGAGTTCATATCCAAGAGAGGATGGATGGCCAAAATCAAAGCAAACATCACTGTTAACAAGTTAAGAGTGTTAAGAGCTTTATTTTAAAAATGTTTTCTTTATAAATGTTATCAAGTGTGGGAATGTGAATGTGAAAAACCTACTTTTATATAATCAAGGTCTTCTCTTTCATTTTCAAGTGTCCTGAGGAAAAAAATAAGTGGTGGTATTTCCAAACATGGACAAAATTATAAAAAAATAAATAAATAAAAAAACACACAGAAACACATATTCCCCCCTTTTTTAATTAAGCATTTCATACAAATACTTTGGTAATGTATATATGGGTTAAGAAAACATAGTGTGACTAAATAGAAGTAAAAATATGTTACTCAGATAACTAAGCCTAACTCATTACTTAGGTTTCCATTTTAGTTTGTTAGTTAAATGAATTTAGTCGACATGATGGCTTTTATATGAAGTGGAGATTGAAACCTTTATTTCTATTTGCTTCAACAGTCATGGGGCTGATAGAAGGTGTATTCATCCAGATACAGAAGCACTTTATTTTATACTTCTATATAATATCTATATAGTTTAAATAGACACACATCTATATTGTAAGCAGTGGGTGAGAGAACCAATACATTTCAATTTCATTTCCTTTTTACCGATGTACCCCAATGCTATAAGGCCTCATCAGCTGCAAAGAAGGCAAATCATCCAACACGTATTGACAGACATGAAGAATCCCCACCCACTGCCTAAATATCAATGTTACATATCAATAAAGCTATCAAAGAGAAGGGAGCATAGGGGAACAGTGAGATTGAAAAGGGGATAGGTGTCGGAATGAGCAAGGCCAGAGGTGGGAGCCAGAGCTGGTGGACCCCAGCCTCCAGGGACAGCCCCACACTGTCAAGATGCCTCGAAATCAATCACTCTGCTTCACTGCTGCATTGGAAATACTGCACCTCATGCATGCTCCAACATATGGCAGAATCATAGATGTTACATAGGCCACATACATCCAAGAAAATTGTATATTGGTGTAATTATAGGTCACAGTACATGGTGACATTATTTCATGTAGCTGCCAGTATGAGGACACCCTTTCACAGCATAAATGCACATAGGATAGCAAGTGGTCTCTGGATATCACTTGTATGGCTTTTTGTGGCGAAAAATATTTTCATAAATTTTCTGCGTTTTGAATTTAAATATGCACTGTTCATAATGTTATTGTTATTATCTCAATCTGATTAACACAGCCAGTCACATGAATATACATTAATTTGATATAATTTACAAAATATGCTATTTTCAGACAAAAATGTATTATTATTAATGTAATGTTTGGGTTAATGTGCTTTGAAATCAGGCAATTTATAGTTAACCAATATATATTATAAAGGCCCATGAGCACTAGTTTCTTAAAACGTGAATTCTCAGTATGGTTTGGGTGCTATGCAAGGGTGTTAAACCAGTGCATCAAAACAAGTATTTTTTTTTAATAAAGTTCATTTTTTGTGTTGGTATTGTGACACTTTTTAAGGTACTGATAATGCAAATTGCTTCCTACTGTCTCGCCACCAACTGTTAGCTTTATTTAGTCCAGAACATTGTACATAAATGCAAACACTTTAGGTCTGTAGCTTCAGTAAGAACTCATTTTTCTCACTGTGAAGAGTGGTGGAGTTCTGTATCTTGTCGTCTGCTGGGATCCCGGCTGGATGGTACCTGAGAATACTCTCCCAAACAAAATAAGATAACACCAAGTCCTGCTATCTGCAGATAAAAGTGAAATACTGTGCCGTCTGCTGGAGGAGAGAGGAGAGAGACAAAGAGAGGAAACTTCTAACACATAATGGAGTTTAGAAGTTCTATACACAGCCTTTCCCAAAGCTACTTCCAAGGTCATGTTCCTGGGGCAGATTCTTTCTTATATTTTAACTGTGTGCACACATATAACCCTCCAAGAGCCACTATAGTATTTTGTCTCTCAAGAGATTATACTAACATTGATATTTCTAGACAAATATGAGCAGATTTTCAATTACTTTACAGGTACAATTATTTGATTACCAATATGAATTGGTACCTAATGTGAATATTAATTAAGTTGTTTTTTTCTGCCATTTCAGCTGATGTACTGTAAAATTACAAATTATAATCTTAACAAACTGAATAAACCCTAAGGTTGACACTGGCAGACCATGAGAGAAAGCTATATCCTTCAGGGCTTTGTCTTTGTTCAAGTCCAAGTGACCACTAGAATTTCGCTATATCATGCATGTGTTAACATGCTAACACAGTACTGTTTACAGTTCATAATGTATATGTATGAACAGTAACTGGCCTGAGGGGTGAGCAGCTAAACAAGATTAGCACCTCAACCCAAATACAATCGCCAGCACTAGAGGCCATGTGTGTGTGTGTAATACTGAGTTTATTTTGTTTTGTCATTTTGTTTATCTTAATCAAAATTTTGAGCTCATAGTTCCCATAAACCTCAGTAAATCAGCTGTATTATAAAGTTGGATGTGAAATACACTGGATTATTCTTCTTTATTTCCAATGACCACCTTTATTTTGAAGTATTTTTCCACCTGGTGATTGACTGTACAGCTCACACTGGGAATGTTGTTTGTGTTTTATCCTTTGCACTGACAACACACACGCAGTATTGTGAGTTATTTTAGCACTCCCGAGACACTTTTTTTATTCATTGCCTTTTTGATATTTGCTAGTTACCTGCAGATATGACATGGGCTGGCTCCAGGGCATCTTTTGTGTCATCACCAAAGAAAAGCACAAGATACAAACATCATTGGACACTGGAAACACATCACCTTGGCTGTCAAACTCAAGTCGACATTTCGCTGCAAACAGGAGGTGTAAAAAGCTACACAGATTTGGATTCCCCTGTCCCTGTGCTACCTTCAATGTGCTCACTGTTTTTCTATGTGGAATTCTGGATTGTGAATGAGGTAAAGGTGGCGGCCATGTTTGATGTAAGGCCTTGATCAGAGAGTCTACATGATGTTGATGTGATGATACAGGCCCAATTAAGGGTTTGAGCTTGTGTGAAAAATGTGATGACAAGGCAAGCGGAAGGCCTGACTATGATCTGACATGTGAGGGGGAGAGAGACAAGAGAAAAGAGGGCATGAGGCTTGGAGACGAAGGAGGAGGAGAAGAGGTAGAGTGTGTGGCAAAAGTGAAAGATGGTTGTAGGGGATGAAGAAAGAGGAGAGGAGCAGAGGAAATGAACAGGCGCATGAGAAGGTGGTAACAAGGAAGGGATCAAATTAATATGGCCAAAATGATGAAGGAGTAATGGAAGATGAGAGAGAGATGGATGGAAATAGGAGATTGATAAAACATAAATTAGCAATGGCTTTTAGACTGTGATTTAGTGACTGATGAAGTCCTGCTTATTATTAAGATTTCACATTTACAATGTCAACAGTTAGATTATTAAATATGCACGGCGTAACCTTTTGGTGGTGGGTCGCCAACTGTTACTCCTATATGGCACTAACAAACCAAGATGCAGGTTAGATCTGTGGAGAGGCGAGGCTGCACAATACAATGATTTAAAAACATCTGGACTTAAATCAATACAAGATGGATAAGTTTAACGCCCTACTTTCTATGGAGACAAAATGGGTGCTACATTTCCATGGAGACAAGTGTGCCCTCCATCTGAAGAGTTACATAGTGCATCTTTAAAGGAAAGTCTTCATTAAATTCAAAGTTCACCATGTGTATTTTCTGTTGGTCATGCTCATTAGGCATTTTGTAAAAAGTGTTCAGGTAAATGTTCGTTATTTTAGCCAAATAATAGCCTGATTATACTAAAAAGTCATATTATGATTTTATGTTTTCCACAAAGTAAAAGAAATTAAGATCAAATCTGCAGAAAGTTTCGACTCATGCTTTCATCTGACAACACTGAGGCACGGCATGGCCCTAATTGTTTAGCTGCCTGAGCACACACATTCCTGCTGGCATCATCAGTGGGTTGAGGTTGTATTACACAAGGAGGATGTTTCTCCAGATTTCGTAAGTGCATATTCTGGGTATACTACAAGTGTGTCAGGTGCAAGATTTTGATCAGAAACTCTTTGATCACTGTGCCAGCCTGCATGCTCCTCTCATTGGCAAATAGGACCCAATTATGTCAAGTTGCTAGTTCTTTAGCTGTAACACATTGGCAAAGACCAAACCCAAGAAACTCACTCTTAAGCATCACTTAGAAAAAATAATGTCTTTATTTAGGTGTCAGAAATACTTCATAGATTCAGTTACAATCAGTTACAACATATGAAACAGTTGCTGACAGTTGTCTTAATAGCATTTTCATCTTTGGGAAACATTTTGAAACCTTAACAATATACCTCAACTCAGTCTAGTTCCTTTTTTTTTCCTTTTTATTGTGCTCTGAATTGCCCACTAAGGCTCATGGTTTTCCCCAGATGGTAATTCTTCCAAGAGAACTGTCTTTGTCATGTGACCTGTCTGTGACACAATTTATTTATTTTCTTAGAAATAAAAATAAAATACAGAAATTTGGATTTGCAGTCTTTGGACCCGATTCTAATTCAGCCTCCTTGTCCTAAAAAGAGAGAGAGAGAGAGAGAGAGGAAAAAAAACATATTTAATAATAGTTCTTGTGTCAAAACATCAAAGTGTGAAAGTTTAGACATTATCGCTGGCATCTTTGCATTTCAAACATAATTCTGTTGCTGTTTTATCACACTAAACACAGACAAGCTTCCAGGTTATGCATCTTCGCGACTGTGTAAACTGCACCAAAAATGTCTCTTTGAAAGAATGGAGTTTGGTGAAGAGTGAGTTTCCAGTGTACTTGGAGTGTACAAAGGGCTCGACAATAGGAGCTGACACTGGCCCCCTCATATCACAGTGCACTTTCCTCCCATTGTCCCTGCTGAACTTCTCACATGTATTGTCTTACACCGTATCCTTAGAACCTGATAAGATGGCCGCCGCATGTTTTGTACCTGAGGACACAAGGCTGGGAGTGTCTCAGGGTTACAGCTGCTTATTTCTTCGCCCCCACAGAGGAGACGAGAGGAGGGGTCTGGGGAACGCCTAACCTGGACTATACCTGGACTATACCTGGACAACCTGTGCAACCAGCTCGTCCTCCATTACTGCCATAGCAGACACTCCCTTCCTCTGTGCCTATTATGGGATTATGTTTCTGCACAATTCTACAGGTGTAACATGGTAATATGAACACACAGGTTGAAACAGCTGGGTATCTGAACAGCAATATTTAAATGATTACTTTTGACTGTAAAAAGGGTCAACAATATCCTGGACCTCACCAAAATAACACATGCAGTGACATATACGTTCATTTATTTATTTTTTATTTTTTGACAACCTGCCTTTTATTATTTAACACTGACTTTTTGTCTAATAATATTATAATTATTAACTTGTTTGCTAATAATTTTTGCAAGAATTTGCTGAGTATAATTTGCATGTGGATCTTTTCATTATTGGATCTAAAATGTCATAACTTATTTAATGTTCTCTAATTGGAAAAGTAGTACAGTACGTATGTATATGTATGTCTTATAGTGTAGAAGAGATGGTTGGGGTCCCTAAGCCATCAGCAGCCCATCTTCAGTAGATGAAACCAGTGTATAGTGTACTGCAGCGGTACCTCAAGGGCACAGGAGCAGAGCAGGGCCTGTCGTCTGAGGCAGCTGATCTCACTCACAGCTCCATGTGCAAAGGCTTTGTGCATCCTGCTCATCTGCACTGCTGACACTGCACTTCCACGGGGCTACATAAGGCTGATGTCCGCACTACATGCACAGGGGAGCACTTTCACTCACACTTTCTGAGGCTTTGGAAAGAATCAACAAACTAATACAGTCAGCATTAGTTTGAGTCTACAATTCACCAAACTGAAATTATATGTATACATTTGTCATTATGCTACACAGAAAACATAATTATGGTATTTTATTATATATTCAACCATATGCTCATCTTTGTGATACTGGTTTTGAAAACAGCCTATTTGGAGATTGATGTGGAAAAAATATGGAATCTGTCAAGAATTCCGACTTGAGCGACTTGGTACATGTGAACTAGCACTTCTCCTCTCAATCATCATGCACAGTTATGCAGAAAAATACTGGATGTTCTTGGAAGTGGCCTTCCTTATCCTCAAAAGGACTTGATGTCGGAACACCTCTAGGGGATTGACAAAGGCAGACAGAAATCCCTGGTGTTGCCATAAGTCTGATAAGAGAGTGGAGGAGTTTTATGCCTGGCTCTATCCCTGCTAACTACTCCCAGTAGACCGCAGTCACAGCCATTCACTGTATGAGGCGCCACTGATGTAGCTGCTGATGTGCTCAAAATTATACTCCTCCATTCAGTGCTATCAGGAGTCAAAGTTACTGAAGGCAATGGGCAGAAACATGCATCTGCAAGTACAAATACACAGACATGGGTTGCTCTGTGTTGCACTACCACTCATTTACATGATATCATTTTGGACTCTGGCATGAAATGTAGCGCTTGATACAGAATAGAGGCTGGGGGCAACAAGAAGACATGTACACATCTGCACAGACGTGAATAGCAAACTTCACAAAGGCCTGACTGACAGGGCAGCTCAAACAGCGCACAGCCCTTCACCATGCTGCCTGTCTCTCCATCTGTCTCTGCCCAGGCTTCTCAACCCAGAGGAGACACAGATTTTTTCATCTGTCAGTATGGATGGAAACAGACATGTTCAAAACACACAACAATGGCCTTGGCAGCACACTGGAGCCTCTATGTTTTGTATGCTTGAAGCACTGCATTATCTCCTAAGTGTCTCGCAACCCCAGTATAGTAAATAATGGATGTAGAGCTTCCTTCTAAAAACCCTCTTTCACTTGAGGGAACAGTCATGGTTTACCTGTATAAATGCCCTTTCTGTGTCTTTGGAGAAATGGATCGCTCTAAAGGATGAGGGTCAGACCATTTCATTAGCACAGCATTTCTCTCTGTGTCTCCTTCAATCAAACGTGTGACATAAGCAACGTCACTCAAAATGTCTTACAGACACTTCCATATAGAATTGGAAGAGAACAAGGCACACAGAGACTGCTGGTCCATAGCAGGAAACTCATGGAAAATGGTCCATAACAAGAGGGCAGACAGAGTAAAGCAGTCACCTCTGAGATCAGCTGATGAGATCCTCACTGCCTATAGACTCCAGTTGTTACACCACTGTGTCCAGAATTGAAGAGGTTGGCAGTTGACCTAAAGAACAAGAGACAATCCAGTATTAGCACAAACACAAAGTATGCCATCATGTGCCATTATAAAACACTTAGGTGACCCTCCCCCTTTCATTTCGAAGGTACATTGAAAGAGTTTCAGCTACTGTGAATTATTTACTTGATTCACCAGTGGGCCCTTTAACCCCTCAGCAAAAGCACAGGCAGTCAGGGTTTAAAATACACTCCCCTTGGATATGTGTGTGCTGTGAGCGTTAAAATATAAAACAGTAACCTATAAAACCCACGACACATGAAACGTCTTCTAGTCCCCCTCTCTCTCTTTCTGTCAAACAGCCTCACTCGTACACACACACACACACACACACACACACCTACACACACACACACACACACACACACACACACACACACACACACACACGCACACACACACACACACACGCACACACACAAACACACACACACACACACACTCTCTCCACTCATCAGTGCATCATTATAAGGCTACTTCCTGAGTGAGAATCCAGGCCAATCCCAGATGGGATTATTATAACACAGCTTGATCTGTGCAGTAGGTCTAAGTGTGACTGTGCCACTGTGAGCGTGTCAAAGTGTAAAAGTGGACTCCTGATTGTTCCAAAGGAAACCAACTACAGCCGCTACTTCTAGTTTTCCAGACTATAGATAAATATATAGTCCAGACAAATATAGCCAACAATCTCAACCCAAGAAGTGAGGAAGGCTACTTCGCAATACTGCTGAACATCTTTATGATATTTTCTGATATTATGGATGGGTCTATGCAATATCTTACCAATTTCTTCAATTCAAAGTTTTTAATTTAAAATCAATTCAACTGCATTTTCTATTTTCAAAGAACTAAGTAATAATTCCTATTTTTCATTTGATTTGAGTGCTTCAAAGTAGGGTTGTGTGGAAGATTTTATTTCCAATATTGTTATACCTCTCTAACAATACAGGCAGGCTGGTGAATATTTATATTACAGATATGTGGCCCCTTCTGGATGTGCACAAACACCACTCTAGCTGCTGGTTGGCCATGTTGCCGAGGCACGTCCCTGGCACGCAGCGGTGTTGTCATGGATACCCCCAGACACATCCGCCATCCCATAAGTGGGGGGATGCTGAGAGCTTTAGTGGGGCTGGCGCCTTAGTCTTCCCTCCTCCCCAAAACGCTCACTACCAGTCCTCTGTCCCTTCCCCCCAAAGAGTCGATCTTATTCTTATCCTAACCCAGTTCTCTAGCAAAAAATCACTGCACAACAGCCATCTCAATATGATGGTATGCCCGGGCCCTCACGCTCTTTACCCAAAACGGTTGCAGAGGTGGTTTCTGGAGCTGATACAGGGGTGCACAATGCAACTTAAATTCACTGTTATTGTGATATGGTGAACCAAATCTGGACAAACAGAATGGATGGAACTATGGCCTCTAATCTTACTGCAATGGAAACTTTCTTTTGTTTTGATTTTTAAATAGATTGTACTGATGTTGAGTAGTACTTGCAATCTATAGTGATGTAATGGCTATAAAATGTGAAAATATATAATCTGTATATAATCTGACACACATAAACTTTCAGGTAATACAATTCTTTGCAATGATGCTATGCTTCTCCAGTTGACTAATTATAGTTCTATTTTTGGCTTTAGCTTCATTCACTTATCCTAGTTTGGTCCTGTTGATCCCAGTTTAGACCTGATGTACACTTGTTTTGGTCCTGTTCTAGTCCTGATTTAGTTATGGTCTAGTAGTTCAAGTTTAGTCGATGTTTGTAGTTCTTCTGTATATTATAGGCATCTGGTGCACACACTACTGAATGATATAGATGTCAAACAGCAGAAGCTAATGGTGCTACGTGTTAGTGCATATGTACCATAGCCCTGGGACTATGCTTGGTTCATCCTGGTCTGATCCTTTTCATTAGCCACTATCAATAATTCAACATTGCACTAATGGTTAGATGTGCGCAGATGTTAAATCGACACACTTCACTAAATAGCAGTGGCTTTCCTGGCCCGCTCCCAACCCTGTGGATGTGTAAACATGTGCATTTAACACAGTCAGCACCTGGGAGCTTTTAAAGGTAAAACGGCCCATCAGAGGGACACTACCAGGAATTCCCTGATTTAGTGGTGAAGCCGTTTATTATTTGCCCACAAAAGTCTATTTTACTGCCGATTGTGTTATGTTTGCAATAAAACAAGCACATCAAATACAGAAAGGACGAAATGAAAGGGTTAATGCTTTATGACGTGCCCGTGCTAGCATTTGCTTTCCCTTTCACATTCTTGGGGATGGCAGAGCTGGCTGGACGCACATATGCTGAAGAAAAATAATCCTCTTTGATTGGAGGGCTAATTTGAAGTGTCAATTATTCTTATGCAAATGAAGGTACAGTTTCTCACATCTGAAATGAGCATGGAGGCACAGATGGGAGTGTGCAAAAATCAAGCAAGAAAACATGCAGCACACTGGACCCCCCTGCACCCGCTCATCATACACCTCTTAGAGGGGAGCTGACACAAAGACAGCTGCTATAATGGGACCAGGTTATTTGCATGCACATTATGCACAAATGTCCGCAGTACATACACCAAAAAAGACCACAGATTGAAAATACAAAGCAAAAACTGGCACAAAGGTAAAAGAAGTGCAAGTCAGTGTACATTTTCACAACTTTATAAAGCATGCAGATTGTAAAGTATAAAATCCATTCAAAATGTGTTAAAACACATACAACCGTGTGTGACATGAACAGAAGACACTGTAGATGTGCACAATATGTCAAGGACAATGGAAGATCATTTATGATGCTCTTTATCAATAACTGGAGTTCCCTGTGTGACAAAAATGTTGTTAGAACTTCAAGTGAACAAATCTAAAACAAAATCAACATTAGAATAACTGGTAACCCTAACCCTAACCCTATACACTGATAAGATATTGTATATTTCTGCAGATATACACAATAATGTACAAAAAGTGGACAAACAGACTATACAAAGTAGATGTTGCCTGATTCTCAGATGATGTGGAGGTTCAGGTTAAAAAAAGGCTTTCAGGCCAAAGCAGGATCAAACATCATGCACTAGAGTCCAGTTACACCATAACAAAGAGTTACATTCAGGGGTTGTACAACACACAAGCTTTTACCTCAAAGAGCAGAGAGGGAGCCCGGTTCAGGTACAGCTGGGTACAGATGGGAGTGTAGCGATATCTTAGACGATAATGTGTTTGACAGATTAGATGGATCAGTCTACAAATGTTTGTTTTCAACTCTCCTTCCGCAGCCCTGCCCACAGATGACCAACTCTTAGCCTATCAGTATTGACTGTTAAATCTGTAAATATGAAATGGAATGTAAGATAGAATGTTGATTTTTGGTCAAAACAAAGGTATACCAAAAAGCAGGTGTAAACCAAGCAAAGCTGCATCTAATTTTAGCAATTGTATGAACCGTCATTCTTCACTTCATTTATTTGGACATATAAATATCATATGCTAACTAAATGGTTTTCAGAAGGAAATATGATGACTTATTAGAGAGATAATGGTTGGATAAAACTATAATCTACAATCCTTGAATGACAACTGTTTGCTGGCTACAATGATCAGTATGTGAACAACAACATGCTACAGTCTTTCATTGGGTATAGAATAGATTCAGCGATGTCTCCAGGCAACAAAACTTTGTATCCATTTCACTAGGGAGCTATCATGTTGAGCAGTTTTAATTGACTGGCAAATGGCTGTGACTTTTTAAACAAATTACATTGTGATTTTAGCCCCAGACTGGCAGAGTCCTTAAGATATCACACACTAACTTACAAGCAATGTCCCTTCTAAGCAGACAATCTGATTATCCACATAGCTATAAAAGACAGCCACTATCTGCTAAAGAACCTGACAATTTGTATATATTTTGCATTGCTTCAGTGGTTTTTGAGAATTAGCATGCAGTCAGGGATGGGAGGGCTTGTCAAGATCAGTCCTAAAATCTTCCCCCCTCCCACAAAGTGGATCTACATTCATGAACAAGGTTGACAAGGCTGACTTGTGTAAAGACAAGGAGCAAATGCAATGCCAGGGAACAACCTGAAACGTTCTTATTTCTGTCTGACTTGTCTGTCTCTCATTTTCTTCCTCATGCCAAAAACCTATCATAACTAGTGAGGTCAGATCCTTTTTGGAGGGATGCTGTATCTTCTGCCGGACCATAGAGCGAATAAACATGGACGTTGAGAGAAAGCGATCGGGGGCCCTTCTCTCTGGCTACAGCTAACCCTCTCCTGGGAAACATGCAGCCGGTACAATGGATAGAGGAGGCCTTTTGTTGAGACTCTGGGAGCTGCGGGGCTAGCACTGGATCAAACAGGGCAGTGTGTGTGTGTGTGTGTGTGTGTGTGTGTGTGTGTGTGTGTGTGTGCGTGCGTGTGTGTGTCTATTCTGCTGCTGCACTGACATATGAGAGCGCCGGCTGCTTTACACAATCACACATTTTCTTCAGCGCCCTAAACTTGGTGTGACTAAGTAAACTTCTTCACCCTTTTGCTCTATTTACCCAGGGCAAGGGAGATGAATTTGAAATAGCCAGCAGAGAAAAGGAAAGTAATGTAAATCAGTGTGGGGGGAAAATGTTTACCGTCTGTCAAGGGAGTTTTTTTTTTCTTCTTGTACAATACAAATCATAGTTCAAAGACAGGGGAGATTTTTGGGTCAGGGCAAGGGGATGCAGTCATGGAGATATAGAACTATCCACGTTTAGCTACACATGTACGCAATTGTCCAATTTAAACAGGAGAGCAAGAAGCAACAAAGTTATTTATGTACTGTTACATAAATTTGTCACCTACAAGATTAAAAGTTAGTTTGTGTTTATTGTTATTTGCATTTTCAGTTTGGTATTTCTTGTGAAATGAAAGCCAGGGACAAACAAAAGATGCTAGTTTTGAAGGCTGATATTGTTTCACTAAATACTAATGCCCTCTGCACAAAATCAAATGGTCAATTTCTTGTCACCACAAATGCAGTTTTGGCATCCACCTGAAAGGTAAAGTTTTCATAGTGTACAGTATGTGTTAGGCTGTCAATATTATTATATTGATATATATTATACTAATAATGCTGAAAACAGATTCTCATCTGAGCAATGAAAAAAACTTAAATAGGACAACGTTGGGCCTGTCATAAATAGTTTAGGAATGGTCACTAAAACTAATGTAAGACCACATTCTGATATTAAATTGTAATGATTGTATTATGTGTTCAAAATTATAGTTTTAAAGAAGGTTTTTGAGTATCATGGTGGTATTGAATTTGTTATTAAGTATTGAGCCCTTTCCTTACTATCAAAAACAAGTTTAAAATTTTAGAAAACTAATATATGTACATTGCCATCATCATTGGAGAAAGGTAAAATATAGGTCAAATCTTAACGACCAAAGCACAAACTCCAGCCAATGTTACATCAATGCATGCACCTGGATGGGACTAACTCCGCAGTGACGTGCCTCCAAAAGCTGCACGGATTACTCTAAACAGCCAAAAAGATAAAGACAGTATATATAGGCACTAGAATGTGAAAATGCAGTTGTTTTTGTCCTTCCCATAATGCATTTTAATACATTTCTATTCTGTCCAGTGTCTTGCTCCTGGCTTGCTGCCCCTTGTGAGCGATCTATGGGAATTGTGCTCACTAAAATGAACTCACACCGACTGACCCTATTCATCCCCGGGACCAC
The DNA here is from genome assembly GCA_036785185.1 of Paratrypauchen microcephalus. Lineage (NCBI taxonomy): Eukaryota > Metazoa > Chordata > Actinopteri > Gobiiformes > Gobiidae > Paratrypauchen > Paratrypauchen microcephalus. Next base: position 3,002,424 of record JAVJIX010000081.1, on the reverse strand, counting down.
ACGTTCCCTCTCCCCAGTCCCCCCGATTTCCCACAAGCCCCCCTTCACTCTCCCACACGCACCCCAGCCTGGCCACTGCACCCCCAAGTCCCCACTCCAGAAAACCCTTCCAAATGTCTATGCTGTCCTTTCAACTCCAATTTTGGCTACAATGAAGTTGTTCTGGCTGACAGTTTGCCCAGTAGAATAAGTGTTGTTTGGGCCTCCTGTGTGGGCCAGTAGTGGGCTCTTTTACCCCACTGCGGCTCAGTTACCAAGAGGCTGGTCCACCTTACCTTGGCTCACACCCTGACCCTCGCAAATAGTCTCAATGCTCAATCCGGGTTCACCTGCATATGCTTCTTAGCTAACAATTAAATAAATAGCAACTAAAACAGAGTGGTGGTTCTCAACTGTGTGGCAAGTATGACTGATGGTACGTAATCCTGAATGGTGTGTTCTCTTGCACCGCATAATAACTGGGATTAAACCTGGAAATAAACTTGAACTTGAACAAAAATACGGTTGTGGCAGGACCAAGCAAAGTCTATATCAGGATTAAACTGGTTTAAAATCAGAACCAAATCAGGATGATAGAGAAACTGCTGTGCTAATGACACTGCCATTTCAGTTCTTGTTATCTGGCCTAGGTCATCAGAGGTTCTAACAATACTTTCTACAACAGAAGTATTGCCAGACTTGGATGGACAATATCACAATGTGTTGACAATTCAAGTTTCTGGGTCATGTAATGATGGGAAATAAACTTCTCTTGCCATACATCCAGTGTCCTGCCTCTTTTTACATTCTAGGGTCAATCTTTTTGTTTTGTTTTCGCAGAACAAGTGGGAATTCAGTGTTGGTATTCATAGTATTGAAAATAAGGGTCATTTTGACGTTTGTTACGGTGTGCTTTTTGGTCTAGACCATCTTCATCTGTTATAGTGCAATGGACCATAACCAAATTGGCCTGGTTTACTGACTTACTCTGTATCTTTAGGATGTGTCAGGAAAGATCCATTATTGGGGTCAACTGGAAAGACAACGCCTGAAGCTCTGTCGCCTTTGTCACGTTTGGTACACATCAGCCAACCTTCCCACCCCTTACAGCAAGCATATTTAAAGTATATTTTATTTTATGGGTACAACTCAACATTTTAAAAGCCCATCCCCAAAGCATAGACTGGTTGTCACTATCTTTTCTATTATTCTATATGATCATTTAATGCTAACTCCAATATTACAATGACCATTGACCAGTTAAACCAAAAATATGTTTCTGATGATTAATAATATTTTCATAGTTCCAATAAATGATAAAACATATTTAAACCATCCTTGTTCGGCAGAGGCAGGACTTGGGAAAGTGGCTGTGAGAGGCCCTGATGGGGGGACCATATGTCCAGGCGTTGTATATCAGTCAGCTCACCCCCAGCGCTCTGCCGGACCACCATAACTTAGTTTGTCTTCAGCACAAAGTTTGGTCCAAGCTTGGCTGGCTTCATTAGAAACCTATTCTCTGGAGCCAATGAAGCTCAACAGACCTCCAACAAAGGGGCTAATCACACCCTCCACTGCTGTGTATGTCCCTTCTGCACTTTTTCTCTTTTTTACACAAGCAACAGTATGCATTTTCTCCATATTTACCATATTTACTCCAAATGTGTAATATTTAATAAGGTAAATATATAAATGAGCCACAGGCGGTTAGGCCTTGTACATTGGTCCTGGCACAAGCCAGAGCAGAAACATTGCCATGGTGACTGATAGAGATAGACGGAGCATTTCTGTGCTGTGCGAGCCCCACACTGACAGCTCAGTCTGTATTCTCGGTCTACGGTATCAGGGATATAATACTCCCTACAAAGTAAACAAAGGCAGACTGGACTGGACTGGACAAAACAATTACAATGTGTTGAGGGTCCACGTTTCTGAGTCCTGAGGCTTGTACTGATCGTAAATAAACTTCTCCTGCATTAGAACCCCAACCTCATGACTCTTCTTCCACCTCTTGGGTTTTACTTCAATTTATTCTACAACAGTAACACAGAGACAAAAGATATTATGAAACTGAAATTTCCTTAAGAGAAAAATGGTTATATTTATGTTATTATATGTGGTTTTATCAGTGCTGAGACTTGTCTAGTCTTCACCTGATGGACATGTTCTTGGCCCATGCCCTGTGTGGGGAGGATGTACGCTACAGACTCTACACTGTGTTTGTGTGTCGATCTGACTGCATGTGTGAGCAAAGGATGCAGCACAGTAACAATAGCGAGCCCCAGGCTGCTGAATTCTTGAAATGACCTTGAACCTCAGTACTCTCCATTCCCATGACTGCTGGGACAGAGCCTGTCTGTAGGTCTATGCATGTGTGAGTTTAGAAGCAGCAAATATGGCTTTGCAATTTGTTTGTGAAGACAGACATTCAATCATTTCTCTTTCAAATTGTCTCCTTGTATAAGTCTCCTTATAGTGAAGGCTTACATAAGATGCCCTTCCTGACATAAATCTTTCTTTTTCTAGGCTTGAGACCAAGACAACGGACACACTATATATATTTGTGGCTTGCTTGGGGAAAACATGCAAAAATACAATACTTTAACAGCTTTAAAGCTTTAAATACCAAGATTTTCATTGTTGTTTCAGTCTCTAGCCTCTATAATTTAAGGTGGTTAAATCAAGATGGGTATTGGCTGTAAATCAAATGTGTTAAGTCTGACTCTGGTAAATGAACAGGCTTGCTTTACAGTGCTCCCTGCTGAGTACATATGCCACATGCAACCACCAACATGGCCAACATGGACACAACTTGAACATGCTGTCACACAGGATGGCCCCACCTGCATCATCGGGCTTTGCTCTGGCGGATGATAAGGACTCTGTGGGCTAAGATTGGCAGTAGGAAGTCTGAGATAGTCAAGAGGAGCTCAGCATGTGGTGGTAAAGGCCATGTCACCAGGCCTGGCTTGGACACAAATGTCAACAGCATGACTACCTGAACAAGGAGACCCAACTGAGATTGCCAAAGATGATCATGAGGACAGGGGGCGCAACATAAACAAAGCAATATAGGATGCCAAAGAAGAGCTCAAACAATTTATAAGAAACAAATCAAATTCACCGTTTTGTTTGTTTTGTTCTGCTGTGTATGGACCGCCGAGATTTGTACCTTAATAGTCCAATGTTGTTCAATGAGGAAAAATGGTGGACAAAGCTAACCGCATTGTTATGGTAGGCATTGACTTTTCTCCCTCAGTCAGAGTTTGCTAACAATAGATTTTAACAAAGCATGCCAGTTTGTACAGATATTCAAGCTACAAAGAGCTTAAAAACTAAAAACCTTGAATTTCTTTCACTTTACATACAATTAACAAATATTTTGGACTTTTACGAACAAACATCACATACAATAGCAACACAAATCACACACATAATTGTTAAACTGAAGAATCTGCTTTTTGCTCTTTACAAACAAAGATTCTTCATTACCAAACTACGGAAGCCGACAGAGGCCATATTCATAAGCAATATTTTTTCTTCCTTATTTCTTCCTAATTCATTCGAGATCTCGAGAAAACAAACAGCTATACCGTGATCTCGGGAAAACAAAACAGTTATTTGGAGATCTTGAGAAAACAACTGAAATGTTTACCACCACGTTGTGACAGGCTGACTTCGGGGCTATTTCTCATTCTGAATAGACGCGTTTTTGGTCATTAGAATGTTTGGAATAATAATCGATTAGCTGATAAGGCAATATTTTGATCAGGGGTTGATGTTACGGGCCCCAAGCACCGGGGCGAACATAACAGTAAATGTTGCAATCTGTGAAAACACGATATCAGTGAGAACAGAAAACACGAAGCGTTGCCTTTCACATACAGATCGCATTTGGCTAAACAGGAAGTTCCGCCGCCAAATCCAACCTGATGCAACGCCCCCAGCACAAAGGTTCCCACTACCCTTAAATTTCTAATCCCCCACCAAACAGGAAAAGTACTCGTTAATAACACGTTACTATGTGTAAATATGTACTTGGCATTAGTTCACCAGAAATAAAACTTATTTTCAATGACAATAAAATTATTACCAAATAGTAAAACAACAAAAAACAATGTGGTGATGTTTAGGTGCACCACATTGACACAGGGGGAAATCGCATTACGTCTTTTAATTTGGGATAATTTCAAGATTAGTCCGCGGCACCTCTGCAGAAGACTGGCCCGGCTTTGCCTTTACCGATGGAGATACAGTGATCCAGCTGAGGTCATTTTCTCGTGATCACAGAATAACTCTTTGTTTTCTCAAGATCACGAATTAATTGTGTCGTTTTCTCGAGATATCGAGTTAATTTTCTCATTATTAAGGTGGAAAATAATCATTACGAACATGGCCTCTGTCGGCTTCCGTACCAAACTATCGCAAAGAGGCTGCAAACGTATACAAACAACCAAAACTCTCTGACCAAGGCCAATCCCTTTCTTCACTTATTTCCAGAATAGGACCATCTTCTTAATATATGTCTTTCTTTCTGTCCTCCCCCCATTTCTCATTGTTTCCTTCCTGCATCATGGCGGCACTTCAATGTAAAAGCATGTGTTTCTCGTCATCACCACAGTCTTTACACATCCACAAACAGACAGAGACGATTTGCGCCCGTGTTATAGCGGAGAGCCATTCCTTCCCCCTTTCACTCTATAGATTGCTGCCATTATCTTGAGCAATTCCTTTAGCTGGCATGGAAAAGAAGAAGAAAACATGGCAGCGAAGAGGATGAAGGAATTTCACTCAACCAATGTATGAATTGCTGATGGAACTTGAGTGACAATTTAGCATGCGATTGTCAGTGTCACTCACCGAGATGTGGTCATATGTGATTCCCATCATCTCGTGAGTTATAGTTTTGCAACAGAGGAGTATAAATAAAGAAAAGCCAAAAAGACAATATGGTAGAAGATTTAATTATTAGGTTAATGTGTGCAAGCAAAGGGGACAGCTTTTTCACAAGGCGTTTCTTTTTCATAATAGTTTAAAAAGCTCGTATCAGTGAGACTTTATAGTTTATATAGGTCAAATAAAATTAAACCTTCTCATGCTATTATTTTTAACAAATAAAAAATAGCAAGCATTGCGATAACAATTAGATATGATGTGATTTATATATTTATATTCTGTTTAAAACATGTCTAGACGCATTAAAGCTGACCTATTAGCTCATTTACCCTCTTAAAGTTCGAATCTTTAATCGCTTATTTTGAAGACACCAAATTGCCAATCAACCCCCATTTTGTCCATACACCCACTGCTCTGTACTTACTTTGTTCTGCAATTGTATTGTCTTAATTGGTGAGTAGGATTCAGCAGCATTGTGTCGTCATTTTGGTGCAAATGAAAAGAAAATCTATTTGCTTGATGTCCAGCTATCCATTGGAGGTGCCGACAACTTCATAACTCTTTGTTGTGATGACGATTATGGGGATGTCTGCTAAAACTGGGCACCACAGTTTCCTAACACGAAAGTCAGTGGACTTATTTCTTTTATGAAGTCGTTAAGTGCAAGTTATATAATGATCCACAAGTGTCGTAGATAATAACTATACAGCAGGCTCAAGCACAACATGTTTTCTTTCAAATCTGAGAAGATTGAAATATGAACTACTAAATGAATACAAGAATCACATGGATTTCAGAACATGTTTGTAGACGTTGAAGCTACAGTTGGCATTTATAAGATAATAAGACAGAGAAGAAAGCTATTTTGTTGTTTGTGAAGGACAAAAATTACAGTCTTTGCAAATTGCTAATAATGACCATTCAAATGTATTTTTATTTTTAAGCATTAATGGTGGAGAACAGTTTTGGGATTACTATGTGCTTGATCACCAGGATTCACAGTAGCAATGTGCTTGTAACTATTAAAATCATTTTTGGATGGAAGTCATTAAACCAGGATAATCTGATCTTTTCTTTTTCTTTTTGCCTCCTCCTCCTTTCTCTCTCCCTTCCCTCTATCCTCTTTTCCCTCATCCTGAGCTGTTATTCCCACTGCAACCCTCTTCTGCACTGGATAGGAAAGGTGATGTAAAGGTGCTAGAACAGCCAAAGCGTCATTCTCCATACAGAGTATAAAAAATAGAAAGGAACAAATGATAAAAAGCCGAGGAATCTGAGGTGTACAGGGTCATGAGGAAGTGTAGGAAAATGTGATAGAAGATGGACATGAAGTCAAGAGCCAGAGACACCTTTAAAATGTGTAGGATAAAAAGATAGACAAAGTAAATGGGATGAAATTCACTTATTTTACCGTCTTTCTCTGTATAACCCCCTGATAAGATCCAACTTCCTTCTATAGTGCTGAGGTAAGTTACAAATATATTCACAGCTCAACACTAAGCCACAATAAAAGGACCACAATCCTGTGTATTCTACTATAACACAAATATTTTAATGAATAAACTGGCACCTCCGAAACTCTCATAAGCCTATGTAGTAGAATCTGTGACCTTCATCTTATTTAGAACATTCGTAAGAAAGGCCTACAGCATGTAATTAAAAAGAGAAAAATAAACAAAACCTAGATGACTCATGCTCCTATTTGTGCAGTACAGTTTATTTCCCAAAGAAATTCCCAATGTGGTCACAACAAAAATGTATAGCATTGTTCATTTTAAATCAATGCCAAATCCTTTTCTTTTCTACAAAAATAGCCTTTATAATTTGGACAAAGCTTGTTTTCTTATTCCCTTAAACAATGTCTCAACATATAATATAAAACAATAATGCTGGAACAATGACTAACTGAAATAAGTAATGTAAAGGTGTTTGGATATTCTCCTCCAGCAGCTCTGCAGATGGTAACCCAGCGATTCCACACGCACTATGCAAAACTGAGCCACGGATATGCGTAAAAGGGCGGGACTGGTGTAATTTCTCTGTGTTTTAGGATGTGACACTGTTGGGGCATCGATCAGTAAATGCGATGGCAAATGCGTTATAAACAATTACCAAATTCAGACAAAATAAAAAATGCTATTACATTCATTGCACAAGGACACCCCGTACAGCAGCTGGAAGGAAACAAGTATGGAAAAAGAAAACCAAGGGATTTTTAAAGATTTAGGAGCACAGATTTGTCCAAAAGAGGATGTAAGAGGTCCAGGGTTACTCAATTGTGGAGGAAACCCGAAATTAATTTAATAATCAAAGGCTTGGGAAGCAGAAGGACACAAGTATTGCCACTGCTGAGCAACAAGGTTCAAAGGAGCCATGTTTAGCATCTGCTAAAAGCCATCAGTCCATAATGAGATGTTGTTGTATACAGTGCAGGAAACAGAACAGATGATCAGAGACATGGGGCAAATTTGGCCACACTCTCTTGTTATAATGCTAAGGAATGGCTTAGGGTATGGCATTATGGTTTGAGTTTTTTCTTGAAAAGAGCAATGAATTACTGCCTTGTTTTTTAGGATCCTGTTGAAATGTACTTTCAGATATGAAGTACAGTTACAGTAGTGACCATTATAATACATCATCTACAACAAAATGTAAGAAGTAAACACGATAAGGCTTTCATACATCTTTAATAGATTCTGTACTGGACAGCTATTCTCACCTCCCTCACATGCCCGGCTCTCTCTTCCATTCATCCTCACACACATGCACTTACATACATATGTTGGGTTTCCATGCTTTTTGAGGACATTACATTGACTTAGATTCATTTCTAACCCTAACTTTAACCATAATGCTTGATTAGCCTTAAATAAATAAATAAATAAATAAATAAATAAATATTTTATATATATATAAATCTGGTGGTCCCCATACTATGTGTGTGAGTGTGTGTGTGTGTGTGTGTGTGTATATATATATATATATATATATATATATATATATATATATATATATATATATATATATATATATATATTTCTGTCCCCATAAAGGAGACCTGAATGTATACAGACCCCCCCCCCCCCCCCACACACAGCCCCCTGCCACCATCCTCCATGCCACACGCACCCAAGGGGAGGACACATCCCTCATAGCACCCAGGAAATTAACTTGACATTTGATGCAGACAGAAAAAATATATTTCAGTGGGGGTAGAAAAAAACACAAAGTGTACAAAAGCAGAGATAGCATAAACCCATCTCTTGTACACTTCCCCACCCCTCTCCTCCATAAGCTCAGGGACGCATTCGAGGGGATTTCAGTGATCTGCAATGCAGACACCATTGGGTGCCCACGGAAAAAATGAGCTTCATCTTTTGCCTGTCTTTCTCCTTGTATGTCGTATGTCCCTCTTTGTTTCCATCTTTTATGATGCTGGCCTCCATTTTCAAATGTACCCCCCTCGCTCTATTTCCTCCTCATGTTTGTCACTACCTGGTCAGGAAAATCATTTGTATTATTAAGCCCTGTATTTGCAATGCTGCTCTAAAGCTTTGATGAGCTAGAACAGGATGTCTTGTTAAGAATTAATCTGGACAAATCTTCTGAGGGTGGCTGTGTGTACAAATCTACCAATGTGTTTGTTTTATTATTTACATAAAGTGGCATAATATTTCAATAGGTCAGGCACTGGTTTTAAAGTCGTCGTTTTGATGAGGGGCCCAGTCACCATGACCCAGACAGACAATTAATGTATGCTTCTGCAGCCATGAGCCACACAACATGCAGCACGACAAGCCTCAGTCACTCTCTGTATCCCTAGCATTAGACATGCAGGAATGCTAACATCATTATGCACAATAGTGACTGTCTGCCTGGGCCCTCCCCCTGCTAACATATTGTGTCTGTGCTTAGTCTGCTTGTGTGTCTGAAATGGGTGGTGCTATTTAAATAGGATTTAAGTTATGTAAAGTGACATGCATGGTTTTCTCATATTTGTTTAAAAAGACATGTTATTCCTCATCTATGTTATAGAAAATGTTATTATTCCGTAGAAATGTTTTCCACAATTGTATTCTAATAACACAGTATCTGTAGTATCACATCTTATTTAGACAGTGATAAACAATATAATTTTGACAAGTAACAGTTAAGTTTCTTCTCTAATATATAAATTTGTTTTATAATATGCAATGCGAGAAGACAATAGAATTACTATTATTTCTTATAGCTGGTTGAAGTGGGTTGTGAAAAATCCCAAATGAAAGTAGGTAGATTCAAAGACACCTGCAGCCAGTGTGTGTGGTTGGCTGTCGGGCTGCTGCATATTCGCTGGTGATGCGATCACAATATTCACACTCACTGTCCTGCCTGTGCCTATGTACTAACCCTGATGCACACACCACCGGATATGAAAGCAGCTTTCCATTTAGGCTACATTTAGCAATTTGCTAACACAACACACATCTTTGAGAAGTCTCCTCCCATCATATTGCTTTTTTTCAATAAATGTTCCTTATTCTACACAGTGAACAGCGTTTACTAATACAGAGCCAAAAGTGAATGATCTATATCTAATTACTCTACCACATTGTTGAATCTTGTAAAATTTGGGGCCACAATGGGCACTCACTGAAAATGTACTGAAGGCTCAAATTATTCATTTTTAATTTCCAATTTTTATTCCTTTTTATGTATCAAGAAAGGTTGACAGTAAAATTGTGTGCATTTTATTGATAAATATTTCCCACATGCTGCCTCTCTTTGTTCTCTGCTCTTGTCTCAGTGCAGATGACACACACAAATGCGTTAGCGCTCTTTAATCATGTAGACACATGGAGATGACTTCATTAATGGCTAGAAGCTAGCTCTGCTCAAACACAAGGGCTGGGAGCAACATTATAAATGCTTACTCTTGCTGTCAAACTGGTGAGCAGCTGTACTGCAAAATGAAGCCTGATAGAGTATTATGAGTTTAGCATCTACAATGAGGTGATGCTGGGTAAACATGGTGTACAGTTAAAAATGTCACTGCTACTGCTTCATTTGCTAGCAATGATCCTGAGACTGATGCTTGCTGTGATTAAGCAGTCTACATTACATTTGGTCAGTAAAATATATATACAATTCTTATGTGGCAATATAGCAGACAGGTTTGTGCACACTGGACTAATACTTATCTCCTGTGAGCATGCAGGAATAACCAGACTTACCTGACCTATGTTTTAAATTTACGTTATTGTAGCCAAAGGATTACTACCAATGTATAAGGGAATGTAGATCCACACTTTATAGGCCGATCCTGTATTCATGTCTATTAAACAATCGTTTATTAAACAGCTCGTCTATGCATGTGATGATTCTATGGCACTTAATGTATGTAATAGTACAATTTGTGGAAATGGCTTTAAAATTACCTTCACTGGGACAAAAAGAAGATACACTAACACACACTCACCTTATAACAGACCAGTAAAGACCAACTTCATATCGACCTCCTTCCTTGTCTTTGTAGCTACAGCATCACTCTTTCACTGCAACAAAATATAATGGACAGCATTACATTAAATCACACCTACCAATACATGTTACCTTGCTTTTTAAATTAATCTTATTCATATTTCTATAGTTTGTTCTATAATTCTAATACTTTTCAACAAAATATTGAAAAGTTCATCCATCTGTTGTTTATGTGCTGAATGTGTAAAGTTAAATCTGTGCTTATTTAATAACTAATATTCTTCAGATGTTAAATTTATGTCCGCAATTGTTGTGTGAGTAGCTATGTTCTTGAACTTGGTCACTTGTAACCCTCGGCTAAGCTCAGCAAGGGCAGGTCAAAGGTCATAGGCCAAGTCCATTTAACGTCATTATAGAATCATTTGGGACTTTGAACTCCATGGCAAGCAAAGTCAAATGTGAATTTCTGTGATTATTTTGTCCTTTCCAACCCAAACTAATATACTATAATGTGATTAAAAAAATGTAAAAAGAGCCAATTAGAACAAAATACACAGCAAAATAATACATTTCATTTTCTTGTTTTTATTTCAGTTAAATACAAGGCATCACCATGTACATGAAGCAATCAAAGACATATATATATATATATGATTAAAACAAATGCAGTGAACTTTAATGGTATCCTCAAACCCACTATTGCAATGTAGAGTGTGTCTTGTGGCAATGTGACAAACACATGTGTGTGGCTTCTCCTATCCCTACAGTAGGGTTTAAGCTAACTATGCAGCATTACCCTGTTCAGTTTCCTTCACGGTTTGCATGGCTTTTCTCATCCCATCTTTCCTCAGCGCCTCTACCCCATCTCACTTCCCCACACACACTTTGCATCTGGTGTGCGGGATACAGTAATGCCAAGGATAAACCCCTCTTGTCTAATGCAACGGAGTACGATACAGAGAAGGCAAATTACAGCCATGCATAGATATTATATTTTAATATCAAGCAACAGTGTAATAGAAGGAGAAACACGTGCCAGGCATTGATTTGAGAAATGCCCTACACTGCTATTAAAAAGTACCTACCTATGGATCAAAAAGATGTGGTCAAAGAACAAAAGCATTTTCTTCATAATAGGTGTACCCTCAGCCTTGGTGGAGTTTGCTCAGTGCCTTAACCACTATAGCTCCCCCATGCTGCCTGCCTGCCATCCCCTCCTAACAATCCATTAGAAAACACCAGACTCCAAAACATGCAGCCGTTTAATTATTCTCACTTCCGCAGCAAACCGGGGCGTACCACTGTAAGCAAATGGGGAGGAGGGAACAACAGAGATCATATGCATCTTATGTATGCAAAAAGCAATACGGCGAGCACTACCCATAGACGAGCAGCACAAATTTTCCTTCACATAAATTGTTCTGTTATGGAGACACAATGGATTCTATAAGAAAAACATCTGACACACACACACACTGACAATTTAATCCCATTTTCTAATAGTAAAATATCTCAGCTGACATCCTCCTCTATACGCCGGGTAAAACGCTGTTATTCTGTAAATGTATATTGTGTGAATGTGAGGTTATGTTGTGTGTAATAATTCCTTTTGAATAATTTTGTGCACATCCTACTTTATGCTGTGCCGCAGGAACACTTGAGGATGAAAGAAAATGCTAATGTCCTCTGAATCCAGCTGAACAATGTGTGTGGATGTACTGCACACTCTGTCACTGTGTCTATTTGTTTGTGTGTGCCACCTTACTACATACGTTATGGTAATTAATGGATAAGAGAAACCAATGGGATTTTGCTTATGTTACAATATGAAAAATATAAGTTTCATGTAAATTATCAATTGTTTATTTGGTTAATTTTGGCTATTTTTGGTTTGTACCAACATGCGTGTGCATACACTTTTTTAAAAATTATATTGGTTATACATTTGTGGCTCACCTATATAACTTCAGTCATATGAATTCAAATTTCACAGAATAACATTTGCGTGTCTAGTCAATAAATGAGAAGATACTTATATCAAAACACATTGTGACAAAAGGTAAATTAAAAATAGTTAACGGCACGCAATTACTGGTGTGAGTATTGGTTGCCTGCTCTCTGGCGACTGTAATCGAGGAAATTAATACATGCAAATTAAATTCTCAGCATGCAAAGGAGCCACTGACAGTCAGTGAATGAATGGCTTTCAGGGCTGGGCTTTCCTGTCTGTGTACAGCACCAACATTTGTATGCAATAATATGAACGCGTGCATGTGTCTATGCCAGCGGACATTTTAGGTCTACCCTCCTCACACTCTGACTACTGCCAAACGCCTTAAGATGGTGGCACCTTGAGGCAGCGAGACACACTCCTCCCTTTCCCCCTTCTCCCACTTCAGGGCCCAACACAGGACAGGCCCACCTTCCTAACCCCGAGCCCCCCTAATAAATATTTAATTCACCCTTCTCTAATAAGGATATTAGATGAGTACACCCCAGCCAGGCATATATGCATGAGTCCTTTCTCATCAAATTTACATAAAAGGGCCAGATGCTAATGCAAGTGTAGTAACCACTGCTATATGCTATATGTGCTGTTGCTGCTTCTCTGCTCAAGGAGCCCATATAATTTAATTGCTGACCGGCATATATTTTTCAAATGATTCGCTATATTCATGCTCTTAGGCCTCAATACACTAGGTTTTACAACATGCAGGGAACATCTTTTAGTAAGTCACCACAAATCTCTTGTACTTACAAAGATTCTATGTCTCCCATTACAATTAACAACACATTTTCAAGTATTAAATAAAGGTCAGTTATAGTCAGAAATCCTTTCAGATGACAACATCACTAAGACAAGTCAAGTGGCAGTTGGTTCAAATTGAATTACGGTCTGTTGCTGTTTGATGCGGCAGACAATTAATAGAATATCAACAATGCAATGACACAAAATATATTATTTACACAATTTCATCTTCAAGTGAAATTCTACGTATTTCAAATATAATTCTACTCATTTATTTATAGTTCCTGGTATTTGCATAATCGTAGTCAGCGGAGCACTCATATCTCGCATAGCCCTTAAACATGTCGTGCAAAAATGCATTTATGCACCTTGTGATTATGCTCCGCGGCTGCTCAACAGTATCTAATCCTGCAGGCACATTTGAATGTATATATTAGGTTGGCCGTTAGCATTTCCAAATGTGCCTTTACTATAACGTATTACATCTCCCACTGTATAGTAACACATATAATCTGTGCATTTTCTAGTGTCTATTTACTATTAGTACATTATTTTATATATATATATATATATATATATATATATATATATATATATATATATATATATATATATATATATATATATATATATATATATATTTTTTTTACATTTTCCAAAGATAATAATTTGATTTGAGATATTAGTATTTCAGACTTGGCCTGTGTTTATTTACACAACTAAAAACATGATTCTTTTAACTGTTACTTATATTAGTAAGCCATCTGATCACAAATACACTATTTGTAATTGAATAATTGCATTTGTAAAAATAAATAAATAAATAAATAAATTTGTTCTTTTGCAAACCCTGCAAAATAGCCTTGCTTATAAATTTTAGTCAGCGTGTTACACATTTAATGTAAACATACTCTTTCCTATCAAATAAATACAATTTCATTATATTAAAGATTTGATCTTATGGTGCCATTGAACTGTGTGTGTGTGTTATTGCTTTTGAAGTTATAACTGATGTTATGTTTTATGGTCTGATTAATATATTTCAATAAGTAACATCAGGGATTTAAAAGAGAAAATACCTTACTGTACTACAGTGCAAATGGGCCCAGCAAGGTGATGTGCATATCCACTGCAATGGGGGAGGGCCCTACAGCATGGCAGAGCACAGCATGCCCGCTGCTCTCCACAAGATGCTCAAGTGGCCATGCATGATGTCATTAAAAAGGGCCGAACCATGGCATTCCTTTGTGGATTATTACAAAGTTATGGCTTGTTGCACTGTTATAAAGGGAGGATGTCAAAGACCTGTATTGGTCATGCTCTTGAATAAGTATTACACTCTCATACACTTTACACTGGTTGGATCTCTTGCATAATTGCTTGTTATCAACAAAAAGGAATACATGTAATTTATTTGTCCAAACAAGACAGAAACTGAATTTTTCAACAAACATTAATTACTGTGAGATAACTGACACACTATGTCAATAAAAATACACTAATATAAAACCAGGAACTTGGTTTGCAAAGACTGATGCTGCCATGCGCAGAGTGATCTCACCTACGGTTGCCGTGGTGACACCAACCAGAAGGAACAGCTTTTCCGTCAGTGCGCCTGCGCCGTGTATGTGACAGAGGCTAGAGGCAGGAGGCCCGCAGCAACACACACTGAACCTAGCTTCTTTAAATATTACAACTACTCTACACTTTCAGTTGAGGCAATAAATTAATTAGAGCTTTGTTGATAACATACATAGCCTAGAGGCTCTTAATGTACTCTGCAAATATCTGAAAACCAAACTTCATATGCATTCTCCAGCATACATCATGCAAAAGATGACATTACAATATGGACACATAAATGCACTGCTCCTGCACCACAAGGATCCAACCCTGCTGCTAACTCTTGTGCTTTGAAGGTGTATAAAACAAACTGGCAGCTGCAGATGTCGATTTCTTTCAGTGATGAGGAGCTCACACAGACTATAGGGGTCATCTGCTCGTCAATGGATGATGGTGGCCTAGGCTTACTCCACAGCCATGAATGCACTGAATTCATTAGCCCTGCTGCACAGATGGTGTCTGGCTGCCTGTCTCAAGTTCAAGTTCATGTCTAGGAGACACACAACAAACACAAGTGAGACAGACGTTGTAGATGCACACACATGGTCCCCCATCATCTACATGATGCAGAATTTCTAATTACTCATGAAAAACTGCACTTAAGAAACACAATCTCTTATCTTTGTTCAGTAAACCTTGTTTGTTGTAATTATGTGTCTCTGACTGTCTAGTTGAAAATATTTTTTTTCAGTCACAATGAATACACTCTAAAGATAACTGATATACAATATAAGTTCATATTAATAGTAGCCTATGCCAACCCATAATAATGCCTGACAAAACAAGCAAAATAAAGCTGCCATTGTACCACCGATACACACATCAGAACACACAGTTACAATGCCAGTCAGATCTGAGGTTTGCCCAGCTAGTGAACATGAAAACACATACAGGTGTGGCTTTTTTCCTCAACTGATCACATAAACAATGGCTTCAACCACAATGGAGATGTGTAAAGCACACTAATGTATAAAAATCAACCAACATCATTATCATTAACATTGCCTGTGGTAGGTTCAGCCTATTTTTATCTGACCTAGTACATTCCTCTACATTTAGAATATAGAAAGACCTACAATGTCCAGCAAACAAAATCAGTTTGACCTGGGGTTGGATGAATCATTATGTACTGTGAATGAATGATTAAAATGTGGAATAGTCACTAAAATCATAGATCATCAAGAAATTAAAAATCCCAATAAGAACAGAACAATTTAACAAAAGCTGATTAAACTCATGGGCCTGGCAGTGATGAGGCTCAGGCCTGTGTAAGAAGAAGCCTAAACATCCAATTAACCCTGAACTTGTTTTAAATGCCAAATCCATGAATCAAAATAAACAAACAGAATAGTGCCATATGCCCAAATGAAGCATATACTAATAGTTTATGGTTGTGGGGTTTCTTTCTCATTCGAGACATCTCCTATTGCTAACATCTGCTTTCACTTCATGGTCAAGTTCAAAAACAAACAATGTCCCTGCCACACACATCTCAATACAACAATGTCTTCCCAGAGCAGCCTGGGTCCCGCGCAGTGAAGCGCGTGGGGCCATGGACGGCACAACTACATCTCTTTAGTTTTAACATAATGAGCCCGAGTCCTCATTATGAGCACAATTGCTAAGACATTACGCATTCAGGACCGTTACTGGCCCTCCTCAAAGTTTTTTTTCTCCCTCTTTTTGGAAGGGGGGCGTGAGCGTTGGCAGAAGCTGGGAAACATCGCCTCTTTCTTTGGGGATGCAGATGAGTCTGGTGCACTTGACGTCTTTTCATGACCCCTCTGCCCTCCCATCCACCACTACACACACGCAGACACAGCCCCCACCCCGGGCCCTTAACGCCGTTGCTGTCTATCATATCGGCCCTGGGCATGGCATTGCCACTTGCCCCAACCGAGCGTGGGAATGGGATCGTCCAGTCGTTCACATATCCTGCACTGCGGTTAACGGAATCAATTAAGAAGGGCCGACCCCCCACACCCCACCTACACACACTCCTCCCACCTCTCCTAACCCCTCACTCTCTGTCCCTCTCCATCCCCAGTTTTTGTCACTTAGACCTCGTCCTAATTATTACTGTTTGGAATGTCAGCGCCTTTTCCTGGTCAAACGCGTTCATGCCTCACTCGTAATAAAAAGAAACCAAAAATAAAAAAAAGACGATGGTGTGACAATAAAGCCCCCGCATGTGTGACTTGCCTGTATATTTTGCAAACTGACTATAATATAAACCATCATGGGATAGTATAGACTCATTCTATGCTGTATAATCTCTAATTGGTTTGCAAAAAGTTAGAAGAGTCGCGTGCGTAATGTGCATAATGACACACATCTTAGCTGTGAAAAAATAAATACATAAAAAAAAAAAAAAACACAGTACACTATTGACAACACGGTATTGTGCATACGGTCCCAGGGAGCCATTAGTAAAGTGTGATTCATTAAGTTCTCGACGAGTTTGGAAGTAGTTTTTACTTTCGGTTATCTAGCTTTATGACGAGCAGAACACTCATACAGCTAGATAACCAAAGATAACAACCCACTTCCCATTCATCTTTATCGATCCACGCGTGTTTTCTTCTTCGGCTGTCTGGGTAGATGAAGTTGATGTTGAAAAGCCAGTCACTGTCCATTTGAAGTCAAAACTTATAATCCTTATAATTATATTTCGCATATTCACCCTCGGGGGCCTCTAGACACTAAGTGTTAACGCAGGTACAGAGGAACGACAATACTTGGGGGAAAATGACATATAATCCCAAAGTTAATGTCATATTCACTTGACATTAACCAATATGACTGAGTTGGAGTCGGCCTTGAACGCGCGGGTAAGGTGCAGTCATCCTTGTACAGGGCCCTAATTTGCAATGCAAATAGCTTCAATCCCACAAAAGGCTCTTTCGCCTCTATTAAGTCGTCGTGGCAGCAGCAATAGATATCCTGTGAGGCTGGCGCAGGAGAAACACAGTAGAGAAAAAGAGACAGGGGAAATCCGGTTTCCTGTGGAAAGTGCAATAATGGCGTAAGGAATTACGACGCAAATGTATCGGATTATGAAAACAGGATCTTGTTTTTGGAAAAGGGGGCAAGGAGCATGAAGTTGTCCGTTCGCATCCTGAAGAGGCTTGAAAGAGTCCGCAAGTGCAGGGTATACAGGCGCTCGCTCGTTCGCTGAGAAAAGTGTGGCAAAATAGGGGCCATCCCACAAGGAGAAACGGGTCTGGGGGTGGCCAAAATATGGACCAACCCCGGTGAGGTCAAAGGCCTCGGACCACGAGCATGTAGCGGTGGTGATGTCATAAGAACAAATCGCATATGCATCCTCCTCTCCAAGCTCTATCTCCATCCATCTCTGGCGCTGTGGAATATGTCCGCCTCAGTGCAAAGCGCTGCGTACGCCACGCTGTCTCACACAGACACGCACAGACACCAGAGCGGACACTTTACACATGGAATTAGAGCGTTTCAAGTGGTTTTAATGAGAGATGTGCTGTGCTGTATTTGTGACAATAAAGACACAGTAAAAAGGCGCTTATCCAGTGGCGTAAAGTCTGTATCCCATTGACGTTACGTTTTTATCCTCACAACACGCGATCGGCTTGTTTACCGCTTCCCCTCGCAAAACGTTGAATAGAACGGCTATTCTACTTTTTCAGAGATGAAATTCTTCCAATCCATCCGTACAGGTTTGCCTCAGTAGCTTCTTGAAGCAGCAGCTGTTCGCCTCACTCCCTCGCACACCGCGTGCCCGTGTCGCTCTGCTCCATAAAAGCCAAACGCTCCGCCGTGTGCGTGTCCTGGAGATTTTTAGTTCGCCACAGCACCGCGACGCCCTGCTCTAACGCGGTCATACATGGGATCTTTGTAAGTGAGTCAACAATAACAGCCACTGGGCATGTGATGGATCATGCGCACGAGCCTGCAGCTGCGGGATGCACTTAAAGTTGCACCTTTAGCGCAACTTTTGTTCTACTCGTACCAGAGACCAACTGAGCACTGTAGACAAACACGTTAAGGTGGTGCGTGGTTGGCATGCACCTGCTCGCACCGGGTACAACAGAGCAATTTTAAAGGTTTTGGTGGATCTTCTACCACTTGCAACAGCTTTTTCATCAAGTTTACTCTATTTCAATGTGTGGGAGGAGCCATGCAAAGTGGTTCTGAGGAAACAAGGCCCGTGCTTTATCAATCACCTGCTAAAACACACACTCATGTCTTGGTTCTAGTTATCAATCTACATTTGGGACTATTGTTGATCCACTGGCCTCTCTGTCCATCTCAGAATAGGAACTTGTGCGTAAAATAGCTCATATTTTACGCACAAGCTGCTCATAGTTAAATTAAAGGAGAAATAAACGGGCCTTCAAAACACGTGCAGCCTTTTAGGGCAGTGTAGCACAAAATGTGTTTAAGCATGTGCACGTATGCAGCGAATGAAGGGCAATTTCTTCAAACTAAAAGTTTAGAAACGTGATTTGACGCTGAAAACAAATCAGCACTTCAAATATGCTCTCTTCTGGATAATCCAAAGCGAAAAATGCTCTTAGATAAAAGATATATTGGAGCCTCATCTTTTCTTCTTTAAATGATTTTAAATGGTGTCATTTAAACCAAAAATGTACAAGAATGCAAACACTTCATGCTTAAAAATATTGCTTAAGAGACTTTTTTTTAATAAGTCTTCTTATAAGACTAATACTGTATCTTTTTTAAATCCCCTTTTGGCACAGAGAAAAAAAACACATAAAAAGTTGCACTTACTTCGTGGATGTGTGCCGGCTCCCTGCGAGTCAAAAAAGAAAAAGAAAATCAAAATGTGTTTGAGCCACACATTGTCCCGTGTCCACTTGAGATACAGCTCAGTTATCCCAGAAGTGTGTTCTGATCGAACCCTGAATATAACGTGCAGGAGGCTTTAAAAAGTGCCGCTAACTGTGAGTGTGTAGCGGTGTTCCAGGCATCATCTGCTCTGCTCTAAAGCGTGAGCGTATCCCGAGCACACGGCCAAAGGGAGGAGGGGGAGGAGAAGAGAGGAGGAGAGAGACACAACTTTCCCATACTGCCACCAAATATAAAGTGTGCAGGTTTTTTTTTTTCTCTTCTTTTCCTTCCTTTGGGGTAGGACACATACGTGTAGGAGAGGAGGAGGATGGGGTGATGGCGAAGATGGGCTTCATGTATAAAGTTATAAGCTCAAGAACGTGCTCAGAAATCCAAACAACTTCATTATTTTTTTTGTTTTTTTGTTTTTACGCACACGAGCTGAAGTAGTACTTTGTGCATAGGCTCGTTCTGGTTTGAAGCTTGTTTTCAGTCCCTCCAGGTCTGTCCACCACACTTGGACCAGTTATAACACTGCCACACGCTGTTATTAAACGCTGAGATAAGATAAGATAAGATAAGATAAGATAAGATAATCCTTTATTTGTCCCACAATGGGGAAATTGCAGCGTCACAACGCAAGTTTCAGAAACAGTTGGAAAATATGAGCATGCATCAAAATTAAGATAAATAATAATAATAATAAGTGTACAATCAACTAAAAAACACAACACTGTAAGGTTAAAAGGCACAGGAACGTTGCACAATAAATGTCTTTGATTCTGAGCAGTGAACAAACAGCAGTTAAAGTATGATTCTTTCTCACAATTTTCCAAACTACAAAATAAAATTGGCAGGGGAAAAAAACACACACCAAATACTCCAAAACTGAGCCACTGAGGCCTTTGAATGCAATTAGGCACCTCAGTAAAAAATATCTTCCATAAAGGGGTATCTTATTTTCTAAAACAAATAGGCCTACTATAATAGCCCATCAATGTCCTGAAGATGATATTAAGTGCATTTATACATATTCAAGTAAGATATAAACTACTGAGAGAGCAAATAGAAATAAATAGGCCTACATAACATCGAGTCAATAAACGAAAAAACGCAAAACTGTCTTTCTCACGCCCTCACCCCCTCTCGCCTAATTGCGGGCGTTTCCATTAGAGTCTCGCGGATTCACGTTGCGCCTTAACAGCGAGGGCACGTTCGATGACGTAGACAAGCATATCAGCTACGCGCAGCCATATTTAAATACATCAAGGCAATTAGCGCATCCAAATATGCAAATCCCGCGTACTACCGAGTGTGCGCGGTAGTACGCGGTCGGACTAATTTACGCTTCAGACGGTTCCTGGCGACTGCTCTCTGGCATGCCTTTCCACGAGCCGCCACGTTAGTTTTGTTTTGATATTTTGGAACGGGACAATAGGACGCAATGCCAGGGAGAAGAGCTTCTGCAATCTGCGAGTTCTGCGTGGAAAAGCGTCATGCGTAACGGTCCGCTTCTTCATAAAATGGTATTATTTATATTATTGATGCATATGCAAGAAGTCATATTTGCATACATGTTTGTCGTGTCGTTTCGTGCATCCTGACATGGTTGTAGATGAGTGGAAAACGTCGACTATGCGTCCTATAGTCTAATGAAGTCTAATTTGCGATACTTTCAACGTGTATTTTTAAACTTATGCGTGTTAAAAGCGATCGATAATGATGATACAGATAATGATCATCATGTAAATCGGTATTGAATAGTCATGGGGCGCGTGCATGGACAAAGAGCTCGGTGGTATTGGTTTCAAACAATAGATAGCCTGGTGGTTGAGCAGGTAAAACTCCTATTGTGATGGTCTCGGCTTCGGAACACTAAACCTGGGATTTTTTTTTTTAAACTAACTGCCAACTTGACTCTTGTGCACATTTGGGACAGTGACGCAGCACTCACATCCAGCGTGGACAGAAAAGTCTAATCTTTGGCCAACGTGTGCGCGCAAAACGGTGCCACCGATGAGCGCGCGCCTTCATTAGGAGTCAGAAAAAGTGTTTCTGTGATGAGAAAGAAAAAACATTCGCTGGATTGAGCTGGTTCCTTTATAGTACTTCAATATTCTTGTATAAAGTAGCTTACATTGAGAAAAAGTTGCGTCTAAATCTCCACTTACCTGCAAGTAAAATGAGCGCAGCTGCTCTCACTCGGCTTTACAACGCAGTAAACTCGCTATTTCCTAATCTCATTTCGATGTTTTCCACACCAGCCAAGTTTTAACGTGACGATAGCCAAAGAAGGAGATGCTTTTTCGCTCTAGGCTACTCCCCTTCGCCATTGAACCTTGCTCTTCTTAAGCGGATCGTGGCTCAACTCCAGTGGTCAGGCTAGTTGACGCGTAAAGACATTCACCGCGAGAGCCACATGAGTCTGTCACTACTCCACCAATGCTTTAACGCCTCACCCTGAAAACCACAAGTGGGCTACTGTACTCGTGCAATGCCCACGTGGTTTATAAGGACACAAATGATGATGAAGAAAAGGCGCAAAGCCATTTATGCGTCATTTTGCATGCATTTATCAAGCACATATTATTGTTCCACTTGGTCTTTCTGCACCTCGTTTCAAAATCATAGCTGCGAGACTCAGAATAATAGTTTTGAGGACATTTGAGGGCATTTCTTGTTTTAAGTTGCCATACATTTACTATTATTATGATTATTATTATTATTATTATTATTAATATTATTATTATTATTATTATTATTATTATTATTATTATTATTATTATTATTATTATTATTATTATTATTATTATTATTATTATTATTATTATTATTATTATTATTATTATTTCATGCTTGTTTAAATACTGAACCTGCAAAACTCTCTGCTGGGTGACTATATGTTGCCATCTTGTGGTCAAAATATAGAATGCAAACAAAGTCAAAGTCAGGACCGATGTTTCAATACCGCTTCGCCTTCATTCTCTTTATGTTATGGATTCTAAAAAATACACCAATAAATACACTGTTAAACGTAGTTAGTTCACACGTATTACTAATAGTAGTGTGCAGTTATTTTTATTGTTTCTTCATTGGCTTTTATCTAAACATGACACAACTACTTCACCCCATTTCTTTCCACGCCTGAATTGAGATTTATATGTTTTATCCACTTCTGTCTGAATGTACTGTAATGTATTTTATATTTGTCTATTTTTTTTTTCTCATAAGGAATATTTGATGAATTCTTCATTATTTTGCAGATATTACTTCTATCCGCCAGTCTTTGTGTGTGGATGTTTTTAACTCTAGCGGGCGTTGGGTTGAGTGTAGCCTACTCAAATGTTGTCAGTAATATTCTGCAAATACCCCTCTTAAGATCTCCTAATGAATGGAGTCACATGAGCATGGGGCCCGACTAAAACATGACGTAGATGCCACTATAATCTTTAGCGAATGGTGAGTAAGTACAGCCTAATTATTAATATAAAGTCTGTCTCGGCCTACAGCGAAATAAAGTAAATAGGCTACATACGTATTATCGATGCAATTATTACCTACACTGTACAAACATTCTACACTCTGAATAAAAAAAGAATAACTGTTAAATTATTTCCCAAGTTCGGTCTTCAGAGACGTATGCTGCTTTCACGCACCGTTACGCACCTGGGAAATGATGGTTCTGTAATGAGTCGCGTGCGTCCAGGATGCTCCCGGATATGCAGCGATGTTTTCTTGGCTGTTTTAATTGATCGTAAGCGTCTTTTTATGTTAGAAGAACAAATTAAATGGTAATTATAACGACAGATTTCAGAAATAAACACATTTCACTATCCAAAGCACGGCGGAGGATTTGTTTGAATTTAATACGCCATTATTCCAAATAAATAAGTAAAACAACAACAACAACAACAACAACAACAACAACAACAACAATAATAATAATAATAATAATAATAATAATAATAATAATAATTATTATTATTATTATTATTATTATTATTAATCTATCAAATGGAATAAAATACCACGCTAAAACAGTTATGTTGGGGCGTAGGTTAAGGCAAATAACAAAAGACTGGTGGCACAAATACGCATAAACTGTTTAGCCTATTTTAAAGATACAACAAAGGCATAACGGTGGTTACCTTCCACATATAATAACATTTGCCTTACCCAATAATGTGAATGATTCTTTATTTGTGGTTTGTGCGCAAACGCACAAGGAGAGATGTGGGCCCAGTGTTAATTTGATGTAGCTGTCGTGTCTGTAGGCCTACTCCTCTTAATGATATCAGTTCTATTTAAATGGGTGAAACACGGCGACACTTGCAGACCATTCCTTCTCTAAAGGCGACGTCTACAGAGAAAATCATGCATCTCTTCATTGTTGGATTAAAGACTGTGCACGCGTCACGCGCGCTACGTAGGAAGCTGCTGGGCCTGAAGGCGCAGCACGTCCTTGACTTTTTAAAATCTCGTCTTTCTTTCTTTCTTTCTTTCTTTCTTTCTTTCTTTCTTTCTTTCTTTCTTTCTTTCTTTCTTTCTTTCTTTCTTTCTTTCTTTCTTTCTTTCTTTCTTTCTCTTTCTTTCTTTCTTTCTTTCTTTCTTTCTTTCTTTCTTTTTTAGACAAACAGACGTACACCAACGCATTTGTGCGAGCTAAAATGACGCCGTATGACCTTGCACACAACATCTACCATAATCAGCAACAGGTAAACTGAGCAATTTGTAGGACTACTTTTCAGTTACGAGTTCATCAGAAACGTTTATCACGACTGCGAAGCCTGTTGTTGTGAATGTGTTTTTCCTTTCTTATTTGTCCTGTTTTGTTATATGCATGTCATACTTGTCATTAAGAATGTTTTTAAAGTAATTGTTGTTATGTACTTTTATTGTCAGATATTTGATTTCCTGATGCGGTGTCTCAAAATAAAATAAAATCATGTCATGTGGGCAAAACTATGGAAATCAGTACCTAAAATGTTTGTAATGTAGGGCTACACCCCAGATAACCATCAAACAAATAGGTATACATGGTATTAGTGAAAACCATTCTAGTCTCAAGAGGCAACAGAGGCCTGTTTATGGAGTTAAAAGCTGCTCTTGCCTTCCACAAAACATCAAACACTAGGGTGCATGCAAACCTCCTAGTACAGACTGACAATTGAAAGCTCTTTTCTTCTTTAATGTATTACTTTTTAAACGACAAAGTCCAGTGGAACAACAGACAATTCCCCTGTCAAAGTTGGACCTGGGGAGTGGCCTGGTTTTACACATGGCTGTGCAGGTCCTGTCTCTCCTCTTCACTGCAGGGGGCATTTCTAAAGTACTGCCAGAGGTGAGTATAGTCAACATTAGTATAATAAAACATATGATTGCTCTATGTCTTTGAGTTACTGTGAAAATTGCAATGTTGGCAATCCTTTTGTAAATGTCATGTACTGAATATTAATGATGTATCAAAGAAGAAAATTAAATCTATAACTGAATTATCAAGCAAACTGTTTTTGAACAAATTCTTTTATTGTCTTGTTTGTCAATATTTGCAAAACCATAAATGAATAATAAAATAAAAGTTGGGTTTACAACACAGAATGCCACTGGCTTTGGTTTCTCCAAACTTGATGCTGCCTGAAATACTCTCTCAACCTTCATGTACTCATTTACAAAAGAGAGAGAAGAACACTGTTTAAGAGGCACTGCCCCTGTAGACTACACAGACGGTATACAGTAACATCAAAGTGAACCTGCATCAAATATGCACATAGAAATATAATACTAGTGACAGCAGATAAGGGAGTGGGAGGCAGAGAGATATGTGGGACTTTCATTGTTAAAAAGACAAAACTGGTATTAAGTCTCACCATCAGAGCTTAATGTCTGATGGTGAGCCATCAGTCTGTTCTGAGATATGGGAGAATACATGGGACTGTACATAACTTGAGGAAATTAGCATCATATATTTGTAATAAATATTGTCCAGACTGTGTGGTGACAACTGTAACATTTTGTAGCAATGATTAGAAAAATGATCATATCCAAAAGGAAATAACTCAAATGGCATACTTAAGGTCAACAATGACATATTACATTAAATTGTCCATGGTTAAGAAGCAGTCATATGTCCTCATGAGTATAATGAAACCCCATGTATTTCTGTGTCCTCCCTCGTCCCAGTCCGGTGACATTTTGCACTAACAGCATTCAGTGTGTCTTTCCGACAGACTGGCACTGCATTCAGCTGGCTGTTTGGACTACGCCCCGAACGGCTCAGGGCTCAATAAAAACAAATGAGACAACATGTGCAACTGCACATAAAAACTCCACTAAGAAACCAACAAAAATGTTATTATATATATTTATATATTAGAAAGCTATACACAAGCATGTTAATTTCACAGATTTTTTAAAAGAATCTTAATATTACCGTTATTATATTTAATTAGAAATACACGTTTAAAAACAAACCTCTACAAAGATAAAACAGTTCAGCAAAGCATTGGATATCAGTCTGTTTGTCATGGCTTAGGGCTCCTGTGCCCTGACATTTCCCTCCTGGGTCATCTCTCAATCCCTTATTAGCAAAGCTATCAAAAAACACATTCTGGCTTATAGAAACTACAAAAAGCCACAAAATGCTTTGCATTGTATTCCTTTCATATGAAAATATAAGCAAGTATCGTACAATTATTTTTTTTCTTCATTTTTTGATTTAATAATACTGAATAGTTATTACTAGATCCAGGATTGAGTTTTCTTTTGGACAACTAATATAGCGCTCAGATGAGTGGTCCTGGCCTTGCTCTGGTCTTAAGAAGAGCAGTGAGAGCCAGACTCCACCTGGTAGCGTTGGGTCTGCCGGTTTACCTGTACAATCCTTCAAATGTTGCATATTGACTTTTCATCACATGAGTGAATAAACCTTGTAATGTCTGGCAACGTCTGACCCCTGCCCCATCCCTTCTGACCCTTTATTTACATAAATACGTTGAACCTGCAACATGACATCATCTAAAGTTAACACACATTTTTGCAAGGGACCGCAGAGAAGGTATAGCAATGAAAACTGACACTGTACATGTTTTATCAACTCAAGTGCTAAGGTGCCGCTGGACACACTCACTCTCAAGTTTATGATCTTTTTGTCTTTTATTTTTTACTCATTTTGAGGCAAATGTAAGCATGTTTTATGAAACAGTACCTGGCTTTTTTTTTTTGTTTATTTGTCAATATGCATATATGTACACAGACAGGTGTGGAGATATATGCATATGTGAATTATTTAATCACACACAATACAATGTATGCATAGACCCCAACAAAAGAACCCCACATCCTGACCAAACAACCCACCCCACCCAAAAACAACATCCAGCGTTATATAAAGTCAATATGTATAGCACACACACTCTGCAAGGAAAATAACATTTAAAACAAAATCATAAAAATGATGGGTTCCCTTTTCTTCCTTAAAGAGATAAAGGGTTTGAGGGACTGTGAGGAGGAGCAGGGGGCGTAGTAATGCCAGGTGTTGCAGCTCAG
Source organism: Paratrypauchen microcephalus (assembly GCA_036785185.1). Classification (NCBI taxonomy): domain Eukaryota; kingdom Metazoa; phylum Chordata; class Actinopteri; order Gobiiformes; family Gobiidae; genus Paratrypauchen; species Paratrypauchen microcephalus. The sequence continues at coordinate 2,975,348 of JAVJIX010000081.1, read as the reverse complement.
GACCACCCGGGCACTGCGGAGGGTTGGGTTATCATGTGGCCCAGCCCTCAGAGAGGCGCACCCGTTTGATGGACGGGCTCTCACGCTCGTCCAGGGGCCTGCCCAGTCCCAGAGGTGAATGGAACTCATTCCTGTGCTCATCGCGGTCGCTACCTTCATGGGAGCTGCTACAACTGCTCAGGCTATCAACAGGGGAGCGCCCCGAGTCCTGGCGGGACGACGGGTTCTGGGGAGGTGGTACCCCGCCACCGTAACCCCCCGGGGTGTTGCTGGTACGATCTCTAGGAGGAGAAACAGGTTCGGACTTGATGTGCAGGCTTTGAGCAGAGGGCAGGGACAGATTTGAACCCTGACATAAGTGAGAGCTAGAGCAGTTTCTGTAGAAGGAAAGGAAAAGCAGAGGGGTTACAGACCAACAGAGAAAAGAAGTGAAAGTCAATCATGCTTCCACATAGAAACCAGTACAATGTGTCAATGTGTCAACACCAGATTAAAGAGGTATCATTGATGGGCTGTGTGCAACTGAAAGAGCTGTGTGTCAGATATATAATGATGAAGTGTCCTCATGCATCCAAACAGAGAGACAAGTTGTTCTCACCCCAGCTGATTTAGAGCAGAGTGCTGCATGTTCTGAAGATGCTGCTGTTGCCATCCGCTCATGGATCCCAGATGGAGGGAGCTGCCACTGTTGAAGCCAGACAATGAGGACAAGTCGGCACTATTCAGAGAATACTCTGTGGGACACACAAACATGGTTTAATTCAACTGATGTGTGTTTGTAGTGAGTCCCCAGCCTTTAAAATCTATGTGCCAAACAGTAAGACAATAGCACCCTCTGGTGTTTAAATGTAGTATGACAGCCACACTTCCATAGAAATTCATCAGTGGTGTTAGCATGCAGACTATATTTTAATATTTACTTAAATATTTCATTAATGATAACTATTATAATTAATTTGTATAGCATTCTTCAAAAACTTGGTTGCAAAATACATCCCATAAATATACAGGATTATGCGTGAAGAGTCCCTCAGTCGTTCAGGTAGAATCCATGATAAAAGGAGAAATTCAATTTGTCAACTGGACAAAGTTTGTTTGGTCGAAAACGTTTCGCCGCTCATCCGAGAGGCTTCATCTCGGAAACGTTTTCGACCAAACAAACTTTGTCCAGTTGACAAATTGAATTTCTCCTTTTATCATATACAGGATTATGCATAAAAACTTTATGTACGTCATTAAAAGGGATTAAAAAGATGCTACAGAATTAGCTAGCCTGAGCTCCTGCTTTTGCAATGTTTTAGAAAATAATGTAATAAAAGGAACATGGGGCAACACATTTGTAAAAACATCAAATATAAAATTAGGCTACCTCTACAATATTTCTATTAAACTGTGATATTGTTTATGAAGAATGCATTAAAAATAACACAGGCCTCAAAATTTGCCTTCTTTGCCTGAGTTTTCAATGCTAATAGCTATTCAGTGTGATACTAAGTTATATTGTCTCAAAGGAATAAGAGCAGCATTGCTTACCAGTACCATAAGAAGTGGAGATGGCTGATGGGTAACCTCCCATGCCTTGGCCTGGTAAAGTGGGAGTAGCTACTGATACAACAGGAGTGGCCAAAGACTGGGCAGACTGGGAGTTGTTTATTCTCTGATTCTGTCACAGAGAAAAGCAAGATGGCAAGAATAATACAAAGAACTATGTTAGTGATTTGAGCACATGATATTCTTTTTAATAAAACAAACAAAAAACTGCAATAAACACAGGGAAGTTGAATTGTTTTCCCTTTCTTTCTTTCACAACAGATGCTGAGAGAATAAATGTGAATGCCAACTTCTTGGGAAATTAATCACTTGACATGCGGCACGACTGAACCCTGCCAACCCTATCATTTACCACTCGTTCTGAGGACCCACTGTCGCTATAGAAACACCAACAGTCTCCATGGCGATGAGCGACTCCTCGGTGTGACACAGGAAAGGGTCTGCTGAATAAATACTGTAGGATGGCACCAAATAAACTTTCAGAGCAGGTTACCAGTCTGAAGAAGGTGCTCTTCTCTTAAAAATTTGTAAGGAGAGTCAGAAACAGAAAGGAGGCCAGCCTGTTTTTACCCAACTTAACCACTGGATGGCAGTGTGTGTCCTTTGTACAGGTCTTAAGAGGTGACATTGGGTTGTTTTGAGCAAAGTCAGCAACAATAAAGGTGAAAGTTATTCTGGAGAAGGGCTGACTTTCTCAAAAGCTCCACATCTAGTTGATACCAGTGTTCACTTATCTGACCACAAATCTCTACATCTGTTTTGCCTCTAAATAAAGTTGTTGTTTCAGACAGTAATCTAGACAGGGGTACAATTTGGGTTAGCTACTTTTCTAAATTCTAGCTACAACATATATATATATAAAACTCACCAATAGCAGATCAACATCCTCAGACTGGTCGCATTGAATGGTGAGTCAAATTTAAATTAATTCGTTTTGGAGACTAGAATTAGGCAGAAAATGCTAATAAACAAGGACTAACTATTTAAACAATTACATTTAAGGTTTACATATATAAGCCACTACTGATTTGTTTTGTATTAGAGCCAAATTCTAGCTGAAGCATGTAACGTAAGACCAATCTATAGGTAACTTACAATAGAGGGCATGTTGTTCTTGGCGCCAGGAGGTATCAGTACACGGAGGTCAGGTTTGCGATTATTCATGCCGAGATTCATGGGCGGAGGAGACTTGGCTTGCATACTCTTGCTCATACCACCAGGTGAGACCAGCAGACCGGGTGAGTTGCGATGGTTACCGTATCCATTTCCTGCAAAAAGTAATAAGTTCATATGTATGAGAAAAAGCACTGCCGTGTTATTAAACTTTTTATAAAACTCTAATGAATCTCAGGAATCTGTCTGTCCATGGTGGTACAAGCTAATTAGAAACTACAGGAATCCATTTTCACCTCACACCTTCTTTGTCTTGGCTTCATTACTAGTTTTTTCCTGGTAAAAGCCAGCCACTCTTGCTATACTATACATTTTGCACACAGTACATGGGCATTCAAAGATTTTAGGAATAAAAATCACATATTTTAATGTCTCAAAGTACACACCTTCTCTGTCTTTGGCTTCATTGCCATTTTTCTGGTAAAAGCCCACCACTGCTACATCAGCGTTCAAAGATTTAAGGAATAAAAGCATAACAGCTAAAATAAAAAATAAAGTTACAGTGAAAAAGTTGATTTGTCTGGATTGGTAAGTGTCAAAAGGTACAAAACAATGCTTATGAATTCTTTTGTTTGTTTCTTTTGTTTCTTCTCATACAAAGATGACCCCTTTGCCCTCAGTGAAACTAAATTGACTTTGAGCTTGCGCTTCACACTCGACATGCAGAACTCAATCACCTCTGTAACTGTCACTAAAGGCAACACACGCCCTACGACAGCCTGTATCGTACACAAACATCTCATTATGGGCAGGACGACCACAGAGGTACGGGACCTATCATTTGGCCATCAGAACTAAACACTTGTGGTTCCCCCAGACAAAAAGACCCCTGTTTTGCGGGTGCTTCTAAATCTAAATTTACTTGAGTGTGGGGTGGGGGCAAGTGCAACATCCATCTTGCCATTAAAAATATAAGATCCTCAATGGAGTCAAGCGATCTTACATGCTGCCTCTCACAAAGCCTGGGATACTGGGCACTGTGTGGACGTTCCCACTTGAAAGAGTAGGAATTATACGTTAGACATGAATTTCCTAATCATATACTCCGAGGGGAAAATGAGTCACAGATGTCTTCCTGGGCAATTTCCCTCGCCGATCTTTGTTTAATTTGAGAGTGAGGTTTTTTGTTGTTTGGAAATGAAAAGTCTCAAAAGCTCAATTTGAACAATCTGACGAGTAAATGGCCGTAAGCTACAGCGAAATGAGGCAGCTTAGCAAAAAAAACAAAAAAAAACACACAAAAAAAACACAAAACATGAAAATGTTGGGTGTTTATGCCTGTACTGCTATCAACATATAGAAATTACACATATTTGGGCATGTCGTATCATTACCAAGCTATATACTGTAGACGCACGTGTGGTTTTTGAATCGGACCCTCGCTATATCTCCGCAAAGAGCCAGCTGCCTCTTCAGTTTCCCGCTCTTACATTCTCCTCATTGGCCCTTTGTGCGATGGAGTGGGTGCATGTGGAGACGGTTGAATGAAGACACGCACAAACACGCATCCATCCTTACACAGACTTTGGTAAATAACCCAGCAGGAAGTACATTAGTGTTTTCTGTACAGATGAAAAAAAATGAGACGGAGCTAACGAGAGGCATTAATAAGCGCTTTGGTCAAGAAGACATGGACTCCATCTTGGTGACAGTTAATCAGACAGCTGTGTGTATGGCTACCCCGCGGAGATGGCTACGTCCAGTCAATTATGCGCAAGATGAGGCTGATCGTGAGCACTTGAGCACCTTAATGGTAAAATGACAGCTGAATAAAGTCAGGTAAACAAGAAAAGTGACCTGAAATCTGATATGGATATGGAAATTGGAAATATTGCATTAAATGGAGAAAGAATATGAGGAATACATTTTGAAGGAGAGAGTAAATTTGTGTTTGTTTTCCAGTTTTGAAGAGAATGACAGACATGATTGCTGAATGTCTTCTAAGTCAGGTTTTTGTAAAGAAAAAGCTACACTTTAATCTTGGTAAGGGGGTAGGTAGGTGGTACCCATTAGTGTCAGAATGATGAAAAATAGGACTGTTACCATAGCAATTAACAATTCAACACAAATATCTTTTGAAATAGAAAAGTCAAAAGTAGCATAGGAAGCTGAAATCCAATTAATATAAGGGGATGAGGTTGGACAAATTGTTGATATTAAATTCCAAAATTAGGTCTACTATCTGTTTTGGAAGTCATCTGTAGGACTGAGATATAATTTCTGTATCTGGTTTGTGTGATTGCAGAGGTACATGCTCAGATAATAATAATAAAATTGTCTCCAAAGACACGGTTACACTGAAGAAGCCCGGACACATGTGAAGCCCCCACAAACATTTGCACAGATAAGGGTGTGGTTAAACTTGTGTAAATTTTTACTGTTACTGAACAAATTTCTGATGTCCTGTTGTGGTCTAACAGGCACGCTCCATTCTATTCCCCATTCACACACTTCCGTTGCGGTTTGGCCAAGCGTGCACTCAGCCCTGAATTCTTCAACTGAAAAGTCACCCTGATGCTATGTCTAATAATTTGATGCGTGATGCTATATGAAGGTGAACTAAAGCGTATTGTTGCAGCGAGAAGTAAACCAAACCAAAGTTTACATTCCCGCAGTTCTATCTCATTAGATCTTACACTGGGTCAGTTATAGATAGTGCAGTCAGTGGGATGGCAGTTGTAAAACAGCTTGGCTTAAACCTACAGTTTGAAATGCTTTGTGGTATCGCCCCATACTGAGCCACTCCAAACGGCATCATTTAAATGTCTGCCTGAGCTGAGAGAACACTTCCATCTGTGTTTCCCACTGTTTGGGAGGAGCACACACACTCCCCTCATCGGTGCATGATCTTCACAGTGTCCCCTCCACCCAGCCCCTGTCCTGCCTTTAGATGAGCATAAAGACTTTAAATGGAATCTTTAAGCTCCCGCATGACTCTCGATGTCGTATTTTTCACCGCTGCTGCTGAGCCATGCACAGACCGCCTCTGTTCTTCTCTGCGGTGACACAAAGGCTACATTTGATGCCTGTCTACAGCTTGCAAACGACTTAACACACGCCACAACAACCGGCTCTGTTGTGTGAGCGTGTGTGTTTGTGAGTATGATGAGTGACCAGACAGAGAAACCAGCCACTGACCTCTGCTGTGAAACCCTAGAGGCCAGACTGGGCAGCCCAGCTGTGCCCCACTGCCCCCTCCCCAATCTGCTCTATTCACTCTGCACTGTACATTGAGCCTGTAAAATGTAAGCTTTCTAAAGGAAAGTTTCTTTGCCATAAACTTGTTTGACATGTCCCCAGGGACAGACCATTGACACACAGAAGCGAACACATCATGATTTCACACACACGTTGGGTTACTACAGTCTCCACATAATTATTATCGCATGGTAGGCCACCAATAACATTGAATTCATTTAGTTGGACACATACATGAGTAGTTACAATTCTGGAACTAAAAATAGCTAGGACGCTGTTCCAAGTTTAAGCAATGAGTCCTTTATGAAGAAAAAAGGGGACATCTTGTCCTGACAGCTTGTCATTCAGTTTGTCCTTGTGTTAGATTGTGAGTTAGATATATCTTTTTAGTTTTTAGAAAGAAAGGCTGTCTTGACTCTGCTGCACTACAGCTAACATTTTCCAAGACCACTAACATCAACACATAATGGATAAATAGTGTAAGATTGCGTTTGACTAACAGTTTGTCATGCATTTTATGGTCCCACAATGATGAGTGGGTGTCATGTGTGAGGAGGGCGATGAGGAGTTCTTACCAGCACTGGTCCCTGCACCGGTGCTGAGGTCAGCACCCATGAGGCCCCCTGAAAGATAAAAGAGAAAAGTATTACAACCCACACATCTACCTCATCTCAGCCATATAATACACCTAGCTGTAGTCTAACCAACACAATGCAAGTAGACTCTAATAAGAAACAAAGCTCTGCTTTTATTGTAATATATAATGATCATTATCATATGTGTGTTTTTTGTCACAGTGACATTTTAGGCAACCAGACCCTATACCTAAAAGTTAAATGGCATGTTATTATTTTAAAATAGACAAGGTGGAGGAATGGGAGCATCACCCACATTTGTGTGTTTTACAAATGCTGCCAATGCCAAACTATTATTTAGAATGTGCTAGTGCTAACATCCAGAAGTAATGACAGGGTGACCATGGTGTGGGCAGTGGACTCCAATCCAAAAGTCTGAACCAGACACTGGCGACAATAACAAACCAGCCAGACCAATTTGGTCTGGTCACCAAAAACATCTTGTACTTGTGAATGGTGTTAAGTAAAAGTGTGAAAAAAGAATATAAGCTCTGTAAGATATTGAAAGTTGTCAGTAATTTCAAGATAATTAATTATGGAGAGAATTCAAATCACAGTTTTGCTCCAAATGTGTTTTGAGGAATTTTGGTCTGTTTTGTATACAGCTAACAGGTGCATTCACACATTATATGTAGTGATGTTACCTGCACTGGGAGGTCTATGGGTGACTCCTGGGGACATGCTGTTTCTCTGAAGTCCGTGGTGTGCGAGGGGCAGCAGGTTGTGGTTTCCTAGGGAACCTCCAGGATGGCTGTAGATGAGATTGTTCTGGTTGCTTACAGGAATGGACACGGGCATGTCATAATTGGATGGGGGCACAGCCTGCTGGGACAAAGGGAGAGAGCAGACAAAGAGACAGATGGTGAGTTTGAGTAAATACATAACTGATGGGTATATTGTTAGTGTTAGATGACAACTTTACAAGTATAATGTTTATATTTGCAAAGAAGAATACAGTGAAACTTTATGAAACTTTTTAACTATTGAATTTCATTTTGAAAAACGCTGCATTGTGGTCACATTTCCAGAGATATTTCTTCAGTTCACTCAATAAAACTTCTGGGAATAATGTCAAAGTCATCCCACTGTTTTTAAAAAAAAGTGGATTCAATAAGTCATTTTGTCCTCACCTCACTCAAACCACCAAGTCTTTCAAGATGGCTCAAATGAGGGACAATTTACCTATATTGTTTCATAGAGCAAAACAAATAGTATTTTTAATTGCTCAATTTCACCCATTGACTTGTCAGTAATGTGAGTAGATTTACACGCTTCCCTTAGGCGCCTAGTTTGTCATGTTTATTGTGTCACTTGGCAAAAAGGGTTTAACCTTGGGAGTGCCCTGGAAGTGGTTGCTCCTGCCTGTTAGCTTAAGGAAGTAGAAATATACCCTCAAATTACTACCATGTGTCTTAAAGCAATAAGGAGCTCATCAGAACCAACATCAGCCAGGCTCCATAAGTTACAACCGAAGAACCGCCTTCAATTTTCTAACCTCTGCTAATATTCTAGAAAACCAAAATATTTTTACAACATACAGTGGAAAAGATGGTTTCTATATTAGCAGCAGACCTCAGAATAAGCAATCTTTGCCATTTCTTTTTTATTGCAGCGTGGAGTAGACATTTGCTTTATGCGCTCAGTCAGGCCCCTTCACTAAACTGTCCTTTAACTAGACTCATCCTTCCTGTTTTTGACTCATCTACCCAGCGGTCTCTCCAACAGTCCCCTGCTATCCGGAGGCAGGGCTCTTGGCAGCCACCCTGACCACACTGAACTGCCACTTGCTGTGTGCATGCTAGAGCACTTTACATTACATTGGCATCACTAAATTAAAGCAGCTCCCAATTATTCATTTGGTTCAAACTACTATTTGTTAGAGTTTGATCTCTTGAGAAGTACTGCAGAACAATTAGTCTGAGTTAGAATTGACTGAATTATCTACATCAATCAATCAATCAAACAATATTTATAAAGCACTTTTCATACAAAAATGTCACACAAAGTACCTTACAGTGGTTAAGGATTAGAAGATTGACTTTTATTGATCTCACAAAGGAGAAGTAAGCATATATTAAACAGTTTGTATAATAATATAATATATTCAGTTCATTAAAATTGTTTGTATATGGTGTTTCAGAAGACAATGCCAATGTGCACAGTGAATAACAAAGGCCTGCTCCTTTTGAAGTTTCTTTTCAAACTTCTTTTTTTTTTTTGCTTTTTGTTGTTGTCCTTGCCAACACACTAAAAAAGAAAGCCGGACAAACTACACCATTCCAGAAATCCATGCAGATCACAAGCTAATACAACTTGCACTAATGTTAAAACAAACTTCTTTCCCACACAGAAGGTATTTATGTTATTATTAGTCATAGCCTCGTTGCACAATCAGGCTTAACTGGGTTAGAGCTTGTCAGTACACTATTTAGCTCACAGAGGATGCAGCCAGAAGTTCACCCAGTACTTACAGGTATCTTATGGCTTTTAATCATGTGATCAAACTCCTCGTTAATCTGTTTGTATTTCTCCTCAGTGCGTGGAGTGAGCATGAGCGCGGGCTCGAGCTCCGGGCTCTCACCACCTTTGTTCTCCTTCTTGTTCAAAGCCTGCCAGGTCCCACACAACAACCACAGACAGGATGGAGGGATGGACACCAGACACAGACACAGACAAGGAGACAGAAAAGAAAAAGGGGAGAGAAAAGTGAGGAAGGCTGGGCTTTATGAAATGTACTTACACACAGTCTCTGTCTGCTGATCATCAGATCTATGTCGTCGTTTATTTTCCTGTACTTGTCCTCAGACTCTGGGCTGTGGCCGACTGAGTCGTCTGCGTCGGGGTCTGGGCTGTCACAGCCATTTAGGCCTTTCTTTCTCAATGTCTGTAAACAAAGTATTGCACAACACAAATTGAAGGGATCTGGGATAAATAACTGTGACCCAAACCAACTGTGTGGGGCAGATGGTAACAGAGAGGTACTTTATCACACAGATCCTCAGGATATTTTAAGCAGTATGTTATTGTAAGATATTAAACATAATTTGTACTTACAGAGTCTACATTTCTATTACAATTAAAATATTGGCAGAAATTGTGTGCCCGTTAAAACTTTTATGTGAAAAGTCTCAAACATTGTTATTAGACATGAATAACTAATAATAAAATGCCCTGTACCCTGAACCAAAATTATATGTTTAAATAAAAGATAAACATGAGTGGAAGTGGTCGACATCCTGACTGTGGAGTTATTTTGTGTACGGCAGTTTCTGTTTTGGCCACCTGATGGCCACCTGCCCCCATTAGCGTGTCCAGAACACAGCAGACCAGCAAAGACTCAACACTTACACACCACTGACTTACAAGTCAAATGCAACAACCTCTTACATTATTTTGACTAGCTGAACACTATGGTAAATTTTTGTGTAATCTTTTGAATAATCTCATGATTATCTGGCATGTTCCTATGAATTCATGCTGCCTTCATTTACTTCATCAGACAAAGGACAGAAAATAAGTACAGTATATGACACTTCTCATCAAAGGCCCCCTTCCTCTCCTCCCCCATCCCCCTCACACTCCCCTCACTTCTCCTCCTGGCTTTAATAAAGGGAGATTAGTCTAGAGGAGGAATATCATGGGCCCGCTGCAGTCTGCCGTACAGCTTCTTCAGTGCACGCGCCCGCTTTCATCTGGAGCTCCATATCAGACAAACGTAATTAAATTTACTTTAGCACAACCTGTATTTGATGCCGATCAAGTGTGCGAAGTGTGTGTGTGTGTGTGTGAAAGAGTGGGTGTGGGCGAGTGGGTGTCTGAAGAAAGGGAAGTCAGTAGTGAACGAGCAATAGAAGGGAGATGAGAATGATAGATGCTACGATAAGTTAATCTTGGTTGAACTTCAGCGTCTCATTTGTTGTTGTCTCTGTCAGTGCTCACTCACAGGAAAAGCAAGCTACTCCATCACACGCGCTAGTGACAGGGAAGAGTTCTGCTTGCTTAGAAAACAAATAACAAGCCAGTCATCTCTCATGTCAAGACAACAAAGAGCGAGTTTGGAGTATGGTAGTGAACTTAGAGGGCTCCTTTTGTGCGAGCAATAACTGTTTGATTCTCCTAAGCGCGTCGACATTCAAGTTTGGCTCTCCCCTCCAAATCCTCACTTGGCCCCCACACTGGAAATCTGGAATTCAAGAATGCGTTTGAAAGTGCTCACATCTTTTGACAGTCTTCGGGAAATCACACCAAATAATGGAGGAGATCTGACATCCCGGAGTGAACGGGCAACTCTCTTGTACTTCTATCTAAGGTGTATGAGTCAGATAAAGCAAAGGTTTAAGCACGCTGTCTTTTTTAGCAAAAGCGTGAGATGTAAAACTTTTTTTTTCCCTTTGTGTTGTGCCTGGTGATGTATCATATCGAGCTGACAAGAAGTGAACCAGTGGCCCTTCTGTTCACATGAGAATGCATACGCGAAACAACAACTCTTTTGGACTTGTATAGATTTCATCCATCCACCTACCACCAATAAGATCTGGACATCTTTTCTCATACAGTACAATGAATTATTCTAGTAAGACTGTGCGAATAATTGAATTTTAATAAAATAGTCAATGATCAGCTTGGGGCTATGGAGGTCCACAGCTAATCCTCTGTCAGTAAAAGCATGTGGCTTGGAGAATAGTTCAGATAATTTCTTACTTAAATAGAACTGATTCAATGTCTGTTGTGTTTATGTCCATAAAATTAAGACTGAAAGCCATATTTGTCTATTAATATGAAAAAAATTACAATAAAATTAATATGAGTAAAACAACATTTTTTTAGGAATGAAAATGATTCTTATAGTCCATAACATAAACAAGTGATTCAAGTGATTTTGCTCTCATTTTAAATGCTGTGGCACTGCCGCTCAATACAGATTTGGGCTTCATTTTACTATCATTGTTAAAAAAAAAAGAAACTTCTACCTAAACATCTACCAAAATGTCACAAACAACAACAAACAGACAACTATAAGTGCCCTCTAATGCATTGGTGGCTTGGTAGAAGTTGTGCTGGGCTGTTGCTAGTGTTATATGACTTTGAAAGCATTTGGCCCTCGGCTCAGCTTTCCACATGCAGGGTGCGGTACAAGGGCATAATGCCACTCATCCCGGCTATGCCCACCTGTTTAAACACATCGCACCTGTTGCCAAGGCCCGACGTACCACCGACTGACCAATCACACGCACTGGCGCTCTAGATTTCCATACAAGGCCTCTTCCCTAGTGCACCCTACTTCTATCTCCCACCCATATACGACAAAGCTTTATCTCCAGACTTGTTTTGTAACTTCCAGGCTTCTGTAAATTATTCTGTGACCTACCCGCTATACGAGAGACATCAAAAGACATTAAATTCAAATTCAATATCCTGGAATAAGAGCTATACTTCAATATTGAAAGAAAACACTAGTATGGATGTGAGGAGCTGGCATGGAAATGGGGTCTTTGGGGAATATGCTAATAGGATACGGATTAAAAACACTGGTGTCGATGACGGATGCCAAGAATTTAGTGCACAAATATGCCCCGAATGATTCTTTTGTCCAAATTAATTCATTTTCTTAGACACCGAAATGTGTGCAACCAGCTTTTAATGATCCAGGCGTCTGCGTGTTACAGTACAGATTTAAATCATATTATTTTATCAGAGGTCGATGTAAGATTTTACTTGTGTCTCTCAAATAAAGGATGAATGATCTAGCTAAATTTATTACACTACTCTTTAATAAAATATGTCTTGTCAGTGTTAAATTTACTGGAAGCTATTAAAAGATAGATTTCTCTAATAAACAACAACATACATCAAAATGTTTAAACCTTGGTTCATATAATGTTGGCAAAGGAGAAATTCTATTTTATTTTTTCATATACTGTCATAATTTGTTTTCAAAATGTAATCAAAATGTATTATATTTAAGTAATCAATGCCTACACTGCATATTATAAAAGTTCTATACCCTGAAATACATTTTTACTGATTCCACATTTCAAATCCACACTTATAGATTCTTATTTATACTTAAGAAAAATAAGGCCAGTGTGCACAGTACTGTATATGTAAGTCCACAGAGGGGAACTAGTCCAGTGTAGTAAAAGTATATTATTCAGCATGTGGACAGTTAGTGGGGTGCTGCATGGTAAAACAGAGTGAGAGGAGAGTGAAAGAGCTGTGTGCAGTGCTATGCAGCGTTGGCTCGGTGTCTTTCTCTCTGGTCCCTTCGGAGGCGTGCTCCTAATTAAACTCCTTCTTCATGACGCTCCCTCATGACTCGACTTGTCAGTGGGCCCGTGTGAAAGCAGCCGCAGCACAGACATGGCGTCCTACATACTTAGACCACCATCTCATTTGTACCCTTCAGCTTGCCTCATATACAGTACTGCCAAGCTGGTCCAGACTGGGCCGGGCCTAAAGGTGGAATACAGTAACCTAAAGTAATGTTGACCTGGGATTTAGCAGCATATTCAAAGAAGAGTTTAGGGAACAGACAGGGAAACAAGATATTAAGTTATATCCACATAATTGTCCAGGATTTAAAGAACTTAGGCCAGCTTTGTATATTACATCTTATACGTGATGTAGGATAGGGCTGTGCAATTAGTCAAATTTGTGTTTTTTGTATTTAAAACTGTAGCTGATTAACTTCTGAATTATACGTGAACTGGTTCTGCCTTGCAAATCTTGGAGCACAGCCTAAAATCTATACAGGAAAGTGTCACAGTATATTATTATTAAACTAGATCAATACAAAAAATCTCTACAAGTTCATTATGACTCGTGTAGAAGTTTCTGTTTGGAATAATTGTTATTTCAGTCATGAGCAAAATAACTGTGGTTGTGATTTTCCCCTAATCTAGGAAGAATTGGTTCTTTCTATGTCATACTTATCATGGATCAACCTGAATGGAATTGTTTCATTTTTGCTTGCCCACTTGTTTTTAGAGCTGGTTGTTATTTTTATTGGCTAAATTTGACATTATTAATTACATATTACATCTCATATTACTTCAAATTCCACCATTTTTTATATTTGAAACAACAATAATAACTTTTTGTTTTTTGTGTGTGTTTGAATCGCAAGCAGCCCCAGGGGGTGGCAGAGGAGCAGCTGAAGCCTGCCCAAAGCTTTCAGCGCACCAGGATCCTTCTGCTCTACATTCTGGCACCCTGCACAACCTCTCTGTCCCCATCCGTCTACTCCGACCCCATAGTTGTGTCTCAGTCTGCTAGTCGCCCCCGCCACCATGACCCCACTCTCCACTTTTATCCTCTGCTCTGGCATCTCCATGATAACAAAAACATTGCTATGGTTACCTCTTTGCTTCCGATGGACCCAACTGATTTTAAGTTTTGTAGAAATGACTGCCATCACCAACCATTAGGGTATAACACATTCAATATTGTGTTCCAGTATTTTTAACCCACTGCCGGCCTGTCTCATAAACAAGTTCTGACCTTTTATTGCCAATGGTGTATGAACATCAGACACACAAAATGTATTGTGTAAGTGAACCAAAAAAATCTATTTTGGGGTTTTGGAGCATCTATTAATATTTGAGAGAAAATTATACAACAATGAGCATGGAAAAAAAACTCAGCTATGACACTTATGTTTAATTAGCTTGGCAGCTTTGTAAGGCATATTACATTATTTCTAGTTAGAGCTATTTTGGATTATGGAGTTTTTCAGAGCTTGTTCATATAATTATAGTTGATAATTCTTAAATGAAAAAAAAGTTAGTTCTCTTGACACCTTGATGGGAGACGACTGGTAATAATAAGCTAGATAAGTGTCTATATGGACATAAAAATGAAATAGAAGATCTGGGTGGTTAAATTATAGCAGATTAAAGCTTGGTGCACAATACGCACAATCACATTACTACTATATTTCCATTTCTTTTTCTGTCAGTCAGGGTTCATGTGCTTGCTCCCTCAGTCTCTTTGTGCATTTGAGTTGAACATCAGAGGGATCAGGGCTGGCTTAGGTTATTGGAAGCAGATGGCAGACCAAAGGCAAGAAGGCCACAGTTATATGAAGCGTGGTTCGAACATGCCAGGACCACGTCGAGGGGCATGTCCATGGATGGTGACTGCATGGCCGGTGTGTGTGTGTGTGTGTGTGTGGGTGTATGTGTGAAAGCATTTGGGTGAGAAGGTTGACTTTGTAGGTTATCATTGTTAAAGCCTAGAGCAACTATCCCCCAGTGGCATTCTATCTGCTTATTGGGACTTTCAGTATACAGTGCTGTGCCAAAATTTTAGTGAGACTAAGCCAACTACGAGTTTCTATTGTCTACTAATGTTGAATTTAACTTATTTTCACAAATATCTTTAGTAAATACAATTGTTTTACTAGTGCCTGGGAGTAGTATGATTAAACAATTGGTGTATCAAATATTGTAAATAAAATAACTCTATATAAACTGCTGAGAAAAAGGTCAAATAGTGGCATTGCAAAATCTCTGCTGAGCTGAGAGGCCGATGCAGTGCTAAGCCCACTCATATGAATACAGAGCTAGCCAGTCCGCAGCACACTACCAGATGGTCCAGTGTTTCCCATATGGAGCAGACACACTCGAAGCACATGTCAGAATCCAACACTGTTTGCTACAGCAGCATCCCGGCCCTAGGAACAAAGTGGTCATTCAGGCCAGTCACTACAGTGTATAATTAGCCAGATAGACACTATAGTGCACAATGCCAGCTCAGTTAGACTGGATAAAAGGGGCACTCATCTCTCTGCCCTCTCTGTACCATCTCTTAATGTTTCATCCTGTCTGCTCTTCTCTTGCATAATATGGTACAATCCAAATCGACAAGTCACTATGTTCATCACATGCAGTACAATAATGCTGATTTGTATTTTTGTTTACAGTTCTTTTTAGAGGGTCTCCCACATTTAACTTAGGGACACTTTTATTGGTCCGTGCTTGCCAATAAAACAAAATCTGAAACAGCAAACAGACATAAAGGACTTTCATTGTCTTGATAGTCCCATATTTTCTTTTATTTTTCTTTTAGGTTACAGTTATTGTTGACGCCTATCCTAAACTGTCCTGCGGTATTCCCAGTATTCCAGAGAGTCTTATCATGTGGGGCCATAGCAGGAAAAGGGACCCCGAGGGAGGTCACAAGTAACAATGACCAGTCACCCGACCTCTGTACTGCGACCCTGAGTTTCCACACGCAGCCTATAACACCAACAGGCCGCACAGAGGGGAGAGAGGGCAGGGAATGCCATCTCCAAAAATAGATCTTCATTATTCCAAATTTTCCACAAATAGTTTCAAAGAACAAGGCATCATTTCATCTTAATAGTGAGCATGAATTGTTTTGGGTAGCACAGTGGAAAAGCCTTGGCTCCTTCTGCTAGAGCGTGGTGGCTTATGAAGTGGCTTGCCTTTTTCACCGCTTCACACCACAGGGACCACATATTGGCACATTTCAAACAAGGCTATTTTTAAAAAGCTCCTTTTGTTGTTGCGAGTAACTCAGACTTCCTCTGTAAGTGTATTGACCTTAGCAAACATCTTTGACCGCCATCCAAATGCTACCCTCTTTCTTGTTTGACTAACTCCATTACTATGTATCTGCAATGATGAAATCCCAACCCAAATCCTCAATAAGTGTCAGTAAATGTTAAAATGGTCAAACTCCGAGCCCATATTATAGGGATGCATGTATCTGAAAAACAGCTAAGCAAAGTTAGTATTTTACAGAACTGAAGGAAAAAATTGGTGTAATTTTAGATTTAAAAAAAAAAAAAAAAAAAGCTTTAGTATAAAACATTTGATTTTTTTTTTTTCAGTTTTTCTAAAGCTGAAAATTTAAAATAGAAGTCAGTGAGCAGGATATCTGTAGCCTGACAGTTAGTTGTGTAGTTGCCTGGGGCGTTTTTTTTATGGTAAAGGCAGATGAATGAAAACCCCTCACTACACACTTGTAAGTCTCAAAACAGCCTCCACCCCCTCAAATTAAACAGGAGGAGAGCCTATTCTTCTACTCTTTCAGCAAGAACCAACAGTCAGACTATTTTTAGCCTTGCCACACACTATTTTTAGAAGACTTTTTTTTTTTTTTTTTAAGAATTTTAACAACGGGGTGTATCGAAACTACTTATGGTGGTCACTAATATGAACTGGCTAAGTAAGGGATTTTCACCATCAAAATATGTTTATGTTTTGGAAGATTTTGAATTAATAAATTGGCTCTTACATAGTTAATTACAACCATGAAACCCATCATCTCCAGGCGTGTATTTACACCAGAAAAACAAGTCAAATGTATTACTGGTAACATTAATTTTACATCGGTGAGTGTAAATACATGTAGCAGCACTTCCTGCTTTTAAAGACAGTGAAACCCTTGCTGGCTGGGGTCAAAGGTTAATGTACTTAGCCAGTCAAAGCCACTATATCCACCGTATTCCTTAATCCTGAGTTCACAAGGAATGCGTCAGGTTGCTGATGTGGCTGTCATTAGCAAACTCGCTCGTGCCCCGCCCAATACCTTTGCTCTATTTCCCACCATGTGTAAACCAACTACATCTCTGTTTCTATGGGAGGATGTGTTGATCAAATCTATTATAACACATGTCTATAACACAAGAGTCTTCAAATCATTCAAGTCATTTACACTTTTTCATTTAGAGAGTGCCCCAAACCAAGTACATATCCAGTACAATATATCCAACAATAACATACTTATATAAAAAAGAACTGAATCTAAGATGAATGTCTAATTAATTTATTGGAAAAAAGTAATGAATCTATCTAATCTAATAAAGTCTAACTAAATATTACACAATTTGAAGATTAAGATTGAAAAATAAAGTTTATTGTAAATGATAATATTTTGTGTACAGTACTGTGATTTGATAGAACAATAGCATACTTTTGACCCTTTTTGAGAGTGGATCTTGTCATTATTTAGTCATGCATCAAGCTAACATGTACTCAGTAGACCAGACATCTTGCCCTCTGTACTTTTATTTAACTAATTGCTACAGTCACTTTGGACAAATCTTACAATATAGTGCATGTTCTTTTTCATTGCTCTGCATATAGTGGCCACTCTATACCTTCTTGTTCTGTTCCAGTTGGACTGTCATAGGGCTGAAATCACACCTGTGCTCCTCTCACATCTCCTCCGTACAAGGCTGAACATACGCAGCCAGGGTGAAACATGGCGAGGGAGCTTTGCTGAATCTCATTAGCCAAGCGGGTAGTCATTAACAGAATGACCTTTGGAAATAATTACCAGCCTTCCTCCTCTCTCCCTCCTTCTCTTCTCACACTCATCCATTCCCCTGTCCCTCCCCTGCTCCTCTTTATGTGCTGTAGTTCTTTCAGAAATGCAGAAACTATGGAAAGGCAAGAGTAGCATGCGGTGGTCCCATGTCTGAGATTACATAGCAAGGCGAATGTTCAGATTAGGTTAATCTTTTGGAAATGGGATTGGATGCACACCTTTTCATTTGGCAAGCAGACAGGCAGGTGTCCAGGTTAAGACCAAGACCAAAAGCCATGTGCAGTTTCATGTGATACTTTCAAGTGCTATGGAAACTGTACAGTAGTTATCAAATGTTAAAAAAGGAAAAAAAAAAAAAAAGGTGCAAAATAGCGATAGTGAAATAATATCAGTGCTTCTTCTCCTTTCTGATGTAATCCTAGAATTGAGCATCTGAGTGAATAACCATCTAGTTGCTTTGTGTTCATTGTTGTAAAATAGGGAATTACAAACACATTGTGAGAACAGGGATTGGGTACTGAGCAGCTGGTGCTTACGTTTGGACCTGATTTGAAACCATTCAGAAAGAGAAATAAAAGACCACTTTCATGTGTAATTAGCTGCCTAGCACTTGCATAATAAATCAACAATAACAACTCAAAGTGATTTTCTTAACATGGAATAAAGGCAAATAGGCAAATCTATTCTCTTGTCATTTCCCAACACCACTTCCTATTTCCCCTTTAATGCCGTTCACATGTCCAGGAAACCAGCTTGGCAAACGGCAAGTATAGGAAATCTATGTGCGTGTGAGACTGTTTTATCTGCTGCCAGCCTCCAAATGCACTGTAGAGCTGCCAGCATGACATGCATGCAACCTGCTAGGACAGCACACAGACTGTGTGCTTTAGCAGAGTCCTCCAAGGGCTCTTTGAACAATCAGCTCATTTTATGTGGATTAAATTGTATTTGGTCATTATCCACCACTGCACTTGATAAAATATTAGTTTGTGTAGTGCTCTGCAATGTACATGCAACCTACAGCAGTACTAAGACATAAATAGTCTAAGGAAGAGGGAGAGAAAAGCCCTGCAGCCTCTTGTAAACATGCTGTAGCAGAGAGGCTGTGCATCGCTCTCAGTGCCACTCTCTCAACAACGCTAATTATCAACCAAAGACATGCTAATTACACAGAGCTTTATTGCTAATGTAGCAGGCCTGTATGCCAGCCGCCCACACTGTGAGCTCCGCTCCCCTACCTCTGCTCTCCTCCCACAACACCTTCAGGCGCAGCAGCAACATGCCAGAGAAATGCAGACTTATTCATAGAGTCTCTAAAGACAAGTGTATGAAATATGATATGTCACAGAAAATATGGCACATTTTGGGGACATCTAGGTTTCTTTTCCATTGCTAAATACAGTCCTTTATCAAGTTCTTGACCTCTGTCCCATTTGTCCAAACAAAACAGGAAGTCCGCCTCGCTCCGGCACTCACCTCTCTCAAACTGAATGAGACACCTACGTGCACCTGTGACGTAGCTCTGCAGCCGCACATGGCTCGGTGAGAGGGGGTGACCTCGGATACTCCTCTACCCACCCAGGCTAAACGCACCAATGTCAGCTCTGTGGTCAATCCTGTTAGCGCGTGGCAGCTAAGGATAAAGGCCTTTTCACATCATTTTTTCCCTCAGTGACTCAGTCCTCCTGGGATAACACTGTAGTTAGTGCATCACTAGTCTCTTTATATCGCCCTTTCCTGTATTGTTACTTGTAACCTATAGCCCCACAAATAGCCACTCCATCACTGATGACCCCTATTCAACAGTGTCCAAAGTGTATGCAGCTTTATCTTTATTTACACAACTCAACAAAGCATAGAAAATTATGCCTATTTGTTGATAACCCCATAAAACTCCCAAATTCTTCAAAAGCACAAAACTAAGTATGCTGCATGATCATTTCCATTACATATCAATATGCCCAGTATGTTTTCTTTGCTACATCTACACAGTATGGTGCATCTGCTTTACTTAAATCCAATATGTTCCATTCTCCAGATTAATTTGTGAATTTTTAACCTTTAAAATGGTATCAAGAGGGAGCAGAGGAGGATAATGTAAGGTCAAATCTTTAAGGAGAAGCATGTGATATTACTGTTCACATTCTAATGTATCCAGCCTAGACCAGCATGCCATCTGGAATCGCAGCGCTCCCTGTGGGCCTTTTCACCCATGTGTGGGCAACAAGCCCAGCAACACCCTGGTACTGTGCGGCGCGTGCCATACTGTTGTTTTTTTGCATTTCTCTTTTTCTCAAAGTACACCACAGACAGTGGTAAACACTAATTAAGAAATAGTGCATGTCCAAGTGCGACCTGAGAGCTTTGCCTGGACAGTTGTCAGGAGGTTATGTAACAGGTTCACGTTGAGCCTAAAGCTGCAGGAGGCTGTCAGCGTCTTTTCCTACATTATCTACCTGCGGCTTTTAACATGGCCTTGAGCCTTCACTGCATGTGCCCAATACAAGTGAGATCAACATCCTCCTTAGAGGTGACACGCGCTCAGCTGCTGCCTCACCCTGCAGGATCCGTTAAGGAGGTTTTACAGTGCAAATAAAGATTCTGTCACATTTTGTTTGTACTGCTTATTAGACTGATCTCAATAACAGGGGTGTACAGTGGTGAGAATATGGTGCAGTAATGAGACAGGGACACTCACCTCCACAATGTCAGAGTTGGTCCGGCTCTCATGTGGCTCATTGTACTCTGTGTATTTGAGCAGCACCTTGTCCATGTCCGTGCTGGCATACTGGAACAACTTGTTGGTGCTATTGAAGATGATCAGGGCAATCTCACAGTCACACAGCACACTCAGCTCATACGCCTTCTTCATCAGGCCAAACTTTCTCTTCGTAAATGTCACCTGAAAACAGAGAATAAAAAGAAGAAAAGGACATCATGAAAACTAGCTAAAATCTTAAAGGGTAACCAGATGGTTCATAAGTGAAAAAGGATTTTACACTGAGTTCTTTTAGAAATGCAATGATGCAGTTTTTGATGGTTCAGCACTTTCTGACTGTAACAAACAATCCACTATACCAGGAAAAAAGAAGCTTCACTTAATTTAGGGAACTGAAAACACTCTGTCTCAGACAGATAACGGTAAAAAGTCCAGTTAATGCATGTAGATCAAAGAACAGCGGTTCATCATGGAACACGTGTCAACTCAAATCTACTCTAGTTTAGCCGTAGTATATCAAACAGTGATGTTTATGAAGGATAATGTACATACCCCCACAATCACATTTTTCCACTAATATTCATGCCACAGGCAGTAAATAATTTCCAATAGCATCAGAGTGTTACTGCCGAAATAACCCCCAGAAATGGCAACCTTTTCATCATTCAGCGTGTATACGGTTATTGAGTAAAAAGGCTTGTTTAGAAAACAAAAAGTGCCTGCTTTGTTCAAAAGGAACAGATTTTATTCCTCTATTGTTTGGATCTGAATGAAAGCACTGAAAATACGTGATTTTGGAGAGTCGTGCTTGCTTTCTTCCAAGCCATGTGTCTAGACTCCACAGTCGTCTACAAACTAAAAAGGAGAAAATATGTCAGTGACAGGCTGCCTCTTGGAGCAAATCTGCTACTTAATTATTAAAATACTTTTCTCGTTTACATTGGACGTCTGTGTTGACAATGCCTTTTAGAGAGGAGAATATGCGCCAAAACGGTGCCCAGCTGGTAACTAAAGATCCCATTTGTTGATTATCTGCATGTTTGTCTATTCCTTTCTTGACACTTCTGTGAGCCAAAAAATACAGCCTAACACCCTCAAAAGCAAATGGTCTCAACTACACACCAAACAAAGACTAATATTGTGAATGTATTATGCACTGCCCTTCACGTATTCTTCTGAGCTCCTTACAACTTCAAGGCCTGTAAGAGGATATAAGGTTAAATGGATATTGATAGATAGTTTTGGATTTCCTGAAATTACATCTCCCAGGATGCACCAGGGAAAGTGAATATGAAACTACCCCTCGCCTCCAGCTTTTCTCTCCTCTTCTCAAGCCAAACCATGCACTGCTTTGTCACACAATTAACTGAACATTTTAATTTTCAATTTACAAATACATCTTAATGTTTGATTATAAGTTTGGACTCTATATTTTAAGGACATAATTTGATTGATTAATTTATTTGCAGGTTAATGTATTTAGTAGCATATATTCTCTTAAAAACAGCTTGAGACTTTGGCATAGTACTGTACATTCATGATGCACGTGCAAAGTCAAGGTTAGTTCCGAAACTCGCTCTCATCTGATGCACAGACAACATACGGAGATACGACTCCCCAGGGCTCTAAATACCATGCTGACATTTACATAGCCATAGCTGAAATGTGAAGATAAAAAATAAGCTTGATTCTTATAAGATCAAAAAGCATCTTGTGACAATAAGATTAATTGTCATATCCACCTTGTTTTGAGATATATTATGCTCCAAAAGTGAAAGCCAACTAAAAAGGTCAGTTATGTTAGAACTGCTCTATAAGAACCAACAAATAAGGCTGTCAATTTGATTTTATATTCTACTTGTATTATTAAGATGTTATAGCAACTAAGTAGTGACTAGACTGTTTATAATTTGGCTGTACTAAGCATGAATAAATGAAAGGGTTGAATGGAGGAGGGCATCATGGCTTAAACCTACTGGATGACAAATCAATCCATCTTTGACTCTACACTATGACGCCACAGAAAATAGATACGCATTTGAAATGAGATAGTGTAATAGAGGATGTTGAACAATGAGGGAAAACTTTTTATTTGTTATCATTCACGGTGACTTTTGCATCACCACAGGAAGAGAATAAGCGTGATTATGAAAACCTTTACTGACCATATAATAACGCCTACATAATTATCACACCACTCCCCCATATCTCCACCTGACACGTACAACCTGCTACCTCCAACCCATATATATAACAGCACTGATGTCATGCGCAGATTCAGATAAATAAGGACAAATGGCCGCTCTCAAGTGCTAATGTTAATGACAAAACATTGAGAACGTGATGACGTTATATTTACTTTGAAAGACAGTATCATCTGGCAAGTATTAACTGACACTCATAATGCTGTCATCTGACCAGTACCACTGTTCTTCCTCATGAATGTCAAAAAAAAAAGAAGAAGAAAAAAAAAAATCATGGCTTAATATTTAATGAGTCAAAAGGTATAATGCCGGTGTGTAATATGTACATTAAAAACTATTTAAGAATATGTTGCTTATGGTCAACATATAACCATCCTTACTTTATCATTGATTTGATGAATTGTCATAAATCATACTATGTTTGCTATGAAAAATAGTACAACCTCGTCATCAATATAAAAGTGTCAGTGGTGTGCACAGAACAGAGACATAATAGAAGAAGAAGCATGGACGAGGTGGGGTTGAAGAGCTGGGGGCAGATGCACAGGAAGCACATTTGTATGCATTTCCTCTCATAACAGGAAGAGGCCGGTGGCTTCCCCTTCACAATGGCTTCGCTTCTGCTTCCCTCGTCCTGCCCCGAATCCCTGGGGGAGAAGGAGGGGGAGGAGAGAGCGCCAAACACCGCTAGTTAGTAAACCAAACATGAGTGTACACTAATGTTGATACATATATGCACTGACGCAGCCACTAAATATAAAAATGTATTTTACAGGTTAAGGTTACAATGTCTACAAACTGACCTTAATATCCTACATGACCTAACTTATTTGGTAAAATGTGGTATAAATATTGCACAGTTGTTTTTGTATTCCACTTTCCAAAAAGAACATATAATCACAATTCAGTGAATTACTTAACTCACTACACTGATGCTTTGTATGTTCCTGTTATGGAAAAACACTCAAGCAGGGGAAGACAGAACCACTGGTCAAAAGTGGGTGTCACACAGCTAGTGGCCGGAATGGCAAAAATAACTTGACCATCCTCCATTTGTGACAAATATAGAATTTCAGTTTTTATTTTTAACTGTTTCCACAGGAAAAACTGAAAGTCATAATTCATAGTAAGGAAGAAAATATTTTGACATGTTAAGTAAAATAAATGTATCTAAAATCAATATGTATCTGTTGGGACAATTATGTTCACTATATTGTATGAATATAACATTATATAATTTGCTATTATAAAAATTTATAAAAATGGCTGATTTAACATAAGGACTTAAATAGATTTAAAGAAAATCCTATGTCAATTCAGCATTTTTAATAAATAAATGTGTTTTCACCTACTATTTGGTGTATATTCTAGCATGTCAACAATTCTGTGCCACATTTTCGTAAAAGATGTATGGCCTCTTAAATCTTATTAAAATAAAAAGAAAGAAAGGTGGAAAAAACACGTGAAGTCGAAATATAACAGGCACTAAGTGGAAACAGCAAAAAAAAAAAAAAGACTTAAAAAATACATCTGTGAGGAGGTGAGAGCCTGGAGAGCCCTTTTCAGGTGAGGTCTAACAGCAGAACATATGACAAGGAGTGCCGCTCGCTGTGGGAAGAGACACAGACAGTGAAAGGTGGGAAACAGGGAATTAGTGCTGGGGTGCAGGGGTGAGGAGCTACCCTGTGGGCCTCATTATTTTCCTGCTGTTAATTTCACTCACATATTTTCTCACCCTAGTGCTGTTGATTGGAAAGAAGAATGCTTTGTCGTTGAAACAAAAAGACCCCTTTTTCAGTTTCTGTGCAGTTAACATGATGAGGTGCCCGCAATAGGACATAAAACTAGAATTTTCTCCTTTGAGCCGACTGTGTGAGAGTGGTGAGACAAGTCTGGGAAGAGTTTGGAGATCCAGTTCTTGCTATTTCCTGTTGCTGATGACCTGATCCTTGTTTAACCTTTGGCCCTTATGTCCCTCCCCCCATAATCCAACTCACAGAGAGCAGAGATTAAAAACAACTAGCCCAAAATGTGTGCAATGAGTTTACTTTTGAAGAGCGAGTAGTGGTTCTAGATGTTGATATTACATGTGCCAGTCCTAAGCCTACATAAAAGATAGGGTTTGCATCACCATTATTAAAGGCTACTGTTGTTGGTTTTTTGGGTTTTTTTTTTAGCCCACAGGCCTTTTTTGGCAGAACAGTACTGTGTGAAACATCTGTGAAGAGTTGGTAGAGTGGGAATCAATTAATCAGAACACTTGAATACCAGGCAGCACAATGCTAGTTACTTGTACAAAGGAATCTGGATAATCTGGTATGTTTTAGACCACAGTGTACAGAACATGTCCCTATGTTTAGTGCGGCTGCGAGTGGTGGTTCTAGTGTGTGCACCTATGTGCCGGCCCTGAGTCCATGGCACAGGGGGCTCTTTCATGTGCCCGGGGCTGGGAGTGGGTCTGAGTGGTCGGGGGGCTTGGAGCCAGAGCTCACACACTGCTGCCTACTGTCCACAGCTCTGGGCAGCCAGTCAATGGCAGGGAGGCCTGGCCCTTGTACCCCTGCGCTGGGGAAGTGTTTCTGAGGCCTGGAGGTGGTAGCCCAAAGTGGCCGCCCAGAGAGCCAGGCCCCGTGTCCAAGTCTGCCATGCTCTCAGGCCAAGTCCAGACGGGCAGAGCTGCCCTGTAGGTAGCAAGGTAGTGTTGACAGCCACACAGAGTGGTGCCACTCTATACGCAGGCTGCATAGAAGAGAAGTGGTGCTGACAGGGGGAAACAGTGCACAGTTATTTGTACAATTTTGGGTTATTTTACATACTTCAAACCATTGCAAATCAGTGAAACAGCAAGTCCCCAAATGGTATGAGAAGAATTGTAGGTGTTTATCTGGTTTTGGCATTGCCGGGAGATTTCCTCAAGAAGGAAGTGAAAATATGCAAAGACCAAACTTCTGTTTTCTTTCCATTTTGCAAAGATGAAATTAGATGCTTGTGCCTGTCTCTATGGCTGTCTTGTGATATCCTCTTGTTACATCTGAAATGATGTCATTATTATGGGTCAGAGGTTAAATGACACTGAATGCCTCTGAGTGTTCTATAGTAGTACGCTTCCTCCTCTACACTGGTGACTTCACTGCATGAAGCATGGCGGAATTGACACAAACCAGACAGTTACGTATTTTAAATGATAGAACAACAAGGTTATTTATTGATTTGCCTTTCCCTGAACCTTCTCCTTCCTCCGCCTCGCTCTCTCCTCCGTCAGTGTAGCCCGGATATCTGAGGCATCGATTCCCCTCAGGTGTCCTTCCTGTCTCCCTCTCCCTTCCTTATCCTCAGGAGCCGGAGTGCCTAGTGCAAATGGTGGGCCTGGTCTGCGCTAGGATGAGAGAGCGCAGGGCTGAGATAACACTGAGGAGGAAGTGCGGGTGCTGCTGCAACATGATAGCCACAATCCTTTCTCTCAAAACTTGGTGACCTCTGATCTGCTTTTCTTCACTTCACTTGAAGTTGTTTGGGAAAATGAAGTGAAAAAGAAGACGACAAGAACAATGCAGACTTTTAATTAGACACTCGATGTTAAAGGTACACTATGTAACTTTTCCGATAGCGGGTCTGCCACATGTTTGTGATGTGCTTGCTTTAGGTATGTTCCAAAATATGGCATTAAACGTACAATATCTATCTCCATGGAGACAAACAGGGAGATGGATATGTTTTTCAAGTTATTTTTGAGCAAGAGCAAAACCCTTTAATGCCATGTGGAAGATTCCAGGTAAAAGCATTAATGTCTCCATGGAAAGTAGCTGATGTTGAGACTCACCCGTGACGAAGATTACATAGTGGAACTTTAAGTATGGGCAGGCATAAAGCTAATCATAATTTGTTGCTGCATTGTATCAAATTGCATTTAAAGGAGGAAAACGGCCAAAGGATATGGTGTACCTAAGACTCCTTGTGTGGTGTGTGACCTGTGAACCAGGGGCCACAGCAGCAGCGTATGGATCCAATTGGACTGCCAGGAAGCTGACAAAGTGTTAGTGGTCAGTTGCGCTGCAGGATGTGATCGATTGTGGGCCTGGGGGGCACTAAGACAGCTCTGTCTCTATCTGCTTCCTGCAACAGAGCGCCGTGTCTGACCAAAACATGTTGCTGATCATTTATGGTTTGTACGATGGCATTGTATTGTCTGTCGCTGGTTTTGATCCCCTCAAAACAAAACAAAATTAAATGGTACCAACAGGCTGGCAATGTGTAAAAAGATGGATTTCGCACTTTAGCTTTTTCTTTGACAAATTGTGAAAATATTTAGTCATTTATGAAACTATGAAATGTTAGTACTAAATTTACCCAAACAAAAACAGTGTATGGATCATAGTAAGTGTAAATTTCAAATAAACTGACTACTGTGTAAGACTGTGTTGTTAAATAATATTTGCTTTTGTGACAATTGCTGTTTTCAGTATTTTCAGTTGGCTTAGTGTTAAAATTACATATGTGTATTTTATGTACATGTGTATATTAACTTATTATGTAGTCAAATCAATGCACTGTATAACCAAGAGCAAAAGCAACCAGCTGTTATATCCAATGTAAGACTTTTACCCGGGGCAATAATGGCCCTGTACAGTGTACCACTGTATTCTGTGCCTGGTTCAGATATTGCCCAGACTCCCAGTAGACCGTCATTGTTGAGGTCTATGTCGGGTGTAGGGTGTCTCCCCTCCTTCCCCCCACCCTCACTCTCATCCATCGTGCCGTACCCCTAGGGCTTACCTGTCTGTTGCGTTCATCCATAATCCGTGTGATCTGAATCTTTTTCCTCCCCATCGTCCCCGTCGTTCTCTCTATCTCTCCTCTTTCCAAAGAACTTTATGCTTTCTTCTTTCTTCTCTCCTTTCTTTTCGTTCTCTTCTTGTCACTGTTCTGGCTCTTCCTTTATCTGTCTCAGCTTTCTATTTGTTCCAATCAATTCAAAGATCCCAGCATTCGTACCTGTAAAACAGAAAGAAGAAAAGAGGGGGAAGGGAAGCATTAAATAAAATGAAATATGGCAAAATACTGAAAAAAATAAAAGTGGCATCATGGAAGCCACTAGGGAGGGCGACAAAAGACAAAGAATCTGTCAACAATGTTGTAAGAAGTGCTGTGTTTTTCAGTGCCGATATCATGCAAATCAGTTTTTTGCATTTTCTTGTCTTTTTTATATATTTTTTTTTTGCTCCGGTAGCAACTATGAGAGGAGACAGTGCTGTCAAGATCTCGCCTCGTTCACAGAGAGTTTGACAGTGTTTTGGAACTGCTGCTAACTTAAACACTAATCACCAATACTGTAACATTACCTTTAGACTGAGAAATACATTTTGTTTCTTGCTGTTGTATTGGAAATGGAGTCTGCTGCTTTTCTTTAACTTTATCTTTTAGCACATCTAAACAGGCAAGGATCCACCATAGATGCTACGACAATCACATAAATCACAGTCAGAGGAAAAGAGTATTGGGTGCCAGTGGTAGGCAATATTAACAAACATGGGCATCCTGATAACAGCAATCAAAAGATATTCTGGCTATCCAAAGTGCATCATGGTACAATTAATTGTATGGTTGAGGTTTAAGTATCAGTTAAATGTGAAAGGCCTGTAAATGGCCCACTAGAGTGCTGAAATATCACTTTATGCACTTTTTCAAAGCAACACCCACAATATTATCAATCATTTGGTATATGTAGCTACGTATAATTTTTACACTTGGCTAGTGTAAAAAGTTATTCTTTTTAGAGACCACAACATGTGAGTTGTTAATAATAATAATAATAATAAAAATAATAATAATAATAATAATATATTATTATTATTTGCATATGAAACTGCCAAAGACACCATATTACTGAAGAAACCATCCCTGTATGTTATGAGTTGACATTGTCACAAAATCAGCACTAGAGGTATTCATTTTGTTTACATGAACATTTTCAGCACCATACAGTGTTTTCTCTCATTAGTAATCCTGTTTGTTTAGTTTTGGAAAGTTCTTTTGTGAAAAACTTTTGTGATGCTAAATTAATTTCATAGAAGACATAACACAAACTTGAAGCAGAGTGGATTACTAACGAGAAGAGGCCAGCCGCGGCAGACAACAGGGCTGCATGTGCAAAAAGGAGCACTAAAAAAGTTTGCATGAGTGAGTGACTGTCCGGAGCGTGCCTGTGTGCTGTACTGGATGTATGGTTGTGTGTTGGACGGTGAGCTTGGCTAAGCCCGAGCTCCAGTGCATCTCTCCAGAGTGCTAAAGTAGGCCAACCCAATCTATCTCAGGGAGGAGCAGAAGAACTGTTGTTGTGTTTTCTTTTGACAGTAGAGGTGATAACGTCCCTCGTTATGCAAATGAGCATCCCATTATTTAAGCTCAGTGCAATGCAGGGGAGCTGTCAGCATCGTCACATGAAAAAAAGGAAGAAAAAAGAAAACTCCATCTACGTTGCCTTTTTACCTCGACTTTCTCCTTCTTCTTGCATCTCTCCTTTCTGAACCAGATTTCCGGCACCTGGCAGCACAAGCATCAGACACCAATGTGGAAGACGACACTGCTTCACCAAAAGACATGTCAGTCTCACTCTCTCTTTCTATCACTCTCACGCTGTATTCTCTCCAACCGCCGTGTGCTATACCGCTCCGTCATTGCATAGTTTCCTGCACATAAACGCACTTGCCAGGCTTTCTCTTCTTGTTCAAAGATGCTCCTCTAACCTGATTTCTGATGAACCAGAGGTGACATGCATCAAGAAGCAAGAAATGTCCCCTGAACTTGTCAACAACATGCCATGGACTCTACCTCCAAAAACAAGTAAATAGATAATGAAAGATACTTGAGACAAAAGCAAAAACCTAGACATGAGTGATCACAAGCAAAATTTCTTTGTACCTGCCCTATGTCTGCATAAATACAGTCACATCAGGTAGGGCATCTGATATAAAAGCAAAACTATGCCAAATCAGTATGAGATAGAAACAAATTGTCAACTCTAATTAATTATTCACAATATTTGACTAAGTTGTGTGTGTTTTCTATTTGACATCATCCAAAAGGGAAAAGTACCAGACAATGAGGACAATAACGCAATGGATGACAATAACTTTTTCGAGTTGATGGCTCAGAATACGCCCACTTTTTGCGGAAATAAAACAAACATAAATGCATCATTTGGCAGTTTGGACAACAGCAAGAGTGTGTCATCATAATAACAACAAGATCTAAAATAACTTGGTGGCAGCTCTGAAGAGGCAATCCAAAAACATTTTAGCATAGCTGCGCCTAAACACACCCATCCATAGACAAACAAAGAACTGCCCCCTGGTAGAAAACAAAGAGGCATGTTGTCAGACAAACTCGGATTACAAGGCAACAGTAAGACGCTTGGCACAAGACAGCCAGACAAGGATATCAATCAAGATAGAGCACCTCCATCACAGGCTGACAGGATCCCCCCTCCCCCTTCTCCCAACAACACAGGGCCCGGGCACAGGTCCAAACAAGGGGGTGTTACCTCTGTGATCCCTGCCTTCTGGCCTCTTCTCAGCCCACTGCACACAGCTCAACCTCTCAATGTCAACACCCACTGGGGCAACACCTCGGGCCTTACGTAACAGTAATGCTAAGTCTAAGCCCGTGTCCTGAACACTTAATCCGCGCTTTTGGCTCCCAACTCCAGTCCAGCTCTCCCTGAGGTGAGCCACTGCTGCTGCCACTGCTTCTCAGGCACAAGCACACCCACAAAACACCCCACTATTTGTATATGGATCATTGAATGCTCCAGAAACATCTTTCTAGAGTGCTTAAGGGTCCAACAAAGGCTGATGAAGCGTAGCTGTAAGATTTGATTCACCATAATCACCCTGCATATAATTCATTGACTGTTAAAATACATTTTTTTTCTTGATTATACAGGCAGAACCTTTTGAAAATTCCCAGTCTCTTCCCTAAGGCTTAGACAATACAATATATAAAGTGGTTGGTTCTCAAATACCAAATGGAAAGATGTTGAAGCGATGTCAATACAGGTACATCTGATCATCCATTTTTTGGCCCGTTTATTTCTTCTATGTGTCATTTTCTCAGTCCCCACATGTCTTCCCCTCACCCACCTCCAACACCACACTTTCTCACCGCCTCCGCCCAACACAAATGCCAAGGCAGCCTCTGGATAAAGACTGCCCACCTCCACACTGGGCACGGGTCCCATGTTCCCTCTCCCCCAGTCTTTTTATTTCAAAGAGCATTGGTTAACTTAACCGATTACCACTGATTCATTCCAATCCAATTTATCTTCATAATGCCAAGACAGTGAAACATGGAGAAACTGAGGGAAACAATTGTAGGCTTAGTGAATGTGGTCAAGTGGCGCTGGGCAGTAATCTTCAGCAAGGAATTTCTCACAAGGGACTGACACTGACTTCTGACCTTGACAGGGCAATGGAGCTGTAATGTCATCTAAGACGAGAATAAAACTGACTAAGTGCCCAAGCAACAGTATCTCAATATTACTTAAGGCTTAATGCTTAAAGGTAAACAGTTTTTTTGTAATTATTGTTACTGACTGAAACTGTTCAAAGAAGAAGCAGGTAAACAGACTATTCATAATAAAGGTATTTAGCTATAAAATGGACTATACCAGAAAGTCCAGATTTGGTTCTTTAAGTTAATACAGAGTTGACTTCTAGTATTTACACTTTGAAGAGGTTGAAATGAAACAAAGTGTGAGAGTAAATACAGTATGAAGATGGCAAAGATAGCAGGCAGCAGTGGGTTTTGAACAGGCACCAGGCCTCTCCAGGGGGAGGGGAAGAGCGGTACCCACGACCCTCCCATCTGTTAAGCAGACGGACAGAGCGAGACAGAGCGGGAGAGAGGAGAGGGAGGATGGAGGTTGGGGGAGGATTCAGCAGCACATAGATGTAATGAGCTCTCTCTCTCTCTCTCTGTGTCTCAAAAGTGGAGCTGAGAGGACGATGGGAACATCCAGACTCGGCACACCATGAGGCGTGATTCTAGGTCGCCTCTCTCCCAAGTGTTTAGTCACTAAAAACTAATATACAGAACATGGCGCTTTTTCACATTCTAATAGACAGTCTGTAGGGTGCTTGTTAATGTGGCTTTGTTATTGAGGACAGACACTGGAGGCAGACCCACAGAGCACAAAGAGGAACTTTACCTTGACTCATACTCGGGACTTTTGTGTCACTTGGAAATACAATGAGAAAACAGAGAATTAGACGAAACTCAATTTCTGAGAAGATTTGGTTAAAAATGTTCCTTTCAAAGAATTGTGAGGAAGTACATTTTTTTATCTTAAAGTGTGTAATTCTGCTGATTCTGATATTCTCAAACCCGAATTCATGTAATAGCCAATTTGGGAAGGTGATTTATCGTGAAGGGATTATCTATGTTTTTCTTAAAAGCCCCACCTTGGCAGCCCTACCCAGTTCATGGTACATCTGCAACACATTCGGTTAAAGCATGTGTCCCATAAAATATAAGAAAACACAAGTATCCCCTATCCTCGGAGGAAATGTGGTGGCAAGGATTTTGAAATAACATATTACAGTGCAGTGGGTAAACCTTTTAGGAGGTGTATGGTACATTAAATAAACTCAGTCTCTTTTCAAATAAACTCACATTTCCTTGTAGACAGCAATGAAAAAGCACTTTAATATAGTTCTCAAAATCAGTAACAGTGATCTACAGTACTGTGAAAATGATGTACTGGAAAAATGATACAGATCGTTATAACTGTGATATAGGTATGGTCAGTGGAAGAGCATTTAGCCCTGACCTACTGTAGATCAATAGTACAAGACCAGATGGAGATCCAGAAAAACAGATACACTCCTCTAGTTTTTAATTATTTATTTTTGTGTATTGATTGAACTTTTTATTAATTGCTTATTTCTGTGTAATATGTCATTATTAAAATAGACAGATATTTGTTTTGTTGGAAAAGTTATTTAGATGAGTGAAGATGTTGTGAGACAAAAGAAAGTATGGGGTAAGAATAAAATCACTAACCACCAAGTTGGTAGTGAACAGAAAATATGTATCCGGTCTTATATATGTATTGTGCCCCCTAATGTCATTATAGGCTATGTCTTCTTTTGGGTAGCGCTGCACTGCACTCCCATCTGTCAAGGCGAGATAGGCAGGGTGACGAATGGCTATCACTGCAATACTTCTTTAAATCCCTACTCCCTAATGCCACCTACCCCCAGCCCACACGCCCCTCATCCAACACATATTAATGCGTGCTTCTTAAGGCAAAAGAGTGACCGAACGCTGGGTGGTATCCCAACTGTAGGTGGTCGTCAATGGCTTCTCTATTAGGGCTAATTTAACATGTTACCCGCTAAAGAGATTAGCAACATGTACATGCAGGGATTAGAGTGATAGTGGTGGATTATCTTGTAATGTTGCTTTGCCTCTCTCTCTCCCGCTCCCTTTCTCTGGCTAAACTTGAATGTAAATTGTGTGTCTTCTATGTGTTAGAGGATACGTCTCACCTGTCTCACTCTATAAGCTCATGGTTTAGTCGGATCATTAACAAGGTAGGGAGCGTTTCACATGTATTCTATTTTCAATCTTTGCGTGCCTTAGAACAGAGACACCTGCCTATTGATAAGGATGAGACCGAGCCAATAGCCCCATGGTTTGGCACTGCTATTTGACACTATCCTGACAAGCCCTGCATAAGTGTGATTGAAAAGTTAGAAAAGCCCAACATGACTTCATTTGAACTTTCAACTTAATTAATTATTGGCCTTGGATCTGGGGACAAAAAGAGAAGAGGTATACTTAATATGAGGAACAATTAAAGGTGTGAGAGGGGTTTCACATTTTTAATATTGCAACAACGACAGTTTTCAGAGATTCTGAGATGTAAAACATTAAGCAAGCACACTGAAGACTTGTTTTGAATATGCAATTACAATGGTCTTGGAAGTCTGCCTTTCCTGTTTACAGCTTTGGGAAGTCACTTAGTGGTTGTTGTTGTTCTACATATAATTATGTCATTTTGCCACAAAACTAAGTTGAAGTAAATATAAGGTATATTTGTGTCAATAAAGCTTGGTTGAACCTCAGGTCTATGTCCTGTATTTTAGATATGTCCCTACGTCCGCACGTTTGGAATAAAATAATGACTTTTAAATTAAATCCCATAACTTGCATCAGTTGGCATCATAAAATATTCAAATTAGAGATACAGTACAGGATAGTGAAAAGAAAAAAAGCTGGATGCTTCATATGTTGTCATAATCTAATCGTGTGTATTCATCAAGGGTTGACCAGACATACAAGGATGTAGAATGTGGCGCATGCCCTTGGTTTGAGCAGCTGCACACCTCACTCAGCACCAGCATACAGGCCCTCAGAGCTGCAATGGAGACAGGTAGCCATCAGTCAGAGCCCGCGCACAGGCAGGTGAGAGCAATCTTTCCGTAGCTCATTGCTGACTTCCCCCCCAAGGACAAAATGACTTGACACGACACATCAAGTCCCCCCTTTGAAATGAGGCCAAGGGCTTGTGAGGCTGCAGCTGCTCAGGCCAAAACCAACCAACAAGAGGGTAAAGCAGGCAAACAGAAGCAGCGAGGTAGAAGGTAATGAGAGTTAGGGCAGCTACAGTAATAGTAGTGATAAAAAAATAATACAGTGGTACCTCTAATACAGTGGTACCTCACCTTACGAAAGACCCAACGAAAATTTCAAGTTACGAAACGCCTTCACGTTAAATTTTAGTCTCTAGATACGAAAGAAAATTCAAGTTACGAAAAAAAATTCAAATAATGCACGCTCAGCCACACACATTATACGCTTTTCTCAGACTGAATTTAAACTTTTCTCACATTTGTCTCTCGTTTAAACACTCAAACTTTCATACATTTTCAACTAAATTATTAATAGTGAAGTGTGGGGGGAAGGGGGAGGGGGGAGAAAACTGCGCGCGGACACGTGTGATAGCGCAGCATGACCCGGCACAGGGCTGCCAGCAGGTCTAGACCTGGACTAAACCAGGACTGGACCAGGACTAAACCTGGACTAAACCAGGACTAAACCTGGACTAAACCAGGACTAGACCAGGTGGATTAAAGCGCTGCGCGCGGGTCTAGTTCATGCACTCAGACTGCGTGCGGTCCCCCTCGCTGCTCGCCTCAGCCGTGACTCGAAACGAAACCAGGAAATAGACCCGCACGCGGTGCTTTAATCCACCTGGTCTAGTCCTGGTTTAGTCCAGGTTTAGTCCAGGTTTAGACCTTGGTCTAGACCTGGTATAGTCCACGTTTAGTCCTGGGTCTACAGTCTCTACGCAGAACACAATGCTACAATATAAAAAAAAGTTACACTATAAAAAAAAAACTTGGATCCGGGCCTTGGAACGAATCAGGCTTTTTCCATTGAAATAGCTACTCAACTTACGAAAAATTTACGTTACGAAACCACTTCTGGAACGAATTAATTTCGTAAGGTGAGGTACCACTGTAATAATAATAAAAAATAAATCCAAGTTGAATTCCGGCCATGCATTTTGATTAAAACACAAATTTGGAAAAAAAAAAAAAAAAAAGCATAATATTAAATCGTGGCAGGTCACTAGACCCAAGATGATAAGATTTAAATGGAATATGGAATTGGTTTCACTGTGGCAGCACACAACTGATGGTAAAACAAAAACAGCTGAAGCTAAGTTTCATCTATCAGCATAGTCACTTTCACTTCTTCTATTTTACATTTCTCCATAAAAATGTGTTCCACTGTCAACTACCTATAGTATATATGAGTAAGTCCACCCCCACTTATGCCCTATGAAAAGAAAAATAGAAAATACATTAATGAAGGATAAAGCATGCGGTGGAATTGCAGAATAAGCCATTGGGTGACTGTACCCTGCCCCCACAGGAACAGCCGGGAGTCATGTCACTAAGAACACAAAGCACTGACATATTCACCCAATTATGTTCCCCGCCATGTATGACAATGTCTCAGGATGTTAGCAATGTTCACTGATGGAGGAGAAGGCCGGCATGGATGTGTGCGTCAGGGGTCAAATTACTGCCTATATATGCGTGTATTTGCATCCATGCACTATAAGAATTTTCCTTCTGACCTCATAATTCTTCTTATTAGGGCTGCCCACAATGAAGGAAATACATGAGAAGAAAAGTAATGGAATTATGATTGCAATATGTGCAATATAATTTTGTACTTTTTCACACTGACTTATGAAAATATTACTGTAGGCATTATTTAAACAATGATCTAACAGTACCTTTGCACTAACTTCAGTATCTTGGTAAAGGTTGAATATGGTGAATGCATTCTGATAACGTAGCATTTCTGGACACAGGCCTACTCTTAGCCCTTATTGTACTTTATCAGTTCTAGACATCACATTCAACAATCTCACTGATGATCTCGTCACACACTCCCCCATCCCTTACACTTTTCCTGTGCCACGGCATTCTAATCACCCTAATTAAAAGCTTTGTTCATTTAGAAATCTCTGATGACAATTTGTCTCACTCTACCCCTACAGCAGTGGTGGCTGTGAGGAGAGGAGAATTAAATTTGATCTTCTGACAGCAATTATTAAATGCTCCCTCCTGGCCTTGATTGAGGGCCGCAGGCTAATGCTAATGTGGCTAACCGTATAGAAGCATTAGCTTACAAGGTACTTTGCGTCAAACAACCAGAAGGGTTAAGTTCAGATGAACTGTGTGTTTTTATCTGTTTTGCCCATGTAAAACCAAAAAATGAAGAAGATCTTGGTGAGAAAATATCTCAAGCCTGGATAAAGTTTTGCGTTGGGTATGGGTAGGGTCACTTCTACATTCTTGACAAATCCAAAAGCAAATCATAGCACTTAAGATAAAATGCAATGCCTCAGAAAGGGAAAAAAAAAAAAAAAAAAACTTTGGGGAAGTCGTAAAAACAACATTTGCCCACACTAGCACGCAAACATAGTTTTAAGAAGAAGTGGCAAGAACCACTATTTTAATGAATGATATGTACAATAAAGCACACAAAACACTAATTGAGAAAAACCTGCAACTACAGCATGCCTTCTTGCTCCTGACATCACCTCTGTCTCAGTGTAATGCAGACAAGAAGAACAGGGATGTCCTTCACTAATTCGACCTTCTGTTTTTTTTTTCTTACTGTCTCTGGTCCCTGTGCTCTCCACGGAAACCGAGTAACCTAGATCACAGATGAGCGAGCAAGAGACAAAACGAACAAGACAGAAATTGATGCCAAAGACTTGCTCTTCCGCAAACAAGACGTGTAGGATTCCATGATTTATATACACAAATTCTAGGTACAATCTTGGCTTTTTTTTTTAAGAGAAATGACACTATGCCATTTTGATGTTAATAACACAGGGTTGCAGTCAGAGGTTCAGGTTTCCAGAGGAGTGGTGGGTGTAAGAGGAGTAGGTTGTATAGAGTGTGTGGCTTCATACAGTACCTACACATGAGCCTGTGTTTAGGGGAGTGGCCCCCACCAAGGCCAGAGCCACGCCAGAGCCAGGCCTAGCCTCTCATTAGTCATGAGCCAGCTGCCGCACTGCTTTTTGGAGTGGTTAAGGGGTAACCGGCGAGGGTCTGGCACTTCCACTGTACTCCACTCCCAGCGCCATCACAACCTGACCTCATCAAAGAGAGCTCTCGTAATTTGTCACAGAAAGCAGCCAATTAACATATGTTAAGGGAGGAGGGAGGACAAGAAGAAGGGAGGAGAAGACGGGAGGCTGAGTGAAAAAAGATAGCGTATGATTAAAGAGTCTGCACAGCTGCATGAAATCAAGATGGCAAAGAGAGGTTTGAGAGAGACCTCAGCCCTAGTAATCTGATAAAGCTTACTGTTACTTAACCCCATCAGCTAGTGAGAGTGGAAGAGCCATAGAGAGGGCGAATGAAATAATAGACAAACAAATATTAAAATCACTACTGTGACA
Source organism: Paratrypauchen microcephalus (assembly GCA_036785185.1). Lineage (NCBI taxonomy): Eukaryota > Metazoa > Chordata > Actinopteri > Gobiiformes > Gobiidae > Paratrypauchen > Paratrypauchen microcephalus. Next base: position 2,937,572 of record JAVJIX010000081.1, on the reverse strand, counting down.
CTACGCTCTGGCAGGATGCCTCACATCTCAATATGTGGCTACAGCAAAAACCGGTGAATCTTACAAGATGACGGCCCCTCCCCTGGCCATCTCTATACTGTTTCTGCTAGTTCAGGAGGAAACAAAATTTCGATTCACTATATGTCATGTACATATGGTTTTTCGACAATAAAGCTAACTATGAACTATGAACTATGAACTATTATAAAACAACACTCTCAACACAGCCTATTTCTGGCCTAAAGACCATCACAGAAAAAGCCTTTTGGGAATCTTACATTATCTTCTAAAAATGTATCATAAATATGGTAAAGAGCAATTTGATGAAACAAAAGTGTGTTTTTTACTCTTTCTCCAAGATCGGAAACAAGTTCTAGAGTTGTTTGTTTGCACTGAAATCTTTGTTCGTCGCGGTGGGTTTTTGCTATTGTGTACTTATTTATGCATGTTGGTGAGCGCGCTGTCTATGTGCAAGTGCGTGCGCATGTCTGTTATTGGGATGTTGTTGTTGTAGGAACATCTTGTGAAGTGACTTGTGTGATAGTTTGCCTTGTTGTTGCATTCGGTGGCAGGCTGAATGCATTAGCAGTGCACGATGATGGTATTGTGTGTAGTGCCGTCTCTCAGCCACCTCTGCCTTGTCTCTCCACAGCAGCTGATCACACAGCCTGACACGCATCTTTGGCTCTTTGTCTTCAGCGCCGATCCTTCACCATACATATGGCTATGACTCTTCCAGCGAGCTGAAGAAAGGAGGCGGGGAAAAGCTTTAAACAAATTTGAGTGATTTTTGAATGTGCGTCAAGTCATGGGGAAGTCCCCCTAACAAAAAGAGAAGTGATTTAAAAAAAAAAAAAATCCATAACAGAGTTTAAAATAGAGACCACAAATGGAGAACATACCATGATCTATAGATAAATCATGAATGTTTTTTTTCCCTCCTCGTCCTTGTCTCTTATCCGAGCCATCAAGCACCAATTGTTATTTATTCCTTTTTCATATTTGGGAATCTAAGACCAAAGCAAAGGAGCGGAGGAGAGAGTGAGTGTGGGGGGTGGAAGGGGTTCATAGGGCCTGGTTACATTTTCTCTTCTTGGTGCAGTTCAGGAGCTGCTGGTTGAGAGGAGGACCTGGCTGCCTGGAGTTCCCCCCACCAGCGCTACCAGCACTCAACTCCCTGCGCAGCAAGCACAGCTGCACCGTTCACATAACCTCGCCTGCCCCCTCCCACTCCCCCAAGCTAATGATAGCAGAGCACGTCCCCTACACAAGGCAACAGCTTTTTCCACTTCATGCACTCTACATAGACAAACCCGCAGCGAGCACTGGACACAAACTAGTGGGCACAACCTATCCCCTTTCCTCTCTTCATTTTTCTCATATCATTCAATTTCTCCCCCCATGCCTCTGTCCTGAGAAAAATCCCCCTGGCCTCATGACGAGCGCGGGCCTGAGAATGTAACACACAAACACACAGTTCCCCTCTGCACAACCCTGCGCAGCAAGTGACCTGTATCACAGCTGTGTGTGGGAAGCTGGGCTGGTGGCTGTGTTCCTACCACAACCCACTGTGTGAATGCATATTTTTGTATGTACCTGCACATGTAAGCTCTGAGCTCTTCTGCTGCAGGCTCATAACATGTATGCAACTGTTTATTAAATATTCTATAAGGCTTTAATGAAGGAGCTGGAGGTCATAGAGGCCATGTATAAAAAGGGGGAAATTGTGATTGATTGTGCATAGACTTCTCTATTGCCTAAAGAAGAATGTACTGTATATACAATACTCTTTTCTCATAGAAATAATTAATAATTGTGGTAGCCAAATTTCACCCTTGAATCCGATGGGCTGCGATTTTTCTACCATATTATTTTGTCAATAAGTATAAATAGTTTAAATACATCTGTCCTGAATGTGTTTTGTATGAATCAGCAGTAGCTTGAACACAGGTTTCTTCTTCACCTACACAATATTATTCAAATAAACAACTCATTACAGGTGTACTTAACTAAAGAGAGCTGGCAAAGACTTTGTTATCGTTCCTCTCTTCCAATGAAGCAATAGACGAGAGCAAGAACGTAGAGAAAGTATAAGTTGTTATCACATAAGTACTTATAATGTACACCTCCATGCTTTGTCTCGCTCCTCTCCTCCTGCTACCCTCTAGCCTTCTCTCCTTCGCATCTTGTCCCCTGGGGTTTTTGCTCTGCTCTTCCTTGTTTTTCGACCATCTCTTAGAACTGGGTCATCAACAGACAGTACGGCAGCATTTTGAAGAACATGGGCAAGAAAAAAGAGCCGTTCTTTCCATGAGAACAATCCAGTCTTCTTTAACAAGTGGCCCGCTTATCAAATTAAGCTGTCAAAAACACATTAATAACAGGCAGGCACTATTCCCTTTACAGAGACGAGTGGAGGGAGAAAGCACACTGGTAAAAGGGAATGATTTCTTACATGTGTGAAGAGGTAGTCCTCTAGCGTGGATAGAGCTCTTAGTGGTCTTTTTCTTATGGTTTTAATCAATTCTCTGATTATAGAGGAAAGATGCACAAAAGTATGGATAATTTGAAAGAAAGAAAAAACAGTAACAAAAATAATAATTACATTTGACAATTGGATGTTGGAGTTGGAAGGATTTTATATGATGGAGAATATGTTTTGATTTTTGGTTTCAACCCTAAGTCGGTAGACAATGTGAAGAAAAGACAGCAAGTTAACACTTTGTGTGTTGTTCACATGACAGATGCCTGAGTGGCAGAAATTAAATTAACAAGACATCTTGGCATACAGATGGCAGAGAGGAGCGAAAACCACCTTGTGACCTTACACTCTGAGTTGAAGTGTTGCAAAAACACTTGTGATTTGAAGGCTCCATTGTGCTGCCTTGACACTTGGTTTTAAACTGAAGAAGTGTCAGTAAAGTTCAACTCTGGACCCTCTAAGTCTCTGGACTTTTCCTGTTTGCTTTAGGCCCAGTGGCCAGCTCTGTCGTAGTCTGGAGCAGGATGGAAGTGACGTAGGTCTGTGCTGTAAGACTGGAGCCACGACAGGTATCCCCCACACTTCCTCAGCTATTTATAAAGTCCGGCACGGGGGCCAGAAATAACACCCAGTCCATTTTTATCCCAAATAATGAAAGACGGCAGTACAGCTCACTAACACTCTAACGCTCTGCTGCCGAAATACAAAGGCTCAAAATATCCATCAAGAAAATCAACTACAAAGAGCAACAAAGTTAAAACTTCCTTCGACAGTGATCAAGCGCTTTTGTCTTTGAGCACATAGACACATACACCCAGCAGACAAAAGTCAATATCAAGGCTGAGCTATTTCTGTAGAGAGCACTATTTAGGAAGTGTGGGCCGGGTGCCAGTATTCTCCTCAGTATCGTCTGGGCGTCACTGCACCGCTCCCACTGTTATACAAACTCTCCAGCCTCCATTGTGAGTGCGTGAGTGTGTGTGAGTGTGCATGCCCTGTATACACACAAGGTTATTTGTTTTTCCAGCGGGTCGAATCACAGTGCCAGGTGAAAGCATCTATTGGCAGGACGGGAGAGGAGAGTGTGGAGCGGTGTGCGATCACAAGGCCCCCACTTTGCCCAGCAAACCTTGAAGTAAATCGGGAGGGCTGGAGTTTCAAACAAAGTGCCCCCTCATTCATTATACATGCAACTGCACTGAAAATCTCCTTCCGCAACACCATCTCCTCTCTTCTCTCCCTCTCTCTTCTTTCTTTTTTCCAGACAGAACATCCATAAAGTATGAATAAAATTAATGACATCACGAGCTGCACTTTGGAAGAGCCACTGTTAGGAAAAAGCCATACATCACAGGCCTCAAGGAGACTGGCCAAAAAGGAAAGAAATGAGTAGGGGTGTGAGGGGGCGTTTCTTCACCCTCCACTGATTGGAAAAGAACAGGTTGGATACAATGGAGAGATTAAAGTATTTAGTTATGCGGAACTTTGAGCCTGTCCCGGGAGCATTCTTCTCCAGAATCACGTGGGAAAAACACAGATGACAGAGAAAGTGCTGTGAACTTCTGTGTTTTCATTGATTGTATAAACACAGACTGCTTTAGCTTTCACATCATTTTACTGCTGAAAATAAAGGTCAACATAATGTATTGTTTTGACCTAAAAGACACTACACTATGTTTTTAGAGCAATTAATAAGAAACTTAAGACTTGCCTTATTTTGTTTCAATCTCAAAGCCAATGGGTAAAATGCCAAATGCAGATTTATATGTAATACAGAGCTAGATGAACACAATTTCAGCATGAGTCTGCCCCAGGGCAGCTGCGGCTACAACAGTAGTTTACACCGCTGAGTGTGGAGTGAATGAATAAAGCACTGTAAAGTGCTTTGGGTGTCACGAAAGGCACTAATGCAATGACTGATTGAACTAAAAATGAAAATTATTTGCCACATATTTTGTGAAAATTTCACAGCCGTGGCATAAGGTACAGCTTTAGTAGCATTTTGCATTATAGGCCCAAACTTCATTCGCAATCAACCAGACGTTTACAGAAACTTTAAAATCTTTAAAAAGATTATTTGAAGTGCATTACAAGAGTGTGACTGAGTAGAATTCCCTATCAAGTGTGAAGACATGCTAAAAATACCAAGAACATACAGTGAACGGCGTGGTGGTGGCAGCAGCAGGTTGTGAGTGAGCAGGGCTTTCAGATGGATGTGAGGCCAGGGCACAGTGCTACCTCTGTGCATCTCACCGGACCATGTTGCAGAATGACTAGGCTATGTTGCTGCCGTGACAAAGATAAATTACCGCCACTGAAAAACATTTCTACATTTTTTTTTTTTTTTAACACACGGTGCACACTCTCTCACTTCTTTTCCTTGACTTGCTTTTTTGGGCCACTGGGTGTAGTCCAAATGTGCCACACCAAAGAGATGTAAAAGGGGAGGTGAGGAGAGGGGTTTTCTAAGATATATTAAGATGAAGTCGTTCTCCAACACGTGTCTTTTATGACTGAATATGGCTGTACTGTAACACTTTTACCCTCAAGTGACCCCAGAAATAAAATTGAAATGAATTTTAAACTATTATGCAAAAGTTTTAGTTATGTGTGAACATTCAATTTGAACTGAAATTTTAATAAACTGTTTAAAACAATGAAGAAAACAAAATTCTGTTCACATGACGAGTGGTTCATTGTTGCAGTTTGTTTTAACTGATCTTTTTTCATAATTCTTATTACCTCTTTGTTCATACCATGCATTACAACTTTTTGCTTAGTAATTTAGTTAAGATAGTTAGTATAATCGTTTTACCTGTGACATAAATCTCCAATAAATCTATTTCGATTTCGACAAATAAAAAAAAAGTAAGCGACTCATAACAACTGAATTCAAGCAGGGGCCTTCATCCTGCTCCATGTTTACACGAAGAAGTCCTATCCGTCCTGTTTCTCTTTGTCTTATCATTCAAAGTTTGCCGCTCACAACGGACCCATAGATTTTCCTCCCTTCTCCAAATATTTCTGGGAGCAGGCCTCAAAGTTATTCAAAGTTTAGCGAGGTGTCTCTTTAGGTGGGCCACAGCTGACGATAGCATTGTGTGGTCAGGGGTGCCAACAGGACCAGACCACCCAGCAGCTGCAGCTTAGACGACCTACAGGCCAGGCAGGAAGGAGGAAACAGGAAGTAGAAAGAGGGTCCACCGCATCCTGTCCATCATGACATCATAATGACTATAAGAATACCTGTACACATGTGTATATAGTGAGATGTGTGAGCTAATGTGTCCAAATAATTTCCCTTGTGGATCAATAAAGTCCGTCTAAGTCTATATGCTTGAATGTACTGGCAATACAGAATGTGAGGCAGTATATCTAACGTTGTATAGTCTTTTGTACAGTTTTTATGAATTACTTTACGATTTAAGGTAAATCAAACTTGAAACAAATTGATTTATTATAGGCTTATTTTTAACTAAACAACTATATACTTTATTGTGTGGCTGTATCGTACTAAAACATAGTATTCAATATTCATCTCGAGTTTTATGACTGTTCCCTCATTCCAACACTTCAAATCCTCACATCACAGCAACAGAAAAGACAAAAAAGAAAAAAAGAAAAAAAAAAAAGCCATTTTCATATCAATAAACAGTAGCAACAACCTCACACAAACTCGGAAAAGAAGAAAAAAGGGCATAAGCATTCTGCCACACAAACAGCAAGAGAGACAAGAGACTAGGAAACATGCACACACACAAACTTAACAAAGAAACCCAGAAAACACAAAGCCCAGCGCAGCCAGAAGTCGACTATGCAGAGATATTCTTAAGTGTGTTTTACAATACAATTAAACATCAAAGAGGGGTATATTCCTCTGTGATCCTCAACACCCCAGTGTACAAGCCCCAAACATCCTCACAGACACACGCACATACAAGAGCTCAACGTCACTGCTAATTACTCGATAGAGACTGAAGAAATCTATTCATCATTATGCAAAAAACAAGACGTATTCAAATGTATGCATTCCATCCAGTGTAACTCCCTCACTGCTTCTGTTATTTACTTTAGATCATTACTTTTTAAGATATCGCAGTGTATGTGATGGGACCGGTGCTGACAAGAAAATAGGAAAGCGTTATGATGCCATCAAATTAAAAATGACAATAAGAAATGTATATTTGGGACTTAACAAACAAATCTATTAAAAAATGAAGGAAAGTAAACTCTTAAACTTTTGCTGTGTCCAAAGAGCTTGCTTCTAAACATAGTCTAAATTGCTTGATACACAATAATGTTTCCAGACAGTTTAACTGATTCTATGCGCTCCCTTTTCTAAGAAGTAAATATGATTTTCCAGAATTGACTTTTATATTACCTTCTCGTTTTGAGCCAAAGGGCATGAAGTCCAATTACACTACTTCCAATATCTTACCGGCCCGATCTCGCCAACCTGCAATCTGCAAATGAGCGCTTTACTGATGTTTAACTGTGCAAACTGGGCAAACCCTTCTGAAAATATTTGAGACCATTAGCGGAAAGAAAAAATGCTTGAAAAGAAGGTGCTGGAAAAAATGGGACCGTTTAATTATTTGCTTAGATGTAAATTTTACAGGTTTTACATTTTTCAGGTGTTTTTACAGATCTGGCAGTGTAGTGTATTGTATGACTTTAGTGAAACTTTAATCCCTTCTCTCTTTTTTTTATCTTTACGATCAAATGTGGAGCCCGAGGCAACTTCTTTTTGTCTTTGCCCTTCTCAGCCTCTTTATAATAGACATTTAAAGCACAAATATTAGCCTTCCTCCGTTTCACATGGCTCGATGCGTTTCTTCCCCTCACTTAAGTAAAGCTTCCCTTAGCCCCCCATGTACAGCAAAGTGCCCTGACAATCGGCTCAGGGCTGGGGCCAATCACAGCCACACGTGCCCTTTAAATCCCCTCTGTAAGAAAGGGTAAGAGTGTTGTCACTGTTGGTTTTGTGAATCAGCGCCCATAATCCTAAATGATTTGTCAAGTGAGGTAAAAGTTCTTAAGACAATGGCCTATTATATCAGGGAACCAGCGTGTGAGTTGTATAATAAAAATGTATTTGAGTTCGCTGCGTGTATGTGTAAGTGTGTGTGTGTGCAGTGGCAGGTCCACATGCGAGGAGCGCTCACCTTCCTCTGAGCGGATTAACCTAACACTAAATCCCAAGAGAGCAACAGGCCAGACAGGCCACACAGAACAGCTTCATTGACCATAAGCACAAGGGGAGAGGCCAAGTGTGAAAGCTTTCTTATAAACGCTTAATGAACTACAACTACTTCAGTAGAAAACTAACTAATTAGTCATTAGGATATGATGGGTTAAATTCATGTATAGTGATAATTAAATACAGGCAACAGTTATTGTCTCCATAAGAAATGAACTTTAAACAGTGCCTATATTAGATGTATCAAAGTGCATCACACTTTTACAGATTTGGTGTCATTTTCATGGTGTCTTTTCGGGGTTTATAAAATGTCAATAATTTATATTTTTACATTAGGCTGAGTCCTTATCTATAATGTGTATACGATTCAATTCATGTTATGTACAGAGCACAGCTTCTCTTGCATTTAAGATTTCAAATTGTTTATAAATAAATAAATAGTCTATAAATAATAAATAAATCAAAAATACCCCAATACAGATTTAAAATGAATATGCTTTACACTGTAAAAATGTGTAGTTATTACTAGTTATTTACTTTTTAAAGCTTCCGTTTATAAACAACATATACAGGTAAAGAGAAGTTCGCACCACAAGCGCTGTAAATTATAAAGTACTCTGTGGCAGCTTTCCTCTCTTGTTCTGTCTCATTTCACACGATGATTTTATTTAGTTTAATAAGAAACAATACAGTGTTGTTTTACTGCTAAGTATGTCACATTTGAAAAGTGCTAGAGGTTAATTGGTGTCACGATTAATCATCTGCAACAGGTTTAATAAAGAAACATTACAAATGCAAAAACTGAAAATGTAAGTCACACTTGATGGTGCTAATGTGTTTTACACATATTATTATACATATTTTTAGAAGTAAAAAAAAAAAGAAGTAAGTATTAAATCCTTAATTTCTAATTGTATGTTATGTAAAATATGCTATAAACTCCAATCAGGTTCAAATGAAACAAGTTAAAAACTTGCAAAAAAGCAAAAAAGTTGTAATAAACTGCTTTTTCAATTGAAGTGTAAATTATTAATTTAAGCATATTGTATTGTATTGTATTGTATTGTAGCTAAGGCCAATCTGTCATCTATACAGGGGCTTCTAAGTAGCAAGTGTCTTATTATTATAAGACAGATTATAATATTAGGTTACAAGCAAATCCTGGTATCCTGACACTAAAACTACTGAAAGTGAAATGAACTTTTACTTCAGTACTTGTACTTATTTAGACAGTTGTTGAGGATTTCTAATCAGCAGACATTAGTGCGTTTATAGTTGAGTGTAGTTTGGATATCTCCGAGCACATGAGGGAACAGGACGCAGCCTGTCAGTGCTGTGTGCGCCTCATGTAGACACGAGAAAGCCACACAAGGTCGACACGCCACAATAAGGTAAGACAGGAGGCAGACCTTGACTCTCCTAAAAGCCCATAAAGAGCTATTTGATGTCAGCGTGTAATTATATGACATAGCTGTCACGGGCGTAAGTCGATCGGGGTCACAACAAATCAATAGACGCACTTACTGTACTTTGTAGAGGAAGCGGCGCTCCCGAGAATGAACCGTTAAGTTTGTCCGTGGAAAAAAAAAAACACGTCGCCGCGACTGTGGGTGAAAAAGTGCGTGCCAAGTGAGTGTACAGTACTTACTTCATTTCATGTGAAGAAGACGGAGAGGTGAAGGTAAAACAAGAAGTCCGCCCCGCAGTTCGGTCCGGGCGGATGACAGGAACCAAAAGAAGCCGCTGGTTGAAGGGCAGGGAGGACTTCTGGGAGAGACGCACTTAAAATCCAGAAGCGCAACTTATAACAAAATAAGCTTGGCAAAAAAGTAAGCTATGGTGTAAGCTAGTTTGTCTGCGTGGAAAGTCTGTCTCTCCTGTTGTGTCGCCGTGTGCCTCTCTCTCTCCTTGTGCGCGCTGAGGTGTGGGTCTGGTGTGGACTGGTCGCCGGTGAGCGCTGCGCAGGGATTCGCTGTGCGCTTCGCTGAAGGTGGTGCTCTTCTAAACTGCCGGACGTCTTGAGCTCGTGGTAATGTTTGTCAGGGGGGCTGCTATTCACTGTTCCGCTGCACAGTCCTGATTCCTGACCCACACTGTACGCCTGAGCCCCTCTCGTCTCTCCCCCGTGCAAGCAGAAGTAATCGATTTTTTTTTCTTTTGGCTTCTGTAAAAAGGGGGCGGGCTAACATTTCCCAACTTAATGAAATAGGCACAGCCACTAATGCTTTTATTATCACTCCAGCTCCGGGTAGAGTGGACTTCCAGTTTGGTTCTGAGTAGCCAGCCTAGTCCGCAGCTCTGGTTACGTTTAACATAAACTTTTCTTTACTTTTACGCACAGGTTACGCACACATATTTATTTTTGATAATGCAATGAAACACTAATAAAAGTCTAGTTTTCTTTGTCGTTTTTGTTATTAGTCACTAATTTACTGAAAGATAAACTTAAACTCTGTTATTAATACAATGAACACATAAAAATGCTTATAAAAGTGAGCTCAATCAGTTCTACCAAAACCACAACAATTTGCACTGATTTCTTGTGTGTGTTTTTTTCTTATATACAGGACAAGTGCTATCTGCTTTCCCAATTCCCATTGTCTCCAACCTCCCGCTGCATGCCGCCAATCACTCTCCAAGACTTGACTATCTCCAGATACAGATAAGGACTATACACAGACACAGAGACACCATGCATGGGGGGAAATTACCAGGCCTTTATCCATACAACCAAATGATTTTCAAAACATCCACTTGACTCTCACTGCGACAAGAACGATTAGAGCAGCAAGTTTGCCACTTCAGATAAGACCCCCGGATATCTGAATATATGGAGATGAGTCTTAGATAAATCTTGTAATATGGCTCTCCTATTGTAGATTTCTATTGGATGAATGCTGTATTTGTGAGGAAATTTGGCAGACAAAGAAGTAAATTTTAAAAGATAAAAGTGATAAAAGTTGTGTCACAAAGAGTAGTTGTGTACAATACAGTACCTACTGCTAGGTCTCCTTAATATAGGATTGATTATGTACACATAATGTGAAGATACATTTGATTAAAGGCAAATGCCAGATTATATTTTTGGTAGAATTACCTTTAAAAACTTGTAGTTGTGAACCTACAAATCAAAACCTCAGGTAAATAAATAGTATTAAGTGATGCAAATTTTGAGACATCCAGGAATAAGATATTATCACTGACTAAAGTCCGGTTGGTTTAGATGAAGTACAGTTTAGTATTGTGTACTAAATAACATAACGTCAAATTTGTTTAACTATTTCTCTCTTTTAATTTGAAAAAAATCTGCCTTTTTTGGGTCAATATGAATTTGCAGATACAGATACTTAGTGAACATTTCATATTCATTATTTGTTTTTACTGGACTCATTATACCCTCTGACTCCCCCTACTGATACACTGCTAATAAATTTGTGTTGATGAATAAATCAAGCTGGCTAATCTTCTTGACGGATGCGCATTTCAGCCTTGGTAACTCAAGCTGCTGGTGTCTGGTGACTCGGGATACCACCTTCACATCACCTGACCCTTTAATCTTTAATAGCATTTCCTCTGGCCCCTCTGATCTCTATAATAATCGATAGGAGATGTCGTTGGTTTGACACATAGGCCTCGGGATCACAACATGGCAAGTAAGAATAGCATCAGATATCAGCAAAACATGTTCACCTTTAGCATGGCTTGAAAAGTGTCATTGGCATTGACATCCACAGTAGATTTGCACTTACCACTTTCTGTCTTCCTTCTTCAGTCTCGTAGCTTTCTTTGCGTTAGCGGGTTGTTGAGAGGTCCGTGCAGTGTTAGCGATGTCTTGAGGTTGTCTTGGTTGGCACCTGCAGGGAGTAACACATATAGGAGTATGAGGAGAAGGGAGATGAGTGGAGAACCTGCCAGCAAAATGGTAATTGCTCTGGCATAATGCACATCATGGACTTTTCATCTTTGTATAAGTGTGTGTTAAACAGCCATAGAAAATGCAGGGGAATAAAAACGGGGGGAGGTGGACTGAATATATTTGAATGGTATAAAATCATTAAACGTGCAAAACATAGCCTCATGCATATTCATACATGCATGTCTGACTTGTCTGCAGGGATGGACATACAGTAGTGAAGCTGTAAGGCAAAGTTGCAGTGTAGATGCCTGCCAAGATTAATGTGTAGGTTAAATCTTTGAGCTAACAAATAGACTGATATGGGATGCTTGTGGGAATAGGTCAGGTCTATTCTGTTGCAATAAGTACCACTCACCTACTGTGAACTAAATAGAAGTTCATTACTATTTATATTACATAGTCATAGATCGGGCGGTGTACTTTTACTTGTTTAGTGTGTGTCTTAGTCAACCAAAATGTGTAATTAGTAAACACGTTTTTGAATGAGGATTACAAGGATTTATATGGACAACAGAAATAAGAGGGCATGGAGCTAGAGTTTGGGAGCAACAGTTTAATCTGCCTTTTCACTGATGAACATGTTTTTTGTAGTACTTCTCTGTATATACAGTAGTTTTCACCTAAGATCCTAATAATTTTGACAGCTTTTACGAGTGTTATGCCTTAAAGATTGACGTCTAGAGCATGTCTTATGTTGACCAAGTATTTCTTTGCTTAATTACAAGTCTAGACACTAATAAGTTGTTAATTATGTTGTATTAGTTCAAATTGTGGTTAGCACGGGGGTAATATTTTTGTATACACACCGGCATAATATAAATACTATTTCTTTATATTATCTAAAATGTCCAAATATAAGTGTCAAAATAAACATGGCAGGCCTTGTTGGATTTTTTTTATAGTTTATATTATTTTCATTGCATTTTCTAAATCACACCTGTGTAATAAGTTGTTTATTAGGAAACTCCAGCTGCACAAGCAATAATATTTTTCTTCAGAATCGTACATGACATAGAAGTGACCATATTTTGATGCAAGCCTGGAATTAATGCTGTGATTAAACAGATTGCTGCTACACTGATCATGCTCAACCTGTCATCACAGTCCCTTCTCAGCATGTGTCACACCAGAGCCCAAATGTTTTAAAGAAGGCAGTCCTCCTCTCCAGTAACTAATAAACACAAACACATTTCTTTGGCAAAAAGGGCTGGGTGCAATCTGTCGTCAATCATGCGGAAAACCGTCTGCCTGTCACTGTAGATGATGTTGTCAGGCCCTGCACTACTACTCTTGAGAATTATCCAACGATTATAGCATCTCTTTGCAGTCTGTTCCTTCATTCCTTCACTCACTTTCTTGTTTTTGTCGCTTTTCCCGAATGATTTGGTGAAGGATACGCAGATGTGACAATGGATTGATGTTACATGATGTGATTACCAAAGTCTTCACAGGGGGCAGAGTCAGGGCCACGGGCCAGTTAGAGTCACACGCCCAGCTGGAATCTATGGATCTTTGTTCTCCACTTGTGTATCCAGCAAACCGAGACACACTAATGGGGAACTTAAACCTTTTTTATATGATATGAACATGGTTGGCTAACAGTTTTTATGAGCTACAAGCAATACATATCCATGCCTTTTGTGATTTTAATGGGAAATGTTAAAAGTGAAAGGGTCCACCACGTGTTTTTCTCCATAGACATGTTTTTGCTTTGTCTGAAATATTTCACAGTATGGCATTAAACCTTTTTATCATCATGGAGACCAAACCAGGTGAAGTTACTGGTCAGACCTATGGAGAGGGAACCCCACTCGCAGTCAGAATGCCTGTTTTCTGAGTGATAAAACCACCTGTAATTGAATACACGTAAAGGTAGATGTTTAATGTAATCCAATGCTGTGGAAAATTCGAAGCAGAGCGATGACATATCCGTAGAAACAAGATAGTGACGGACCCCCAACCGAAAAGTTACATAGTGCACCTTTTAGTAAGTAAGCGCTGATATAGAATAACAAATGAATAAATTAATAAAGACCAGATGTGAAATAATTTTATATATATCTTTTATGTTCAAAAGACAGCGATAATGAGTACTCATGTACATGGTCGACCCAAACGTGCACTTTCCTTGTGAAACATCGGTGTTCAAATCAAATTCTGTTGAGACGCAAGACATTTTCCAGCAGAGTGGCATTTGGCCTTTGCATAAGTCATGTGGTTTTTTACTCACAATTGGAGCTCCTTATTAATAAGGTTCCTAATGAAACTCAGAGGGCAATATCATGTGTAATTACAGTTGCAGGGATTGTTCCAGTGTACAGTATAATTAGGGGAGCAAAGGTGGGAAATCACTTTTAATTAACTCTTGTGTACTCATATTGCAAAATGTAAAAAACAAAGAATTTTCTACGATCCTCCACAGATTCATATTTGTGCTTTCAAATGAGCCTTTCTAGTAGGCTATTTCCCTGTATCTCTGAGCTTACATTCTTTATTAGTCTGTGTGGAGCAAAATTGAGCGTTGTAGTCAATTTTGCTCCAAAATCGAATTATATGATTTACCCCAGAAATTCCAGAAACTGATAAACAGTCACAATCCGGTGCCCGTTTGTGCAAGTCTAAACTCCCACGTCCAAATAAACAGCCAAGGCACCCTGTGTGACACTGACTCTGTTTTGTACATGTTTGGAAAATGTTTACACCTATTTCAAGTTTTAAGACCTTTCCCAAAGTTGAGTAAATCTTGTGGTTGTCAAAATGTTGTTCCCAGCCTAATAACCCCTCTCTCATGTCAGGAAGAGAGTGCTGGTGATTTGCATGTGTTGTGTTTAACCAACAGGCTTCTGTCATACACCTTTGCTGAATAATTCATAAGGCACAAGCTGAACAACAAGCTGTGCCTTTGTGCTGCCTGGTGCTCCCGTTACATCACACAGGAGCTGCTCTTTGGTCCTGCCTGCTCTGTGAGAACACGGCGTCTGCCTCTGCACCATCACACCTGTTGAACTTCATGGGACATCACTATTAGGCTTTGACGTGTAAAGGGGGAAGAGGATAGTGCAGATGCTGGTTGCACGCATAGCACACAATGTAGTCATGATTAGTGATAGTTTGTTTACTGTATTATTTATTAGCAATTTAGGGGTAGTTGCCCCCCACAAATTATTTATGACTATAAATATTTCATGTCAAAACTTTATGCAGCTATAATCTTACCAACATAATTTTTTGTTTTGTGGAGAGGTGCACAGTAGCAACAGCCATAAGAACAAATACTGAATTCTAATCTTTTTTTTATATTTTCGATGAAGCTCAGTGAAATAGGCTCCTGTGTATTTGTTACAGATGTAAATAATTAAAGTTATTGTCTGTCATTATCTAGACTGTTTCTGTTAATATCCCTGTTAATAGTTTGTACATGCAGTCTTTTATTTTCCCATCTAAATCTGATGTTTGGCTCTACACAATGAGCCCGGCTCATGGTGCCTCCGGTGCTGTGTAATTTAGCGAGCTGCCTGTAGGGGAGCTCTGCCTCCTTCTCAATGTACATCTGTACTCGAAGTGCACAAAGGATTTATTTTGAATAAAATAAAGTCTCTTACTTTCCAGTTTTTAGAAAATGTGCTGGTTAAATAGAGCACTTCATTAATCAAGTCCTGCTGTATCATTATAATTTCTTAACTCAAATATTTAACATTTTAACATACACAAATGGCAAGATTTCATAACTCTTTTGATTCATTTGTTATTTTCAAGTTACATTGTTGACTTAAAGTAGAGTTTAGATATAATTCCTGAAAGACACAGATGGCGCAACTACCATAACACAAACGTCTACATTATAGTTAAACAATTCTTTTTATTGGGTGTTAATTTTGACAGGCCATAGGTACATCATGCCTCGTAAATACATGTTGTACAAAGGTGATTCATCATTTCCATACTTCTGTTAATATGTCCCAATGTCTCTATCACACAGACCCTCTCACAGCTGCTGACCTCACCCAATCCTCCTGACGATTAAAGATCACTTAGGATGGCCTTGCAAATTCTCCCACACTCCGAACAGGCAGCCGATCGCATCTTATTGTGAAGGAATAAAGTGTGTGCTGAGGCCTTTAGTGACTACAGGCCCGTGTTACACCACATGCACAGATTAGGCGTGCGGCGCAGTCTAAAGCTTTGTGCCTTTAGGATAACCCCGACTCATTCTTATTCAGACATGATCAGAGGGGATGCAGGCAGCCCAGATTAGCTGCAGATCAAAGCGATGCCTCGTGCCATCGCTGGTGTTTTGTAGGTTTTAGGCAGACCTAGTAGGCGCTGGGTAGTGGCAGCACTGCGTCATACTGTGTACAGGCCTCAACAGTGCTTTAGGGGGAGATGGAGAGGGATTTGCACACACACAAGCTCAGGCAGCTGCTAGGAGATCAGAATGAACTGCCAGAGAACTTGCCAGAAGTGAAAAATATTCAGTAGTTAAATAAACGGTCTGTTAGAATGTGATGAATTTTTGTAAACCTTTGCAACAAAAAAGTACATTCCTCAGCTTCCATGCATAGGTTTCAGAGTGATGGAAAAATAGAACTGTTGCCACCATATATATATATTCACCAACGCACCTATTACTTAATCAAGGTTACTAGTACTACAATTTGCCATTTTGGATAAACAAAACCATGCAACTTTTTAATCATTTATAAATCTAAACAAATTGGATGCTTCGGAAATGCGTTTAAAGCACAGAAATAACCTAGATTATTATACCTACTCATAACTCAATCACTTCCATATGTTTAACGGGTTGATTGATAATTACTGAGAATGAGTGAGTGAGAGTGAGCCCTTTGTGAGCCCTTTTCTTGCATCGGTGTAGCATCTGGATTAACAATGAACATGTAGATAACCATGGGAACCGAGCAATGCTGCAACCACTGCAATTTTCCTAGCTATTTTTAATCCAAGCTATATCTTATATTATCTTAATGTACATCACACAAGAGATGGGATGGATAATATTTCAGATGTCATATTGAAACCTTCAGAGATAAGTTCAAGTAAAGATGAACAAAACTGAGAAAGACCATCAAATATGATGTAATCTGGTTCAAAAGACAGTGTGTGTGTTTTTTTTATTTATTTTTTATTTCAAGATTCCTTCATATACTATCCTGAAATTAAAGCAGCATTGTTTTTCATCCTCTGATTAATAATAAGGAAATAAACGTTGCTTCTATCTTCACAGGAGCAGTAACCTGAAGTGGCTGTGAATTACAAGCAGATAAGATACAGAATACACCATGTCCTACAAGCTCAGACCATTTGCCAAGCTTCATACAAATAAAAATGTTGACCTAATTGTAAACTCAATTTCCTGAATCGGAACAGTTGGGACCTGACTCCTCCTGTTGGAGACACTAAGTCCAGTGCTGTTGACAAGCCCAAGGAAAACTCTTAGATGTCAGCATCAGCCAGTATTCACAGTTGTATGTCTTATTTTCAAAATAGCACTGAAATGGCAGAAGTAACAACAATATTTGCTTTAAAAAAATAGTGAAATTAGTTGTAAGTTAAGGTTAAATTGTTCACATTTTATGTTTTATTTTGAGTTATTACATCAAAATTTCTATCCAAGAGCGAGCAGTGATCGGCATGGCATGTTGTTTTTTTTCTATTAAGTCTTGAGTTTTACGACTATTTATGACCAACCTCTTTACGTTTATCCAGGCATGGGAGTGGCCTAAAGAATACAGTGGTTTGGGACCCTAGATGGCTCGATATTTTACGAATAGACTTGAGAAAAAAATGTACAAAGAAAATAAAAAATCTTGTAAAAACTCACCTGTGCCGTTTGAATACTTCTCCAGGAAGTTCTGACTCACAGCACCAGCTGAGGTCCAACTTAAAAATAATAATAAAAAAGAGACAAATAAATGTCCTGCATTTACTAAAGCCAGACCAGCTGGCTTTGAATAGAAACACCCCGATTTGGGTTGAGTGTGTTTGCCCCCGATCTCTATCTGAACTGAAATCAGGTCTGGTCCAGTACAGCACTGTGCCCTCCCCACTGTCCCAGCCTGGTCCACCTGCTCCAGTCACTCCTGTTAAAAATAGCCTCATGGGGATCAGTGATCACCACACACACACATACACACACACAAACAAACACACGCACGCACACACACAAACATACACACCAGCGCACAGACTTAGACCTTTGTCAGCACTGCCCTGGATTATTGCCCCCACAAGAATTCTGCCATCTTCACAGCGCCTAACACCCTCCAACTTGTTTACTGCATATACAGTGTTCATAAAACAAAATACTACTTTATTTTGCTGTGATCCAATGATGTCTGGGGTGGCTCTGGTTAGCATATGCAGTTTCAGCATTTCATCCAAATGAAAATATAAGTGTAAATGAGTCAGAACCCTTTGACACATATTACAGATGATTTGTGTGAGAAGGGAGCTCATTATTTCCTTAACCTGCTGACTTAGTGTACTTGCACAACAAATGGACCGTAGTGTGTAATGCAGCATACACCCTATTCATAAGCATGCATAGATGGTAATCAGGAATAAATATTTAAAAAGAACATTTTAATTAGTTTTTAAGCTAATTTTACTTTGACATCTACAGTGGTAAATGTTTAGAAAAATAAATAAATCATACCAGTATTGTTCAAACACCTAAACTACTATAGACAGTATTTTGCTACTTAATTATAAATAACTGATATATCATACAAGTAAGTCTAGTCAAGTAGCAACTGTAGCTTATTCTTTTATTTGACAATTGATGTAAAAAAAAAAAAGTCTTTCAAATCAAACTTTTGATCATATTATGGAAATATAAGTAGATTTTCCCAGAATACGCCTGACAGATAAAATTCAGTAGAATTCCCTTGACGCTGTGTTCACACTTGTCTGAGAGTAAAATGTCATTTATATTGATTTGTCTGTATTGTTTTCATGTCGTGGGCTTCAGATAATTAAGTATTTTGGGAAAAGCCTCTTCTACCTGCGCCACTGTACTTTGCTGTGGTGAGAATGAGAGTGATGTCATCAACAGGAATCTTCTGGTTTCTGGGTGGTGGTGGACAGATCCCGGCAGAGGAAAAGTGAATTATGAGGACTCAGGGACCAACTGATCGCTGAGATATATAATTTGTGTTGATTTATTTTATTTATTTATTTTTTGTCTGAATATTTTGACTTGAACTGTTTATTGAAAACACTATATGCATTGCGGTCATGTTAGTAAGGGCCATTAGATTTGCTCAATAAGTAACTATTTTTGTTAACCTGATATAGACATCTTGGTGACAGCTACAGTATCATGTTAGTAGAATTCGTAACTAGATTAGGGGTGTTAAACAGCGGTTAGAAGTGTTGAAGAGTGGTTTTAGGCCCTTGTTTGTCTTACTATCTCCCTGGAGAGCAGCCTTATTTCCCTCTTTATGTCAGCGCTGAAAGTAAATGGGCATTTTCCAGAAAACCTTTACTTAAACATTTTCCCAGGCTCTGTGTATAAGTGTATACTATTGAAAATTAGATACAGTCCTAACTGTTTTAAATGAATACTACTACCTTATCCTTTTATGAGCAATTGGAGGATGACCATGAGGTTTATCAGAACTAGTATAAGACCACATGATAGCGTAAAGAAAGTGCAATTCACTTGTGTTGAAAGTGACAGTCTATTGTAAAATTATCGAAATCAGTATCAAATATCAAGCCTATTCTTAAGCATCAAAATGAGGTCTGAAATGTTAGAATCATTACAACATTACCCCTAAATTGTCACCTATTTGTCATATACACTCAACAAAAATATAAACACAACACTTTTGTTTTTGCTCCCATTTTTCATGAGATGGACCCAAAGATCCAAAATTCACTCCAGATACACAACACTACCATTTCTCTCAAACATTGTTCACAAATCTGTCCAAATGTGTGACAGCGAGCACCTCTGCCCCGCCGAGACAATCCACCCCACCTCACAGGTGCGCCACATCAAGATGCTGATCTGACATCATGACCAGTGCACAGGTGCACCCCAGACTGCCCACAATAAAAGGCCACCCCGAAATGTGCATTTTTTAAATTTTTTTTTTTTTGCTTTATTGGGGGTCTGGGGACTCAGAACCAGTCAGTATCTGGTGTGACCACCATTTGCCTCATGCAGTGCAACACATCTTCTTCGCATAGAGTTTATCAGATTGTCAATTGTGGCCTGTGGAATGTTGGTCCACTCCTCTTCAATAGCTGTGCGAAATTGCTGGATATTAGTGGGAGCTGGTACACGCTGTCGTATATGCCGGTCAAGCACATCCCAAACATGCTCAATGGGTGACAAGTCCGGTGAGTATGCTGGCCATGCACGAACTGGGACATTTTCAGCTTCCAAGAATTGTGTACAGATCCTTGCAACATGGGGCCCTGCATTATCTTGCTGAAACATGAGGTGATGTTCATGGATGTATGGCACAACAATGGGCCTCAGGATCTCATCACGGTATCTCTGTGCATTCAAAATGCCATCAATAAAATGCACCTGTGTTCTTCGTCCATAACAGCCATTGAAGAGGAGTGGACCAACATTCCACAGGCCACAACTGACAATCTGATAAACTCTATGCGAAGAAGATGTGTTGCACTGCATGAGGCAAATGGTGGTCACACCAGATACTGACTGGTTCTGAGTCCCCAGACCCCCAATAAAGCAACAAAAAAAAAAAAAAAATGCACATTTCGGTGTGGCCTTTTATTGTGGGCAGTCTGGGGCACACCTGTGCACTGGTCATGATGTCGGATCGGCATCTTGATGTGGCGCACCTGTGAGGTGTGAGGTGATTGTCTCGGCGGGGCAGAAGTGCTCACTATCACACATTTGGAGAGATTTGTGAACAATGTTTGAGAGAAATGGTAGTGTTGTGTATCTGGAGTGAATTTTGGATCTTTGGGTCCATCTCATGAAAAATGGGAGCAAAAACAAAAGTGTTGCGTTTATATTTTTGTTGAGTATATTTGCCCATTTTTTAATTTTTCTTCTTGCCCGTGTGGTTTTAGATTTTCTTCCTTGGTTGTACTTGCATGTATCATGGTAAATATCTGTACTGATAAATTACTTTTATTATGTCCTTTGTATTGCTTTTAGTGCACAGCAGGCATGTCTGGCCTTCCCTGCTCTGCACACAAGGTCCCTCTGTGTGAATTTGGCCTCTCAGAATGGAGCGCATACCTCTCTACCCCAGAGCGCCCCTGTTTATCAGGCTGCTGATTTAAGACCACTACTCAAGTATACCCTTAACCTTTATTTCATCGAGAATCAGCTCCAATGAAGAACAACGTGAAGTGCTGACTTTTAATCAGATATGGTCGACAAATACAAGCAAAGGCCTTAGCCCAATCCTCTCGAACAGTGGATTAGTGAGGGTTGAGTAAACTGGCGCTTCATGGATGACTTGTGCTGGTTTTATAAGACGCCCCCGGAGACAGAATCTGATAAAATGATAGGAAAATAGGCTGCAATGTTTGAGAAAGAGAGAAAGACAGGGAGAGGGAGAAGGAGAGAGAAAGAGTGATGAAGACATAGCAATAAGAAGTGAGCAAGCGTGCACCCCTATTCCAAAGACAATATTTGGACTGAAACCTTAGCCTCTCCATCTGGCTCTTTTGAAGGGCGGATTATGACTGCTGCTTTGGCTAATGCTGTTCCACACTGTTCCTTCTGTAAGTCCACTTGGAGATATTTTCTTCTGACCAGTGCAAAGTTAGTGTAGTTTTAAAGCATTTCAGACCTGCACAACAATGGAGATAAGCAATCTACAGTACTAGTCAAAAGTTTGGACACACTTTTTAATTTATGTTATTTACACTGAAGTCCAATACTGAAATCAAAACCCAATCTATTAAATTACTAATAACTGTCCATTCATTGTGAAATTGGAATATTTCAATACATAGAAAGTTTAAAGGCATTAGTATTATTATGTAAAATGTTTAGATTTTTAGAGTCAATGGACCTGTTTTTATTAAGTCATTTTCCAATCAATATTGTTGGCAAAAGGAGAACTTCAATTTGTCAACTGGACTAAAGTTTATTTGGTCGAATACGTTTCTTCATTTCTGGTCAGACGCTGGTGGACACTGCCTATATCTGCCTGAAGGGAGGAGCTAACTACAATGAAAATACTCTGAAACTACCACACCTACTTGTTTTCAGTTTCTGTTAGTTAGGTAGGCCTATTAGTGGGGTCTTGTTAGCAGAACCAATCAGGGTCATAATGGGTGTTTTCACACCTCTGGACCTGACCTGGCTAGCCCTATTGTTTTCTTTGTTTGTTTTGATTTAGGTTTGAGGATTATAGGTGGGAGACAAATGATGTCTGAGACCTCCATTTCTGTTCAAGGAAGGATTCTCTTTCTTGATGGTGGATTCTGTTGGATACCAAGCTAAAAAAGAGAACCAAACTTTCACCCGACCAAATCTGCCAACTGCTGGAAATTTGTTTAATTTCCACCTATTTCCAGTTCAGAGGAAACTTCTACAGGCAAATCCACGGCTGTGCGATGGGCTCACTGGTCTCCCCTGTCATGGCTAACTTGTACATGGAACAATTTGAACAGAGTGCCTTGGCCTCATATCCAGGCACTCCACCCACACATTGGTATCACTTTGTTGATGATAATTTTTCAAAAATCAAAATTCAAGATTTGGAACCTTTTACTGCACATATCAATTCTGTAGATCCAAACATCAAATTCACTCATGAAGATGCCAAGGACAACACATTGGCTTAATTGGATTTTGTAGTAACAATAGGAGAAGACCGGCGGCTCCAAGTAGAAGTCCTCAGGAAGCCCACACACTCAGACCAATACCTGCTTTTTGATTCACACCACCCACTGCAGCACAAACTGGGAGTTATTCGGACATTACAACACAGGGCCCAAGTGGTTCCCACAAGCACAGAGGGAAAGGAGAAAGAAGAACAACATGTGGAGAAAGCCCTCTCTGTTTGTGGATATCGTAAATGGGCTTTCAGTAAAACTAAGAGAGACAAGAAACAAGACAACAGAGAATCAGAAGCCAGGAGAAAGGGTGTTAACTATTCCTTACCTGGTTGCCGTTTCTGAAAAACTACAGAGGATTTTCAGACAACATGAAATCCCAGTCTATTTCAAATCCACAAACACTTTAAGACAGAATCTGGTCCACCCAAAGGACAAAACACCGAGCCACAAACAAAGCAATGTGGTCTACTCCATTCAGTGTAGTGAAGACTGCAGTGAGCGCTACATTGGAGAAACAAAACAGCCACTTCACAAGAGGAAGAAGAAGAAGAAGTAGTAGAAGAAGAAGAAGACATGCTTTATTCATCCCCGTAGGGAAATTATTTCTCTGCATTTGACCCATCCTTCAGGAGCAGTGGGCAGCTCATCTTTCAGGCGCCCGGGGACCCATCTCCATGATCTTATTGCTAGGCTTGGTCAGGACATAAGCTGGAGGATTTTACCTGGAGCATGTTTTGGGATGTACCAACACAGACAGGAGAGCCAGAGTGGACCTTAATCTACCATACATCTCCACCTAGAAGCCACAGGCCACTCCTTTGAGGACAGTGAGGTACAGACCTTGGCCAGAGAAAAGAACTGGTTTGAGAGGGGAGTTAAAAATGCTATTTTTGTCAAGAAAGAGAATCCTTCGTTGAACAGAAATGGAGGTCTTAGACATCATTTGTCTCCCATTTATAACTCTATCCTCAAACCTAAATCAAAACAAACAAAGAAAACAATAGGGCAGCAGGTCAGGTCCAGAGGTGTGAAAACACCCATTATGGCCCTAAATGGTTCTGCTAACAAGACTCCACACTCCACTCCCACTGCATATCTAAGAGGCCCACCTAACTATCAGAAACTGTAAACAAATAGGTGTGGTAGTTTCAAAGTAATTTCATTGTAGTTAGCTCCTCCCTTCAGGCAGATATAGGCAGTGTCCACCAGTGTCTGACCAGAACTGAAGAACCAGCTTGGATGAGCTGCGAAACGTATTCGACCAAATAAACTTTTGTCCAGTTGACAAATTGAAGTTCTCCTTTTGCCGTGGATTCTACCTGGACGACTGAGGGATTGTACACAAATCAATATTGTTATTTACAATGAACTATATCTGGATTGTCATTTAATATTTTTGTTGCTGTTTTACATACACTAGTAAAAACTACTATACTTTATACTGAGCACAGACTGTGACCTGTTTTGTGACAGGTCACAGTCTGTGGATTTTAACACAAAGACAACCATGGACCTGGACTTGCTCTGTGCACGAGACAAACACAATGTGTTTTCAGGTGACCATGGTAACAAAGCACAGCACTTAACCCTGCATACTGTTTGAGTTGAATACAACATGGAGCTACCTCATTTTTTCTCTTTCACATTCACATGAGCTTAAAAAATTGGGTATTTAGTACTTAGACTTAGACTTAGACAAACTTTATTGATCCACAAGGGAAATTGTTTTCTTTTTTTTTTTTTTTCTTTTTTTTTAGACTTAACTTTGTCGTGAAATATTTCAATATGTATTGCCTAAATATTAAGCAAGGAGAACCTGTGCATTATGCATTTTTAACACAAATGTTCTTCATTCATTCATGTAGCCCTCAGGTTTCAATAATAAAATCAGCGTTTAATAGAGCTAACCAATAAGATTTGTTGTTAGCCTTCTCAAAAGATAGACTCTATTTGTTTACTTAGCTAGTTAAAATTACATTGGTAATTAGCCAAGTTAAACAGAAGTTTTGGGCCTTTCTTATTCATTGCTCTTATGATTTGGACAACTTAGACTTAGACTTAGAGTACTTACAGTAAACCCATAAATGCGGTAACATTTAGTCAAACAGCTCAAATGTTGACAAATCATAATTAGCCAAGTTAAACAGAAATTTTGGGCCTTTCTTACTCAAATTTGTTGCTCTTATGATTTGGACAACTTAGACTTAGATGTAGACTTAGAGTACTTACAATAAACCCATAAATGCAGTAAAGTTTATTCAAACAGCTCAAATGCTGACAAATCAACTTATTCTCACTTATTATTACAGTAGGTGATGTCCAGTGCACGAGTCAGGTCATAGGTTTTGACCCAAGTTCCTGAGTTGTTTTTCCAGTCCATGTGCATTTTTCTACTTGGAAAAACATTTTCAGAGTTTCCGAGGGCTACATTAACACAGCATTAGACTACCAAGAGACAGAGTGTGGTGTTCCTCTACAAAGTGTCTTACATTAAAACTGCATAACATACGGATTCAAGTTGCTATAGCATGACCACAAACTGAAATGTCTCACTTGTGAATCTGACAACTTTGCTGTCTGTGGATGTCGAGATATACATTTATTACTTTTTACATACATTCTAGACTGACTTGAGCATATGTTTACGCCCATTGCTATGGTGAAGGCACCTGCATAGGGATATAGAACTGTGATGTAGCTATTCCTGAACTATTTGTGTGTTATGCCAATGTGTGTTATACTAAATTTACTTAAGGCAGATAGTGTTGGAAGTCTCACTGGCCGGCACATGATATCATTTAGTGCTATAGTCACAATTTGCTCATTCTCTGAAAGTTGGCTCGGCAGTTAACTTTAAAGTGACCAAAATCAATACGCAATTGAAAATTTAGGCCAATCGTGAAAAGTCAAAGATGAGACAAGCTTGGACATCCTTCTAGATTAGTCGCTTCAAAAACGTCGAATGGAGAGATGCACAGTATCATAGTCATCAGAGGATAATTAAGTCACACTTTTCTCATGAATCAATTATACAGTTAAAATGCAGTGTTCACCCTCATTCTCCTAGAGGTTATTAACCCCTCTGTAAACCTCATGGATGGTTTGACTTAAAAGTTGACAAGAAGTGAGACACAGATGCACTTGTGATGCCATTTGAACTTCAGCACATGCATTGTAGACTGATAATGTCACATTAAATAACTTCATGATCCCAAGTTTCTTTGAAATCAAGCCAAGCATATTTCTATTAGTGTGTTTTTCAAAGTGGAGCTATATTTAGCAGCAGAGCACACTGGGGTATGATCATTCAACAATGCTTAGCCTGTTGGATCACAGCCTTATTGGGATCTTTTTTGTCTGAAGTAACTTGCCACCTTTAGTAAGTAATTTGGTAGTAATTAATTTTATTTGTTGAATATTTTATGCAATTATAATTCAATGTATGTAATGTTTCATTTGTTTATTTCAAAGTACTTTAAAGTGCGATTCTGCTGATTTATCCAAAGCACTTACACGATTAGGCTTTACATCATAACAAACTGCACTTTTAGTGATCCAGATACATACTGAAATAAGCTTAGATGACAAAATGATGACATAACATATTAAAATAAGTGTACTAAGTCAGCCAGCAGTGTAACTTCCAAACCATGGTTCAGGACTTTGATTCCCAGAGAAAACAGAGTCGACCGGAGGTTTAGGGTGTAGTCTGCCTCTTCTGTCAACTGCATTTAACATGACAGAACACAAGACTGAGTCATAGCACAGAGATAGACAGCCTCTCACTGTGTCAGGGGAAAAACTCATAAGTCAGTTGTTTCATTGTGGCCAATACTGTACGCCTGCCACGCACACAGCCGACCAGTAGCCTTAACCTTGTTTGAAGTGGCCTGGGGTGCTTTTATGAAACTGTCTGGTCTTATTGTACAGCAAAATGTACTGTTGTTTTAAGTGTAATATTTGCATAGAATTACTATTATTGTAAAAAATGGCAGATATTTGTGGTGCCTGATGACTTAAAGGTTAGGTCGCAGCAGGCGTCTTTGTTGTGAGATCAGTTGCTAATTTGATTAGAATATTTTATCCACATAATCATAAAATTATCCGATTTTTCTGATACTGATTTGTTGCATTAAGTGTATAGGACAATGTTGTTGGAGAGCTTAATTGTGGAGAAAACAAATCATACTACATCACAGATTTTGGCGCCACAAAGTCAAGATTATATAAAAAAAAATATTTATGTGTTAAAAAAAAGCATATCCTGTATACAATATATGATGTTACGATTAAATGTGTGCAAAAAATATCGATATACTGTTATACTAAATTTGGTGATACGGTATTACTGTGGCCTGGTGTATTGATCAATTTTTTTTCTGTTGCTTATTTAATGTAAGGAAACGTGCTTTATGGTGATTAAAATAGATGTATTTCATATGAACTTTGTACAAGAAGTGGTTTAACAATGAAATATTGTTGCTAAAATTGTATATCACAATATATCACAGAGTATGTTCAATATATCGATTACAGCATGTATCGCTATATCGTGATAATATCGTATCATGAGCCATGCATCGTGTATTGTATCAAATCGAGAGGGACCCTGTGATTCCCAGCCCTAATTACGATATATTAGCATGTTCGTATTTCGTCTTGTCTCGTACTTGTGGGAACAAAATAATCATTCAGAACAAGATTTAATGAATAATCGATCTTATTACACAATGTTTTGAACTTATTGGAGAGAGTTGTTATAGTTGAAATATGATTACTTACACAGGCCTACTTGGTTACATCCATTGATATGCATTACAATATAGTGGAACACTCATGTTTCTATATAAGTAAATGCACAGGCTCACAGATGTAGAGGGACAGAGCCATCAGCACCTGTCAGGAGCACTAATCATTTCAAAGCGTTTCTCCGCTCCACGCCTTCCATGTTGTACACTGCAGAATAATCATTTCAACGTCCCCCCAATCAGCCCTTTTTGCCATCTTCAATTACACCTTTCCACCCATACATTTGTATAATTTTCTAATCGAGCTGGGGCGTGGAGCTGTCAGATGTGCCAGATAAAGCAGCAAAGCACCAGGCGAGACTGACACACGGATCCACCAAGATGGAGATGCACTTGGCTGCGTATACTGCACTACATGTTGGCTGTAAGTTCCCTATAGCTGGGTTATGGCTGGAAAATGTTTGAAAGAGCAGAGAGAAGTTCATGTAAACTGTTGAGAAAAAGTATTGAAGAATAGCGTTGAAAGCAGTGGTCATCAAAATGTCCCTCAATGTTAAGTTGCCTGAAGTTACTAGTACCACTAATAACTATTGAATATTCAGTGCACTTTAGTGGAATACACTTTGGCTACCTCTTCTGTACTTTGCAAACATATGAATTCTAAAATCATGTATACGTTATGACCCTGTACCTTTTAATATCATTGTTACTAACATTGTACTTCTCTACATCAATAAAATATTTCTTACTATAAGCCAAATGGATGGGGAAGAGGCTCAAGATACTATGTCGCTCTGTTTCTTCAGAAAGGGATGTACACTGGCTACTTATTGTGACCTATTACAAAACCCAATTACCTGAAGTTTGGAGGAGCCCTGATGGCAAAGTATAAATTTGGTCTAATTTTGCCAGTCCTTTTGTGGAAATACTGGAGAGAAAAGCATTTTTAAAGGGCAGTGTGGTTGAGGTTGGTTTCTGAGTCGGAGTAGATGGATATGGAGTGCCAGTGGAGCACTGATGCATCACCCATTTACAGTGTTTGGGATAAAGTGCTCAACTACACATCACTCTTCAAGCCTGGCTTTCAAAGGCCTCTGAGGGGGGTGAGGGGCACCTGGAATTTTTTGTTGTTGTTCTTATTGTTATTTAACAAATACATTCTGCATTTCAATGGTTGATTTGCCATTATTTTTATTATAACTGAGTTGTCCATAGGCCTGTCACGATAACAATTTTTGGAGTTCGATATTGCTGAAGTAAATATAGACAATAAACGATAATACTGAAATTAAGTAGAATGATACCACAAAAAGTATTCTAAAATATTTGTAAAAATCATGAGATGATGTAAATACACAGCAAAATGAAACACTAGTTTACATCTGTAAAGAGTCAGAGAAGTCATTAATTTAACCTTTTACATCTTAGCTCTTAAGATGCGTGGTTCCCACAAGCACAGAGGGTAAGGAGAAAGAAGAACAACATGTGCAGGAAGCCCTCTCTGTTTGTGGATATCCTAAATGGGCTGTCAACAAAACCAAGAGAGACAAGGGCAAGAAACAAGACAACAGAGAATCCGAACCCAGGAGGAAAGGGGTAGCGATTCCGTACCTGGCCGGCGTTTCTGAAAAACTACAGAGGATTTTCAGACAATATGAAATTCCAGTTTATTTCAAACCCACAAACACTTTAAGGCAAAAACTCGTCCACCCAAAGGACAAAACACCGAGCCACAAACAAAGCAATGTGGTCTACTCCATTCAGTGTAGTGAAGACTGCAGTGAGCGCTATATTGGGGAAACCAAGCGGCCACTTCACAAGAGGATGTACCAACACAGGCGGGCGTGCCAGAGTGGACCGTCATCTGCCGTACATCTTCACCTAGAAGCCACGGGCCATTCTTTTGAGGACAGTGAGGTTCAGATCTTAGCCAGGGAAAAGAACTGGTTTGACAGGGGAGTTAAAGAGGCTATTTTTGTCAAAAAAGAGAATCCGTCGTTAAACAGAAATGGGGGAGTTAGACACAACTTGTCTCCCATCTATAATTCGATTCTCAAACAAAGAAACATTAGGACAGACAAGCCATTGCAGAGGGGTGGAGAGGGTCGTTATCTTGAAAAGGGAATTGGACGCCAGAGAAATTTGAAATACAAAGAGACAGATTAGTTGATAGTTTCAGAGCTATTTCAGTGTAGTGAGCGCCGCCTAGGGCTTATAGATATGCTAATACCAGACGCCAGAGGAATTCGTAAAACAAAAGAGAGTAGCTGGGATAGGTTCAGAGCTTTGTTCAGGGTAGTTAGCTCCTCCCTTGCAGCTAGATGTAAACAGGGTCGAACCAGCATGAGGGCCAGAGCTGACGAAGCCTCTCGGATGAGCGGCGAAACGTTTTCAACCAAACAAACTTTGTCCAGTTGACAAATTGAACTTCTCCTTTGATCATCTTAGCTCTTATTATATAGCCAAAAATAACAAAACAATTTCTCAGTAGTGCAAAGATAAATATTGACCCCGAAAAAAATATTGTTCCAGCTTTCATATATTGAACGATAAGTCAATATATTATGTATCTATATCTGTAGACAGATAGATAATAGATAATAAAATAGAAACATGAATGAATGAATGTTTGTTTGGATGGGCGTCAGTTAGGATCTCTGTGGTCATGTGACCTTGATAAAATACATTACAGAAAAGAAAATTAATTGAAAATTTCTTTGACAATGCAAAAATTAGGAAATGTGTTGCTGTAATCAAACATAATATAACAAGCAAATGATATGTCTTATTTGTTGTGCGGTGCTATGAGCTTTGTAAACACTGTTTTCTAACCTGTCAGGGATAATGCTCCAATGCTTTGTTCTCTGGTGTTGTTGGAGGTTGGCTGCGGTGGCGTCTGGTAAGATTTCTCTAAACAGGTCTTCATTGATCTTGATGAGATGTCAGGAGGAGTGGCACACAGATGTGGTAATTAAATAAGGTAATACAGGATATCATCATGCTAATGTGTATCCATTGTAGCCATCTGTCTTTGTGTAATGAACTCAGGCTTTTATTTAGATTTTTGAAAGTATTTGGCTGGCAGCAACATTTACTATCTATTCATTTCAGAATTATAAAAAATAGGACCGTTGTCGTAGCAATACACAATTTAAAACACAATTTTATATATTTTGCACGGGGAAAAAGTCCCCAGAATATCGCATATAGGAAGCTGAAAATCAAAAATACTTTATCAGTGGGTTTTAGTAATTAGCAACATATGTAGTAAAATGGCAGTGTGTAGTGATTCTTGTATAGTTGTAGGTCAAAGCAGAGTTGCGTACATTTCAAGTAACAATATTTGTAGTACTTATTTACTTCACTTAACGACAACTGTATTTATCCTTGTGTACAGAAATTCCTACTGATATCATACATCTTTAAATCAAGGTAAACAAGTGAAAAATTAATATGTGTTTGAATGGTTTTCGTGAGAGAGAAGAAATGAGCGCCACACACACAGCCCGGGGCTGTTGTGTACAAAGCGCATCACTTAAATAATCACATCCTCATCAAAATCTGTGTTTCCTTTTCCAGTCTGTCTCAAGGAGCAGGTTTGACACATCTAGACTTCCAGTTTTTCATTGCTGCAAAACCTAAAGATAGACCAGGAACACCAACAGCAAGCTGAGACTCTGCAACCACAGGCCATTGATCCCACTGTAATGTGTGTCTAATTATCTTCCCAAGTGTGTTGTCACGATACTAACATTTCAAACTTGATTTCGATACTAAATAGGAATACAGTCGATTTTCAATACTGATTCTAATGTCATGATGATAATAAAATAATAAAATAAAATAGTATAAATAAGAAAATATAAGTACTTTATTTAGACAATAGTATGTGATTTGCAACTTTAAATAATATTACTTTCTCTTATTCTACCATGAGGTCTGTCTGTGTAATCCCTCAGGTATATGTGGTCTTATACTATTTCTGATACAGCTCAAGATCATGATAAAGCTATTGAGGAAAGGTTCATTCTTGTCCTGCTGAAGTGTTTTTATTATCTATACTTTAAGTTTTAAAAGTTTAAATTCTAGTTTTAGTATTAATTAAAGGTCATTTTGACTTTGGGTCAACAACTGTGATTAATATTAAGATATTAGCCATTGCTTTTTGTCCCCATGAGTTTAGAAAAGTACAAATAATTAGGTTTTAGGATTTGTATTTTTAATTTCATACTCATAATCTTTATCCCCACTGACAGCTGGAGTAAGTCTTTATTTCACTAGCGATATCAAATGTAGCATGAATCATCCCTTTTACTAGTAATCGAAAATGTGTTAAATAAACCATTACTTATGTTACTGTCATAACACTGTGAGCTATGTTTATGCTCATCCAAAAACATAAAATGACATAAAAAGAGGAACGCCAGTGTTGTGAGCTGACACATGGAGGCTGCATATTGTTTCTTGCATGATTCTTACATTGCATGGTCGTCATAGTGACTCACAGAGCGACATTGTCTCCTGCTGTTTAGCACAAAATCTGTCAAGTGTTTAGTGTGTGTGTCTTTCATCCATGTGAGGGTTTGGTAGAACACAGCTCAGTAGAGGAAGAACATGCTCTATCAAACATGCTATTGCAGATAGGCAGGTAGACGCTTTGACTTCATGAAGGTGACATTTGATAAACAGATTAAAAAAGTTCAGAGTTATCTTGTTTGTTTAAAATTAATATATAGTGTTACCCAGACTTTGGTAAAACATTCTACATAATCTTTCACAATCCAATATATTCTAAAATATTGACAATATAATCATCATCCTCAGGCATTGTAAGATTAAATATGGATATGATTATGGGAAACCTTTTAGACCTTTAGTTTCTGTAATATTAGTAAACACAGCAACTATATTTCACAAGTAAATGTTGTTGTTTTCATATTTTAGAATATAATAATGGCTACCAGATGGGGGCAAGAGCCAGTATTTTTTTATTGATTACATTGATTACAAATGTTGGACATGATCTTTTCTCTTAGTGGCTAGCTCCAAGGAGTCAATTATTACAACAGAAATCTGCATTTTAACAATATTAATTTTAGCAGCCCCCATTCTGTATATACAGCTCTGGAAAAAATTAAGAGACCACTGCAAAATGATCAGTTTTTCTGATTTTACTACTTATAGGTATGTGTTTGGGCAAAAGGAACATTTTTGTTTGAGTCTATAAACTACTGACAACATTTCTCACATATTCCAAATCAAAATATTATTGTTTAGAGCATTTATTTGCAGAAAATGACAAATGGTCAAAATAACAAAAAAAAGATACATGTTTTCAGACCTCAAACAATGCAAAGAAACAAGATCAAATTCATTTTAAAACAACATAATACTAATGTTTACACTTAAGAAGAGTTCAGAAATCAATATTTGCTGCAATAACCCTTATTTTTAATCACAGCTTTCATGCATCTTGGCATGTTCTCCACAAGTCTTTCACATTGTTCTTGGGTGACTTTGTGTTTGTGTTGGAATTCAACACACGCTGGAAGGGAATGGCTGTAATACATGTAGAGATGCTGATTTCAGAAAAAAAATGCAGTGGTCTCTTATTTTTTTTCCAGAGCTGTATCACTAACCTGTAGAATGTTGTGATCGTCATCTGAAACCGAGCATTTCCATCTACGTAAACAATTTCAAAAGAGGTAAATGTATTGTTTTACTTACATAATAAAAATCACTTTACTGTTAGCGATCAAATGTATTGCCAACAGTAAAATCCACAACTTCAGTCATAAATAATAATATATTTGATTCTGACATACTGTACAAGAAGAATAATGTATCCTCCTTTGTCTTAGCAGAGGTTTGATCTGTTACTGGGCCCTGAGCCTCTCGTGGAGCTGATAAGGCTTCATGGAGTTAGTTATTTTTCTCTCAAATATTGGAGTCTGAAACATTATTGATTCAAATTAATTAATCCACTTACATCGGAAAGGGATTGTGTGTCTCTGCAACGACTAAAATACTGCGCTCAGATTAGAGTGTCAATTTGCCGCTTTTAATGATATTCACCAGTAATTGAATTGCAGGGATGTGTTTTAATGTGTGATATTAACATGCAAACACCATGTATTTTAGCAATGGATAACCTAAATACATTTGATATTAATTATTTTTTTAGATACGCTCCAGTCCTATTGTCATTATCTGCTTTGCGACAGAGTGCATTTGTGCATAGGGTGTTAGTGTGCTAGTTGAGATAACCCAAATATAAATGTATGCTTCAGATACTACAAAGCAAGTTGCACATTTTTGCACGTATGATGTGAAAAAAGCATAAGGAAAACACTGAAATTACTTGATTCTAGAGATGGGATGAGAGATAATTTTGAGATAAATTACGAGATTGGGTCCATGAGAATGAGATAAGCCAAGATTTTTACAGAATCCCTCTATAAATTTCACAATTCAGTTTCCAATTCTGGCCTCACATTTTTATTTTTTTCATTTATTTTATTTAATATTTTTTGTTTCCATTCTAGGACTGCTTTTGGAATGGTTAGAGAAGCACGTCACCAACGCGTAACCATTTTTTGTAAATGTAAACACTTGGAAAAAAGATCATTTTTGTTACGTGTGCTCAATTTTGTGTGCAATTTTGTCTCGGAAGATCTTGTGGCAGGAGATCTTGCACCATCCCTATTTGATTCACATTTAGTTCGACCATTAATGACACGTTTTTAGTGGTAACATTTTAATTTCACTTTGTATATTGTATTATTTGAACATATATAATAGCTTATGTGTTGTTGAGGTGTGAAACATTGAAAGTGTGAATGCCCTGTCTCTTATGTGCAGTTGTTATGAGCGAAGCCTAGACTACACAGTGATACACGTGCATGCTGCAATGTGCGTGTCACCAACAGATGTGCGAGGAGCAACGCCGCATCAATTATCTCACTACAACATCGCGGCGTTTAAACCAGAAAAGGAATAATTATGTCCTTATCATTCCACTATGTCAATCCACTTGACTTTTGGGTTTTTGGCATCAGTTCAGGTATAGTCACGAGAGAATTATTTAAGCAGGTACCAAATTGCCTAATCTGTGCTTTTCCTGTCAGGATTAGATGAGGATGCTCTGGCACAGCTGTCACAAAAATTAAGAATTGGGGTAAGATAATGAGCAAGTCAGACTACTCTTTTAAAAACAAATAGTGTGAAGATGTCCTGATTCAAATTTAGCTCAGGCAGTAGTTAAAGAAAATTAGACTTAGACTTAAACAAACTTTATTGATCCACAGGGGAAAGTATTTGGACACAGTAGTTCACATCACAATACATGATAATAATAATAATAATAATAATAAAGACAATATAAATGACAACAATATAAATGACAATAATATATTCAATATAAGTAGCAAAAATAGCAAAAGACTGGTGTCAAATAAGGCTCAAGGAAGAGAGGTTTGGACAAAATGAATAAAGGTTTTTATTTATGTTTACATACATTTTAGGGATAGCCTGATACAAAATGCCTGTTTATTGCCTAATTATTTTATTTCCTTTAATTCTTAATGATTGATTTAAATGTTATTAGGATTTGGGCTGGATATTTACACTTGCACTTCCACAGTTATTACACATGCCTTATCAGTACAAAAATCTACAAATTCCCTACTCCATTATGTAATTTATAGCTCCTGTTTTGTCTGTAGCACGGCGCACATATTTTTATCCTCCCTGCTGAATCACACTTGACAGTATTACATTATAAAACACTAACAGAATGACCTCCTCTCTGTAATAGCTTATTTGAGCTTCTTTTAAAAGCTGCCTATGGTGAGGGCTAATGAAATGCATCTCCTCTTCACGCTCCCAGCTGAGTGCAGCAAGGATTTTTTTCTGATTGAAAACTTCCTGGAGGTGTCTTGCTTGGTTTGTGAAACATTGTAATTATTGACGGTGTTGGTCTCCTCCTTTCTCTGTTTTCTGACACTCCGGGGTTCTCCCACAGTTCAGCACACTTAGGCCTGCCTAATTAGACTCTCCACCACATCCCTATAAGCTACTGTCTTCTCTCGCAGCTGGGGACAACCTCCTCCCATCAACCCAACGATGCCACGCCACCAGCAAGACTTTAGCTCATTCATCCTGTCTCTCCTCTAGTTTTCTTCCACGACTTTGTTCTCCACGCCATGCTAGGGCTGTGGAAGTTACAAAGAACCCCACATAGGAAGATGAGAGGCAGAGGCGAAGAGAGAGAAGTTCAAATTCCTTGCTGTAGGTGTGTGTGAAAAGTGCGGAGATGTGTTGAGATCGCCAGGGTAACACAGAGTCAGTAGTACACCCCGAGGCAGCAAGAGAGAGAACAGAGAAAACATTTGCCCCCCCATCAAGAGCAGTAGCTGGAGCCCCCCCAGGCGAGGTGAGGCAGGGATATGGGGAGGGGGCAGAGGTGGCAAGAGAAAGCTGCGTCTCTGCGTTCACCTGTTCACCTCTACAGTCGCTTCAAACTCCACCCCCACCTGCTCCTATACCCACTGGGTTTGCACATGCACATAGATTTTTTTTTTTTTCGTCTCAGATATAAAGTTGAGAAAACACCATCTGGCTGGAATTGTTGCAGATCTATAACATTTGGCGCATGTACTTGTTCAGGTAAATCTTTGTATAGAAGGTCCTTTGTTCTCACTTTTGTGGAAAGAATATCAAAATATGAATACTGTTGTGAATGGGGTTTTGAACATTTGAGCATCTAGCACATGATTTATAAAATAAACTGCTGAAAATAAGTGTTCAGACACACAGGGACTGGGGCAGCTTAGAAAAAATAGGGGGTATATTTTCAGTACTGAACGATACCGATAGCTGGGATACCGATATCTGGGAAACCCACCAATATCACAATATCGCAAAGAACACTGGGTCATTGATTATGGTTTATTACATTACCCTTAGGTCTGTGACAAATTGTAAAAAATACTATGCAGTTTGAAGTATTTTTCTTCTAGATTTGTTGACCTCTGTTGACCAAAGCTTACCTCTTGAACTTTGTCTTATTGTTGTCTTATTTATCATCCTTGCACTTATGCATGTTAGCAGCATGTGCGTGTGGCCATGTTGTGTACGTTGCTCTGTTGTTCTTCTAATGAGGGAGGGGTGCATAAACAGCCATCTTTGAGTCATATACAATGGGAGATAAAACAATGTTGCAACACAGACTATGATGTACCCTCTGGGATCCCTCGCACACCCAATACACACACAGAAAAAACAACATGTATACAAAGCATGTTTTGAAGTAGGCCCAGTTCTGATCACTAATGCATATGTATGTGTGTCTGTGCTTGCATAAAAAAAAAAGAAAATGTAGT
This sequence comes from Paratrypauchen microcephalus, assembly GCA_036785185.1. Taxonomy (NCBI): domain Eukaryota; kingdom Metazoa; phylum Chordata; class Actinopteri; order Gobiiformes; family Gobiidae; genus Paratrypauchen; species Paratrypauchen microcephalus. The sequence goes on along the minus strand of JAVJIX010000081.1, from coordinate 2,901,037 downwards.
GTTACCATATGATCCTGCACCTGGAAAATGACAGACGTGACTATCTTCTCAGAAAACTTGTAGTAGTGCACCTTTCTTTGCTTATGTCTGAAAATACATCAAACGCTGAATTCAGGCTGGTTAAAATGATTTGACCAATTGCCAAATGGTTCACCAAATTTGAATAGTGCTTATAGTTTAACATATATTACAACAAATTAATAGGATTTTGAAGTGGCCAGTAAATTTTTTTCTTGAAATTTAACAATGCACTGTGTAAGTTTTTGAGAGAAGGGTCTGCCATCTGCTTGTCTATGATATTACAGCTGTGCCTAAAATATTCCACAGTATGTCATTCAACTTATTTATCCATAATTCAGGTACGAAAATACTCAAAACAATAGTAGATTTTGTTGTATTTCTCAAAACGTTCTGTTGTAACGCTGAAACATGCATTTTAATAGACAGTCAAGGCTGTTGTGGTCCACTGTCTAAGGATTATTTAAACATTTTACTGACAACAACATGAAGTGATGTGATGTCTTAAGCTTCTGGTGTGAGCAGAAGCAGTAGACAAAGCTGTGTGGCCTTCCAGTCTCACAGAAGAGTCAATGATATAACATGGACTGGAGTGGGAGGCAGTGGGTGGGTGTGGGGGACAGGGGAACCCATCCAAACTCATTTAGCTAAAGCGCAACTTATTTTCTAAAGTCAGCATTTCAAATCAGCGCCTGTCCCCTCTCATTTAATGCATCATTTTGTGACATGATAAATTTGTGAATTAGACATACATCCTTTTTTGCTTTTAAGATAGTGGCCCTCTTAAGTGTGGCAGTCTAGTGTGGAGGATTTAAGAGCGTTCCTCCGTGTCAAACATTAAAACCCACAGGGAGAGCATCAGCACAATTAGACTTGGGTGAGGAGGAAGGAAAAAAAGGGTGATCTTAAGAGCAGCAGCATTCTCCGTCTGTACAGTAACGCGGTTATCTGTCTCGAGTGATCCGTTTAAAAGCTTTGGTTTGCAAGGATAAAAGCAGAGCGCAGGAAATAAACTTAGTTCTGCCTCCAATCTGCAAATCCTTGGTGGTCATGGAAGATGATCCCAATTTGCTTCTGAGCAACGCTGTCAGATCTCACAATAATAAATAATTTAAGACTTTAAGCACCAATTATGCCCCATGAATGTGGAAAGGCTTCAGACCACTGCCTGCTGTTGTCGACACTGTAAAAATACACCCATCAGTACTGGTGTCACACTCAATTATACAAGCAGAAGGCTGAGGGGAGAATTAGGGCTTCAATTAAGTGCATTCCAAGGACATGTACTTTAACGTTATCAATGAAAACGATTGAACACAAATCCTTTCACTGAAATTGACTAAAATAGTGTCTACTATTCTGTTGATTTAAATCCTATAGGCTACCATATGGTTCAACAGGATTCTCCATCTATCTTAGTATTCTCAGAGAGCGAATAGTGATGTTGGAACACCTCTGTGACAGAAATAGGCTGGTTTAGGTCTTCCTTGTGATAGTATCCTGTTTTCATGTTTTCCTAATTAAATTTAGAATTTGCATGTGTGAAAATATTAACGTTGATGATATGAAGAAGAATCTTCATTTGAACAAGATTCATTTATAAGAGTTGTGAAAGTGATGGTCTTTCATTCATTGTGAGGTTTGATTACATAGAAATGGCAAGCATGTGATAACAGATATCATCTGTTGTCAGTTTGCATAAAGGAACCATAGCATAGTAAAAGAAATTGGCAGATCAAATCATAATGCGCGACCTCCTCATGTGCTTCTTATGACTGGCTGAAACAACAGTGCATGTCCACACACAGCCCAGAATGAGGGCCCATGTTGACAGAGAAGAGTTCTGCGTCCTGCTGCTGAATGGGATCATTGAGGGCGCAGACCCCGGACAGGCAGGAGCCGCTGGTCACCACAGTTTGAACACGCTGTTTGCTCCGCGCCTGTATGCCTATCATAATGTTTGCTTAATGGAAGGTATTAAAAGAGAAGCAAACATCATGATATGTGGAACATCGCTAAGTGTGCATTTGGCTTGTGTGCTGTGTTGCATGAGGTGAAGAATAGAAAGCATGCATTCACTGTACAGAAAGCAAATTAATACAACAAATACTACAGTGGTACCTCACCTTACAAATGACCCAACAAACGAAAATTTCAAGTTACGAAACGCCTTCACGGTAAATTTTGGTCTCTAGATACGAAATTCAAGTTACGAAACGCGAAATCTCAAAAATTCAAGTAATGCGCGCTCAGCCACACACATTATACGCTTTTCTCAGACTGGATTTAAACTTTTCTCACATTTGTCTCTTGTTTAAACACTCAAACTTTCATAGATTTTCAACAAAATTATTAATAGTGAAGTGTGGGGGGAAGGGGGAGGGGGGAGGGGGGAGAAGACTGCGCTCTGACACGTGTGTGGGGCTGCCAGCAGGTCTAGACCTGGAATAAACCAGGACTAAACCTGGAATAAACCAGGACTAAACCTGGACTAAACCAGGACTAAACCTGGACTAAACAAGGACTAGACCAGGACTAGAACAGGTGGATTAAAGCGCCGCGTGTGGGTCTATTTCCTGGTTTCGTTTCGAGTCACAGCTGAGGCGAGCAGCGAGGACTCCCCTCGCGACGGCACGCAGTCTGAGCGCATGAGCGCATGAACGAGACCCACGAATGCATGCAAGAGCCGCGGTGTTCTAGACCTGCTCTAAACCTGGTCTAGACCAGCACGGGTCTCGTTCATGCGCTCAGACTGCATGCGGTCCTCCTCGCTGCTCCCCTCAGCTGTGACTCGAAACGAAACCAGGAAATAGACCCGCGCGCGGCGCTTTAATCCACCTGGTCTAGTCCTGGTTTAGTCCAGGTTTAGTCCTGGTGTAGTCCAGGTTTAGTCCAGGTTTAGTCCTGGTTTAGTCCAGGTCTAGAGCTGCTGGCAGCCCCGCGCCGGGTCATGCTGCGCTATCACACGTGTCAGAGCGCAGTTTTCTCCCCCCTCCCCCTTCCCCCCACGCTTCACTATTAATAATTTTGTTGAAAATCTTTGAAAGTTTGAGTGTTTAAACGAGAGACAAATGTGAGAAAAGTTTAAATCCAGTCTGAGAAACCAATCAGGACGCAGAACACAATGTTACACTATAAAAAAAGTTACACTATAAAAAAAAAAAACTTGGATCGGGGCCTTGGAACGAATCAGGCTTTTTCCATTGAAATAGCTACTCAACTTACGAATTTTTCACGTTACGAAACCACTTCTGGAACAAATTAATTTCATAAGGTGAGGTACCACTGTATTTGTACCACTGTAATATAAAAACACTTAAACATGTGACATTATGACATAATAGCACACTAAAAGGAGAAGCATAGCTAACATGTTAGCGATGAGCTGGAAGTATGGTGTAAGGTAACTGTCAGTGAAGACATGCATGGTAGTGCAATACTCAGGGATGAACTGGCAATCTGTGCACTCTGGAAAAATCCAGAACAGCCATCCGCCTGTGGGCCGACTTGTGTGAACCCATTTTCCACCGTGGGCCGATTTGTGGGGGAAAAGTCCAGGGCCGTTTTTTGGTTCCAGTCCGCCCCTGGCTAAACTTAACAGTATCCAATTTATTTGGATACTATTTCATGACATTCCTAGCAAAAACACAGTAATTTTAATTTAAAGGAGCAAAATATACTGCAGTTATTTATTTTTTAAATTTTTACTAAAACAGCCATGAAGCAAATGAGTTGATATCTGTTATCCTAGTAGCATGACTGTCCAGTAAACATGCAGTGCTCACTTGTCTTGTCAAACATGTTCTGAATGAGAGTAATTTTATGTCCTTGTGTAAAAGTATACCCTATTGTTTGACAATTAAGCACGACATAAATGCCTGTAATTAGACCTCTACAACGGTGGCTTTTCAGAGAAGGCCTGGAAATAGCTCTCAAGTATTCCGGTCTGTGCTTCACTACAGAGCTCCTCACAGGCGGATACGGTGTAAACGCTCACAGAACAGAATGGCAGACTGCAATGGTTTCACTGCATGTAGATTGGTGGAGGCTCATGGCATTGTCTGTACACTTCCTGCTGTGGACTCTGGTGAATGGCTCATAAATGTGGATATATACATATTTAAACCCTTTTATTATGTATTATGTTGTTATTGGTAAGAGAAAAAGCACAGTAAATTTCTTGCAAGAAGAGATTCAAGATTGTGCAGTGATGAATAGACTTGTCTCGTAGCCTCTTTGAGCTTATACACCATTTCATGAACGATCCACCTGGCGCTGTGCCTAACTACTCGGAAAATAGGGAGAATAATATCATTATATCATATACAATTGAGGGAATCCCCAGTGGTGTGCTGTCTGCATAAGCAGCTGTCTGAAGAGACAGTAGGCGGGCACATTTCTCATGTGTGTGCAGGTCCAAGCGAGGCACCACGCGACAGCAGCGGCGTATGTGTGCTGTATGTGTGCTGTATTCACTTGAGTGTTGTCAATGACTTTGGCTTTATAGCAGGCTCCCGGGCAGTGCTTTACCTGGGACCTAATCAGTCAGTGAGGCTCAGAACCTCTGGGGACGTCCCAGCTGCAGGGGTCTGTGTGCCTGTGTGAGAAAATGAGAGACAGAGAGAGCGCAGACGCTTGTGCGGAACAGAACGGCCTTCTGGGAAAAGACTGAACCCCACCTCTTCTGTTTCAGTGCCCACGGCTCTCTCTGACTGGCCACAGTCAAGGTGATCTTCTGCACACGTTTACACGCACCGTGAAAATGAACCGATTTTTACCATAGTGCACAAGCAGAAATTTACATCACTCATTTGGCTGTAAAGGCTTGAATAAAATGGTCATGTAAAATGCAGTTTGTTATCCAAATATATATAAATATATATATATATTTTTTTATTGATGCTTAATTAACTGTTTTTCTTTTAATCCTCTCTCTTGGCATCTTATTTAGCAATTGTGACTGTAATGTGTATAGATGCACACATTTCTTTAATATTTAATTTGAAATTTCATATTTTGACAAATGCCCAAGATGGCATTTATTTGCCAAATGTAACAATATGTTATTGTTGAGGTGGCAGATTTCATACGGGGAATAGCCTATTGTCCAAACTCATTTGGGCAGTATTCACCAGAAGCCCAAGTATTGTTTGGAGTTGTAAGCAGAGCATCCTGCCTGGCCATAGTCTTACTCACTGAGGAGACGTTGGATGACAGCCACACTGAGCTAGAGGAGCCCTGGGCTTCAGTCCTGAGGGTAAGCCCAGGCTAAGAAAAAGAAACCACTCACCAGCCAACTGCCAGTCCACAGCCCTCTAAATGGCCACCGTCCACCTGGAGAATCACTTTACATGGAGAAAACAGGCGTGAGGTGGAGGGAGAGGCTCGGGAGAAGAAAGACAGAGAGGTGGAGAAGGAACATAGCAGGTTGCCATGACAAGGAAGCAGTGGAATAAAACACAAACAAAGGCGGGTGGCACCATGGCTGTCAGGAGTGAGAGCGGTGACAGTTTCCTTGGCAGGCCTGCATGGCACCCACTGTTGCAAAGTCTGGTGGACAGAAATTCTACTCTCGGCTTCTCGTCTGCCTACAAAACACAATCAGTGCATTCCCCTGGGAGACATTTTTATCAAATTCATCTTGTTTTATTGACAACATAACATCAAATGTATATTTGCTATTTATTGCTTTATGCACTTTCAAAATATTTTACTCTCTTCATAGCATAAGATCAGAATATCAGATCCTTTCTCTAGTTGACCAAATGGCTCATAAATGTAGTAATAGGGCACGATTCTTGTTGCCTTGAACTGTGAGTTGTATTGAGGCGTATATTGGTTTAGTTTTTGTGTCTCTTCACACATAATTGTATTGTGATTCTATTGTGGCCTTAAGCAAGAATTTCTATTTCAAACATATTTTTACATTTAGAGCTTGATGCAAACCTTAACAGTTATCCTGGCTTGGGACTGAGACAATACAATAAGATATGACCACTATGGCTGTGTGTTGGTCGAACTGGACACAAGTTCAACTCAACAACATTGTGTATGTGAATTAGCAGGTTGGGGGATGGAGCATTTTTACATTTCATTCATGCATTGTGTTATTTGTTATCATACAGCGCTTGTTTGCATGTGTAATTGCGGTATGTAAATTGAATTTCCTTTGTAGATTACATATTTCCATCAAATCTGTCCACAGAGCACACACAGATGGGCCTCAGGGATAATGCTGGAAAGACAGTAAGTACCAACATACTGTGTCGTCCTGGCAAGTGAAGAGCCTGCTACAGTATTTGTAATAGGGGAAAACAAAGATGATATAAGATTTATTGAACCAACACGACCAAGCAAATGAACAACAAATGAACAGGACTCAGTGAAGGATAAAATAACACAGCAGAGAGGAGGCGTCCACAAACAGCAGTAAAAGCATTCCCGTATCGATCCAGCACTGTGAGCCTGCCAGCTACTGCTACCTTCCACTTTCCAGGAAGACTACATACAGTATACAAGAGACACCTTAAGGCATCTGACGGTTTGAATGTGTCTTGTGTGTACAGAGCAGTAGCCTAGATCTTCTGTATGTTAGATAGGGTGGATTCAGGACAAATTAGATCAAACATTATAACTTAAGTCTTTTAACCGTTGACTTTCACACTGAAGTTTGACAACTGATGAAGCTAAAAAAAACAAAACCCAAAAAACAAGAAACAAAAAAGGGATTTTTTCCAGTTGTGGTCATAAGAGGAGGAAGTATAAAGTAGACCAGTCTTTTGTTTTACTTATTAGCTCAGCAGTGTATTAATGAACACAAATGAGTAGCATGATTATAAACATATCAAACTGTAGCCTTTAGATTTGGTTTCCATCTGCAGTCCTATTCTCTATTCACACTCAAACACACCCACACAGTCATACAGCATAATATACACAAACACCGGAGGAAGTCCCTTGCCCAAGGACACAATGATATGGACTGTTGTGAGTGGGAAAACACCATATACTTTTTTACATTTAATCATGTAAGATGTTTTCTTGTCCATGTAGCTAGGTTTGATTTGTTTCATTTACACTTTTAGATAATTGTGCATATTTTACTCTACAGAGCTTAAAACCTATGGATCTGCTGTTGTGTGCCATCGAGTGGTAGTCCATCCAACTCCTCTGTGTTTTTAAAGCCATACCATGCAGCAAACAGCCTTCACCTGAATGTATTTTTTTATACGAATGTTAGTCACTTTTTAAACTGCTTATTTAACTGGTTTTGTGGAGTTCTCTAAATTACTTAAGGCTGAATTACTTTTACATGTTTCCCATAAAGAAAAATGAACATGTCCAAAAGTAGTAAAACAATCAGACAAAAATATATATATATTGATGGTCTGTAAGATATTAAGAAAAACTGTTGTAAGTTTTGATACTTACAAAGAAATGAACAGTCTATAATTTTAATGGTTTCTTTTAATATTGAGAAATAGAATATCAAAAAGAAAATCTAGAGAATAGTAAGAAAATATATTAACTTATTTGCATTTCATAGCGTGAAATAAGTATTTGAACCCTCTAGCCAAAAAAGACTTATACTTGGTGGCAAAACCCTTGTTTGCAAGCACAGAGATCAGGCGTTTCTTGTAGTTGATGACCAGGTTTGCTCACATATCAGAAGGAATTTTTGTCCATTCTCGTTTGCAGATCATCTCTAAATCATTGAGGTTTTGTGGATGTCGCTTGCCAACTCAGAGTTTCAGCTCCCTCCACAGGTTTTCTGTAGGGTTAAGGTCCGGAGACTGGGCCACTCCATGACCTTAATGTGCTTCTTCTTGAGCCACACCTTCGTTGCCTAGGCTGTATGTTTTGAGTCATTGTCATGTTTGAAGACCCATCCACGACCCATTGTCTGTTTCCTGGCGGAGGGAAGGAGGTTGTCACTCAGGATTTTAATGGCACATGGCTCCGTCCATCCTCCTGTTGACGCGGTGAAGTTGTCCTGTGCCCTTGGCAGAAAAACACCCCCAAAGCATAATGTTTCCACCTCCGTCCTTGACGGTGGGGATGGTGTTCTTGGAGTCATAGGCAGCATTTCTCTTCCTCCAAACATGGCGAGTTGAGTTAATGACAAAGAGCTCGAATTTGGTCTCATCTGACCACAGCACCTTCTCCCAATCCCTCTTTAAATCATTCAGGTGTTCATTGGCAAACTTCAGCCTGCACATGTGCCTTCTTAAACAGGGGGACCTTAAGAGAACTGTAGGATTTTAATCCATTGCGCCGTAAAGCGTTACCAATGGTTTTCTTAATGACTGTGGTCCCAGCTGCCTTGAGATCATTGAGATCCTGTATAGTTTTAGGCTGATTTCTCACTGTTCTCATGATCATTGAAACCCCACGAGGTGAGAGCTTGTGTGGAGCCCCAGACTGAGGTCGACTGAAGGTCATTTTTATTTCTTAAATTTTCAAGCAATTGCAGTTGTCTCCTTAAGCCCAGCTTGTTTCTTGTGGTTTTGTAGCCCATTCCAGCCTTGTGCAGGTCCACAGTCTTGTCCCTGACATCCTTTGACAGCTCTTTGGTCTTTCCCATGTTGGAGAGTTTGGAGTCTGATTGACTTGACCGATTCTGTGGACAAGTGTCTTTTATACAGGTGACTAGTTAAAACAGGAGACTAATTCAGGTGACAAGTTGATTAGGAGTGTCTAACTGGTCTGTACTCTGGTCTGGACTCTTAATGGTTGGTAGGGAATCAAATACTTATTTTACGCAATACAGTGCAAATCAATTAATATATTTTCTATAATGTGATTTTTTAAAAATTTTCTTTTTGATATTCTATCTCTCAGTGTTAAAATAAACCTATACGACTATTTATTTCTTTGTCATTGGGCAAATCTACAAAATCAGCAATACGTTTATAAACTGTTACGCTATTGCAAATCTCTACCTCTCGGTAGGCCTGGACAGTATTAGAAGTCATTGAGGATAATTGTGATTGCATATTAATTAAGTGGAAGGTCTTTGAAAAGGCACAGTGCACAGTGACTCAGTAAACCACCTGGAATAAGTGACTCTATGTCTCCCCTGGTAAAGACAGGACATCCCTAACACTGAGAACTGGGTCAAGGCTGAAACACTCCATATTGTGTGACTTATCCCAATTTTGCTCACACAAAGGGAACTGTGGGGTGCCCTGTATGCTCCAAAGCTAAAGGACAGACTGTTAGACTCTAACCGTGTCGAATCGTCCACACAGGAAAATAATAAAATGTATATTTAACAATGCATTGGTGGGAGAATCTACATTTGTTGTGGCAATTTCACTAAATAAAATACAAGAAACAACATTAACTTCACTTTCCTTGCAATAAAAAGTCATAGTGCCAAATCTTGACGACACTGGACAAAAATACTTCCCATCGTAACTGTGTGGTAAAACAGAGGCAGCAAACCATATAATTTTACAGTCATTATGAAGGACACTGGGACACAACTTGTTTAGCTGACACAAAGAAAACAGGACATTTGCACATGAAAACAGCTCAACATCCCCACGAAAACACAATATGTTTTGGGCATTACAACATCTAAATATTTTATCCTGTTTTTTTTTTGTTTTTTTTTTCCGGAGCAATCATTAGTGTCTATGTGTTATCTGTCAAAAACAGATTTTTATGCATAAATAAATATTGATAAAAGAAGAAATTCATGGATTCTACCTGGACGACTGAGGGACTCTTCACATAAATAAATATTGTATAGTTTAGGAATATGCAATCAATATAATGCAATGCAAAAAACTACATACTACTACTACTACATCATTGAACATCACCTAAATAATGGACCCAATAGAAAATGAACAGGGTCCTTTACATCTTAAAAGCCGAGGTTCCTATAGCCTGCCAACTATGAACTTTAGGTGGGGACAATCAATGATGAGATTTCTGAAACTGTAAAAAAAAAAGTTAAACATGGGTGTTGCCTCTTTAACTGGGTCAAGCACCCGTAATTGTCATTCCTAACACTTTTAAAGTAAGTTTGAATCAACAGAGTCTACTGTATTGTGTGTCCTTGCTTTATGCAGTTACTAGTTTGAAACATGTTGTTGTTTCACCTCGTGTTGGATATGTTTAACACTGTAAACAGATGTTATTGCTACACAGGAATAAAAGTTTGTGCTTCCCAAAGCCACAGTGGAACAGAAAGAACCCGAGTCAGCAGTGTTCCTACCTGTGCTCTACACGTGCCACACACACATTTCACACAACGCACACACAATTGCACACAACTACACAAAGGGACACACACGGAGAGCGCGCCGAGAACACAGCCCTGGCACAGCGGCACAAACAAACACACTAAAAATACAAACTACGCATATCCAAACACTCGCACTCCTTAATGAGCTAGCACTTTTAAGAACAGACTTCGCCACAACTCCCCATACCACACACTGATACCTTGAGGAGAGGAGCCGCAATCGGAAGAGACGAGGCAGCAGAAGAAAAGCGGCACACTGGGATATGAAAGGAGGGAGAGAGCGAGAAGGAAATGATTGAGAGAGAAGAGATGGAGAGAGGAAAGAGAGAGGAATTCAAAAAGTGCCTGGAGAGAGGGAGGAGAGGAGGAAGAAGAGTGTTGTATCTCACTGTTCATATCTCTTAGGAAGATGATAGAAGGGATAGGGAGGATGGAGCAGGGGGGGGGGGTCTGGGTGGGGGTGGTTCGGAGGGTGGGCGCTGTCGCTCTCGGCAAACAAGCGGGTGAGTAAATAGACTCTTGGGCGTATGGGCTGGTGGGAGGGGTGGAGGTACAGGGGGTGAAGAGGGGATGCAGATGCCGATGTGCTGTGGGGGAATTCAGTTCTTAGGAATCAGTCATCTGCACGATCTTATACATTTGTATGTAAATTTGAGACATGTATTGTTGACAGGTAAAATATTTCAAAATTTTTTGCCTCTGTAATAAATAATTCATTAATTAAAAACTTCTACAAAACAATTTCCCTTGTGGATCAATAAAGTTTGTCTAAGTCTACATAAGAACTGAAGAAGCAGCTTGGATGAGCTGCGAAACGTATTCAACCAAATAAACTTTTGTTCAGTTGACAAATTGAATTTATCCTTTTGCCAAACTTTGACATAGTTCATCTCTTCTTCAGAATTGCAGAAATTCATAATTTCTATAATATTGATTGATTCCTTTTTATTTCGAGTTTGTGCCAAGAGAGAAATAGTAATCATATACATACTATATATACACTGTAAACAACAAAAAAGGAGTGGGAAGAAGAAAAACTTAACCCACCCCTATTCATTACATAGTTTAAAAAAATATGCGGTTGCTTATGTACATTGAGCACAAAACATATTGTACAGAGTGGATAATATCTAAATCAACTACATACAAAACTTGTTATACCAAGTTATTATCCACCGAAAAAGCATGTTTCTAAAAATGACCATGTTAGAAAAAAAGAAAAATGTATCCTTCTTGTATGGCCCCTTAGTTTTATGTTTTGTGAGGCCAAAACTGATATTCAAATAAGCAAAAAATATTATAATTTCATTGGACAAATACAAACACTTTCCTCGTCTGTTCAGTTCTTCTATACACCATAAAGGCTCATCTCCTGGTCCTTCTTTCCCCCCTGTGGTGCACCTCTCCCTTCTGTCTTCCTCAAACATCCCTAACAACCTTCTCCTCTGCCCAGCCCCGCAGGCCTTAAGCTCGCTCTAATCTGCCCATCGTCTCTCTTAAACCCCCCATCACCCATACAACCAGCTGAAGGAGCCTTGGCGTTCCCCTGCCCCCTCCTGCCTGCCTCCCTCTTCCCTCTGCCTTGCCTCCCTGGATATCCCCCGGGTGTGTGCGGGGCTGTTCTACTGATGAGGAGGTAGGGATATCGCTGTTGGTTCTTTGATCCTATGAAAGCTGATATCCAGAACAGAGCCCACAATCCTGCCACCGGGCACCTTGGCATTTGAACGACATGGCTCCCTGTAAAGCCTGGGTGCAAAGGGCTATTCTCTCATTGGCTTTCATGGGGGAATGCTAAGTCTAGACAGGTGCTCCTCTGGTTTAGAGCCCAAGAGTCCTACCTCAGATTCTGTGTAGAAAACAGCATGTAGAGTGACTATAGTCTATTGAATTGATTTTAATTTGAAATATCAATATTAACCCTCCTGTCGTGTTCGGGTCAAATCTGACCGTTTTACAACTTATAATATTCATAAAAATTATGTTTTTCATCTGATTACCTCAAGACCTTATGATATCCTCCACACTGTGTACTTGAACATATAAAAGTGATGATCACCTGTTTCATTCAATTTTGAGTGTTTTAATCAACCTTGTTACACCTGTGGTGTTCCCGGTCAAAAGTGACCGCCATAGGAAATGAATGGGTATCCAGAGTAAATTCATTCAACATACAGAAAACATCCACATACACACTGCCCCAGCTCACTCACTCACTCTCACACACACACTCACACACTCACTCACACACACACACACACACACACACACACACACACACACACATACAAACCAGAGTATGCGTGTTGTGCTGGACATGACAACCGGTCTCCAAGGACATAATATCACATGTGACAACTTCACATCACATGCTCTTTGGTCAGGAGCTACTGAAAAGAAAGCTCACCATGGTAGGGACAGTGAGGAAGAACAAGCCTGAACTTCCCTCTGCGCTGGTATCGACCAGAGGAAGACAGGCACTCTCATCACAATTTGCATTCACTGACACTCACACTCTTGTGTCATACGTTCCCAAGAAGAACAGAAATGTCATCCTGATGAGCACAGTACACAAAGACGCCGCTGTCAGCACCACAGAGGACAGGAAGCCCCTGATGATCCAGGACTACAACAAGAACAAGGGAGGCTGCCTTTATAAGGTAATGTAAAGTCTTATTTATATTTTATAAAGTCTTATTTTTATCTAGGTGAATCATAGCATTTTGTGTACAACAGATTGAATATTGTTCCTAATCTCTTATTATTTATTGTTCCTTTATTGCAGCTTACTGGTACATACACCTGTAAGCGGATGACGGCTCGCTGGCCTGTGGCACTGTTCCACAACATCCTGGATGTGTCAGCTTTCAACACGTATGTGGTGTGGACAGCAATCAACCCAACCTGGAATCAGGGGAAAAGTTTCAAGAGGAGACTTTTCCTCGCTTTGGTGACTCCTCTTATACAGCGACGCCAGCACATTCCCCGCACACCAGCCTCCGCCATTCTGGTTAGGAGCATGCAAACTCCAGCCCCAGCCGCTGCCCTGGCTGCTCTCCCCCAACAAGGACATGGGCAGAAAAGGAAGTGTTGTGGCCTCTGTGCCCCTAGAGACATCAAAACGAGCCTGACATGCTGCAAATGTCATGCTTATGTTTGCAAGGCCCACTCTGACCTGAGTGTCACATGCCACTCATGTGCATGAATACACACACACACACACACACACACACACACACACACACACACACACACACACACACACACACACACACACACCCTGTTGAGTTTGGTGTTTGGTTTTCCATTTACTTTTTCTATTATATGTTCATTTTGTAGTTCATTTTCAGTGCCTAATTGTATTTTAACTGATGTTATTTAATGTTTACTTCTATAAATAGTTGTTAGATACTACTTTGAAACATTGTTCTCAACTAAAAAATGTTTAATAAAAAAATTGGTGTTGAAAAAAAACAATTGTGCTAATTTAAGAGCAGTTAAAACAGACCGGTCAATTTTGACCGGGAACACTAAAGTAGGGGGCTGGAGGCGAACACGACCGGAGGGTTAAAACAATAATCCCACATTCACACTGCAACTTTCTCTGATGTGGGCAAGATTTTACAACTTATCTACTTTCTAGACCAAAGACTGCATAATTCTAGTCGAGGTAGTTTATTTTAAGATAACCTGTCAAGTAATTTCACTGCTTTTAAGTCATTTTCTGATAAATTTAAGTGTTTATTTTTAAAATTTTGGCCAAGCTGTTTTGCAGTGCAGTCAGGACTAAGCCCAGTGAAAAGAGTCATTATCTGTTGATCTATATTAAAAATTATGTGAATTTATTTTATTAGAATTTGTAATATCACAACATCGTTAACAAGTTATGTGTTATTTGACCTAACTTCACAAAAAAGCCAGTCTTTCTAATTCAAATACAGATTAAATACATTATTGTTAAATAATATACTGAAATCAGATTTAATTTCCCACTTTTGGAACCCACGCAGATAACCCTTTCATTTTCTTATTTACGCAAATTATACACAAACTATATATGATTTGTGCAGTATAAACTTAAAGTTTTACTGAATCGCATGACAATTTAATAGATTATTTCTTTTGAATGCATAAGTCCTCAAAATGTTGTATGGATAGCTGCTAGTATATACTATTTCAGAAATCAGGGAAGATTCATGTTTTATAAAATTCAATGTTTTCATGGTCAGTTCATATTTTAAATGCTAATCATACAACTTTGAAATGCAATGTCCCAGAAATGTGCCATCAGCTAATTATTGACCTAATTAATAACCACAAAACATGGCTCAATTATACATTTCCATTTATGGAATGATATTTACTTTATAGGCAAAAAGCTAAGATATACTAAGGTTAGGGTGACCAGCATCTCAGAACAATGACTTTAAAAAAATAAAACATATATGTTTAAAGTTAAGAAAAAAATAATAAAATAAAATAAATTACACCATAATCTACTCTGCGCTAAAGCAAACATTGTGCAATGACTCACAATAATTAGAAAGTAAGAGTGTAATATTCATCATTCGACAGACTTCTATAAGTCTCTTTGGTTACATCAAAGCAATTGTGAAGAAAATAAACAATTAGCCATGGACTGGGAATATGTTCATAAATAATGGATTCCTTTTTTTCTCTTAGAAATCAGTTGTGCAATGAACAACCTTATATAGATCAGAAAGTCCCATGCTGTGAACTGACACACAAGACATTAGCCTTTCCCCCACAGGCCACCCAGAGCATAAAGAATAAAGGAACGCCATGGCACGTGTGAGGGCCAAACAACTACTGAAAATTGGCCTCACAAGTTCACACTAAAGATTTGTGGAATAATTGAGAACAGACAAAACTCATAAAGAAAACAAAGAAAAAGAAAGGCCAAGTAAATGGGGATGGTAATTCAAAATCTACAGTCGATAATTATGGGAAAACAGCAGCTGTGAACAGTAATGGAAAATACATTGTCTCCACCCTTGATCTTCCACCACTGGAACTCATCACAACTTCTACAATGTTTTACTATCCTTATTGTCTGGGATTACAATAGTGACAAGAGGTCTTGCAGATACTGATACACAGATACAGCTGGAATGGCCATCACTGCAGAGATCTAGGTTGAGAGTCCATAACAGAAACTATAGAAGTTTAATTGAATATAAGAGATCCCCCATTTGTGGGAATGCATTTCATTTAGTTCTGAGAACTTATAATGGAGCCTAATGGAAGGGATTCTGCAACTGTTTTGTCCTCTTACCCTAATTTGGGACACCAGTCTGAAACCATTCCTGTAACTATCTATTTACTAATTAAGCCCTGCCTACCAGCTGGACCGGCTGGTTAGCTCAACTGGTAAGTCATGGACTTTCCCCCTGGGGGTTGTGGGTTCAAATCCCCCCCGGGCAATGAGCTAACCAGTGTGCGTCCTTGGGCAAGACCCTTCACGGTACTGCCCCCCGGGCGCCGAAAAAGATGGCTGCTCACTGCTCCTGAAAACGGATGGGTCAAATGCAGAAGTCAAATTTCTCCTCGTGTGTCATTGTGTTTGAGACCAATAAAGGCTTAAGCCTAATTTTTTTTTTAAGTGTGAAGATTGCTCCAAACCACATTCCTTTATTGACAAGGAGAAGTTCACAAACTCATTTAATCATTGAATCATGATTTTGCTTTTTTTTCCCCTTGATTTTGTGTGTGTGATTTCAGAAACACCATCTCTTTCTGAAATACAGTTGATGCAAAGGCCATTGGGAAGAAACAATACCTCCAGTGTTACTAGATACGCAAATGAAATTAAAGGCAGAATCATTGCAGATCGCTATAGTGATAATGTTTCAGACCCCCAGAAGCTCAAACAAACAGAAGTCACTAAGGCCAACAATGATTCAAAGATGCATGACAAAACTGAATCCAAAAACTCTATCAGTTGATTATTCAAAGGAAATCACAGAAATCAGTTGACCAAAACTTAAAACCACAACAACAGAGGCTGAGGTTGGAGGGACAATCACTGCAGAGCTCCAGACTGATAGCAGTTCTTTTGAATCAAAAACAAACACTTGAGAAGTGGAAGTCATGTGGCCGAAGATTATTTCAGGATGTATGGAAAACTAGAGATATGTTTTCAGACATATCAGCAGTTGTATCTTCAGTGGAGGTCCAGTAACTAGTTCATCAGACCCCAAAAACACAACTATAGAGGTTGAGGTGGTCAAGGCCGACTAAGCCATACCAGATGGACAGCTTGACCCTCATGCAAACCAAGGATCCAACTGTTGACTGTTGGTGACTGGTGATATTATTGCTTGCCTAAAATCTTCCATATGGCATTAAAGGAATATTAAAGGGACAGTGTGTAAGATTTTTACCCGTGAATTACCGAAATTGAAGATATCCATTCAAAAATACATTGTTTTCCAAGCCTTTTCACTTCCATCATGAAATCAAAGTATTCTTTTGGACTTAGATATAGTCACATAAAAGGGGGATTGACCCCATGTAGAGGCAGCCATTTTAACTACGAGAGCCGCAGAAGGACATTTGGGCTCCGCCTTCGGCAAGGCTCGTGGTTTTGGGTAAACAACGACAAGCATGTTGCCGGATCACACGTCGTAATGGATCTAACACGTGTTTTGGACTAAATAGTTTTACTGGATTTTATTCGCTGGATCCTTACGGACAGATTGAGACCAAGCTTATGGTGAAATACTGAGTTTGACCTGTCCAGAGCCTTCAAAGGTAAGCTAAGTAACAAACCTCGTTTTGTGCTTTTCTGTATAAAAGCCCCATGTGCTCGGGGACTGATTGTTGTGCCGGGAAATGAATTGCATAGTCAAAAAGAGGAGACTGTAAGGTTTCATTTGATGTGTAGATTGTCATGGTACACGATCGGGAATGTGTGCTTTCATGCGAAAAGAAAAAAAAAAACAGTGAATGGGACCGCGTTTTATTTATACAGTAGCGGCGCGCGGTTCGTGCGTGGGTACGCGAGCTGTCCGTGTTACGGAGCGCCCGGGTGACCCTCGAGGTCTGCCGTAGCTAAAACAGGAAGTGCAATAGCCACTATCCACCTATGTACCTTTAACGATTTTTGCAATCTGAACCTTATTTTGGTAATAAAACACGTTGATTTACTCACCCATAGCACTTAGTAACATTTGGAGCAGTTTCGTAGATTTGGTAGGTTAGGATATATCCGGGTAACGTGAGTGCTCGGGGCACAATGTTGCAGTCACCAAATAACACAAACTTTAGCACTTTTCAAACCACAGAAGCTTGATGTGTCAGCGTAGATTTTCGGTGGATTCAAAAGCGGCCTGAAACCCGATATCCAGCTGTATTTTTCATTTAATGACGTCATCAAAGAGGGCGCGCGCGCATGTGCGAATTCCCAGCTGATTTGTAGATAAACACCGCTCTGAACTTTTCTGTTGCGAGCGAGACATGGCTGAAGATTCGGACTTCGAGACTGAAGAGGACTTATTTGAGTATGATGGCCGTCCCTATCGTTTTGAGCCTGAGTATATGGATGAGGAGGTATTAGAAAGAGGGAAGCAGAGGCAGTTTGAGTACCAGCGCACCAGAGAACAGCCATGGGTATTGGATTACTTCTCAGAACTGTGCGCTGAATCCGCTGGCCTTCCTTCTTTTCCTTTGCTGGTAAAAAAGCGTCCGGACTGAAGTGAGTACTGCAAACACGATGGTCCAAATGTCTTACAGCTTTGTCTTTCATGTCTGGGTCCAAGCAAGTAGGCACAGTTTCAGTAACTTCCGATTCTGATGAGGAAGCCTGTGAAAACTCAACTTCGTCCAAGATGTCATTTTGTTTTCGCAACCGGGATAAATGCATGTTCGCACCATTTTCTCAAGCGGAGATGTTTTTGTCTTCTTAGCTTCTTTCGGACTGTAACCGAGATCTGACAGCTGGGAATTCGCACATGCGTGCTGTCCAACATCGTGCCCCGAGTACTCAGGTTACCTGGATATATCCTAACCTACCAAATCTACGGAACTGCTCCAAATGTTACTAAAGTGCTATGGATGAGTAAATCAATGTGTTTTATTACCAAAATAAGGTTCAGATTGTAAAAAACGTTAATATTCCTTTAAGGGCATATGGAACATTTGCCATGGATTCTATCTGGACAACTGAGGGATTCTACACGCAAATAAGCTCCTTTCTGTTCCACAAGGAGATCTTTAACGTGGCTTTTCTCAGCTCGTCATTTTCAGAATGTGCTGCTTTCAAATGGCCAAATATTCTTCAAATGTTCTCAGATTTCCATGTGTAAGGCATCGTTGGAAAGCTTAGAATCTACACTTCCAGAATAACTCAAAATGCTTCCGGGATTACTTGTGTCTGGTTTTGCCGCAGCTGGGCACAGATGGCATTAAACACATTGTGACATGCAGGTGGTGCCACAACACCAAGGGGCAACCACAGCAGGAATGCATGTTTGTCAAGGAATGTTTATTAGCAATAAAAATGTCTGTAATTGAGTAAAAAACAATACAACACAAAACAAAACAAAACAATACTGTTTAATACAGTAGCAAATATAGCTCAGTTGGTGCTTGTCCACTAATCCAAAGGTTGGTGGTTCAAATCCCGCTCTCGACATAAACATAATTGGTAGAGTGGTGAGATCCACTGACCCAGAGTTTGGTGTTGTGATTCCAGCTCCCACAGATGAATGCTGCCCTTGCATCCTTGGGCAAGACACTTTCCCCACTTCACCTCCAGTGTCTGCATACGCCGGTGTATGAATGTGTGTGTGAATGGGTGAGTGGTTCCTAGCTGTATAGAGCTTTGAGTGCCTTGAGGGTGGAAAGAAGCTTTATTGGTAAATGACAAATGTGACCATTTGTCATTTACCAATACCATTCTGTGGAACATTTCTGCCAAAGCAGTAAGAAAAGTTACATACTGCACATTAAAAAATATATATACTTTTGCTATCAACGCATATAAAAACCATCCCATATGTGCATTGTTGATGGGCTGAGTAGTTTACAGTGGGGGAAGGTTGGGGGGAAAAGAGCAACCGGAAGAGAAAGTTTCCCGGCTGTCCATCACTGTTCTATCAGAGAGCGCCGTTTGCCAGACGCCTACTTTCCTGCTTGGTGATAGTGAGACAGCATCCAGGACCTGAGCACGCGGCGGGAGTCACAGCAGGGGGTCCGAGAGGTGCGACACAAACGCACAAGCACGCTGCACGCACGCCCACTCCATACACGCACACATTCACACACACAGAGAAGCACCATCTGACAGAGCTAAACTGTCACACCCACAGCACACAACAGACAAGAGCAATTAATTGTGTTTACAGTAAAGGGGAGCGTATAGAAAGTTCCAATGGACATTCATTAGGGGTGTTAAAAAGAGATGGTGAAAATATTGTGATATCTTATTTGGCTGTATGTTTAGTACTCTGAGTTTGAAGAAGCAACTAAGAGAAAAAAGTAGCAACAAGGGTAACAGACAGCAGATACGAATAATGTAATGGACGGAATGTACCAACAATGATCAGGAAACAACAAGCATAAACCAGCACTACAGAAGGCAGTTTGTTCTAATATTCAGACCCACTCATATACTGTGACCAGACCATATGTTTATATAACAATTTGAATTTATGGATATTTTGGCATTTCTTGAGACGTATATCCAGACTGTTCCAAAGTTTTACACCACATGTAGACACACAGAAACCTTTACAGATAGTTCGAACATTTGGCAATTTAAAATTTCCATACCCTCTTAAATTATGAGTCTTAAATTTTGTAGATTACTTGGTAGTAAATTGTTGAATGTTCTAAATAATATTATCAGTGTATAATATTTTACAAGGTCAGGAATATTTAGGAGCTTGGATTGAATAAAAAGATTATGAGTGTGTTCTAAAGATCCAACTTTATGGATGATTCGCAATCAATGGATTAACTGTACATTGGTAAGTGTTCCCCCACACTTCAACACAATATGTGAAATAAGGGAGAACCAGTGAACAGTTTAGGCCCTGTCCTCAAGACAACGTTTTTTGGTGGAAACGGAGAAGTTTGTGTTAGTTTGGGCCTGTCGTCCACACGGCGCCGGGGTTTTGGGTGAGTGTAAACGGTGTTTTTTAAAAACGGGTTCCAGAGTGGAGAAATCTGAGAGCACCGAGGGTCGCGTTGTCTTGTGGGCGGGCAAAACGTGACTTTTGGGAAAACATGACATCACGTGACCAGTGACCAGAAGGTAACCTTGCGCATTCGGCCGGTAACAACCAGATAACAACAACCATGGCGGACAGTGGAGTTGAGTTTGTTATGCAGACATTTCTAAGTTTATTTGCACTGTTGCGTCAAAACCTGTTGATCTACTATGCAGTGCAACCCCAGCGGAGACGCATGCACAATTACGCACGTCGTGGCCCGGCAGTACGCACGACACACGAGTGTGTGCCAATTCAAAGGAAAACACGTATTTCAAAACTGTAAAGATCCCATCAATGAAAGGGCAGATAGTGGACAATGAGGAGGTGTCTTTTTTAATTGAATGAAAATTTACCTTTTACAAACAGGCACATGCAGTATCACACACAAAAATATATAAAAGCATTTCTGTTTTCTTTACACAAATTCACACAACTATATAGCTGCCCTTTGGTGATGTTCACCGGTTGTATATCAAGTTTTGAGCGGGGGGGGTTCACTTTTTTTTGCCTGCATTAACTAACTGATTTTCTGGGCACAGAAGCGCTGTGAACAGTGGCTACAGTTTTGAATTGCTTAAAAAAATTTAAGCGTGAGAAATACCATGTGTGGCGTGTGAGCGTGTGAACATGTCGAATTGCGTGTGTCACACTCTCAAAGCATGAGACTTGAGAGCCCTGTACTGCATAAAGCCAACATAATGTCTGAGTATGTTTAACATTCCCGTATTAAGAT
The DNA here is from genome assembly GCA_036785185.1 of Paratrypauchen microcephalus. NCBI lineage: Eukaryota > Metazoa > Chordata > Actinopteri > Gobiiformes > Gobiidae > Paratrypauchen > Paratrypauchen microcephalus. The sequence continues at coordinate 2,879,790 of JAVJIX010000081.1, read as the reverse complement.
CCAAACAAGCATTTTGACTAAATAACACGACCAAGGTTAACGAGAGTTCTACTTGTTAATGTCTATCTAATAAAACGATAGCAAGTAATACTAACTATCGATTTATAGGCAAAAACTCTGCTCACACAGCTCAAACCTTCGTTCTGTGGCGTCTTTGTCTATGTTAGGGACCGTCAACAAATGATCTTTACATTACTGGATGGAGTCACTGCTACATTGGTGGAGCAGGGGGACGAAATAATTTCGCATTTGTTGACGGTCCCTAACATACACATGTTTGCTTGTTTACGAAAGAGAAAGGACTTTGTAGTATTGCGTGTCTGGGGGCTCTGGCTGTTTCCTGTTTACAGCGCCACATATCGGTGTGGCATATGTATTACATTGTTTTCACTCAGCGCTCCGTTTTCGCCTGGACGCAAATATTTACTGATCCGACACGCGTGGACGCGTATTTTTTCCAACCCGCTTAAAAAAAAATCCAGGAGCGTTGTCGTGTGGACGTAGCCTTAGTGTATGAAGGGCATTTTGATCGAAGTAATACTTCACTTTGTTTACTATAGCAAAACTTTTGGAAATTTTTGTTTTTATATGTCTAATGAGGGCTTTCCATGATAATTTACTGTCTCTTATAACTCCCAGGAATTTATTCTCATTTACATTTTCAATTTGGACACTGTCAATCAAAACTGGTAACTCTGTGTTAATCTTGTGATTGCCAAACATCATTGCCTTGGTCTTATTCACGTTTAATGACAATTTATTAATATCCATACACTTTTTTATTTTGTTTAGCTCCTCGTTTAGAGTACTTTTGAGTTCATTATAATTGTGACTACTATAAAATATGCTGGTGTCATCAGCAAAGAGTATAAGTTTTAGTGGCTAAGATACAGTAAATATACCATTTATGTATACAGTGGTCCCTCGCTCTATCGCGGTTCACTTTTCGGGGGCTCGCTGTTGTGCAGATTTTATTTTTTATAAAATGTTTTATTTTTATTTCTATTTTTTAAAATAGTGTATCAACATTGTGTTCTGCGTCCTGATGGGCTTCTCCTCTGTGCCGTGTCTCCTGTACAGTACAGAATGTGTTCAGTTTGACACATTTATATAGATGTTATAGAGGGGGGACCCGGGGGGAGTCCCGCTGGATGCGCGAGGAGCGGAGACATGAGTCACTGAATCCGTAGGAAGTCCAGACTGGGACTAAGACATGAGGACCAGACTGGGACCAGACAGGGACCAGACCGGGACTAGACCGGAACTAGACCAGAACTAAACATGGACTAAACCAGGACTAAACCAGGCTTAAACCAGGTCTAAACCTGGACTAAACCAGGACTAAACCAGGTCTAAACCAGGATTAAACCACCGCATGCGACACTTTACCTTACACGTGTCTGCGCGCACCCCACGTTTCACTATTAATACATTTTGTTGGAAATCTACGAAAGTTTGAGTGTTTAAACAACAGATTCCACTTATTACGGGTTATTTCTGGAACCTAACCCCTGCAATAAACGAGGGACCACTGTATATTGAACAGTTTTGGCCCCAAAACAGACCCCTGGGGGATGCCAAACTTTTTCGATGTTAACATCCCCATCTGAACATATTGCATCCTTTCTGTAAGATAACTTTTCAGCCAGTTCCCTGCTACCCGTCTAATACCATATTGTTCGAGTTTATGTAGTAATATTGAGTGATTGATAGTATCAAAGGCTTTCTTAAGGTCAATAAAAATACCGGCAGCATATTTATTGTCACCCAGTACATTTGTGATTCCCTCTATTGCATCAATTATTGCTATTGAGGTGGTTCTTTGTGTCCTAAACCCGTATTGTCCTTCGTTTATTATTTGATGTTTGTCAAGAAACTTTTTGAGACGTGATTTGACGAGTTTTTCAAGGATTTTTGAAAACTGTGGCAGTAGGGAAATTAGTCTGTAGTTTGTGAAATTATGCGTGAAAAGTCCCTCAGTCGTCCAGGTAGAATCCATGATAAAAGGAGAAGTTCAATTTGTCAACTGGACAAAGTTTGTTTGGTTGAAAACGTTTCGCCGCTCATCCGAGAGGCTTCGTCAGCTCTGGTTATTGTGCTGGTTAGACACTGCTTATATCTAGCTGCCGGGAGGCACTCCCTACACTGAAAAAGCTCTGAAAACGATCCCCCCTAATCTGTCTCTTTGTTTTTCAAATTACTCTGGCGACTAGTTTCGCCCCCCTATTCAACGTCTAACGACCCTCTCCACCCCTCTGCCCTGGATCGTCTGCCCTAATGTTTCTTTGTCTGTTTTGACTTGGTTTAAGAATCGAATTATAAATGGGAGACAAGTTATGTCTAACTCCCCCATTTCTGTTTAACGACGGATTCTCTTTTTTGACAAAAATAGCCTCTTTAACCCCCCTCTCAAACCAGTTCTTTTCCCTGGCTAAGATCTGAACCTCACTGTCCTCAAAAGAATGGCCCGTGGCTTCTAGGTGAAGATGTACGGCAGATGACGGTCCACTCTGGCACGCCCGCCTGTGTTGGTACATTCTCTTGTGAAGTGGCTGTTTGGTTTCCCCAATGTAGCGCTCACTGCAGTCTTCACTACACTGAATGGAGTAGACCACATTGCTTTGTTTGTGGCTCGGTGTTCTGTCCTTTGGGTGGACGAGTTTTTGTCTTAAAGTGTTTGTGGGTTTGAAATAGACTGGAATTTCATATTGTCTGAAAATCCTCTGTAGTTTTTCCGAAACGCCGGCCAGGTACGGAATTGCTACCCCTTTCCTCCTGGGTTCGGATTCTCTGTTGTCTTGTTTCTTGCCCTTGTCTCTCTTGGTTTTGTTGACAGCCCATTTAGGATATCCACAAACCGAGAGAGCTTCCTGCACATGTTGTTCTTCTTTCTCCTTACCCTCTGTGCTTGTGGGAACCACTTGGGCCCTGTGTTGTAATGTCCGAATAACTCCCAGTTTGTGCTGCAGTGGGTGGTGTGAATCAAAAAGCAGGTATTGGTCTGTGTGTGTGGGCTTCCTGAAGGCTTCCACCAAGCGTTGGAGGAGCACGGCACCGCGCGAGGAGCACCCCTCTGCACGACCGGCACCGGGGCTGCGAGCACGAGATAGAATCACGGCGCCCGGACCGCGTCCTCTGGAGCCCGAGCCACAAACCAGCCGCACGAAACCAGCAAAGAGCGGCATGTGGTAGTTTAATCCTGGTTTAGTCCAGGTCTAGGTCTGGTTCTATGTGACTTCCAGGTCTAGACCAGAACTAAACCAGGACCGCATCAGGTCCAGACCCGGACCAAACCGGGACCAGACCAGGATTAAATCACCCTGTGCTCGGCCCGCGCGGGCGGGCCCGCGGCCCCGAGGGGGAGGCACGGCCCGGGCGCCGCGGCTCCATCCCGCACCGTGACGACGTCGCTTTTTGATCCTTCGATGTCGGCTCTTCCCATCATTGTGAAGCAGAATTCACCAAGCGTTGGATTGTTCACTCACTAATAGGGAACGTGAGCTGGGTTTAGACCGTCGTGAGACAGGTTAGTTTTACCATACTGATGATGTGTTGTTGATAGTAATCCTGTGTCTCCACTCCCCTCGCGCGTTCGGCGCTATATTGAGCCGTGTCTACCCCCACGCTTCACTATCAACACATTCCATTGAAAATCTATGAAAGTTCGAGTGTTCAAACGAGAGAGAAATGCGAGAAAAGCCCAACTCCAGTCTGAGAAAAGCGTAGAATGTGTGTGGTGAGGCATTTACAGCCCTAAAACATTTAGAACAATTGCAAAATACAAAGTTGTCCTACCTCGTGGACCTCTCCCACCGCGGGCCACCTCTGGAACCTAACCCCGTGTGTGTTGAAGTGTATTTACGTTTCGGGGCGTGCATCTGAGGGCGCATTAATTGAATTTTTGAGATTTCGCGTTTCGTAACTTGAATTTTCTTTCACATCTACAGACCAAAATTTGACATGAAGGCATTTCGTAACTTGGATTTTTCGTCTGTAGGGTCTTTCGTAAGGTGAGGTACCACTGTACTCTTTGATAGAGTTGAAATTTGTATACATACTTCTGCTGTTAAAATGTATGATTGACAGTTTACCCTCTAATTTCAGACTGTTTTCAAACTGTTCTTGTGAAATATAACTACATTTTTTATCAATAGAAGAGAAGGTTTGTATCAGGGTCTATCTCTGCAGCTGGGTCTGTTGTGTTATATTCATTACAAAAGTGTCCAATTCCATTTGTGTATGGTTGAGAATCCTCTGCAGCATGTCCATATCATCACCTTTCCTTAAGACAGCCTGTGTAGTTGGTGTACTGTGCATGGGATGTGTAGAGAGTCAAAAGTTATCTGGCTGGTTATCTCAACTGGTAAGTCACTGACTTTCCCCCCGGGGGTTGTGAGTTCGAATCCCCCCCGGCAATGAGCTAGCCACTGTGGGTCCTTGGGCAAGACCCTTCACGGTACTGTCCTCCGGGCGCCAAATGATGGCTGCTCACTGCTCCTGAAAAGAATGGGTCAAATGCAGAAGTCAAATTTCTCCCGTGTGTCATTGTGTGAGACCAATAAAGGCTTAATCTTAAAATCTTAATCTTGTCACCCAAGTGTGTTGGATTTTGTGTTCCTTCTTCAGCAATCTTGCCTTTTTTGCGATTTCTCCTTGTCAGATGCTCATTTATGTAAACGTCTGTTCCTTTCAATATGTGTCCTTGTTTTAGTAGCGCCAACTTGTTTTTGCAATTGACAAACTGCATGATGACAGCTGCTGGTCGTCCATTCCTAGTGGGCAGTGAATGGCAGGCCTCGATGTACTCCAGGTCCATCTCTATCCCTCTGCTTTGGAGGTAGGATGCCACCTGTTGCTCCACAGAGCTTGTCTCCTGCTCACTGGGCTCCTCGCTGTCTGTGGCCACAGTGCGCGTACGAGCAAGGCCTGATTTTTATGCTGGTGATGACCATGTCGTTCATGCGTGAGTATTGCTCCAGATTGTCCACTTTCAGTTCTAATTCCGAGATGCGTTGGTCCTTTTCCACGTTCTGGAGGCAAAGTGTAATCTTTTAATCTGGTAGTTCATGCTCTTGCACTATCATTCAGAGAGTTTGATTTTATGAAGCTGATCATACTTGAGGAATGGTAAGCTGTTAGAAAATTAAAAGAAAATTAAGAATTTCACTGTTGTTTAGTCAAGGTGTCAATAATTGTGAATACATTTAAAATTTGTAACTCTAAAATCTGCCCATCCCTAACAAATATTATTTGTTATAATCACAAATCAATTACAAATCACTTTAATTGTATCGCTCACATGTTTTTTTTCTTCTGTTAATTCACCATGTAATATAATTAGAACTAAGATTTGATTGTATTTGGTATCATTATCTAACCAGTGCCTTGCCTACGCACAGTACATTTGTTGAAAATACATCCAGCCTATAGAAAAAAACAAAACAAAATAAAACAAAACAAAAAAAGCAGTACTGTACATGTAAAGTACAGTAAGCATAAACTCAAGGGTACAGAGACACCGAAATCCTTACAAGCTGTCTGCGCTCAGAAAAAAAAAAAAAAATCATAGAAGAGGAGTCCAAATCTGACTGGGAAAAAGAACAGCTTGTGCATGTTGTTCAATATTTGGAAGACTTGGTGACTGTCTCCTCAAATATTGCCCCGTGGCTGTTGGGCTTGAGCGAGGAACAGAGTGGCAGTGAAGCTGACAGTGAGATCTCTGTCAGTAGCCAATGAACATTTATCCGTCTGTCTGTCTGTTTATCTGACTGTCAAATTATGCTCTTCCACAAACAGCCCCGACACCAGATCGGGGCAAATAACGTGGTCAGGGTTGGTCACGTGCTTCCCTGGCTTGGGGTCAGATGGGCAGAAAATAGAGATTAAATAAAGATTCACAGAGTCTAAAACTGTTTAATGAGTTGTTATTTTGGAAATTGGGTGTGGGGTTTGTAAAAGATGCAAGTTTGTAATTTAAATAAAGGTTACATTCCACACTTAGACTTAGGATCACACATCACAAAATATAATAAAAAGAGAAAAAATATAAATGGTAATAATAAATCATAAATATGTAGCAAAAATAGCAAGAAACTGGTCAAATGTCATAATTATATAAAAAATAAAATGTTGGAATTTAGTAATACAAATATATCTCAACTATATACTATATCAACTATATAAGAGGCCATAAGGAAAAACAGTGCAAAGATGATATAATGGTTGACAGAACATAGAGTTATGTGTTATATAAGAAGATTCGATCTCACAGACTTGCATTAAAGGTCCTATATTTCACAAAATTGACTATTGTGAGCTTTTAGCCATGTTATAATGTTATTACCTTATCAAAACATGCCTGGAGTTGTGGCTTATTTCATTCACACATGTTTAAATAATCCTGGTTTATCAGTCTGTCGCACAACAGCTGCCTTTTACCTTTAGTTCGGTAAAGATGGCAATTCCAGGGTTGAAATCATCCAAATAATTCTAGCGAAAGTGTATGGAGTTTAAAAACACAGTGGCGCACTTCCTGTATTACCACATGACATCTTAAGGTAGATCAGACAGTTTTCTGTTTGAGAAATATCTAACCCTGTAACAGGGTTTGTGTGTTAAACATGAGTGAATGAAACAAAACACAACTCCAGGTATTGTGATGAGGAAACAACATTATAATAGATCAGAAAATAGTTCAGTATGGGCCTTTTAAACAAGCACTTTAACTTTCTGATAGAGGATCCATCACCTGCTTGTCTCCATGGAGCTCTAATTGCTTTGATCCGAATGTTACACAGTATGGCATTTGTCTATCTACCATTTATTTCATTATGGTTGTTTTTATTGCTTTCCTTGGTAATGAGCAATTTTCATAATTCAGGTGCTTTATGAATTTGACCCTTTACTAAAGTTGAATACTAAATGTGTCACCTAAGCTATGTTTAGTCTAAGCTCAGAATTATGGCTCTATATGTATTTATTATGTTTTAGTGATCTGATTGACAGAAGCTTTCACTGACATCTGATGATCCAGGATGAAAATATCTTGTGTTGAAAATCTTGATTCCATGCATATTATACAGCAAATATACGGTGCTCAGACATAAACATATCAAGGATTTAATTCACAATCATTATTTTTCTGTTTATTTCAATCATGAAGAAGTCAGTAGTTGCGTCTCTTTTCAGCTTGTGAGGATTGAAAACTGGGTCATGATTTAAAAAGTTAAACAGAAAGCTGAATGTTTGTCTTTGGTCGGTCAGAATTAGAAGTTATAGACTCTAGCCACAGATTTTCTATAGTATTAATCTGTATATCTTTTCAAATATATTGTCTTGTCTATTTTTTTCAGATTTGTTAATACCATAGTTTAAGACATCTATCACACTCAATGATACTGTCAAATCCTGGCTTATTGTCTCTATTCAATGAAGCGGCTTTAAAAACGATAATACTTCAAATTCCAGTTCAGAGCAAAGGAAGGCATTTATTTGAATGATACAAGACAATACGTTCAGACAAGAGCTAATATCCAACTGAGATGGTAGCTGAGATTTCACAGCAGGACATGGCAGCTAATATCCACGCACAATATCTTTTTGAACTGTGATTTCAGTAATACAAAGAATTTCATTGTGCCTACAAAATGTGCTGCTATAATACGGCTGTCAACAGACAAAGACATTTTCCACACAAAAATTCAGCATTTAAGTTGTTTTAAAGAAAGGCAGTTGACTTGATGAAATATAAAATGGTCACACAATAGCGGATAAGCTTAACAAACTTGGAATATATAAGATGACCCAAATCCTGACACTGAGTAAATAGAGAGGGATTAACAAAAAAGGGGTGGAGTCAGGACTTTGGGCCATTAGTAGCTCTGTTGATAGAGTGAATACTTATTTTGTGTTTTTGGGCAAGACACTTAAAGGGATATGCCACCCCCAGGTCAAATTTGGGCATCTCCCCACAGTCCAGAGACTAAAATAAGTGATGAAAAGCGTTTTCCTGGTCACCCAGCCATTGTCCGAGTCTGTTAGCACTGACCGCCGCGCGCAGCTGCTGCTCCTCCGCGTTAGACTGGAGGCAACGGCGCCAGAGAAAGATTTCGGCCAAAAGGAATTAATTTGCTCGATGCTTTTCCCAATTACTTTCTGTGTAGTGCGCATTCATATCGAGTGCAAATAAATGTGCAAATCAACACGGAGAACTTGCCTTGGTCATTTTGGGTGGGAACTATTTTTCAGTGCGGAAAAAGAAAGCCGAAGCACACAGCACGCAGCGTAACGGGGGAACTCCCTTCCTGGTGCGTAAACAGGGATTCCCCTGTCCGCGTGGTGCGTGCTTCGTCTGTCTGTGCTATATAAATGTGACCATACACCACTGTGTTTACTTGTTTGTTGTGTGTTTCCAAGAGTCAGCTCTTTGACCATAAGTCCCTTCAGGGTGCTATTCACATGTACAGTTTCAAAGAACGAGTAAAGTACAACTGTAAAGACAGTTTTGTTTAGAAAAAAGGGTGCCTGAGTTAAATTGTGATGTCTTAAAGAACTTGAGTCTGCTAAATAGTTATAATCTACAACACTTGTGGATCATTAGAATTAAGTTATATAAGTTATAATTAGCACATTTTAAAATCACAATATTTATCTAAAAATGACTTAATAAAAGAAACAAGACTGCTGACTTCTGAATTAGAAAGCTGCAGTGACCACTGGGAGCGGCCGTCTCCGTAAACGTCATCAAAGCAAAGAGTCGGCAACTCTAACAGCTACAGATCATGCTATTGAGCAGCAGATTTTTTTTCGATTTCTACCAAAATGACTATGCAACGCCGCTGAATACTACACGTACCACAGATTAAGACATAAAATTGGAGAAGTGGAGAAGCACAGAGAAGTGGGCATATACAAGTGGCGGGGAAAACAGGGATTGATCGGGAATATGGAGTCTTGAAAATAAGCGATTAAAAATTACTTAATCATGCACGAATCATTCCAAAAACAACTTTGAGAGGGTAAATGAGAAGGGGAAACAACTAAAACATGGTTAAAAGCTCTGAAAAGTCGATTTTGCATAATAGGTCTGCTATAATAACACATATTGACAGCTACTCTTAACCTCATGAGGAACGCTTTTGGCATGTGCAACTTGAACAATTTTACAGACTAATTACAGCTTGACATATTGTACATAATATGGCCAGTTTCATTCAAGTGAGAGTTAAATATAAGAATGTTTTCTAATGAGAACATGTCATGGTTCAACTATTCCCTGCCAAAACCTGCAGCACATTCAGCTTTATTTAGAAAGTATGGTTATATCGTTGTCCAGTACTATTAGTGATAGATTGTAATGACAAAATTACAAATTTGTGAGATCTATGTTAGGTGTTGGGAATAGGGATGAAATTTGAATGCAGCGTGTGTTGAAAAAAACTGTACAAACCTCGGCATTTGACCACTTCAGAGACGCGAGCAGGATGTTTGGAGTGTGTGCTTCATAAACACGACTGGTGCCTGAGCTGTCAACTGCTAATATGAAAATCAAGGCCAACAAGCCAGGTAGGCCCAAGACAAAATATATAGATGTACAGCCACCCCATCTCCATCAACACGCCTCTGTTTACCTGCTACACGGCGTTGGCTCTCATCTGTCACTCTGGACATGATTCTGATTAAGATTTGTATGTGTTTATCTGTCTGGGTATGTGTGGCATATGTGTCTCCATAGGTTTATTTAATATATGGCTGTACAAGATGGAGGAGGAGAGCAGTGGCATGTGGAAAACTCTGTATTGCCCAGAGCTGCTACTGCCGTCCGAGCGCGCACCTCTGCCAAAGAAAACTGCGGTCGGAAGAGTCTGCTAATAGAGCATGAGGCATGTCACCTGAAACTAGAATCATCTGAAGGTTCAAAACCACAGCAGTCAGCCATCTCTGTGCTGCTCTTATACAGGCAGAGAGGGGGAGGGGGGGGTACGTGCCGAGGTACCACCAGGGTCCCTCTATTAGCCGAGCTTCTTCCCGTCGCGTGCCCGGCCTCGCCATGGGACACCCGGGCATATTAGATCTGCTATTAACGGCTGGTCCGATGCATGCGCTCACCTTAACACAGTTTACCCAGGAACAGTCATCCTAGGTTAGAGAATGTGAGTTACAAATGGACAGATCATGGCACAGTTTACGGTAATATACATCAGATTATAGAGGCATGTGTCAAGCATTGCAATTCTTTCATAAATATTTAACTTGACTATGACACAGTAATTGCAGGTTGGAATACAGCTACAGGCCATATTTCAGATTGAAGTTAAACAAAAGGACCTTGTGTCCACTGGTAATGAAGTAAAGAGCAATTTCCAAGTCAGTTTTCAAAATTGCAAATACCATATGGCCAAAAATACTTAAATACAGGTTGCGTGGCAAATCCAGAATGTTATCTCTCTGTATTTTTTATACAGATGAATATGAGTTCCCTGATTGGGGATTGACTCATCCACCTATCAATAACACATATACAGATTCAGTAATCTTCAAAATGTGAATTAGTTTTTAGTTTTTTTTGTTTTTTTAAAAATAAATATTGTGTACAGTGTGTATTTTGCGGCATAATAAAACTTTTAAAATAAAGTTGAAGCCTATTTTTAGAAACAACCACAAAGAAAGTTGGAACAAAACACATTTCAGTCGAACATAACTGATGTAACTTCATATAACAGTACTTTATTACTGGCCTATCAGTGCCTCCTGCTACTCCTGTATAAACTTGTAGAAATTGCACCTCTCCAGGCAAAGCCGCTCAGAGGTGAGAATGCACACATCTCCTCTTCGCCCAGGTGCAATAAAATGTATCCCTGCTGCAACAGTAGCAATTTGGTGACAGGCTGTGGGTGGTGGGGAAGACGAATCGTGTCAATGGCGGCCATTAAAAAGGACCACACACTCTCCAGTCATCGGCGAGGCTTGATGGATGATTATCTCAAGGTGTGACAGGTGCTGCATTGGTGGGGGAGCTGTGGCTTTGCGTTCCCGGGCTGCCCCCCTCTCTCTGCCGCTCTGTGCCTCTCTGTGCGTATCTTGGTCAATGCTTTACCACCCCACTAACATGACTCTATTGACACACTCCAGATAGCGTCTGGTGGCTAATGAGTGTCTGAGTGCCTCTCTCCCTCTCTCTTACACTTTCTTTCTCTGTCTGCTCCTCATCTTCGTGTTATCCCCTTTTCACTGTCAGAGCACTCGCTGCGTTCTGGCCCAGCTCACGACAACACCATTAGGATATGCTGCTTTCCCTTACACATAAACTACAGCCTGAATATAAGTTTCCAGTTACAATCTTATTCTTAAATTAATGTGCATTTTTCAGTTGCCTCATTTAGCTGTATATCGATTTTAGATAAATTGTTTAAATCCACATATTGTTGTAAATTGGATGATGTATAAAAATGCATGGTGAAGCAGCATCTATGACTTTACTCATAATCTTGTGTCATATAGCTTAACATGACTAATAAAGGGTTGGCTATCTATATTAAGGCAAACATGCTAATTACGATTACAATTAGACAAAAAGCCATCCATACTGTTAACCAGGCTGAAAAAAGAACTTTATTTTGACTGCAAAAAGCTAATCTCATCCTGATTGGTGGCTAATAGCTAGTACTCATGTCCTTATTAGCACATGGCACATTCTTGCAGCAGTATCAAGCCTACATTGTCTACTAACAGTGGCACAAGAACACTGGCATTATCAGTCCTCCTTGTTTATATTTTATTGAAGTGTGTAGTAGCCGTATGTCCAAAGTGGCTGTACCAACTCATCGCTATCACCCTAAGTGGTCCATGAAAGTAAGATTTAAAAATGACATTATAATTGCACCCCAGTAGATCTCGTCACATCGCACTTCGGAAACAGTTCAGTTTGCTCAGGCCTGACTGTCAACTGGAGCGTGGCCATCTCCTTTGAGGCTGCCAACAGTGGGCCCACAGACTTCGGCCATGTGGCACTTTGCCTTGCTCGGATTCCAGTGCCAACAATCGAGATGCGTTCTCACAATCTCACTAAAGATTTGTGAATTTTCCTTTGTGCTGCATATTCATATATAACTTGCATGTTGAGGTACGTATAGGAATTATAGGTGAGGATTTGCAAGTTTTAGTGTCATATTTACAATGCACTTAAAATGAATTAAGATCTCATCAACAAAACATTGTTCATGAGAAATTAAAATCTGCATAAATATGTGACTGTTCTTTTTACACAAGTCTTTAAATGCCATACAATCACAAACAATCTGTTTACGTTATTGTCAATCTCAAGTTTAAAGTAGCACCAAAATAAGCAAATAAATCTAACCTCTAATTATCGAGAAATTTGAAATTGCTTTGCCCTCATTTGGAAAAAAAAGAAAGAAAAAAAAGTGAAATATGAGAAAGCCAATTAACACGAAGAAAGGAATAAAAATAACACAAATAAATACAATACGTTCATTAGTCAATGTTGAATAATGGCTTTTAAGAAAAAGAAGTGTTAATCCCCAGACAAAAAGATCCTTCTGATACCTTCATTAAAGCCCTCTTCCATGCACTGTATGCTAATGAGATGTCTTAGTCATATTATTATTTGGAAAGAGAATATTTAAATTTCTATCTCTTGAGTGTTATGTTGAAGAAGGCTTGTAGCTTAAGGCCTGTCTACTACAAGCTCTTGAGCAAAGGTCAAATAAGGACAGGCTATTGTTGAAATAAAAGGGTCAGGAGTCATCGTCTATAGAAGAAACCTGCTTTCATACATTTGAATACAACAACTGAAACAATTTCTGCTGCGTGAGATCAATAAAAGTCAATCTTCTAATCCTTAATCACTGTAAGGCGCTTTGTGTTACATTTTGTATGAAAAGCGCTTTATAAATAATGTTTGATTGATTGATTGATTGATTGAATATAGTGTTTACTAGGTTAAAATACTAGGTGGACTTTTTTTTTTAAGAAGAAGAAAAAAACTAAAGTATAAACATAAACATAAAGTATACGTGCAATCTCCTGACCAAGTTTGTTCACTTTCCATTCAGTTGGTCCAAAAATTTCTCAAACGAATTCATTTCATATAGTAAATTTTCATACAGTGAAATCAGGTGAAATCTAGAAATCAACCTGAATCTCGTTGTACCATCCAGTCTTAACCTATACTGTAAATGGAGCGATTTCTGCTGGGACCACATATACTGTATCATGAGAATCCCACTACACTTTGAAAATAAAGAATCTGCCATGGTCATCCTAGAACGAAAAGGTGAAAGGTGAAGAGGATGAGTGAACATTTCTGTATAAACTATAGATGAGAAGAGAGGCGCACAGACAGCCCTGTCCCCACTCCTCCGCCCGACCTCTCCCTCTGGGCTGATGGTATCTCCCGCCCTCTATCAGCTTCACTGTTACAGCCCAAATTTCTAGGCTCTGTGAAATGGTCCACATAGCGTAACAAATGGCACGAGATAAAAGGGTTAAACTAATTGCAGTAAGATAGTAATAAAACTGATTCTTTTCATTCTATGTCCACGGTGCAAGAACGTCTGCCTTATATCCTCAATAATACCCAACTGATTAAAAATTCCCCTTGTCTGTTTCATTATAAAATACAATGCAGCCCTTCAAGACATTATGCCATCGCCTATCTCAGAAGACTTGGAATTGGACATGGTCATTTTGAATCACTTATGTAGCATATATTCAAAAGACACATGCCCGACTATCTTTCTCATTCAGCAATTCATTCATGGGTTTTAAATCAATTTTACTGTCAAGATGTGGTCCATCTAAAATCACAATTAAATGTTTCCATAATAAAGCTGTTTCGCATTAAAATTTACATTTGATCTTTTTGAGGAGTGTCAAAAAATCTAAATGTGATATGAATCAATATGCACTACTATTCTACCATAATGTCCTAAAATAAAGGTGATGTGCTTTATGATGCCTGACAGTTAGACGCACAATGCTAACAGATATATAAGTGACTTGCAGTGTATAGGTTGTGTTCATGTGACCTCACAACATTCAAAAATCCCTATAGTTTAAAACTGAGCTGGAGGCAGGTCAGAGTTGTAAAGTGCTGTCAGATTACACATTTGTTGACCTGGTTTATGGTTACTATCTCTGTAATTAACTTTTTTATGAAAGAAAACATAATTATATATATATATAAGCAAGTGTCTTACCAGTATTCTTATTAGAGCTGACGAAGCCTCTCGGATGAGCGGCGAAACGTTTTCAACCAAACAAACTTTGTCCAGTTGACAAATTGAACTTCTCCTTTTATCACGAAAGAAAACATCATTATAATTTAAGAAGCTTTTTAAAGTGCCTTGTGCACAGACAAAGAGGAAAAGTTTTTGAATCTCTGCAACATGAAAGTGGAACTAAACTCTATTTTCCACATATACATGCATTCAAAAGTGCCTTTAAAAAAATATTCTTTCAAAGTACCGCACAGAAAAAAAAGAATGGTTAGTGTTTTTTTTTTTTTTGTAAGAACCAGATGACAAAATGAATGAAATGTGTATATTGTACAGTTATAGCCTATGGTTTATTTAGTATTATACTATGAACTATTGTGTTTATTATCAAGAAATGAGGAGTGTAAATGTTCATTAGTGAAATTTAAGACAGTAGAAAAAGAAATAGGGTTAAATAAGTATTTACGTCCTCCTACTCCCTTTTGGTCATAAAACAAACTTTGTGAGAATTGCTTTTATTTACTTGTTACACAAGATTCATTTATTTATTGTATTGTACACATACATTGTGTATGCATTACTGTCTGAATACACATTCATTCAATTAGTCTAGCCACCTGGAACCAAAACTAACACAAAGTTTTAAATATTCTTCAACAGCACAAATAAATAAAAGTAAAATTATGTTTTCACAATATCTTTAGAGTGTGTCACCATTATTGAACCATATAAAGGCTTGACTTTTGCCAGTTAAAGAGCTTTAAAACAGAAATTAAGATTAAGGGTTAATTTGTGGGTCTCTAACAAATAATCTAATAAAAATAAAAAATAATAATAATAATATATAATAATAAATAACACAAATAATAATCTGGCTATACATTTGTGGATTTTTAGTTTGTATATTTCTTTCAAAACTGTGAATTCCCTATACAGTTACTTGCAAAAAAAAATAAAAAAATAAAAAAAATTGTAATAACTGAAAGAGGCCCAATGTATAGGTCTTGCACAAACAAAGCCAGGCCAACCAGAGAAGAGCATAGCACCAGCCTTGTCATATTTTGTAATACTGGGCAAAAATCCATTATGTCAAAACTCATTTCCTGCACAAGAAAACTAAACAGGACCCGTCTAAAGAGGGAAGAGAAAATGGTGAATATTGCACTTTGAAAAATTGATTCATCTTTGCAGACCACCTCTGAGTAATGAGTTGGACGAGACATGGCTGGGTGCTGTTTGGATAACATGCGAGTAGTACACAGTGTCTGTACAGTAGTCATTAGGGGTGTTGAGAACAGAATATGAGGAAAACAAATTGCAAATGACCACTAAGTTATGGACATACTGTTGAAAAATACAGGTAAGGTACATTTACTGGCATTAACATTAATAGTTTTGCATAATTGTGTTTGGAAATAAGGAAATACAAAGCTGCTTGCTGTATTGCTTCAGATATAAAATGCCATAGCTGCATTGAAGGATGATAACATATTTTTGTATTTGGTCAAAGATCACGTTTACAATTTACACAAAATATTCTAGAATGATTATTTGATTTTCCAACAGTTTCTGCTAGTAAAATCAATAGTCTTGTGACCCCTGTGAGGCGACGGCTGGAAAAGTATTACTTTGAGAACAACGTCATTGATTCTCACGTTCCATTCACACTTGGAACAAAAGAGTTGTCACATGTGCGGTGTTTTAAGAAGTTTCCCACCTCAAATAAACTTTCCTATACTTCCCCAAACAGAACTAATGACCTTGAAAGGAGAGCAAATTAGCAAACATACAGAGCCATCTGTGAGCCCCGCAGGCAGGAGAATTATTCTGTCTTTGCCAAGGTAGTGTAATGAAGCTCCTACATTTTACATGCAAATCTCTGCCTAATCTTACTCCTCTCCCTGCCAACGTCTCAACCAAATAAATATATAAAACCCAATTATGATTTAATTAATAGAAATCTACTGTTCCATGGAATTGCTACCTTGGCTGGGGTTTCGACTGACTGTGGGTATATTAGTTGCACCGTTAACCCTCTCTATCGCTCATCAGCCCCTTGCTCTTCAAACAGGGCCGGGGGGCAAAAGGGGGAGGCGTCCTGAGGTCTAAGCACTGTGAATGCACCGACCCTTACAGTCAACCGCTGCGATACTGCTGTCTTTACTGCTCCATTCCAGCTACTTTGACTATATTTTTTTCTATTTTCTCGCACAAAAAAGATATTCTGACCTCCGGGGAGCGCTTGTTTTACATCACTGTATGTGCCTGTGTGCATGGGGGGGTCGGCCAGCTCATTCTCTGTCAAGGCTAGACATGCTTCATTAATTCTCTCAATGGCAAGGTGTTATTAGAGCAAGTCCAAATCCCAGTACTTTTCCTTTTACCTTTTACCCTATTACACAAAGAGACGTATACGGACATTGCAATTTAAAACTTTGCTTTACTCACAGACTGACTTCCTGTTCAGACTGTCTATTTCAATCTGTGAGTCATTTGCTCAATCATATGCCAGATAAGGTGCTATTCCAGACAGGAGCTTCCACCTCAAATGAGTCAATCAAGCGCACTCACTTCATCGCCTAGTTTATTTATTTGATAGAAAACAATATGTAACTATGAGATACTTGCACTACATAAAGCACGCTCTTTGGAAGTCATCCCCAAATCTCCCTAATGACAAGTGACCATGCCAGTCAAGTGTGTGCCCATACAAGGACATGGCTGCTTTGTCTGGACTGTCCTACACCCTGTGTCCTACATGTCTGCACAAAAGGGCAGCCTGACACCATGTAAGGGAACAACATGCAGAGGACAAATTCAACTGAATGGAAAGTGGTCATCAAAAAGTCCCACTATGTAATAAAATGTATTGTAACTAGCAACAGAAAAATACTTTCTACCACCATTACTTCTTCCTTCCCTTTTTCACTTATTCAGTGAACATTACATAGTAACCAATAGTTTAAAAGAAGAAAATGAAAAGCTATGGTGATCAAGATCAACTACAAATCCTGTTAGAAAAACATGCATGTGATGTTTGGAGCAGAGGTCAGACTTAACGTCTTAACCTTATATTACACAAAATTGACTCTATTGGCTTTAAGACATGTGATAAAGTTTTTACCTCCTCTAAAACATACCTGGAGTTGTGTTTTGTTTTGTTTACTCACACACTCCGTCAGTCTGCCCCAGGGCAGCTGTGGCTATAAAAAGTAGCTTACCACCACCAAGTGTGGAGTGAATGAACAATGAACTGTAAAGCGCTTTGGGTGTCATGAAAGGCGCTATATAAATGCTATGAATTATTATTATTATTACATGTTTGAGTAATCCTGCATTATTAGGCTGACTACATCTCCAAAGCTCTCTGCTCTGTTCCACCTAGTAATGTGATGTAAAGGTAGATTGCAAGTTAACAGCTACCTTTTACCTTTAGTTTAGCTGAGACTGACAAATCCAGGGCTGAAGTTATCCAAATGATTCTAGTGAAGGTGTATGGAGAGCAAAAACCCCGTGGAGCACTTCCTGTATTACCACATGACATCATGTGGTACATACAGTGTATTTTGTTTGAGAGAAGAACTTAGCCTAAATATGGAGGATTTGTGTGTCCATCATATGTGAATGAAACAAAACCCAACTTCAGGTACATTTTTGATGAGGAAACAACTTTGTAAAATAGATCAGAAAATCACATAATATGTGCCCTTTAAGAATACTGTTTTTCTTGTGTTAAATTATTAATGGCCATCTATTTATGCTCACTAAATTATTATTTTACTTAAAAATTTCCCTTGTGGATCAATAAAGATTGTCTAAATCTAAGTCTAAATTATTATTTTATAAGAAAAAAATATACAATTGTAATAAATCAATTGATACATTTCTTTGCCATATCGCCGTTTTAAACCAGATGCTCATCATGTCACATTCCTCCTTACATTGTTTGAAAGCTTGCTATACATTTTTTGAATTATTTTTTAGTATGTTTTAGTAAACAACATGTAGACTATAAGAAAGACTTGTGTCCATATCTTTTGTTCCTCTGCATGATTTCCTCTCCTCCTCAGCTTCTGTCAGTCCATCTCCTCTCTCCTCTGTAACTCTCACCAGGTGTCTAACCAGTCTTTTATTTACCCTTCCCTTTCTCCTGCGCTCCTCTGTCTCAGGCGTAAGGATCCGATGACTGATACGGGCTGATTTTCCCAGGGCGGTGCGGATTGCGGAGCAGCTATCGGGGTCTTTCAATCTGAGTGTGTGTGCAGTAGTGGGGGCCGATAGCGCTGTGCTAATGGGCCCATGCTATCAGCCTGCGCCTGGGTCCAGCTCTGAGAGGAGACAGGCCTGAGATACTGTGTGTGGAGCACTGATCATAGTGACGCCTCCATCTGATAGGACTGGAGAGGTCTCCTGACAAATGATACAGCGCAGGCTCATGTCCTTTTCTGTACGTTTGCATGCTGGTCCTATATGGAGACTATATATGTGTTCACTGTTAGGCCAAGAATAATGACACATGCATAATATAGACTTTTAGGACCCCAGTCAACCTATAAAATAATGTGGCACAATCTGTTTTTCAAGTCAATTTATATGCAGTTAAATGCATATTAAAGAGATATGAAATAGTTTGTGAAATTATATCATTTCAACAAAACAGAAAATATTAATATTAATTAATATTATTGTAATTTAATATAGCAACATAATATGAACATAGATAGATAACATAAAACTTTTTTGTAGTAGTAGTAATAGTTTATACTTTTATAGATTGTTTTTATTTGCTGAGAAAAAAATTATATAATTTACAAAATGTAACTAAATGTAGTTAGAAAGTCCTAAATCAAAAAAATAAAGACATATTACGATTACAGAGGCTTAAAAGTATTAAAAATGATCTCATGAATTGTAAAACTTAATTGGCCTGTCACCGAAACAGAAAAACCAAAAAATAAATAATATTAATAACAATAATAAACAACTACTTGTCTCCCTCCAGAGCACACACCGGCAGCTACTTATCCCCCATAAACACCTTCCACCCACTCTCCCACTTCTCACTTTGCAGCAATTATTAGGAGCTAACAGATTTGCAGTGTTGTCATTCAGTGATCCAATTACTAGGATCTCCATTAGCAATTAACTTCTAGCTAAAAATAACAATAATACCAATTACATGCACACTTAATCACATAATCAGCATATTCTGTCACTACACAGTTATTGTGGTTACCTCTATGTTTCATGAATTGCCTTGCCAGAGGGACGAGAGCATACATCAATGACAATTTTGATTACATGAAAAATACAAATGCTACATCGTCTGCCAGGATAATGAGTGGGCCAGAGAGGACATTCTCCGCTCTCTAAATTGATTTTTTTGTGGATGACAAAAGCAGATGGGTTCGGGTTTTGTAAGTGGATGGACTGTAAATTAATTGTGAGAGCTAAGCTGACAAATGTTCATAGACAATCTAGCAATATTTTCCTATTTCTGTGATTAGTGTAAGCTACTCAGAGTCTATTCAGAAAACAGAGCTGTATGCATGAAATCTGGAGGGAAAATTATGGGGAAATTACTTCACAATGGATATAAAGTCCGGGGAAATTTGGTAATGGCTACAGACACACTGCAATCATTTACAATAGTGTGTAAAAGTCAATTTATTTCAGCAGTACAATTCAAAATAGAACTGACATCTATTGTTTAAATTTACAAAGTGCAAATGTTCAACCGCTTGCTCATTTTAAATACTATGCAATTACTTAAAGGTAACTGAAACTCTGAATTTTGTTATTCAATTTCAAAATGTATCTGTATATGACTACAGTATTCAGTGTCCTGCTGATGATGTGAAGAAAACATTCATTTATGGACCTTTGCGTCTCCTTATTTGTGTTAGTGGTTTAAGCTTCCATTATTAGCACTTTTCAGTAAGGCCATTTTCAGTTTGTGACACTCACACCCACATTCATTAAACATGTGTACACTTACTTAGACAGTGGGCAGCACAGCAATGGCGAAGGAGACATTATACATGACAGAGGAGTATTTTAACATTGCTGCTTTCCTATAATATCTGTTGGCACTTACAATAACTATGGCACTGGTGAAAGTTTACATTAAGGATTCTTTGCAACAGGTCAAAAAGTATATTGTAAAATCAGCACTTTGTGACAAAATGAGTCTACTGTTCAATAATAAAGTATTTCTCCTTAACCCAGGGGTAAGCATTAAAAGCAGTGCTCTGACTGGCTGCACTTAGGTGGTCTACCCCTTTCCATCTGAAAAAAAGTTGTTCTAAGGCCATGCACACGCCTGAAAATGAAGATATTGATAATGTGCTGAAAGGTATATGAGAGCTAGGGATGAGTTAGCCAGATTTAAATACCTTCAAGTGTGAAACTCAGGTATCCCAGCTTTAAATTCCATTAACATTGTTTCAAGTAACTATTTTAAGGGTGAATGAAATGTGCTATTTTTGATTAGTTTGTTGATGTTTTATAACGTAATGATTACATTTTATTTACTGCATTAAACAGACATCAGTGACTCAATGACAGCCAAGTGGTCTTGCCTTTATCCAGAAATTTAGCAGGGATCGCACTGAATGAATGAAGGTGAGCATTAATATTTATCCAGACATCACAGTCATCACAACCCTGCGGTCTGCTGCGCCACAGCCCAATCTTTATATATGCCTCTGGTAATGTGAGAACAGATGGATGTCCCATAGACTAAATATTCAAATAAATGTGGACATATTAGAGCTGTCTGTCAACGTGGACATGTCCCCTGTGCCTGTGTTTCCGTCTGCTTCTACCACTGAGCTGTAATGTGCCAAAAAGACTGTACATGTGTCGCTAAAGTGTCTCTCGTCACTCTCGCTCCTGTATGTGTCAGTGGCAGCCGAGCTCCCAGTGGGCCGAGTGTGAGCCCGCTGCGAGGTGTGTGCGTGTGTGTGTGCGTGTGTGCGTGTGTGTGCTGTAATGACCAACAGGTGTGTACTATTGTTAGACTCCTCTGACACTGTTAGAGCCATATAGTCATATAGCCTGCGCATGTAAGTGTGGAACATACGTCATATCTACCAGCACCAGACCTCTATGAAAGAAATGTGATATAGGCATGTAGCAGCTCAACACAGTAGCCATGTATGCATACGGCATGTTTGTTCATGTTTTTGCATGCACACTACCACCCATCAAGACAAATAGGAATACATGTTAGCATGACCAAATAATTCCGTGTCCAAATAATTTCCCTCAATAAAGTTTGTCTAAACAGCAGCTCTGGTAGCTAGAATGTTGCCAGTGTTTAAAGGTTGTATGGATTTGTTTCAAATTGTCAATGATAGCACAATAATTATGATGACCAAAAAAAAAAGAAAAAAAAGAAAAGAAGGAAAATCCATCAACTGTGGATGTGGTGGGGCCAGATAAACATTAGCCAACAGATAACGAGGCTGCCTCATTATCTATTAGGTTGATGCTGTTAGGTTGTCCAGCTCCCTCCCTTTCTAACATAACAGACTTGCCGGCACGCTGGGTTTACATGGTTTACGTACGCCTCTCACATATTCCACAGATGCAAGATGCTGTTTACTCAACTAACGCAACTTAGCAGCTTTTTCCAACTGTAGCTTCGTACAAAGTTTGTTGCAATGGCAAACAAGAATCCACTACCAGTTAGCCGCAAAATAAAGTCAGTTTTTAAGGTCGCTGAAAGAAGAAGAGAAGGGGAAAAGGAGCAAAGCTAAACTAAGGTGATTCTCGGCGATTCCTTCCAGCGATGGTGTGCACTGAAGCAGAGGTCTAAAGATTGACGCGTTGGTTGCTAAATTACTTCTGGACAGGAAACTTCTGCTTATCATTTGAAAACGTACAGTATAGTTACAGCAGCAACAGTGATTCTGAACGCGCACCGGCTGGAAACAAACATGATTTCTAGTGTAAGGAGGAGGCCGGAGGAGGCGTTTCTACATTTGAAAAAGGACAAACAGTCACTGGATTTCTCCTTCCTTGGAAAATCCTCTATATATTCTTTAAGTAATGTTATGGCTCTGAGGGTTGAAATGAGACCTCTGTGCGCTGTTTGCATTTAATTAACCCTTTATTCTCTGAGAATCAGGACATGCGCTGTTAGCATGCAAATTGTTGTTTGCATTACTGTGACATCAAAACTCTAGCCTCTGAAAGTTGTGAAAAATGCTTACAGAATAATTAGGATACTAGGAAAGCACAACCGCATCAGGCTGGAGGGGTGAGGGAGAGGATGGGGGATTGTTTCTGTAATGTACATTTTTCATTAAACAACATGCACTGAGGGCCCATCAATATGAATTGTACTCAGGGCCCAGAATTTGGTGCTACAGCCCTGGGAATGAATAAGGTAAGTGAGGAATAACTTCAGGCTTCTGAAAACTCTTGAAAATGTATTAGTTCTGTTTTTCAAAATCAGGTACAGAGCCTTTAAATGAGCCCTTCTGCTTTTAATATTGCCATCCACATATTACATTTTAAACTGTCAAAATAGTAACAAGTTGTATACAGACAGTTAAGTGTTTGTCTCATCCAATGGGCTGTTGAGTTTGCTGAGTTGATACCTTTCTCAGTACAAGTACATGCCTTGACTGCAGAGAGGACTGTAAAAAACACAACCACTGGGTACTATAAAACCAGAGCGGGTGTCATCTGCTGTGAGAATGTGGAGGTGTGGGCCCATGGTGTGCGGGAGCAGAACAGTCTGTGGCCAGCGCATCTGTCCTAGAGGTCACAATGTTGTGGTCCATGTTGGAATGTGAGTCTGTCAAATGACATTCTAGAAACAGGGACAGAGGAAATGCCCTGTTCACACATGTCTGAACAAACACAAGTGGGGATTATAGCAGTCATAAACCAGTGTTCTTTTACATTTAAATATGGTACCACTTATAATAAATACACCTTAATTACCTTATGTATCCAGTTCTATAAATAACAGCTATTACAACCACTTTTGGCAATGACATCTCATTTACATTTACGCATTTGATTTTGAGACATATAGGAACTACCTCACTCAAGTTATTTTCTCGCCAGTGTGCAAATGAAAACATCAAAGCTCTGCTAGCTTTTACATTCATTTCAATGTAGCATTGAAAAAACATGTGCTATAGTTTGCTGTGCAGAGGCTGTGGTTTGTCATTGCTGCTGATATAAAACGAGCGAGTCAACATCCAAACACAGGTCTAATATTTTCCAGATTGTTTCGTATCTCATGCAACTGAATGCCTCTCCTTCTCTACGCCACCTCAATCATAGCTCCTGTGTTTAGATACAATTTGAAAAATCGGTTTTAATATGGACTAGGCCAGTTATTCAGTTTTTCTGGCATACATGTAAATAGAGTGAGTGCTTTTAAATTGCCTAAATGTTAGCATTAAGTGATAGCTTTTTGATACTGAATGTTTTTAAAGCTGTGTTTCGTACCTGCTTTATACTCTGTATGTCTCAATAAGTGTTCTGCTGTGCTTGTGTAAATAGGCGGAGAGAGTTGTGGCCAGCCTCCTCTGTCTCTTTTCATCACTGACATGAGCTGTCTGCACTGGACACACTCCGTCATTCAAAAGAGCTTTTATTAATAGAGGCTGAGCAAACACAGTAGAGTCTAAAGTTTCCAACAGGCCACAAGCTTTGGTTTCATAATGGGATAGTAACATGCATGGATTATTACGCATCCTTATAATTTTTTTTTACAATCAAAACTCATTCTCTATATGTGGCAGAGTGAAACATTACACCTACATTAGTCTATATTAGCATTAAAGGGATATGCCACCCCCAGGTCAAATTTGGGCATCTCCCCACAGTCCAGAGACTAAAACAAGTGATAAAAAGCGTTTTCCTGGTCTGTCAGCACTGACCGCTGCGCGAGCTGCTGCTCCTCCGCGTTAGACTGGAGGCTAACGGCGCCAGAGAAAGATTTCGGCCAAAAGGAATTAATTTGCTCGATGCGTTTCCCAATTACTTTCTGTGTAGTGCGCATTCATATCGAGTGCAAATAAATGTGCAAATCAACACGGAGAACTTGCCTTGGTCATTTTGGGTGGGAACTATTTTTCAGTGCGGAAAAATAAAGCCGAAACACAAAGCACGCAGCGTAACAGGGGAACTCCCTTCCTGGTGCGTAAACAGGGATTCCCCTGTCCGCGTGGTGCGTGCTTCGTCTGTCTTTTTCCGCACTGAAAAATAGTTCCCACCCAAAATGACCAAGTCAAGCTCTCCGTGTTGATTTGCACATTTATTTGCACTCGATATGAATGCGCACTACACAGAAAGTAATTGGGAAAAGCATCGAGCAAATTAATTCCTTTTGGCCGAAATCTTTCTCTGGCGCCGTTAGACTCCAGTCTAACGCGGAGGAGCAGCAGATACCGTGGCGGTCAGTGCTGACAGACTCGGACAATGGCTGGGTGACCAGGAAAACGCTTTTCATCACTTGTTTTAGTCTCTGGACTGTGGGGAGATGCCCAAATTTGACCTGGGGGTGGCATATCCCTTTAAGGAAGACTTTATCACAATGCACCAATAGTTTGGAATAGAGTGATTTGTGCTCAAAAACTATTTAGTACCCTAACTTCTAAAACTATTAGTTAAATACTTACTTCATATCTGAATAAACTTACTTATAACTTACTTATTTGTTAATGCTCTACCAAGCCTTATTAAGGTGTACTTACTTCCTAGTTATTTTTGTATTTTTAAATATCAGTAATGGAAATGCAAAGAGGCTAGTTTTAGCTTCTGTTTTTTGTATCTATGTGTAAGGCCTCTGTAACGCATACACACATACAAGACAAGTGAATCAACTGTAACATATTCTGCTAAATTAAACTTGAATGTAAACCACTAAACCACAATCAACAGTCCAAACAGAAAAGAGAAACAATTTCCATGATCTAACTTTAATAAATGATGCATGCAATTAAACTGTACATGCCAAAGAAAATGTTTTGTTCTGAAGCGCAGGTTTCACATTCACTTTAATACCTGATTAGAGCAGTTCCTATAATGTTTTAGAAGAGGAAAAGGACAATAAAGATCAGGCTTTCTTTAACTGAAAAAATACTGAGACTTAAACAGTCAAGACATTTGCAGACCTGCTCAAATGGAGTTTATTGTGAGCAGCGGGCCCACAAACAGCAGTGAGGTTTGGCTTTTTTGAGCTGGGGCAGGAGGCTGTGTCCATGTCTGACCAAAAGAATGTGCCCGAGCAGGCCGGGCTGTCTTATGTGGGCCGCCACCACAGCCCTGTGCATTCCAGCGCGCACAAACATGTTGACCAAACCAGACTCATCAATTCACTTTACCCTGCACCAGCTCCTAAACATCCACTCTGTTTTCCACTTGTTCTCAGAGCCACCTGCCCATCAGCACAACATGGTTCTCATTAGGCCCACAGCATTTCAGCACCACATTTCCTTATGACATGCTTCAATGCTTTACAGTAAACATTCAAATTAGCAGGCCAGTAATTTGGGCGCTATAATAAAACAACAAGTTGAAGACTACTTTGCTCTAATTTGTTTTATTGGACTATTACTAATATGTGAAATGTTTTGAATAATTAGGGTGAATTTTGGCCAATTCCAATTCCAAGGAGTAATTCACTTGCTGTTGGTGTATTAGAACAATTGACCCACTTGTCCAGGTGATGGTTTGTGTTAAATATGAAATGTGCTTGCTGATGCTGATTAGGGTCACAGGATGGGGTCAAGCCTCCTCTATCAGTGAACATCCGGATAGTGCAATGAGTCTCCCTTCAGGATGTCTCTGTTAGCGTTTCCATTCTTCTTTCAATTTGATGCTTAATCAATGAGGGGCCTGAGGCCTGTGGACCAGCTGAGCTCACATGAAAGGATACTAATTGAATATGACAATAACTTTCACATATTTCTCTTGGCCTGTCTCAGATGCTATTAGCGACATCACTGTGATAATAGTTGCCATGACAGCATGAGCAATGCTTATTAATGACGCAGCTGGTGGCAATCTCTACTCTTTTCAACAACCATTTATACTGTTAACTATCAGGTATATCTACATTTAATCCATTCTTCATTTTGTAGATTTTACTAAGCAGAACAGTATTATTTCACATAAACAGCTCGCTGATGATTTTCATTGTCATTGATTTAATCCAGTAGCCACATTTTCCACTGCAAAGGAGGCCTGTTATGCATGTGCACAACAGGCCTCCGTGAAGTTTCTATTCTTGTGCTCCAATCACAGCAGAGCAAAGTCAACACAAAACAAACATCTGTTGTGGACAGGGCTGTTTCACTGAGGTCTGGAGCTGCTTAACACGCTCCAAGTTCCCAGGAGGCCTGACAGGACACACACCTCCTCTGTGTCTCTGACAGGACACGCACCTCCTCTATGTCTCTGAGAGGACACGCACCTCCTCTGTGTCTCTGAGAGGACACGCACCTCCTCTATGTCTCTGACAGGACACACACCTCCTCTATGTCTCTGAGAGGACACATGCCTCCTCTTTGTTTCTAAGAGGACACATGCCTCCTCTATGTCTCTGAGAGGACACTCACCTCCTCTATGTCTCTGAGAGGACACGCACCTCCTCTATGTCTCTGACAGGACACATGCCTCCTCTTTGTTTCTAAGAGGACACATGCCTCCTCTTTGTCTCTGAGAGGACATACACCTCCTCTATGTCTCTGAGAGGACACACGCCTCCTTTTTGTCTCTAAGAGGACACATGCCTCCTCTTTGTCTCTGAGAGGACATGCACCTCCTCTGTGTCTCTGAGAGGACACACACCTCCTCTATGTCTCTGAGAGAACACTCACCTCCTCTTTGTCTCTGAGAGGACACATGCCTCCTTTTTGTCTCTAAGAGGACACATGCCTCCTCTTTGTCTCTGAGAGGACACACACCTCCTCTATGTCTCTGAGAGGACACATGCCTCCTCTTTGTCTCTGAGAGGACACATGCCTCCTTTTTGTCTCTAAGAGGACACATGCCTCCTCTTTGTCTCTGAGAGGACACATGCCTCCTTTTTGTCTCTAAGAGGACACAGGCCTCCTCTGTGTCTCTGAGAGGACACACACCTTCTCTGTGTCTCTGAGAGGACACACACCTCCTCTGTGTCTCTGAGAGGACACACACCTCCTCTTTGTCTCTGAGAGGACACACACCTTCTCTGTGTCTCTGAGAGGAGAGAACAAATGCTTCTGCAGGGAGCGTCTGCACTCACTCTAAC
This sequence comes from Paratrypauchen microcephalus, assembly GCA_036785185.1. NCBI lineage: Eukaryota > Metazoa > Chordata > Actinopteri > Gobiiformes > Gobiidae > Paratrypauchen > Paratrypauchen microcephalus. Next base: position 2,852,289 of record JAVJIX010000081.1, on the reverse strand, counting down.
ACTCTAAACACCAGGGTACACATACGGTGTCACAGCCAATGTCACTCCAGCGGAGGGACTTCTGCTTCCAGGGCCAAGCAGGAGGCTTAACCTATTCTGACCCATAACTAAACTTTTAACCATTTTGTTGATATGATAATTTAAAAAAAAAATCATCATGGGGACCTGATCCCCATAAGGGGGGGCATTATAATCCTCACAATGTGATAAATACTAGCCCATGCACCTACACACACACAGCTGTGCTCTGACCCTTACACACTGCATACACACAACTCACACAACAACTGTTACCACTGGGATGGTCTAGCTAACAAAAAATATTGCAATGTTATTACATTTTCATAAGGATAATAAAGGTTAATACATGTATTAGCAAAAATACAACATAGGGGCACCAAAATGCCTGTCTGCTGCACCTGGCAGGAAATCCCCATAGTCCCCATAGCGAAATATGTTTTCTGCATTTGACCCATTCTACAATGCCATTGTTGCAAACTGCCAGGAGCCGTGGGAGACCCATCTTTAGAACTGGTGTGATCAGGAGTCCTTTAGTTTTGACCTATTGTAGATTTTGTAATGAAGCTAAATTGTACTTAATTTTGTGCTGCTGACTGGGAGAGGACATGTACAGTTATCTGCATGGCTGATAGACAAACTTTCATGTGGGTTACCACTCCTGCTGACACATGTACATGCCGTAGGAGAGATGCTACCAGTGCTTAGAAATACACTGAATATGTATCCCTGTCTATACAGGTCTTTCCACATACTGTCTCTGCAAATAGAAAATGTTTTGCTGCTTGAGTGGACGCTCATTTGAACTTTTGGTTTCTGCAATGAAAAAATAAAATAAAAAAGGAAGTTGGTCAACAGCGCCCAGTGGCCCGGGGGCTGTAGAATGTGCTGCATCCTGTCAAATTAAGGTTAAGGCGAGGTGGACAGACTCTATCAGAGAAAGCCACTGCCTCATCAAACTGAGCGAGGTGCTGCAGGGCATCTGCAGCCTGTGTTCTGTCAGTGTGTGCACCACTGCACTGAACTATGACACACACTATTATTGGTATAATGGGGACACCTTCAAACACTCAAATATTTTGTCCCTATATTGTACTGTAAAATAACATCTTAAAACCTAAACATCAAAGGTTTTTTTTTAAAATGCAACCTATCTTGTATCTGAGCAATAAGGCTGGCGCCTGGTTTTCTTGTCACACCATCTGCAGTGTACTGTGATGAACATTTGACCACCGCAGGTTCACATGGTTACACAGAGAAGTACTCATCTGATTACCTGTGAATTGGGAAAAATACAGTTGTGCGTCCTTCACACCTGCACCTCCCCACGTCCCGCACCCAACTCACAGGTGTAAACCTGGCTTCAAGGTTTAACCACTGGGGCAGTGGAGAGTGCGGGGAGTCTATACTTTGCTGGGCAGTCCGGCTTGCTTTAGTGTAAAAACAAACAAACTTGCTTTTATTTAATTTGTAACAAACTGGCCCTATGACTCACCAGAACTTCCATCACAAAGCTGGAATAAAGAGTTTGAACCGACACTAATACAAGTTTTGGGATAAAAGTATAGTTCAGTGTAGTTGTGCGACGGCAGTCCTTCCCTGATTTGCTTTGCCAAAAAGATGCTCTAAAATTGTGCACATGATCATGTCAATATTGTCAAATGTGCCAAAGGGTTTGTAAGAGCTAAGAACCAGTTTCATATAATTAAATACCTAATTAAATTCAATGAAATTAAATATTTATTCCTTTATTCCTCAATTTATAGACTGGAAATCACTGAAATCAGGTACCCCAGCGTTACACTTAGGTTACTGTTAACAAGCAGAAGACTGACACACACACATACGCATTGAGCTGGGTTTGTGTGGCATCTCAGAGAGGGAAGTGTGTTGTCTTAACACTTGTTCCATAGAACAACTGGACAGACACAGGACAGAGGGGCTTTCCAACACTCACTGTGCAGACTGCCTCTTTGACACTTGTCACCACATTTTTAGCAGAGTTTGTGGTTTGCTTCTGCTACTTTTGTCATCACAAGTTGTGAAATTAACTCACTTCAGGATGTGTTAGGATGACAGTGGCCTTATATGTATAAAATCATATAAGTCAATATAAAATAGTGACATAAACATAAAAATATATAATAGTATGAAACTCTTGCTTAGTTTACATATGTTCAAACAGTATGCAAATTATTCTTGTTAAATTATGCTTTTTACCTTCCTTTCCTTCCATGTATATTGAATTGAGTAAGTCACTTGACTTACCAACAATAAGGTTTTCTTGTCAATTAAATTCCAGTCAAACTTGAACAGATGGGTCCAGGCAGTCTCACAGAATAGGATGTGTTTATTGTTTTGGAGAGAGTGTAACATGGATTTACAACAGAACAAACACAACTTATTTGACTTGCTTTTGTTTAAGTGAGCAAATTAAATATAGGGGCTAAGACAGGAGCCTAGTCAGTTAATTATGTCTAATAAATCTTGGTCCAAATTGCCCTCCAGGGGTGGAAACGGCTGTCGGGGAATCGAGGAACCCAAGTGGCACTTTGGTATTTGTTATTGTACCTTAACAGATTACACAGGCGGGCCTGTCATCCCTCATCCAGCCTGCAAGTGAAGTGAAGAGAGAACATCAACATGCCAGAGGACTGTGCACCTCTGTGGCCCAGGGCTAGCACACACTAATCAGCAGCTCGCAAAATGTTCCGTAATGGGCCCTGTTTATTCTCTTTTACATGATTGCATGCTTGATTGGATTGTTGTATCCCATTTGAGTAAAGGGTTCCACTTTTTAAAATGCATAAGTGTGTGCAGCATGCAAAACAAACGTTGAAAAAAGTTATAATTTTAATCAACTCTTTACTTGGTTTGTGTTTTATTCAATTCCCCTTTGTCTGTACTGTTTTACTCTGTAACCTATGTTATTCCTGCCTTTAACCCAAATGCAGTGTGAATGCCCAGTGAATGACCACAATCTAATCTAACCTTTTTTGTTTTTTTTCTTTGAAGAAAAAGTAGGTTTAAATATTAAGTCAGTAAATTGATACGCAAAAATTGTACACAAGGTTGTAAAGCAAGTTCTACCATAACTGATCGTGTCAAATAAAGAAATGAACATTCATTCAATTAAATGATACTGTGTCAAATGAGGCAATACTCCATAGAGCTATATCTCTGAAGAATATTAAAGATGGATTGGATCACAAGAGGATCTGGCTGTTTTGGCCAAAACTGATATTTGTCCACCGGGTATATTTCCTACGGTTTGTTAACACAGTGTTTGAGTGAAAACAACTTGCAGCGTACCACTGCAGAAACTGTGAAATGTTACAAATACAAGCGGGGAATAGGTGGGGAACACTTTGATTGGATTTTGCCATAAGGTAACTTGGCACTAAACCAATGATGGAGAGATGTCATTGTTAAGATTTAGAAGCTGGTATAAGAGTTGCCATGAGTAACCCAGCCTGAATCTTGAGAGGGACATGAACCAAGAGAACATATACCGATCAATGAGTAACTTGAGGCTTACACAGAAAAAAGATTCAAGTACTTGGTTGGGCTTGGTACAGTGTGTGTGTGTGTGTGTGTGTGTGTGTGTGTGTGTGTGTGTGTGTGTGTGTGCGTGTGTGTAGATTTTAAAATGCGTTTATCATCTTAAGGCTGCCACACTCTACAGGAGAATTTGCCCGATTTAGGCTGCAATTTAGTTCTCCCTGAGTTCGAGGAGGCGTGACCCGACTTTGTATCTTTGTATCATTTTTGAAGCTGCTATGCTCCTCATGTGTGGTGTCAGTGTGACTCTGAGCTGTCATATCGTAACACTACTGCACCAGCCAATAATCCAGACCAGAGGTGCAAGATACAAACTCAGGAAATAGCGAAAATAGGCTAACTATTGCTCACCTTTTGTAGAGATGTAAATTCACACCGCAGCATCTCATTCACATTATCCATTAGAGTTTGTCCTTCACAAATAATGACCCCCAGTCCACAAAACATTGCTATTAATCCAGTTTGAAGCGTTGAAGGTGCAGCGCACGGATCTGCAGATTGGCGATGGAGATTCTATTTCCTGTGTACTTTATTGCCAACCATGTATGCATTAAAAGGTCACGTATCGGAAATTTTGCACCACATTTTACAAATAATAACACAGTTCTGTCTTGCATCTACATTAGAAGTTCAGTGCTCTTATACTTTGAACACTTAAGAGTCGAAAAACGCTGATGCGAGGTGCACTCACAACTTTGTAGCCTGTGGTACACAGCCATATCCCACTGAAATCTTTGTGATTGGTTTTAGAATGTGATGTGTTTTAGAACTCATCAATACACCCCAACATTTTAACCAATTTTAAAGAAATTTCAGTTCTCCACAATGCACATTTAAATGCAAAGTCATGGTTTACCACACTGCATTCCAGTATCAGGTATGAATGGCTACTGTACCTACAAAGAAAAAGAGAAAAAGACAACAAACCATAAGAGCTGCAGTTACACCACAGGCCAGTAGGAGATTTGGCAAGTAACAAATGAAGCTGAACGCTGCTCCCAGGTCATAAATTAACTCACTTCAGTCAAACATAATATACATCTACGGTTTCATATAGGGACCCTAATCCATTTTCTTATTGTGTTGGCAGGGGTGGGGTTCCTGAAGGAAACCAAGTCAGCCACAATAGCCAAACATGTCATTCTAAATTCCCATTCGTGAGCCGTAGTGAGGCCTATCCGGCCAGCACCCTGTTAACACAAACACTGAGAGTCACAAAGCCGTGTCCCCTGTCGTTCTCTTAAAACACTTAAAACATACACTTTTTCACAATGTCAACAAGCAGACAACGACTCCCCTGGGAGGGCTTCTGTGCACCAGACACAGAAAAAGAGAGGGGGGAAAGAAGGCAGAGAAAAGTCATGACCCTCCTGCTATAACTGAACAAAAAGGCTCTGATTGTAAAAGAAGTCCACTCAAACCAGCACATTTCAGCTAAACCTACAATGAGATGTGTTAGCTGTTAAAAATATATGTATGTTTGGAATAACTATTTATTTTTCAGAATCATCTTTTTCAAAGTATTTGTCTAAGTTGAGTATGGACCCTAATCCAAATATGTACACTGATTACCTGGAATCACTAGACCCATGGACCAAGGCTAGCATTCTGAATACCTGTGGAAATTTGACAAGCCTCAGAAAGGTTAGAATTATACTCAATTACAAGTATTACAATTACACAAAAAGATGTACTCAATTACAGCAATGTGAGTATTTCTAGTTAGTTACTTTAAAGCCCTGCCTAATCCAAATGTTTAAAAAACATAGTCACTGATGCTCTGTCTTAACCCCTTTTGGACTTATTAGACCCCAGGATCATAGCATTGTGAGTACCTGTGGACCGCTGGCAAGACTCCGCACCCCCAAATGAAAACAGTGGGCAAATCTAAGGAGTTGAGTCTGTCTGCACACTGTCTATCTGCCCACATGCTCCTCCAGTGGTGAAAGGCACCATGAGCTTACAAGGCAATGACCAGAGGAAAAGTTGGCACGTAGTTCTCATGGGCCCCTATATGTCTCAGGGTCTGGTCAAGTATACCCTATTGAAAGTCTATACAGGCTGAGCTTTTTTCCATTGTGGGCCATCAAGCAAGGGTGGTCAGAAAGAACAACAGGGACTGGGCAGAAGAGGAAGGGGAAAAGAGCTGCCAAAATAAGTCTGTACTGGTGAAAGAAATGCCACCAAATGGGAAGAGGGTTGTAGAATATTTGTGTTCTGGTCTTTGCTTGTATTATTTTAATTTCAGTGAAAAAAAGAAGGAGCAACTTTATTGATCTCACACTGGAGAAATTCTTCTCTGCATTTAACCCATCCTGTTATTAGGAGCAGTGGGCAGCACATTACTGCGCCCGGGGACCATCTCCATGATCTTCTTACTTCGGCTTGGTCAGGACCCAAGCTGGAGGATTTTACCTATGGTACATGTTTTGGGTTGATGGGGGAAACCGGAGTGCTCGGAGGAAACCCACCCAGACATGGGGAGAACATGCAAACTCCACACAGAAAGGGTCACCCGAGCATTTCTGTGTGGAGTTTGCATGTTCTCCCCTTGTCTGAAGAAAAGTAAGTGAAGTAAATTAATCTTTCTTTTATAAAAAGAAAACTATGATTGAATTCCAAATTGTAACTGAAAATGAGAGCGAGCCATCACAGTTATATCAGTTTGGTGTTAGCTGGGAGCCAGATTTCACTGGGCTCCCTCTGGATGTGTGCTGTGACCTTGGCTGCAGAACCCAGAGGAGTCTTTTGTCCTAAGGGTTGTTACTAACCTCAAACTGCCCAGACACACAATCCTCTGACCTTTCCTGAATCTGAATCAATCTTTTTATTTATTTATCTTTTTATAATCTCATCTCAGTATTTCAAACATATAAAAATAAATAAATAAATTTGATTATTACATAAAAAACAGTGAGCAATAATGTCATATAAATATTTTCTCAGAATGTGTCCACATTTATAATAAATAGCATGGCATTCTTGTATAGTCCTAGTCCTCCGATAAAACAACATCATTTTATACAGAAACAAGTAGTGTTGAAACAGATGTGAGATTCTTTTTTTTTTTTGCCCTTAAAGCTTTTCTTCTGCAGAGTAAGTAAGACAGCTTGAAGTGAAAGGCTGAACCACTGGCTCCACTCACCCTGCCCGCGGCTGCCTGCCTCTCTCCTAAAGACCTGTTTGTTCACAACTAGAGCACAGCAGGTGTACGAGCAAAGTGCAAGGTGGAAACGTGGCTCTGATCGCTGCTGTTAATGAAATGCTCACAATTTACTAACAGAGCATGCCTCACCGGGACTAGAACATGCATGTGTCTTTTTTATTCTCCTGCAGCAGCTGGGACATTCAAAGTGTGATCCTGGGAATATTTGTGCTATACGTACAAATGGGGTTTAGTTTTACTTATTTGTCTGTTTTATTTTATTGTTGTTTTAAGTTACATTTACTTGTTTTTTGTTTTTTTTTTATATATAAAAAGAAAATCCCAACAAAACAGAAATACATATATAATGTTGCATAAAGTATATTTATGGTTATAATGGTTTCCAATAATATCACACGTGAATGTTAGAATACTTTTACCATATATTTCCTATTTTTAATTCATTTAAATTATGTATTATGTTGCTTGTTTTCAGTGTTTTCTAAGGCATAGATTTGTAGATTCAAACTTCAACTATTGTAGAATGTTTTATGTGAGTGTGTGATGTCCCCATTTGAACTGCCAGATTGTTTAGCAGTTATACAGTTGAGTGAGACACTGCCTGTTGTGGCTGATTTACACCTTATAGAGTCAAACTGGTACTTGTAATATGCCACAGAAATGAAGAAGTTTATTAGTCATAAATATCTTGTCAATGTCTTCCTTATAAGGCTTTTGTTTTACTCATCAAATGCAAATGTTTGATTCCCCACATTTATCTGGAAGTAGTCATACTAATGTGGTGGTTCAATACATTACAAAGAATAATCAGTAGAATGAAAATCAAATGTGAAATAATGAATAAAAAAAATAAAAAAAGATTTTGATAATGCTAACCAAATCATTCATATTATTGGAAAGTCTGTAATAGTTAACCTTAGCTCAGTCTATGGACTTAATGAATCAAATCAATACCTTTCTCTACTGATCCATAATTATTTGAAAGAGACGAAAAATTAAACAGGACGAGACTAGGCTGTTATCATGCCACGCAATTAGTCGGCTGGAGGGAGATTATGTTACCTAGATACCACTGGGAAGAGTAATTTCTCTTGCAGATGGAGTTTTTTTAATGAACAGTGCAATTACCTAAATAGGTCAGCCAAAGACACAATGCCGCGGTGCTTGTGCTGCCAACTCTGAACATATATACCTGAGAGGAAGGGGAAAACTCCAACTGTGGATCCCTCCTGCACGATCACTCTTCCATTTGCACCTTATCTCTCACGCTCCCTGGATGGCTTGTCTCTCTCTTTTTCCCTCTAATTAAATACCACATGCATTGGAGCCTTTGTTATCTGCAGACTTATAACACTTTGTTCTAACTGACTCGAAATCAGGTGCCGTGGTGTAGCCACTTAAAAAATGCGAAAGTCATGAAATCAAAAGTAGGAAAAAATTATGATGATTTTTTTTGGAAGATTCCTGATAAATATTTGATCATTTTGTACAGCTGAAATTATTTAACATATAGAAGAATCTCTTTAAATTTTTTTTTTTTTCATTTCCATATGATACATAATTATACAGGTTCAGCACTTTCAAGCTATTTAAAAGTCCACTATGTAACTTTTCTTGTGGACGACCACCTGCTTGTCGCCATGGACATAATTTATTATTGCATTGTGTTACAGTATGGCATTAAACTTCTCCTCTTCTTCTTACGAAATGCCTTCACGTCAAATTTTGGTCTCTAGATATGAAAGAAAATTCAAGTTACGAAACGCGAAATCTCAAAAATTCAATTAATGCGCGCTCAGATGCACGCCCTGAAACTTAAATACACTTTATCAACACACACGGGGTTAGGTTCCAGAGGTGGCCCGTGGTGGGAGAGGTCCACGAGGTAGGACAACTTTGTATTTTGCAATTGTTACATGTTTTAGGGCTGTAAATGCCTCACCACACACATTCTATGCTTTTCTCAGACTGGAGTTTGGCTTTTCTCGCATTTCTCTCTCGTTTGAACACTCGAACTTTCATAGATTTTTAATGGAATGTGTTGATAGTGAAGCGTGGGGGGAACACGGCTCAATATAGCGCCAAACGCGCGAGGGGAGCGGAGACACAGGATTACTATCGCAACAACACATCATCAGTATGGTAAAACTCACCTGTCTCACGACGGTCTAAACCCAGCTCACGTTCCCTATTAGTGAGTGAACAATCCAACGCTTGGTGAATTCTGCTTCACAATGATGGGAAGAGCCGACATCGAAGGATCAAAAAGCGACGTCGACACGGCGCGGGATGGAGCCGCGGCGCCCGGGTTGTGCCTCCCCCTCGGGGCCGCGGGCCCGCGCGGCTCGGCCCGCCGAGCACAGGGTGATTTAATCCTGGTCTGGTCCTGGTCCGGTCCCGGTTTGGTCCGGGTCTGGACCTGATCCGGTCCTGGTTTAGACCTGGTCTAGACCTGGTTTAGTTCTGGTCTAGACCTGGAAGTCACATAGAAGCAGAACCCGCCCCGAGCGAGACCCCGCGGTCTTGCCCGCCGATAGAGCGGCCTGTTAGCTCACAGTGTCAGCCCCCCGGCTCTGGAAGTCACATAGAACCAGAGCCCACCCCGCCCTGCTCTTATTCCCGCTGAAAGAGCGTCTTTTTTGGCCTCTTAGCTCTAGCGCGGAACGCGCAAGGAGCACGGAGACACGAGCAACCCGCTCCTCCAACGGCACTGCCATGTCCCGGGATAATCCTGGTTTAGTCCAGGTCCAGTCCAGGTTTAGACCTGGTTTAGTTCTGGTCTAGACCTGGTTTATTCCAATCAGGACGCAGGACACAGTGTTACACTATAAAAAAAAGTTACACTATAAAAAAAACAACAACCTTGGAACGGATCGGGCCTTTTCCATTGAAATAGCTACTCATCTTACGAAAAATTCATGTTACGAAACCACTTCTGGAACGAATTAATTTCGTAAGGTGAGGTACCACTGTACATGTGTTGCTAAAAAAAAAAGTCCCTTGAAAATCAGCAATACATTCTGTCTCTAACATCTGTGATGTAAGTTAACCTCATAAGTTTAATGCCATACTATGAGACATTTTAGAAAGAAAAGAAAGAAAGAAAGAAAGAAAGAAAGAAAGCTATGCCTTTATTAGTCCCACAGTGGGGAAATTCCAGTTCTGCATTTAACCCATCCTGTTATTAGGAGCAGTGGGCAGCACATTACTGCGCCCGGGGACCATCTCCATGATCCTCTTGCTTGCCACCCAGACACGGGGAGAACATGCAAACTCCACACTGAAAGGCCCAGGCGATCCGGGGATCGAACCCAGACCATGCATGCAAACTCCACACAGAACAGACACAGAAAGGCCTGGGCAACCCGGGGATCGAACCCGGAACCTTCTTGCTGTGAAGCATGAGCGCAAATGGTGTACCTTTTACTAGTTTCAAAGTTACACAGTGCCACTTTACAGTCGTTCCAGTCGCAATATATTGTTTTGGTGCTTCTGACCAATGAGAAAATGTGATGTTAAACCTATAAAAAACAGCAAAGTGTACTTCAGAATTGCCCTGGAAGGTTACAGTGAATAATCTCATCAAAGTTTTTGTTATGTGATCCAAAAGCTACTATTAGTAGGTGGTATTCTCTACATGTATGATGATTGAAAGAGACTTGGCACGAGCAGTCCTCCTTCAGTGCAGAATTGGTGACCCTGTGCTCCGCCAAATGGTGTCTGTTTCAGGTTTTTCAATGTGGCAGGTGCCTTGATCACGATTCAACCAACTTGTCAACAAGCGCTGTTTTCCTGGAACTTGGCAGACACTGCAGAACACATTCCAAGTTGGATGATCCCACTGCAAAGCTGGGGAAGTTAACAATTTGTCAAACATATACACATTGTTGAATGCCGTTGTTTGGTCACGAAAGTGCAAGAGAGTAGCCTATTGTCTAATAGCTAGCTAATGAACATCACCAGTCAGTATACAACTGTTCTTCTAAATTGGCCTGCAAAGTTGCCACGAACAATGTTATTAAAGTTTTGGTTACATTTGATCCAGAGAAAGTCATCAATCATATCTCAAATCACCTCACGTCTTTGGCCAGATAAATCAATGAAGAAGAATGTATGAATAGGTTATTTAATCCAATGAGATCGGCTAATGCTGCTGGTCGGTGCATTCATATTTTTGATGGACAGGCTTTGCCCATGCACTCCTACACACTGACACGTTGGAAATATGTTTGAGCGAATGACACAAGCATAGCCTTTTACACTTAATCATTGTCAATCATTTCTCCGCGCTTGGCTTCGTCGGTTACATCGGAACAGATCCAGCGTTCGCATCCCCATCCAATCTGCTTGGCTCGGGAGCGGGAGGTGTGCATGCTGTTTTTCCTGCCTGTGTGGGATGGCTTCAAGCTGTTTTCTTATCAAAAGGCCCATTCAGACATTCTCTTTGAGCAACACCGCAAACCTCAGATCTTACATCCTCCGTTCAAACGCTTGGCTTTTTATTTTTTGGACATCCAGAATCAGATGAGCTGCCACTGAAATCCGTCAGCGCTGAAGAATGCCACGGTTTATCATCTTGAACCATGTACAACACCTGATAAGGTATGTGCCTCCATGCATATGAAAAAGCCAGGGCTATCAAATATAACAGGATTGCCTAAAAACACATGCTTTCCTTCGGCATGCTTTCACACAAAACACAGCATTTTGCGTGTTAACTGTCTCTGGCCCCTGCTGGATCTGATGCTTTTTAGCGACTGTAGCTACATCACCTAGCACCCAGGGATCGTCTCTAAACGCTCCTTTTTAAACCTCCACTAACAGTCTCATCATTGATTTTATGTCTGGGAGTTTTTTTTTTTTTTTTGTCCATGGGCAGGTTGTAGAGGCAGGAAGCGTGGCTGAACCCTACGCACCCCATGTCCCGCTGCGTCTCCCTTCAGGGCGCTCTCATCACAAAACAACTACACAACATTTCAGAGCGAACCACCCTCAACAACACAGGCCAGAGCAAGGCAAAGGTGCACGAGGAGCAAGTTTTACTGCAGTTCAAACGTAAACAGCCATCAAATAAAACTGCGCTCTCAAGCTCCAGTGAGAAGAGCTTCCAAAGACATAGCTTTCTCTTAACAGTGTTTTTCTGTTGACGGCTTTGTTTTCAAGATTTTAATGACTGTACCGGCTTTGCTTCAAAGACAGAATGCTTTTCATTGCTGTTGCTCAGTAGGATACAACAGTACACTTGTTGCTTGCTTTTATACTTTTTATACTTGTTTCTTTTCCGTTGTCTACTGCCCATATAGAAAAAAACAAACAAACAAACAAAAAAAACAGATACACTATTGTCTTTACAAAATAATTTTCCCATAATCCGTAATCCATAGTCCTAGTTTAGTCTAACCAGTTGTAATTTCTGATATGTCATAATTCCTGTTTCACTTTTTTTAATGGAATAAAAAATCATTTAAAAACTCACAGAAACATAAGATAGACTTTAAGAAAATGAAATGTCAAGCTGCAGGATTTTTTTGTTATTATTTTACATACCTAAAACCATATTCACCTCTCCATACATATTTAATGCAACATAAATATCGGTTTTCTTCAAAGAATGGCGAGTGGTTTTAAACACATGAAAAACTCAAACTGAAAGCCAAGGCTTTTTAACATGCAACCATGGGCCTTGCCTGGATTGTGGCCTCCTCTTAGTTGATTTCTTGAGCTGAATGGACGTTGTGAAGGTGCGCTGAAAATGACTTGCAAAAAGGGCTGGTGAGTGCAAACTTGGATAAACCTCCCATGATGTCCTGTTAGCTCAGCCATTTTTGGGCGGTCAGGCTGTCTTGCCACAATCACATACTGGCGCCACAATTGCCTAGCCCCAACTGCAACCCTTTCACTGTGTAATGAATACATCCAAAAATAAACGCTAAACCGCTCTGTGCCCCGCTGCCTGGCTTGCCCCCTGTGCGCACGTATGTATACAGAGGCAGTCTGCAGCAGGCCGCCATGTTTGTGTTGTGATCTGGAAAGTGGCGCGCTCACCTGGACCTCAGGACGAGGTGTGGCGACGCCGTGGTTACGCTTCAACACAGCACCAGTCACAGGGGGAAAGCAGAGGGCAGGAAGGGGGGTAGACTGGGCAGGGGGAAGGGGGAAGGGGGGGTACATGAAGATAGACAGAAGGGGAAGATGAGTGGAGGGGTAGGGGGGCTTGGGAAAGATCGTGGAGTGAGAAGGGAAGTAGTTGTAGAGTAGTTGTATTAGTATTTCAACCACAGGATTTCAAAATAGCAACAGTAAATCTGGACATGAATCAACTATTGGCATGCAGTTACAAAAGTGTGTCTTTATTAAAATATTTATTTATTTACTTATTCGATTTCAAAATGACAACGATTACTCAATTTTTCACACTGCACTTCTGTGTTCCCATATGTGGTCTAGTGTTGCTGAATGTCTCTAGTCTCTCTCTCCCCATTTCATACTGTCCTGTTAAAAAACAACAACAAATAAATAAAATAAAATAAATAAATAAATAAATAAAAATGTACTTCTGTATTAACTATTTGGTCATTTATTTCTCTTTATGGACCTCTCCTTCTACCTTGGCTATCCCTTCTAGTAGGAAAACGAATCTTCCACAGACATTTTAGTATTTATGTATTTTGCCATGGTGGTAGTCTGTGTGTATGTATGTAAGGTCCATTGCCACGAGGGATAAATATACCTGCCTCAAACCCTCAGCTTCGGAGCCTGATTGTGCAAGAGGTGGTCAGATCACAGCAGTAATTTTCCACATCTTCACTCAGCCCACTTGAGTCAAACCTGAAGGCTGTTTCTGCAAGCTTGTTACTGTACACCCATATCTGCATGCTTCTATTTTTTCCTCACATCTGAACGTTGCAATTTCAACACCATTTCAATTAATTTATTTCTATCTTCCGAGCAAATCTGCACACCTATGCAAGCATATTGGTTTATTTCCCATCTGTTATAAATGAAACCAATTAAGTTGTACTTTTAAATTAGGGAGGAGGCAATCCTAATTTTCTCCTTAAGTGCGGTTTCCACAGCAATCAGAGAGCACTGCAGGGGGCCGCTGTTGCAGGCTTTGGGTGGGAGCGTACACAGCAGGGAAAAGCACTGCACTACAGCCTAATGCACACTCAGGGCATCCAGTCTTCTGCCTCACTATAGAATGCACATGTAGTCACTTTGTACAACTTGCACCAGAGCAAAAACAAAAATTGGTTCAAGCTAAAATGTACTTTATATTAAAATTGGGTTGTAATAAAGACAAATAGTTGGTAAAAACCAGGGTTGTCAAAAGTGTAAAAAAAAAACAAACACTGATACTAATCAATAATAAAACTAGAATGAAAACTAGATCCTTGATATTGAGCAGGTATAAACAGAACTAAGATCACATAGACTAGTATACGCCCATGGACCACTATGGCACGTAGTACCAGGACGGATGAGGAATTACACAGATATAGGATTGCATAAAATTGCATAAAATAAGTAGTATTATTTAATGTTAATCACATTCTATTCTATAAATGTTTATTATAGTTTTTTTAAAATTATTATTATTAAAATCATGGTATCAGAATTGGTATTGAGTATCAAGTCTATTGCAAATCAAGTTTGAAATTTGAGTATTGTGACAGCACTAGTAGAGATTAGTAGTTAATAAAGCTGAATTATTGTTCATAAACTATTTGATTATCATTAATTAAGTCTTTGTTCATAGAAGGCTAAGGCAGTTATTATAATGTTTTATTGAATAATATAATTATGAGTAAACCTTAGTTTAGTTACACTGCTTGCTTCTTTAGTGGTCCACGTCATGTGAATTGTGTGCGATTGTGTGTTGCTACTTATTTATTTGGGAAATATGTTTAGTCTAGTAACATTAGTAGTAACATTAGTACTAACAGTAGTAGTAACTTATTGGTCCACTGCAGAATGTTTCCATTGTATGAGTTTATGCTGTGACTGCCTACAACAGCTCTGATCTGAGGAGAGCTAAGTTTGGAGGTTGGTCTGCATGTAAACGTAATGGGAGGTACTGCTGGGAAGAAATATAGTAGTCCAAGTTTATGTACACTTAGAGCAGAACAATGATTTGAGAGTAATTGGTTTGAGGAAAAGATGGAAGGTTGTAATTGTGTGACAGTGACAACAAGGAAAATGAATGTATCTTCCCTCCTTAGTGTTTACAGCATTGCCATGTTGAAACCAAGCCATATGGAACTGAAGCCCATAGCAAGCATTTCCAACTTTTTGCAACCAGAACAAAATAAGCTACATTTATTAAAATTTGTGAAAAGGTTTTCATAAAGAGCATTATTATTAGTATAAAAAATACACTTGCCTTTTTTTCTATTTATAAATGTCTTTTTCATCCTAAAGGAAGTGTTTTGTCTTCTAACCACTATATATATATATATATATATATATATATATATATATATATATATATATATATATATATATATATATATATATATATATATATATGTATTCAACAAAATCTTTTACTGTAAAACTTTTACTGTAAACAATTAAAACTTGTGGATAAATTTTTGCAGGTAGTTCAGACAGGAGAGAAGAGAGAGCGATGCATGTGTTGGACTATAGTTAGAGCTAACAGTTGTTAGCGTGAGCAGTGCAGCTCTACAGCGCTCAGATGGAGCAGAGGCACAGACAGAAGAAAGCACAGGGTCTTTCAGAAGTGTACTCGCAAGCCCTCGCTCTTTCAGGTTCAGCTCTCATTACTCCTGGGTACTCTCTCCAGCTTAGCACAAATGGATTACACTCACAAAGAAAGGAATAATCAGCCTGTTCTCCTCCTCCCTCTCTGATAAACACACACATTTGCAGCATGTTGTTTTGCTCCTCTCTCTCTCCCTCGCTCCTTGCACACACACACACACACAGTCAGATCCCTGTGAGTCTCTGAGCACGGTGCATGCCAGGGGACTCGTCAATTATCTCCCCAAACGCACCCAGTCCTCAGGGGGAAGAGGCGGAGCGGGAGACATCCCTGTTTTTGAAGGAACCTCCAGTTTGCAACATTCACTTGAGTGACAATTCATGCTCTAATTCCAGGCTAGGATATGTAGTGTTTTCTTCTTCTTTTCCCCTCTGCTTTAGTCTCCCTCTTCTCTGGAAATGAGAAGTCATCTGATTCTTCCAACTTTGAGCTCTTCCTACAGACTTTTATCAATGTGTGTGTTTTGGCTGGTTTGAGGGAATTTGGAGTGTGATATGTGTGTGCGTGTGTATGTGTGTGTGTGTGTGTGTTTGAATAAAGGCTGTATCTGATCTTATTTATCCGCAGCATCCACACGATACTCCCTAAAGATTTGGGTTACTATCGCTGAGCAAGTGTAATAAATATATGCTGAGAAAATATTCAGAGTAAGAAATAAAATAGAACATACAAAAATTAAAAGTTCTCCTTCTTCAGATATATTTGAAACAGAAATGTTGCCATCTGCCCTGAAGGTTAATTATTTGATCTTATCATAAGGAATGTTTATTGTCATTGAATGATAAGTGAAGTGGAGTAATGACAGGTATGTGCGAGTACAAAGCCTGAATAAGAGACTTACAGTATGTCAGATAGGGTTTCATGATTTTTTTATTTTTTTTGTCAAACAAATCCGAAACATTTGTCAAATATATTTATAATGGCAATATATTTTTCCTATATTTTACAATAACACAAGCTTGCATCTCCCTGTTTGTTTTGCTGAGGTGACCGGTTGTACTTTACATGTGTGTGCGCTGTGCAGTGTGGACACTTCTACCTGGTTAAATTAAAGGGAATATGAATAATAGATGGGGGGACTGACACTTCCGTTGCCGGGGGTAATGAAAGAGCAGCTCGCAGCTCTCTCTCTCTCTCTTGTCACTCGACTGACTCACCATGAGCGCTAATAAAGATGACACTTGACAGCTAATGGCGAGGGAGCCTTCACAAGCAGGGCACTGGCACACAGGAGAGGAGAGGAAGGGTACACAGGCAAAACATCATGTTGGAAGAGGGCAAAGAGGTGTCACCTCCATCTAACCTCCAACTGACCAAGCACAAGTCCAGTCCAAAGACTTTCTGTCTCAGTCTCATGTTTTTCCAGTGTCAAAAAGAATAATGGCACCACAAGTCGGTTTACCCTACTGTGTTATGTGCAACATTTATTTACAATGAAGTCAGTTCTCTTTCTAATCACATCTATGCACATTGGGGAATTTTTCTATTTTTTCAGTCTCACCTTCACTTCATCCTTTCCATATTATCTAAAGATTTTAACATTGGACTTGGAATAAATATGTTTCAGTAAAAACAATGCTATTTATTTCTAATTGGCCAGATTTTTTATTTTATTTTTTTTTAAATGGTAAATGTAGTTTGCCAGTACTTTATTTTTACTCTGGCGTATTGCAAACTTTACTTCAAACACACAAGTATGTTTAGACTCTAGAGGCCTGGGAACCAAGTAGAGAATGAACAAAGGGTAGAGAAAGATTTATAATTATGAAAGTGAATATTGTGTGTGGAAACAATAGGGTCTAGTAGTTGGAGGAAGCCCTGCCCATATACAGACTGATCTAGGGTTAGCTCCAGCTCCAACCTCAAGTGTCCCAAATGTGGGTGTGGCATTGTTTACCAACCTTACTGTGGGTAAACAATAAACAATAAGAAAACTCAGGGGTTGCCAGCACCTTCACCCTAATGTTACAGTTTTAAAACCAGGCCCTCGTGCTCCTCCTCCGTTGCTCCTTCATCCCTCCTCGGGCCCATAGAGGCGGTCGTCCAGGCTGCCCGCACTGCCCACAGTGTCCTCGCACAAACCACTGGAGGGTGTGACTCTCCTTAGAACAGGGAAGACTTTTATTTTTGGAGCATCCCTGCTGACTGACTCATGTGTTGACTGGAAAGTTGGCTGTAGAGCGCTCAGTAGACCATGGGCTATCAGTGCTGGACCTACCCTCGCCTCTCTTTGAGCTCATACAGCTCCAGAACGCCCCTGAATACCAGAATTCTAATAAACTGCAATTAATCTCACCTACATTTGAATTTCTAACAATCATATGCAAGGTGGGTGAAGTGTCTTGCCCTCGAGACAGCTACAGTATACCCTGGTTGGAGCTGGGATGAAACAGACTTTCAAGTTGGACCTTGGTGTTATAGTTACCCCAAACTAGTGATACACCACTGCCAGTAGTGGTATCCTGGAAAATTTGCTGGATCATGGTTGGGTCTTTGAACGGATGTCAAAAAAACAAATTCAAAAATGAATACTGACATACTGATGTTGGCCCAGCTGTTCAGCAGTTACTTGTAGGATATATAACAGTTACATAACACAATTACATCTGTTTTAGTAATAAGTTCATTGTTTTGTGGGGGGCAATCGGTTAATACTGGACATTGGTAAAATACTTGAAATGAAATGAAAAAGCTGGACTGGTGCACCCCTGCAAACTTTAACCCCAAAGTTAATTGAACAAACTGGAACAACTACTGTATGGCTCAGACTAAAAATAAAATAATTCCATGTTTTCCTCCCACAGAGTGTTTGAGTCATGAATTAAGTTTCACTATGAATTCCGGATATGGTCAATGATGAGTCAAAAAGAAAATGATTGCCCTTCTGTTTCGCCTGCTATATCGTCCACCAAAAGTTCCAAAAGACTTCCAAAGCAATCCAGCAGTCATTGTAACTATCTCTCAACATTGTGCTATTTTTGCCATTGTGTAAGTGAGCCCCCCTAACGGCATGCTTGGTCAAATTAAAGAATTACTATTGTTCCTCTGTGACCTTGAGTAGAGATTATCACATAGGCTGCTCTAGGATGGACATGTGCTGTGTGTTTGGTTTAGATCTCTTTTGTTCTAAGAATACACAATGTAAACACTTAGGGTTAGCAGAGGCGGTATGGTAATGAACAAAACATGGAGTCAATATGAGTCTTATGATATTAAAGTGTTCTTCTTTTTAACCAAGTAAAACTCTTAATTAACTTATTCTTTCTTCATTCTTAATTGTCTTATTCAATTGTGGCCAGTCATCTGTTTTGACTTGGGACTTAAGCAAGTACACAAACTGCTATATAAGTTCAATTATATTTCAGAATATTCATACGAAGTTAAATCTAACTGGGTTTGATTTGTGATAGGTCTTTTTTCTTGTTTCCTATCTCCACTATACCTGTCAATTAAAGGCTAACCTGTCTACACCTTCACAAAATACACTATGAAAGGTATTTAGTCTAATATAAAATGGAAGTCAGAAATAGAACATCATTGTAAGCTTTTAAACTCTATTGTAAATTAGCCCTACTATGGAACCATGGCAAAAACGACATGTCATTTTAAAGTTTTCCAAGGAAGACAGGTGAGATAATCATGGTCCATAAAAGTGTCATGAGCTGTTAAAATAAAAGCTACAGTGATCAATTTTATGGAGTAACAAATGCTAATTTTTTTTATATTTCTTGTTTTCTCTTGTTTTGCTTTGGTTAATGCAAACTGGGACGTATTGAACCTTATTTTGATCCTTTTTGTTTAATCCACCAGATCTCCATACAGCTCTGGAGATGTCTGTGGCTTCCTTGCTATGGCGTGGCGCTCTGACATTCCCTCCACACCCACACTGGCAGCCAATGTGCCAATTAGTGGCCTTCTCCGCAGGGGTGGGTGTACGGGAGGTGCAGGGGAACACAGAGGAACCCGGGACAGAGCTGAAGCAGAAACAGCCAGAGCAAACGCACGTATAGGACTTTTGTGTGTGTGCGTTTGAGTGCGTAACAAGGCCCTCAGACCTCAGACATTCCTTTCACTATGACCTAGGGTACAATTAAGGCTAGTCCCTCCCCTGCCTTCCCTCCTCGTGGACCACATCAACGGAAGCCCTGGCCCAACTCGAGACTCTAATGACCAGGAGAGGGAGGCCAGGTCGCGACCCTATGTGCCACCTCAGCACCACACCCTTCCTGTTTGGGCTCCGAACGGGACAGGACGGAGGAGGAGAGAGAGGGGAACAGGGTGCTGAGGAGCAAGGAGAGGAGTAGGGAGAAAAGCAACTGTTCAGCACTTTTCACTCAGACCTATTTACATCTTCTGTTGAGGCAGAGGTGAAAGACATACAGTGTTCTCTGAAATTAAGTATCAAAGCAGGTAAAAGCCCATGAGAATTTGTTACAGAAAGCTGAAAATCACCACTGATTACACTGGTCTACAAGCAAAATGCTAGTAGTGCAAAAGTAGTGAAAATTTTCTTGGTTTAGGTCACTAATAAAGAAAAAGTAAGTCAAAAGTGCTGATTAACTATAGTTTCCAAGATATATTATTGGGTCAAAATAGGAAATTTATGCAAAATAAGGTAAAAACAGTAGTTTATCAGAAGGTACAGTGTGTCTACAAGCAACCAGTTCTATCTGAAAGCCTGTCTGCACATTCCAATACATTAATTTTAATATGTATGTATGTATGTATATATATATAATTTGTGATAGGTCTTTTTTTTATATATATAGAATTATTATTATATCATTACATATCTTGAATACATTAGCTAACCAGCACCGTTATCAATTGATTTTCAGTATAAATGAGATTTAGCCACTTTTATCTTGGAAGCACATCGAGTCCAAAAATTTGTAGACCAGTGTTATAAGGCTCCTTACTAAAGACATATGTAACAGAAGAACTGGTTTATTTTTACTTATTGCAAAACTTGAGTTAGTCTATGGTCTTGCTGTTTTCAATCAAATTCCAATTCCTACACATTCCATATTCACAACTTGATATTAGATCCATATAAAACCATTTCATTTGGATTTTTATATGAAGTAAAATAATGTGTACTTTGTGTTATTATGGTGGTCAACAATGACTAAAAATCTATCAAATCAAATACTAATCCTAATTATTTTAAAATCTTTACCAAACTAATGTATATTAACATCTTTAATTGTTTGATTTCTCATAATCAAAGTCATATTTTGTTAGAACAACTCTTGGATTTTAATTAGATTCAGCTTCAAACTCCATGATTTAGCACTACACTGCCTCCCCGCTGTTCCATATACCAGCACCTCCAGTCTTTATATTATTAAGACATTTGGCATGTTTGAACTATATGGCTAGGTGTGTGTGTGTGTGTGTGTGTGTGTGTGTGCGTGTGTGTGTGTGTGTGTGTGTGTGTGTGTGTGTCGGGGCATTTGTTAGTACGAAGTACGCAGAGCCCTGTGTTTGAGCATCATGGGGCTGTATCTTATGGTCCTGCTGCTGTATACTCTGATGGAGAGGCTGGGATAATGATACGCCCGTGAGCCCGTCTGTCTGTCTTTCTGTCAGGCCTGTGGATGTGAGTGAGGAGCAGCGGGGGACATGAGGGGGCGGAGGTAGAAGATGTCTATGTGTGCTGCTTGTACGATCGCTTCTACAAGGAGGGTGGTCATGCATGGCGGTGACAGGGGTCCCCTCAGATTATACATGTTGATGAGCGCTCGTCTTGCCGTAGAAATCCTGTAATTGTCACCTTGCTCAAGTGCAGGAGGAGGCGAGAGGGATTGGAGAGATGCTGCTGTCTGGAATCAATCTGCAATCAAAGAATAGTGCCATACAACGCTACAGAAGAAGTTTCCTGACTAAATGTAAACTGCAATAATATAGTGGGCTTGATGGTGAAAAACTGTTTTACTAAATAAATATGTTGCATAAATTTAAAGACGCATTGTGGTGATTGGTTTGCTACCTGCTTGTAGATTTGTGTCGAAGTGCATAGAAGTAACCCGCTGAAAGAAATAATAAAAGTTTCTTAAAATATTTCTGACCTGTAAAAGTAAGTATACATAAATAAATGAGATTTGTTTAAAGGTGCATTGCATAACTTTAACTCAAATGCTTTTCTCTAAGAAGATGTTATTCCTTTGTCTGGAATGTTTCACAGTATGGTATTAAAACTTTTTATCTTCATGGAGACCAAAGCAGACCAAGTTACAGGTCAGGTCTTTGGAGAGGCAACCCACTCAGTTAGATTGCCTGTAATTTAATAAATGCAAGGTAGAACAGTTAAATGTCATACCGTGTAACATTCTAGGCAGAGCAATGACGTATCCATAGAAACAAGCAGGTGATGAACCCCAAACCAAAAAGTTACAAAGTGCAACTTCAATGACAGACGCGAACATTTCAGGCATAGTATTAACATCTCCATGGAGACAAGCAGGTAACAGACCACCAACCAAAAGTTATGCAGTGCACCTTTAAATATGTTTTGTAAGTTTTAGGACGTTTGCCTTTCACTTCATTTTCAAGCGTATCAGCGTGTGTGTGTGTGTATATATATATATATATATATATATATATATATATATATATATATATATATATATATGATTGAGCAGTACATGGTGTGTGTGAGACACGGTGTTGAACAGTCAGTGCTCTTCCACTGATCACAGCCATTACATCAGTGCTGCCTGAGAGCCCAATAACACTGACAATGTTATTGCCACTGAGCAAAACAATAACTTCAGGACGAGACAAGTTAATGCTGTGTACTTATGGGGAAGTTCTATTGAGGATTATGAGGACTGGAGTTAGTTGCAAAAAATGACAGTTCCCCGCTGTGGTATAAATCTGATTCTGGTTATAAAAGTGCAGTTGTAAAACCTTAACAGACCTAATTTATTGATTTTTAAAAATTATTTTATTTTAACACTATATAACTTTCTAGTGTGTCCATCCTCTTCTTGTCTCCATGCACCTGCAAGTGTGGCATTAAATGTATTTGCCTTCATGGAAACAAGCTGGTGATTATTACGTATTACTATTTGTATTATTTATTACTTACTTTATCCCCTCCCTGCCTGCATGCACTTTTTCCCTCTTGTCCAAATGTCCTGGAGCTACTGTGGCCAGTAAATTTCTCCTGTGTGAGATCAATAAAGGCTTATCTTATCTTATGTCACAGGCGTCATGTTACAGATCAGATCTGTGGAGAGATCAAGTTCACCTAAGAATATTTGTTTGTCAATGTATTTTTGAGAAATAAAAATCTGTTACTGAAGAAAAGCATTTTGCTTTTCTTATCTATTTTAGATACATTTAATGCCATAATGTGGAACTTTTGAGACAAGCAGATGGCAAACCCCATCTAAAGATGCACATAGTGCACCTTTAACTGTACGTTTACTTTTTATTAATGTATAGTATTTGCTAGCTGTCTGTGTAATCCCTCAGTCGTCCAGGTAGAAGCCGAGCAAAAGACAGAATACATTTTTCTTTTGCTAAGTATTTGATAGTGAATATTAGAAAAGAACCAGTCAAAACCAACTGTTGTTTTACAATAAATAAAACACTGAAATGGCCCCAGCAAAAGTACAAGGTGCAGATCCCCTTTTGCCCAGTGATGGTGGTCTGCTTCCATCTCTCATTAGCCTCTATTAATCCACTTACCCTTGACTGCGCCCTGACACCAGTCCGACTGCAGCCAAAGCTAAAGTGACACTGGCTCCGTGGGCGAGGCTGGGGGCCCGTGAGGTCATCCCAGCCGTGGCACAGGCTGTCCACCAGTGAGACATGCTCCTGCGGGCAGAGGGTGCGAGGAGGATGCCTGGGAGGGGGAGAGTGAAGGGAGTGTGTTGGGGGAAGTGAGACATTCATTAGGAGAGCCAAGCTGATGCTGTCACCTCACCCTCTGCCTCCCCCCTTATTCTGAGGAGAGGGTACGACACACACCAGCACCACAGCTGCTCCCAACCTCAGCGTGCACCCTGGAAAAAGACATGCCTTCAACATTCAAGTCACAGTTTGGCTCTGCATAATATAAATATATGTGTTTGTGAGGGAGCAGAAATGAATGGTAAAATGATGCTTTATGCCAGAGATGGAGGAAGAACTGCATTTCTTTACTTGGGCAAATGGGGAAAAAATTTACAAAATAACTATCACATGGAATTGCAAAATAAATCAACATTCAGACTTTAATTTATGTTAATTCCTTTATTAACTCAAAATGGTTGTGTTTTTGTCACAATATTTTATGATTCAAATGCTTTTCGATAATTAGATCAAAGTTACCAAGGATACTAAAACTTGAATAGCAAATTACACTATTGCTAAAGAAACAAGATAAGATTTATGGTTCAAAATGTAGAAATTCCAGTGTTGTAATGCACAGTCCAAGAACAGCGTGAGTATAAATATGCAATCAAAATCAAGATTAAAAACCATTAAAACTAGTGAAGATACACAAAGGGGAAAGGATAATAAAATACAACACTGTGCAAACATAGCATAGGGCTAAGCAAGGTATTCACATTGTTTTGCATCAGATATAATTATTTTAAGCTAAAGTGCAAAAAATATGGAAGGCAAGGCAAGGCAGGTTTACTTGTATAGCACTATTCATACAGAAAGTAATTTAAAGTGCTTTACAGAATAAGAAAGACATTTCAATCACAGTGCAACTAATAAAACATAAATAATTATCATACAATTAGCATTAAAAGAGAAGAGCGTGGAATAAAGTTATATACACAGAACTGATTTGAGCCTGGATTCAGAACAGTGCAAATTACAACTCACCACTGTTTCACCATACAAGTTCTATTTCATCAGGTGGTTGAATATGATAGAGAGACAAACACTGAC
Organism: Paratrypauchen microcephalus; assembly: GCA_036785185.1. Taxonomy (NCBI): domain Eukaryota; kingdom Metazoa; phylum Chordata; class Actinopteri; order Gobiiformes; family Gobiidae; genus Paratrypauchen; species Paratrypauchen microcephalus. The sequence goes on along the minus strand of JAVJIX010000081.1, from coordinate 2,827,864 downwards.
ACTATAATAAAACCGACTTTCAGGTTCATGGTTCATCTGGCGAGGCTGCTGTGTGCTTATTTCCTGCAGCACTGATGACAAATGAGCGGCGCTGTTCCTTGTGTAAACTCGCATGCCTTTGAAAGCAGACACGCTTTTATTGGGCCAGTAATGTGATGAGTGAGGCCAGGAGTCAATTACTGTGTACTTCTCTGTCTTCCTCAATAGAGCCTTGTTAGTGTGCTAATAATGTGCTACAGAGAACAAGAGGGTCACGCTGCATCGACTGTCTCTCATATGTAAAAGGAAAAAAAAAAAACGCCTGCTTCCATCAATACATAGCCTTGTGTGGATGTAATGTGAACCTGATCATCACTAAAATGAAAACAGTGCATATATATGAGTAATGAATGAAGAAGTAACATATACTGATGGGAAGAATATTGAATAAAATACTGGTATACCTGTATTAAAATGTATTTGGAAATGTATTGAGTCCAATCAGAGTACTGAATTTTGAATACTTTTATATCGAGTTGCATTTAAATTATAGTGACTTAGACTTAGACAAACTTTATTGATCCACAAAGGAAATTATTTGAACAGAGTAGCTCACAAATCACAATTACAAAGAGTAAAAAAATATAAGTTCTAAACAAGTAGCAAAAAAGATATAAAGAGACAGGTGTCAAATAAGTGATAATTATATAAATGTATATTGTATGAACACGTCAAAATAAAATAGAAAAATATTTAATAGAAAAAATCTCAGCTAAGAGGTCATAAGGAAGACAGTGCAAATATTATATGATAATTGACAGGACATGGGGTTATCCGTTACATAAGGGTGAGTTGTTGTACAGTTGTAGGGAGTATTATGTGCTATATAAGGTTGAGTTATTGTACAGTTGTATGGAGTATGGTGTGAATGTAGTCCTGCATCTGTCACTATTTGAGCGGAGCTGTAGGAGCCTGTTGGAGAATGAGCTCCTCTGTCCCTCTATATATATAAAAACTCAACATAGGATAAAATAAAACAGCTTTCTGTTTTTTTTTATTGTTTCTTACACATTTATTTATGACCAGTTAGAGAAGGAAAGCACATGCACTCACCATAAGAGCAGTGTTTTCTTTTTTTTCTCAGTAATATCATGCAGTTTGAACTGTACCGATTACTGTATTCAGTTACTTCCCAACACTTTAATAAGGGGATCATTTTGGATCACTTTATAAGAAATACATATTAATTTCCCTAAATTAAGCATGAACAAAAACTTAATTCATGAACAAAAAGTTTATTAAGAATGATTTAGAATGAATTAGCTGATTGCTATCTCATCCCTTATTATTATTATTATTTTTCTTTTGCATAATAAAATGTAATCATAAATACTAGTACATGTATTCACTGTTGTTTATCCAAATATCGTATTGCGTCTAAAGATGTTTCCACTTGACCTGACAATTAGTAATTAGTCAGAGCTCGCTAGTTGGTGCTAAAAGAAGCTCGCTGGTCCCTGTCTACATCATTATACATGACTTGAGCAAACTAAATTGCAGATCCTGCTAAAAATACAGTAGTGGTTTATCTTATTTTGGTAACTGGCTTTGTTAGCTAGTTTACAGGTGTGTTTTCTGTTGGTGTCGGCTAGTTACACCTTAAAGTTTTTTTGTTTTGTTTTTTTGCCTGCAAGGAGTATAGTGTATAACATTAAATAAGTCACATGTATCACAATAATTAAGGTTTGAAGGTCACTTATTATGCTAAATTGACTTTTCATTGCTTTTAACAATGTTGTAGTTGTTGTTTCCCCCTAACCATATATATGTTCAAGTCCATCTACGGTTTATATGCAGTCTATGGGTTGAGCTCTCACCAAAACCTGCCGGGAGTATAAACTTGTCTTCATAGATAATAGTTTCAATTAACCATTTTATGCACTCCAATCTCAATTTTACTACAGTTTTTCCATACTTTTACATGATTGTTTTTTGCATGAAAAAAGACAATTCAAGAATGTGACATCAATAATATGTGAATGATATTTTAAAAGCAAGATGTATCCACCTCATATGTGTATAATTTGTACATGTTAATGAAAAAATGTACATGACCCTGCAATGAGTCTGATTGTAAGACCTTCTGAACCAAACTGTAAATGGCTAATCCTCACATACATACACTTGGATACTAAACTGATTGACAATTCATGAATACATCTAGCTGTGGCCATTTAGAACGGTAGATAACTGATAAACTATTTCCCAAAAAAGATCATTTTCCAAACACTGTGTACACTCTTACTCTTTGTATTCCATAGTAGTGCAATAACCTGTTGTGCCTGATGATTTCTTGCCCTGTCAATCACTCCCTGTTGTGTGTTTAGTTATGCAGTGCCTCTTTTGATCATTTCTGCATGTGTGAAAATACTGCATTGTGGCTCACAGAATACACAACGGAAATAGGATAATGAATTCACTATAATATTTTAATTCTCTCCAAATGAGGTTGCTCTTTGCCAAATCAGGTTATGAGAACCCCTGGCTTTGTTCATTTGTTTTAATTAACCAGCAGAGAGGAGGTGAGAGTAAAAACACACCAACACATTGTTAGTGTAATTACAGATTAACTCCTGCATATTACTTCTGTGATAATGAATCTGATCCATGGCCATGATAGTTGTGGAGTAACTTAATGACCCATCCCTGTCTATTCTCGTTATGCTCACTGTATGAAACTGTAAACCTGAAACAACACCTTTAAATGTTGTATCTCACGTTAAAGTAGTTCAATCAGTCCCGAGAAAAGGGATGAGAAAACCTTATTTGTTGGCCACTATTGATAAGTTGTATGCTGGAGCAATTAGATAATAATAAAACTGAACTTCAACCATAGACTATATAAAAAAGTGGAATAGCATTTTCACGAACCTGGAAAATCGGGACGTTGACCCGGATGTGCGGCCATGTTCGAGATATTGTGAATTCGAAAATTAAACACGCTTATAAAGCAACCGTGCAGAAAAAAATCTAAATTTTGCGATAAACCTTCCACATCTGAATCCAAAACTTCTGATACAGTTGACCAGTTGAGCAGAGATAAGTTGGATGCCAAAGAAAAGGAGCGTTATATGAAGAAACTCAAATTAATTGGGCAAGAAGATCCGTTCAAGATGGATTCTGCCTGCTGTAAGCGATCCCGATATTGTCAACTACCTGCTTTTCTCCCCAAGCCCTTATACAGCACAAGACCTTCAGAGCTCTAAAGGTCTGGAGGCTACAACCAGTTTGTTTCTGGCTGGTACGAGAGCGCAAAGTGCAGAAAATTGGAGACAAGCATAATATTGTGATGGCAAAGGTCGGCATACTTATATCTAGTAGACCCATATGTGTAACGTGTTTAAGTATTAGTATATTGCTTTTTATTGTTCATGTTTTGCAAAGATTAAAATATTAACATTGAAATACAATTTACTGTAGAGGCTAATGAAGCAACTGAACATGCACATGTACAATCAGGGCTCTCAAGTCTCACGCTCTGAGAGTGTGACACACGCAATTCGACGTGTTCACACGCTCACACGCCACACATGGTATTTGTCACACTGAAATTTTTTTAAGCAATTCAAAACTGTAGCCACTGTTCACAGCGCTTCTGTGCCCAGAAAATCGGTAAGTTAATGCAGGCACCGCGCGTTTTCAGCGAAAAAAAGTCACTCGCGCACCAGTACTCGAGTTGAGCGATCAGCTGTGAGGCCGATCGCTCACAGCTGTGAGCGAGCCGCGTGAATGTTTACGCGGCATTTCCAAGAGAAGAATCCTTAACTTAATGCTTAATGCTACGTAAGAAGGAACTCTCGCCTCGGGACACGGGATAAGTTCGGGATATGTCCTTTTCTCCGGAGCTCCGGAATATTAAAGACCGTGACACGTGCATACATGGATACGAGTGACCGCGTTTTTATGGGTGAGTCATATCAGATTATTTCTGCATCTATTTCGGCACTAAACCAGAACTAAACCAGGACTAAACCAGGACTAAACCAGGACTAAACCAGAACTAAACCAGGACTAAACCAGAACTAAACCAGGACTAAACCAGGACTAAACCAGGACTAAACCAGAACTAAACCAGGACTAAACCAGAACTAAACCAGGACTAAACCAGGACTAAACCAGGACTAAACCAGAACTAAACCAGGACTAAACCAGAACTAAACCAGGACTAAACCAGGACTAAACCAGAACTAAACCAGAACTAAACCAGGACTAAACCAGAACTAAACCAGGACTAAACCAGGACTAAACCAGGACTAAACCAGAACTAAACCAGGACTAAACCAGGACTAAACCAGAACTAAACCAGAACTAAACCAGGACTAAACCAGGACTAAACCAGGACTAAACCAGAACTAAACCAGAACTAAACCAGGACTAAACCAGGACTAAACCAGAACTAAACCAGGACTAAACCAGGACTAAACCAGGACTAAACCAGAACTAAACCAGGACTAAACCAAGACTAAACCAGGTCTAAACCAGGACTAAACCAGGACTAGACCAGGACTAAACCAGGACCTAGCCAGGACTAAACCAGAACTAAACCAGGACTAAACCAGAACTAAACCAGGACTAAACCAAGACTAAACCAGGTCTAAACCAGGATTCAACTGGGACTAAACCAGGACTAAACCAGAACTAAACCAGGACTAAACCAAGACTAAACCAGGTCTAAACCGGGTCTAAACCAGGATTCAACTGGGACTAAACCAGGATTAAACCAAGACTAAACCAGGTCTAAACCAGGACTAAACCGGGACTAACCCGGCACTAAACCAGGACTAAACCAGGTCTAAACCAGGACTAAACCAGGTCTAAACCAGGACTAAGCCAAGACTAAACCAGATCTAAACCGGGTCTAAACCAGGACTAAACCAGGACTAAACCAGGACTTAACCAGGACTTAACCAAAACTAAACCAGGTCTAAACCAAGACTAAGCCAGGACTAAACCAGGTCTAAACCAGCAGGACTAAACCAAGACTAAACTTGTCGTTGTTGCTGTTGTTGTTACTGTTGTTGTTGTTGTTGTTGCTATTGTTCCTGCTTTTGTTGCTGCTGTTGTTGCTGTTGTTGTTGCTGCTGTTCCTGTTGCTGCTGTTGTTGTTGTTGTTGCTGTTTTTTTTGTTTTTTTTTCCTGGCGGCACGGTGGCTGAGTGGCTAGCACTCATGCTTCACAGCAAGAAGGTTCGGGTTGCCCGGGCCTTTCTGTGTGGAGACTGCATGTTCTCCCCGTGTCTGGGTGGGTTTCCTCCGGGCACTCCGGTTTCCCCCACCAACCTAAACATGCGCCATAGGTAAAATCCTCCAGCTTAGGGCCTGACCAAAGCCTAAATAACAAAACAAAATCATGGGGATGGTCCACGGGTCAAATATAGAAACAACTTCTCTTGTGCGAGATCAATAAAGGTCAATCTTCTAATCCTTAACCACTGTAAGGTGCTTTGTGTTACAATTTTGTATGAAAAGCGCCTTGTAAATATTGTTTGATTGATTGATTGATTGATTGAAACCAAGACTGTGTGTGATAACATATTATCATGTGCATTATTGAATGATAATATGGACTTTTAGTTATAAAAGCATTTCCATATTAACAAAGTACCTTCTAATTCTGCCCTGCCCTTCCACCATCCCCCCTGGTTTCATATACTGCTCGCACGACTGTGGTGTGGTGTTCAGAGCAGGGCAGAATTAGAAGGTACTTTGTTAAAATGGAAATGCTTTTATAACAAAAAGTCCATATAATCATTCAATAATTCAATAATACACAGGATAATATGTGACCAACCTCAGATTTTCAGGACACATTGGCGCCCGGAGGCATTTTGAGTTATTCACAGATTCTGAAAGTATAGATTCTAAGCTTTCCAATGATGTCTTACACATGAAAATCATATTTGCTATTTGAAAGGAGACACAGTAGATTTTCGAAAGCCCTGAAAAAATCTCTCAAAGTTTTGCTCTCTTCAGCCCTCCTTGCCTAATTTGCATGACATTAGGCTAAGCCCACCCCCATCATGACTATCACTGTGGTGTGTTCATGTCCAGGCAGGTCCGAATCATTCAATAATTTAATAATACACAGGATAATATGTTAAGTCAAAGTTTACTACAACATTTACTCATAGTCAGGAAGTACTAATAGCATAGCAAAGTAACCAATATAATAAAAAAAGTAAAATATGTAATAAAATACCAAGGTACAGGTATTTAAGGAGTATTTCACAGGAGGTAATACTGCTCAAATGAATTTCATATTGCACATAATATAGCATTATATATATATATATATATATATATATATATATATATATATATATATATATATATATATATATATATAATGCTATATTATGTGCAATATGACCATATACTTAGGATAAAGAAGAACCGTTGACTCACCAGTACTAATAGCATAGCAAAGTAACCAATATAATTTTAATAATTGCATAAACAAAAATAGAGTGGAAATTAACCTAAAGAGACTGTTTTTGATCACGCTCACCACATTGTTTCAATGCTAACGTTAGCATTATCTTAGTCGCATTGTGAATGGAGATCCACGGAGCCAAAATATGAAGTGAGCAGCCGCACAGCGCGGTCCGCACAGAGCACAGATGATCGCCACACGACAGCTGAATTAGTATTTAAACATGTCCTAAAGTCTATAAAGTTCATTTGATGCAGAAATATGATGATTATGACTCACCCCATGTTGCAGTGTTTTTGGCGTATCTCCACATGTAAACGCATATGTTAAGTCAAAGTCACCTGTATTGTCAATTTAATACAGTACAAAATAGTATATGACACTACACGCACACACACACACACACACACACACACACACACACACACACACACACACACACACATGTACACACACTCGGAACACCCATACACCTTAGTCCTGTTTTAGTCCTGTTGTAGTCCTGGTTTAATCCCGGTTTAATCCTGTTTTAGTCCTGTTTTAGTCCTGTTTTAGTCCCAGTTTAGTCCTGTTTTAGTCCTGGTTTAGTCCCAGTTTAGTCCTCTTTTAGTCCTGGTTTAATCCCGGGTTAGTCCTGTACACATACGTACACACACGTACACACACGCTAATGTTAACACAAGGCCCCTGATTTCACCTAATATCTCAATTTGATGCAGAAATAATATCATAATAATATGACTCACCCTGTGTTGCCGTGTTGTCCAATAATTCGCGTATCTCCACGTGTATGCGCATATCGCGTATATCCACGGACTTTCGGCAGCTAAATTCGAAACGGACGTGTCCTGAATGTGTCCAGCACGTGTCATGTGTCCAAGTAGAAGTTACAAGTCCATTATCACCATCCTTATTCTCTTGAAATACAGCGTACATGTTCACGAGCTCCTCACAGCTGATAGGCGAACAGGCAAAAACACAACAGCGCTACTCGTTACATGATTGGCGGGAGCGCGAGCGTGGGAAATTATGGTGATTTAAGCACGCCTCCTTTCTTTCTGAAAAACAAGCCAATTTGAAATAAAAAATGTATGTTTTTAACGTAACTAATGCTGTTATCTGAAACATGGAGTGGCTTCTTCATGATCTCAACTAGCACATTCTGCAAAAAAACGAAAATCACAAATTTTGAAAAAAAAAAAAAAAAAAAACAACTATAAAAGTCATTTTCTCAATTTCACAAATGCCGAGTTGTAGCGTTTTTTCATGTGGCAGGACACATATGCGAATATTGTCATGATTTTTCCCATCCAGGTTCTGTTTGAGACTGGCGCTGTCTGTTCACCCTGGTTGGTCACTACTTTAGGTAAACGATAGAACTCCAGGTGTTTTTCTCTGATCTAATGTGACAGCCTAGGACCCGACAATAGTTTGCTTTGCGTTTTGCGGCATAAGTGCAATGTTTGCTTTATTTCGAATATCTCCAACATGGCCGACTTCCAGATTATGACGTCACGTGAAAACGCTCTATAAGTGAATGTGACATTACCCATAGCTTTCGGCTCCAGTCAAATGAAGCTCAGAGAGGCCTGCAGTTATAGAGGGAAATTTGGAGCCACTTCCATAATAGGAATATGAATTTATTTATGAACAAGATAGCAAAAAAACAAAAACAAACACCAGATGATGTAGAGCGGGTTAATATGCATATTTTAAGATTAAGCCTTTATTTGGTCTCACACACAATGACACACAGTGACACATGGGAGAAATTTGACTTCTGAATTTGACCCATCCTTTTCAGTGAGTGAGCAGTGAGCAGCCATCTTTCAGCACCCGGGGGGCAGTACCGTGAAGGGTCTTGCCCAAGGACCCACACTGGCTTGCTCATTGCCGGGGGGGATTTGAACCCAGGTCCCCCCAGGGGAAAGTCAGTGACTTACCAGTTGAGCTAGCCAGCCGGCTAAGAATATGGTGATGTTTTCTCATTACAAAGTGAAGTGGAGTCGATGAAGCCAGAAGCATGCCCGTGTTTCCTATTTTGCTTCTTAACTGGAACGTGGTGGCTGGCAAGTTAGCTATATACTTTTATATATACAGTTTACAACAGTGATTGCCCTCCTCTGGGCTCCAGATGTAAATTTCTTATTCATTTTTCCCCATAGACTTTCCAAAAAAGCGTAAAATTGAAGGTTTGCAAGCTTTCTCAGGGCTAATCAGCTATGTGATAATGACCACAAGGCCTTTAATTTGATTTAAAATCTGTTTCTAAAACTTTATAAACTGCCAAACTATTAAAGCATTTTGCAGAGTCTTATGTTTTAAATGTTGGTTTTGGGCTTAAAACAATTGGGTTAAGGCTGTTACCAAATAGCTGCTTAGCCTCAACTGTGTTTTTGAACTATTGATATTCATTTGTTTTAGAAAAAAAAATCTTAGTTTCTTACTTAATTTACTTCCAGACTCAGAGCAGGCTGTCACTGTTGAGCTGCATAGATTACAAGTTTATCTCTTTCAGTTTCTTCATTGTAATTGACAAAGACAAATCTGAAAATAGGCTGTTTGTTTGTTTATATTGAAGGGTATACACAGATGTATAGATGTGCTCCAATTAAAGATGTATGTTGCCTGAGCTTTAACTGGTTTAAATAAGAACTACAGGTGTAAACACAACCTATCTTGGGTTGCCAGTGTGTTAATGTGCAAAATTCAGGACACAGGTTTTTCTTAGTCTCAGCTGAGAACCTCCAGAATTCACTGACTGAGCTACAGAGGCTGCACTAGCCGTGGTGAAGGATTGGCTGCAGGTGCTGGGGTTTAGGTATTCAGATTTTAGGAGAGGACTTTTAGATTTCTTTCCAACTGGTTTTAGTGATAGTCTAGGGAATATCATCTAAAAGGTTGTAGCTCATCCTGCATGCCAACATTACAATTAGACAGTTAACTATACTGTTGTTTTTCTAATAAATTGACAGATCAAGTGATATTAGTACAAGCAATATTTGATTTGAACATGTTTACCTTATATAATGGTTCTATAATAAGAACTGGATAAGACACTCCTCATCTGTTCATGAGCGAGATCGATTAGTGGTCGCTCTATAAGTACTGCAGCTCGCAGAAGCTCCAGCCCAGAAAGAATTCTCCCATAGAGCAATACATTTTTGTGAAATCAAACTGCTCATGTTTGGCTGACAGGACATCAACAGTTTTCATAAAGGTCGGATTTTGTAGAGATTCTTCTGTATTTACCCAATATTTATTTTAAAATGTTTAAATATTTAAAAATGTTTAAATAGTCAAAGCTCGTAAAAATTAGCTTTGTAAGAGTCAGCGCTCTGGTCAGAACTACAGGTTTTTGACGTTTTGTGGTTACGCCACAAAACGGAAGTGAAAATCTTTTTTGGCAGGATGTGCCAGTGAGCACAGGCCATTGAAAACAATATGGCACCATCTTGGAATTGTCTGCAGATCTTATTAAACTTCCATGCCTTAAATATGTAAATAAATAAATAAAATAATAAATGCATAATTGGTACAATATATATGAAAGAAATTAAAATTACAATGGTACCAAATATAATGCTATAGGGCAGATTTCAGGAGCATTTTCTCTTCTACATGAATGCTTAATTACTTAAATCACCTCATTATGTACTTGAGTGGGCTAATTTGACTCTCCATCCAAGGTCAGCACTGACAGAGATTTAAATTGACCAGTGTGTAGGCCTCCGAGACAAGGTGCAGTGTCCAGTGCCAAACAGACAATTGGAGAAGAAACTTAGGGGGAGGGAATGTCAATAAGACAGGATAACCTTAACCATTTACTGGAGCAAATGCTATTAATTGCATTTGCAGAGAGATGTTGAAGCCAAGAATGCACCTCGAGGCACAGCGCTCTGTCTTTGGTGGAAGAGTAGGAGGAATAAATCATCTCAATCACCATGTCACACATCTCAGAAACTGATGAAATGATGAACCTGCGATTGAAAAAGCTGATGTGGCTAAAACCCTTTGTAGGTCACACTGAACCATTGATCACAAGTCACAGTGAAGTAAAGGCAGAAGGAAGCTGGGGCAACAACATGAACAATTTGGACACTTTTACAAATATTAAAAGTCTTGGGTTACACAAAACTGACTCTTGTGAGGTTTAAGTCATGTTATAATGCTGTTACAGCACACTCGCACTCCCTTAATCCATTTCAGCATTTGGCTCCAGTCAAATGAAGCTCACAGTGCCATTTTAGGTGCAAATATGGAGCCAGGGCCCTATAAGGAATAGGAATTTATTTACATAAAAAATAGCAAAATAAAAACACCAAGATCAAGAACAATACCCCTTGCAATTAACTTGTTACTGATGAGGGGCGACAATTGTCCAATCTAAAGTCAATTGGAAACAGAGTCAGTGGAGCCGGAAGCATCACCATGAACTATTTGCTAGCAGATTAGCAATGTGCATCTATATACAGTGTCTGTATGGTACAGCAGCTTTTATTTTTTCCGTTTTCTTGTATATTCTTAGCATGTTTCCTTCCATCAGCTTGAATCTTAGGCAGCAAATGGTAAAATACATTTACACATCTGAATAGTAAATAAAACATTAACTTTACTAACTTTTTCATAAGGGATTCTGCAGTGTAGGAGACATTTATAGCTACAGAATCATTGAGCTATGTTTGTTGCACCATCACAAAGAGTTGTAAATCATGAATGAATGTCTTTTTTGCATGTTGTTCCTCTGGGCAGGAGTGCAGTGATGGATGGGTCTGTATAGCGTAGGGGACAAATGAGTGAGAGCACAGGGGGAGAGTCACAGGTCTTTAAACTAAATAGTAAGTGACTAAATAGTAAGTCAAACCATTAGAAAAGAAATTGTTTATCACCAATGTATATGTAGTTTATTCTATCTAAATGTGATATAATGCATGTAAGGTGCTTGGTTGGGCGAGTCTGCTCTCCTCATCTCTTCTCGAGCTCCGTGGGCTTGTGTTCTCGGGGACCATTGGGAAGGACAAGTCCGGGCTGTCCTGGCTCTTGACAGAGGAGATAAATCACTCAGCACACCGGAGGATAGCCTTCCAGTCGGCAAGCTGGGAACTTCATTATCCCGCCCCTGCCACACATTACCATGCAGATCGCCGCTGATTGGACTAGCAACAGTGGCATGCACAGCCTACTTCTGTCAGTGCGAGAGAAGGCTCAGATCAGTCTCATCATGTGGACATGGAGAAGCCAGATGAGCGCCAAATAATTAGAGCTTTCATTTATGTGACAAAAGTACAGGACCAGGTACAGTATTTCATGTTTTAGAGAATAAAGATGAGTCTGCAATTCCAAACTGGATCTTTGCTTCTGGAGAGCTTCAGGAAACCCCAAAATTCTTAAACCAAGATCACTTTCAGCAGCTCTTTTCATTTCACTTTTACTCAAACCTCCCAGTCTGTGCTCAATAGTTTGGTTTGTTTTCTAAAAATATTTCTATACTATGAAATGACTGCTTTTCCACTGCCTTTCCTTACATTTTTGCTGGCCAGGGAACTGTGAAAGGATGAGAAAACATTCTTATTGGTAATTATTTTAATAATGAGGTATCAGAGTAAGAAGAAGAGTAAACTTTGGCCTGTACTGTGTGTGGTCTCTATAACATGGCCATGCATGTATCGTGTAGTGGGAGGTCCCAGCACCTGACAGCACTACAGTGGAACACATTTTAGTTTGGCGATTTTCACAGCATAAATGTTTTTCTTTTTGTTAACAAATCATGTTTTGTTTCATTTTATTGCAACACAATGTTCTGTTTCTCTCATTTATTTCATTTAAATTTAAAGCACTTTACATCACACACAGATGTATGCGCTGAAGGTAACTGTCTTTCCCAAGGACACAAAAACTGTGCACAACTTAATCAAAACTTTTTGCATTTAAAATAGTCAGCAAAAGATACATTTTTAAGTTTTGAATATCAAATGAAGAAACAGAACATTCCTCAAATAAGAGATGTTCTCACTGTAACACAGTGACTCTACATCACATCAAGGTCAAACAATCCATACCGCTTGGTGACCAGGGCCTCCAGGTGTGTTAAAATGATTAAAACGTGACATTAGAAACATTGGGTTCTACACTTTCTGAACCATGCGGCGAGTGCAAATGAAACTGAAAGAGGAGGTGACTGGAGCGCCACTTCTCACCAGCGTCTTGGCAGATGTCAGTTCACTCTCACTCTCGGCGCTACCACACTGACTCTTAATCAGATGTTCAGCTCATAACCGTGCATGTACTTTTTGGGTATATATATTTTTAAATTCTGATCTTAACTTTTGCCTCTGCGCTGTGCCCTCCCTTATTTTCACCCCGGCTAACCCCACCCCCGCACCCGCCCCTCCCAACCTGGTCTATGTGTCACTGGATCCCCGGGGTGTGTGTGGGCTAATTAGGGTGAGGCAGATCGCGCAGAAACACAGGTGTTAGCCAGACCCTATTCGCTGTACAGAGTAATGACTGTACCGAAGCCCCTCATCCTACCCCCACCATCCTCGTCCCTTGCCCCCCCTCGTGGTAATTTGTCGCTCCGCTGTATAACCATGCATCTCTCTGCTCCACTTCTGTTTGCTTTTCATTAATTCTTTTTATGTGGTTATTTGTTAGCATTATTTATGGCCCACACAAATATTAGCGCCATTAGCCGGAGACACAACAGTGACTTTGCCACCTGAGCCGCAAGGGCTGGAGCAGTTGATGTGTCTTTATCAGGTCAAGGTGGTCTGTTAACATGTGTGTCTATGCATTTCTCATGTGCGCTATGGGAACTTTTGTTGTTTTGTTCGGTTGTCTCATTTGTACAATTAATGGACAATGAATACGGCAAAAATGCAATCTTAAGCCAAAATGATTAGTTATTTTAGTATATGCTGCTGTAAATTAGTTTTGCAAATGCTTCAGTGTATGAGATTTGGAAATTGCTTCAAATTCTGGTGTTATTTCCTAAAAGAAAAATACATATTTTCATTGGACAAATAGCTATTGATCACTATACACTGTGTTTCAAATTATTATGCAAATTGTGTTTAAGTGTTATAAATGTCAATTTTTTTGTTTTCCAGTGAAACTCCTGGATGGTCTTGTCTCTCAGTGAATCAGTCTCACACATCTGTGCCAATGAGTTTGCCCGGTGTGTCCAATTAAAGGAAAAATTACTTCCACATTATTAAACACCATTTTCAAGCAATATGGGAAAGAAAAAGGATCTCTCTTGTGCCCAAAAGCGTGAAATAGTTGAATACCTTGTACAAGGTATGAAAACCTTATAGATATTTCATGAAAAGTTAAGCGTGATCATTGTACTATTAAGAGATTTGTAGCTGATTCAGAGCACACACGGATTTATGCAGATAAAAGCACAATGAGGAAGGTTTCTGTCAGACAAATACATCAGATTAAGAGAGCAGCTGCTAAAATACCATTACAAAGCAGCAAACAGGTATTTGAAGCTGCTGGTGTCTCTGGAGTCCCCCTTATATCAAGGTGAAAGATCCTCCAGAGTCTTGCAGTTATGCATAAATCCTTTATTCAGCCACCCTTAAATAAAGCTCACAAACAGAAACAGCTCTAGTGGGCTCAGAAATACATGAAGACTCATTTTCAAAGAGCAAAATCATCTTCATGATGAGGAACACCTCTGCATCACTCGCTGCTATGGGCCTAAAAGAAGAGAAACTCATGGTGTGGCCCCATCCTCCCCTGACCTCAACCCTATTGAGAAACTTTGGAGCTCCTCAAGTGAAAGATCTATGAGGGCGGGAGGCAGTTCACATTCAAACAACAGCTCTGGGAGGATATGCTGACGTCCTGCAAAGAAATTCAAGCTGAAACTCTTCAATGGATACAAGAATTGTGAAGTTCCTATCAAATAATCTTAAATGTAACTTAAAATGTTTTGACCGAAATAGCTAAGTAATATGCTAATGATTCTAATTGAAAAATAAATTAATAACCATTTTCACTTCTTTACAACACTAACATGGTTTGAAACTCTTTTGTGTATAATAATTTGGAACAGTGCATTTTAAGTTTTTATTTTTGAAAAAATACTGTTATGATTGTGAGGTTTGTTCAATAACATTTGGATTGTACTCGAAAGGTTATGATGACTGTCATTTATATTGACAATTTGGCAAAGTCAGAAAAATATAATTTGCCTAATAATTTGGAACACAGCATAAATACCTTAATCACAGGGGACAAGGACAACCGAGTTCCTGCTTCTTGCAGCTGATTTTTAAATGATGAGCTGGAGATTCCTGTTAAGAATTTATAAACACAAATCGACAGAGAGCGAAGGCAAGAGCTCCAAAAAGAGGCGGAAATGGAGATGGAAAAGCCCCATCCTGACTGTGTTAAGTGTATAAGTGTCCCTATACAGCCAGTGAGCTGGAACTGCAGCAGCACAGTCCTGTCCCAGGTCCTGTCCCAGCAGCACTCTGTGACTGTGGGCCACTCAGGCAGAACACAGAGCAGCTCTGAATCAGCAACATGCACAATCAATGTTTGTCTAATCACTTTTGATCAGATTTATTAAACAATCTGCAAGTTTTAAGCAATCTTTTTGTGTTGGATACATGATGCGAGAAAGGTGACTTGGCATGAGACTCAAAATCTTGATAAGATAAGCATGGGTTAGTCATGGAGCCTATTCACTATATTTATATTGTACAGTAATATATTTAATCAGAATCAGAATGAATTTTGTTCAGAAGGGAAATTCTTTTAGCTACAGTCATGCGGCCGACCAGCAGAACAAAATGAGTTATCAAAGTTAAATATCAGTATAAATATCAGTATTACAATAAAAATAAAACACAATAAGACTTTTTTTTTTTAATCAAAGTTTGTCTAAGTCTTGAAGTGTTCAGTTTTGAAAGTGGTTTAAAGAGATGCAACAAAACCAGACACTTACTCAATCTAACGTTGTAAAATAAAACAAATTTTACAATTAAAAACTATGCCCATCTAAACTATATACAGTTAAACAGCAGTAGTTGTAGTCAACATAAGTTGAGTTTCACATTTCTGTAGAAAAACACCAATAATCAGTGCTCCTCCACCTGGCTCTCTGCAGTGGCTCTAACACAAGTGTTTTGTCACAATACGTGTCAAAAGCACCAGTGGGACCTGCACTCTGCTCTCACTGTGATATTTCACCTGAATGTCAAAGCAGAGCAAAGAGAAGATGACAAAGGGAACAGCGCCAGTGTCAAAGAGAGAGTTTGTCAGAATAATGTTGGCCTGACATTTGGAGAAAGCCAGGGCTGCTGACACGGGTGAGTGTAGACAGGTACAGAGGCAGGTCTACGCAGCTAACTGATCATTGTTCATTTGCACTTGTTCACTCAGGGGTCGGATGTGTGACTCGAGGTGTTTGTGCTTCTTTCCAGCGCTCACTTGTTTTTTTTTTTTTTATAAATCGACACCAGCGGCCTGTAAGTAGCACAGGTGTTGCACTGAGGAGCCATAATGCTGAGAATTTGTGAAATCGCACACATTACTGGAGTGGCAGGATGAGCAGCCAAAGGGAAAAAACAGCATGGGGAAATGTTTGTGTTGGCAGTTGAAAGGTAGACTTTGATCAGTTACAAAAAGCTATAATTCTCCATATATATTGATATATTTTTGAGTGAAGTTCTTAGTGGGTGGATCATTGGTCACTGCGTGTGATCATCTATCGTTGCAGTACCATCCATCCATTTTCTTCCACTTATCCGGGGCCAGGTCACGGGGGCAGCAGTCTAAGCCGGGACTCCAGGACTTCCTTCACCCCGGACACTTCCTTCAGCTCCTCTGGGAAGGCGTTCCCAGGCCAGCCGAGAGACATTGTCCCTCCAGTGTGTCCTGCTGCATCAGATTCTGTAGCCCCTATAAAATCTAGGTTGTCTAAACCTAAATCAGAGCCCTGGCTGACTGACCTCGTGCTGCCAGGCGCGAGTGCAGGAGGGCGGAGAGAAAGTGGAAAGGGGATAAGCTGCAAGTTTCCTTTCAGATGTTGAGAGACAGTTGGCATCGGTATCAAAAACTACTGAAATCAGCTAGGGCCAGGTACTTTTCAGATATCATTGATTCTAACAGCCACAACCCTCGTGTGCTTTTTAAAACTGTTAAATAAATTCTCACTGTCCCACAACCCAGTCCTGACCCATCCAAATTGTGTGAGGAGTTTTAACATTTTTTTTATTAAAGGTCCCATGACATGGTACTTCTTGATGCTTTTATATGGCTCCTTAATGGTTCCCTAATACTGTAAATGAATCCTTCTTCAAAATCAACACTCACTGCATGAGATATGACTCTGACAGTCTTCATGAGGCTAGATATGTGTCTAAAATGCTTTATTCTGGGTGTTGCTGCTTCAATGCAAATGAGAAGGACAGAGAGATTGGCTAAGGAGCGGGGGGGGGGGGGGCGGGGTTCCCGCGCTGGAAGCGCAGCTCTGCACCGCTGTCTGCTCGCTTCCGTGTTTAACACAGGAAGACAGATGGGAGACTTTGCAATGAAAAAAGCATATTTACACAGAAAATAAAATTAAACCACTGGTATTTCAGAGGTCCAGAGGGTCGGGTAAGGGACTTGCGAGCCTAGAAACACTCGGACGTGCCTCCAGGCAAATAAAAAAACGCATTTCGCATTGTAGCGCATTCACAGTCCAAACTCTATGGGCGGGATATACAGGGACGCTGAGCGGAGACAGAGGGAGGGGCTGGAGCTGCATTTGCCGATCTGATGTCAAAAAGGTGCCTTGTCCGAACTCGCCCGTTTCAACACTGGTTTTGTGTAACGCAGAAAAGGACCGCAAATGCTCAGTTTAGACATTTCGCAACTTTTAGCCATGGGGGGGATGGGGGGCTAAACAGGGTAGGGGAGCTCACATTAACGTTCAAAAACCTCAGAAAGTGAAAATTTCATGCCATGGGACCTTTAATAAGGTGCAGACTACTAGGGACCTTATTAGTCCTCCTCCAAACAAGCCTGATATAGCTGTAACCTGTACTGCTGTCTTTCATCAGTTTGAGCCTGTTACTTTGTTATTTATAGAAAAATTGGTTGATCAGATCAAGCCTACGGGCTCTCCCACCGATGTTATTCCCCCTCGTCTTTTTAAAGAAGTGTACCCCACATTGGCCCCTTATGTCCTAGATATTATTAATGCTTGCCTTCTCAATGGACTTGTACCTTCTAGTTTTAAACATGCAGTTGTTCAGCCACTGATAAAGAAGCCTGGTCTGGACACACTGAGCTCTCAAACTACAGGCCAACTTCTAAGCTGCCTCTGATATCAAAATTACTTGAGAAAATTGTTTACTTACAGCTGAGCTGTAATTCAATCTCTGAAGTTTTCCAGTCTGGATTCAAAAAAGGCCATAGTACAGAGACTACTCTGCTGAGAGTTTTTAATGACATTCTTCTGGCCTCAGACTCTGGAGACACTGTTGCTCTGCTGTTATTGGACCTTACTGCACCATTTGATACAGTGGACCACCAGATTCTCTTGTCTTGCTTGGAAAACTGTGTGGGCATTAGCGGCTTGGCTCTGTCCTGGTTTATATCCTACTTGTCTAACAGACGTTTTTCAGTTCAAGTTGGGGAGGTTGTGTCATCTTCTGCTCCGTTGACATGTGGAGTTCCGAGGGGGTCAGTCCTCGGACCTTTGTTATTTACCCTTTACCTACTGCCTCTGGGATAAATTCTACGTAAATACAAGGTGTCTTTCCATTTTTATGCAGATGACTGCCAAATTTATGTGCCTCTGAAGCAGTCAAAGGACCTTTTAGATTGGTTTAATGAGGTGAAAGCATGGATGGCTTGTAAATTTTCTCCATTTTAATGAGAATAAAACTGAAGTTGTGTTACTTACTCCTGGTGATTCAACTGCTGTTATTCCTCCTGAGTTGGGCTCCTTGACCAAGGCAATAAAACAAACCTGGGTGTTAAACTTGACTCTGGTTTGAAACTTGATGCCCAAATAAGGGCAGTCATAAAGACCAGTTTTTATCAGCTGAGGCAACTTGCCAAAGTAAAATCGCTTTTATCTCGTCATAATTTTGAAATTTTAATCCATGCTTTTATCTCGACAGTTAGATTATTGCAACGCCTTATACTCAGGTCTCAACAAAACCTTGCTTTCCCGTCTTCAGCTAGTCCAAAACGCTGCTGCTCGTCTTTTAACTGGTTCTCGGAAATTCGATCACATAACTCCCATTCTTCAATCTCTCCATTGGCTACCTGTTCAGTTTCACATTGATTTTAAGATTATTTTATTTGTTTTTAATTGTCTCCATGGCCTGGCCCCACAGTATCTGTCTGACCTGCTGGTGCCCTACACACCCTCCCGCTCTCTCAGGTCTGCAGGTCAGGTTCTCCTTGTTGTCCCTAAGACAAAAAGGAAACTTAGGAGTGATCGGGCCTTTTCAGTGGCTGCTCCAAGACTCTGGAATGCACTTCCACTGAATGTTAGACAGCCGACTCACTTCCTGTTTTTAAATCCCTTCTTAAAACTCTTTTTTTTTTTTTAGATTGGCTTTTAACTCAGTGTGAGTGGTTGACTTTTATCATGTTCTGTTTTTGATGTTACTGTGTCTCATGTTTTGTGTTTTAACCTGTGTACAGCACTTTGGTCGACTGTGTTGTTTTTAAAGTGCTTTATAAATAAAGTTGGATTGGATTCCCCGGGGCCTCCTCCCAGTGGGACATGCCTGGTACACCTCCTGAGGTGTCCAGGAGGCATCTGGAACAGATGCCAGAGCCACCTCAGCTGGCTCCTCTCGACCAAGCTGCCTTTTTCCGGTCAAGAACCATGGCCTTGGATTTGTAGGAGCTGATCCTCATCCCAGCCTCTTCACACTCTGGCTGCAAACTGCCCCAGTGCACGTTGGAGGTCCTGGTCTGATGAAGCCATCAGGACAACATCATCTGCAAACAACAGAGATGAGATCCTCTGCTCCCCAAACTGCACCTAGAAATTCTGTCCATAAATACAATGAACAGAACTGGTGACAAAGGGCAGCCATGGCGGAGTCCAACATGCACCGGAAACAGGTTCAACTTACTGCCGGCAATGCAAACACAACTCCTGCTCTGGTCATACAGGGATCAGACAGCCCTTAGCAAAGAGCTCTGGACCCCACACTCCTAGAGCACTCCCCACAGGACCTCATGAGTGACACGGTCGAATGCCTTCTCCAGATCCACAAAGCACATGTGGACTGGTTGGGCAAACTCCCATGCACCCTCGAGCACCCGATGGAGAGTATAGAGCTGGTCCAGTGTTCCCCGGCCGGGACGAAAACCACACTGCTCCTCCAGGATCCTCCAGGGAGGCTGAGGAGTGTGATTCCCCTGTAGTTGGAACGCACCCTCCGATCCCCCTTCTTAAACAGATGGACCACCACCCCGGTCTGCCAGTCCAGAGGTACTGGCAGACCATGTGAAGTTGCAGAGACGTGTCAGCCAAGACAGGCCCACAACATCCAGTGACTTAAAATACTCAGGACGGATCTCATCCATCCCCAGAGCCTTGCCACCAAGGAGCTTGCTAACCACCTCAGTGACTTCAGCCAGGATGATGGACGAGTCCGAGTCCCCAGCCTCTGCTTCCTCCTCAGCCAATGCCAAAGAAATGGAGAGTCCAGCCCCCCTCAAGGAGTTGGTAGCTCAAACTGTGCGTGGAAGTGAGGCTGACTAAATCTAGTCAGTAATGCTCAACCTCCCGCACAAGCTTGGGCTCCTTACCCCCAGAGAGGTGGCATTCCATGTCCCCAGAGCTAGTCTCTGGAGATCTGCTCGTCAAGGCCCCTTCCTTTGACTGCCACCCAGATTTCCCTGCATCAGCCCCTTATGAATCCTCCTGCGGGTGGTAGGTCCATGGCAGGACGGCCCCACGTCGCTCCTTCGGGCTGTGCCCAGCCTGGCCCCTTGGGGGAAGGCTGGCCACTAGACGCTTTCCATCGAGCATCCACCCCACGCCTGGCTCCATTGTGGGCACCCCAGGTAACGCCAATCCGGGTGAGATAACTGGCCTTGCTGTGTTTCTTATCATAAGGGCTTCTGAACCGCTCTTAGTCTGACACGTCTCCCAGGACCTGTTTGCCTTGGGTGACCCTACCAGGGGTATGAAGCCCTCAACACCATAGCTCCCGGGATCATTTGGGAACACAAACACCTCCACCACGTTAAGGTGGAGGTTCAAGGAAGTGCATTGCAATACAGTAACTGTAATATCTATAGTGATTTTATTACTCTATATGTGACCAACCACGGCAAAACCCGCCCCAAGTCGCGCAGAGCGAACAGGAGAAAATCGCATTAGAAGCATTTATTTTCAAAATTTTAGATTTTTTTTTTTTTTTGCCAAATGTGCTAGTTGAAATCATGAAGAAGCCACCCCATGTTTCAGATAACAGCATTGGTTGCTTTAAAAGCATGCATTTGTCTTTAAAATTGGCTAGTTTTTCAGAAAGAATGTGTGTGTAAATTACCATAATTACCATACTGGCGCTACTGGCCATTCACATGACACACATTTTGGAATGGAGTACTCTGTCGATTATTTTGAATTCTAGATGCTATATATTTGCAATAAAGTAAAACTGTAAATCAAAGCACAAAAAAACCCCACATTTTATTAACAGGTAGTGGTGACATACACATACCTGGTACAAATCTTGAGATCTGCTCCACTTTACACTGACACCCCTCTTTGTGTTCAACTGTGTGAGTTGAACACTGTAGTTGAACACTGACAGCCCTAAATTGTAAATGCCTGCTTTGGTATATTTCCATTGTTCCTTGAAGGGATTTTTTTCTATATGACTCAAACCTGAATTGAATTAAATGGATATTTGAGTGATATGAACACATGGAAAATAAATAATTGTTAGCAACTTATTTTTACATTATTATTATTTTATTTGGACAGATTTTTTTTTTTTTAAATGACCCCGCGGCTGAAAAAAAAGTGGAGATCCGCTAAAAGGCGGAACTCTTTCATCCCTGATTTTATAAATGTTTAAATAGTTTTTATGTTAATGGAAACAGTGATGCAGTCTATCCGAACTGGTCTGACAATGCCGCGATGATGCATGAATTGAAATATATCGCCACGTGATGATAATTAACCGGAGCCTTATTTTTTGTACTCGAGTTCGTTACAGCCCTACATGACGATTAACGCTCTTTTGTTTTCTTTTTCTGCCAATCAGAAGCAAACCTTGTGGCTACTTAAGTTGCGTAGCTGCATCTAATGTACTGCGGATGAGCTGAATCGTGACTGTTTTACTGGAGGCCAATCTGTCAGCCTCACAGCAGAGGAGCTGGATCGTAAGATATCAGATGCTATATCTACAGTAACAACTGAAGAGGATAAGGACAGTGAAATGGAGAAAATCTGTAACTTTGACTGTAAATGCTACGTAAGAAGGAAGGAGAACTCCCTCCTCTGGACATGTTCAGGTAGCCAGAAACTTTCTCCGGAGTTTAGGTACAGAATGCCATTCTATTCTTTAGCTGCCGAAAGACAGTGGCAGGATATGTGAATAATTGGACATCTCAAGGCAAACAGACATACGGTATTTATGCTGGACAAGACCACATCCAGCAGAAAGCCCCCAACAAAAAGTAAGTGTCCCCGAACTACATATTTCACTGGAGGCAATTATGTTTGCAGGAACACATTTCTCTTTCTTATGGGGTGGGTAAAGTGCCTCTAAACTTTGACACTATGTACTTTAGGACATGTTTAAATACTAATTCAGCTTCCGTGTGGTCATATTATGCATCAAAGGGAGATATTTAGCTGAAAGCAGGGGGCTTGTTTAACTGTCAACATTAGCATCATATTACTAGCCAAAGCCTAGTGATTAAAAAATGATTGCAGATCCTGCAGTACTACAAGCATTATTCCAATAGACTACCAAAAATACTTAAAGGTCCCATGACATGGTACTTCTTGATGCTTTTATATGGTGCCTTAATGGTTCCCTAATACTGTAAATGAATCCTTCTTCAAAATCAACACTTGCATGAGAAAGACACATGTACAGAGTCAGAGTCAAAAAATAACTCTCTGAACGACTCATTAAGGGCGTTGTTGCTTGAATGCAAATGAGAAGGACAGAGATGGCCTATAGTAGCAGGTGGGGGCGTGGCCAAACTCTCCACTCTCTCCTCTTCAGCTGTGTGCTGTGGCTGGCTCCCACTTCCGCGTTTTTGCGCGGAGGAGGAGATGAGAAGCGTTCCATTGAAAAATAAACACATTTCCACAGAAAATAAAATTAAACCACTGCTGTTTCAGAGGTCCAGAGGGTCGGGTAAAGGACTTCCGAGCCTAGAGACACTCGCATGTGCCTCCAGGCAAATAAAAAAACGCATTTCGCATTGCGTACCTCCTCCACAGTCCAAACTCTCTGGGCGTGATTTACAGAGACGCTGAGTAGAGACAGATGGGGGGTGGAGCTGCATTTGTCGCTGTTACGTAACAAAACTGCCTTGTTCAGAATCGCCTGTTTGAGCTGTGTTTTTTTCTAACGCAGAAAAGGACAGCAAATGCTCAGTTTAGACATTTCGCAACTTTTAGCCATGGGGGGGGGGGGGCTAAATAGGGTAGGGGAGCTCACAATAACATTCAAAAACCTCAGAAAGTGAAAATTTCATGCCATGGTTCCATGGCTCTGTCACGGATTTGTCCACGATGAGGGGTTTATTGTGGACAAATCCGTGACAGAGCAGCACGTGTCGCGCACTTCTCCAAGGGGTTGGTGCACGTCTCGTCCAGGGACGTGGCAGTGCTGCTCGCGTGTCTGGCGGGGCTCCTGCCATGTCTCCCACCACGCCACTATTAATACATTTTGTTGAAAATCTATGAAATTTTGAGTGTTTAAACTAGAGACAAATGTGAGAAAATGTTGATTCTAGTCTGAGAAAAGCGTATAATGTGTGTGGTGAGGCATTTACAGCCTTAAAACATGTAGAATAATTGTAAAATATAAAGTTGTCCTACTTCGCGGATTTCACTTATTGCGGGCTATTTCTGGAACCTAACCCCCGCGATAAACGAGGGATTACTGTATTAGGAAACCACTAAGGCGGCATATAAATGCATCAAGAAGAACCATGTCATGGGATCTTTAATTTTACTGCATTGTACTGCATAATACAGTATTTTGGACATGAAAAAACTGCAGTTTTCCTGTTATACACTGCTGTTTTGTTTTGTTTTTCATAAGGGTGAGGAATAGAATATATCCAGAGTCAGGTGATTCATTATGTGTATTTCTTATTATGCCTTCATGACTTTGACTTACCATATTATCTTGTGTATTACTGAATTACTGAATGATGATGTTTTTTTTTGTTGTTGTTGTTTTTTTTGTTTTGTTATAAAAGCGTTTCCATTTTAAAGATCCCGTGACATGCTTTTATATGGCGCCTTAATGGTTCCCTAATACTGTAAATGAATCCTTCTTCAAAATCAAGACTAAGTGCATGAGAAAGCCTCATGAACACAGTCAGAGTCAAACATATCTCTCTGGAACACTTTATTCTGGGCGTTGTTGCTTGAATGCAAATGAGGAAGACAGAGACAGGCCAGTGCAGCGGGTGGGGGGTGGGGGGGGGGGCAAACTTTCCGCTCCTTCCTGGTTTAGAGGTGACAATAGAGGAGACAATTCCCATTGAAAAATAAACACATTTCCACAGAAAATAAAATTAAACCACTGCTGTTTCAGAGGTCCAGAGGCTCGGATAAAGGACATCCGAGCCTGGAAACACTCTCATGTGCCTCCAGGAAAATAAAAAACTGCATCTCGCATTGCGTAGCTCATTTGTGGTCCAAATTCTCTGGGCATGATTTCCAGAGACGGTGTGTAGACATCCAGACAGGGGGTGGAACTGCATTTGCATTTTTCCCCAAGTGTGACGTCAGAAATTTCCCTTGTTCAGAATCGCCCGTTTGGGCTGTCTTTTTTTTCAAACACGGAAAAGGATTGCAAACTTTTAGCCATGGTGGGGGGGCCTAAACAGGGTAGGAGAGCTCACATTAACGTTCAAAAACCTCAGAAAGTGAAAATTTCATGCCATGGAACCTTTAAGAAAGTACCTTCTAATTCTGATCTGCCCTGAAACACCACACCGCAATGATAGTCAGTGATGGGGGGGGGGGGGGGGGGGTATCTTAATGTCATGCAAATGAGCACCATTCTGCCCCCCAGCCCTACAGTAAGAGAATCTTCAAGACGGCTTTTCTCAGGGTTTTGTTTTCAGATGTGCATGCTTTCAAATTGCCACAAATTCTTCAAATGTTATCACATTTCCAAGTGTTTGGATTGTTTCATTTGTTGTTTCATTGTTGGGAAGCTTAGAAACTACACTTTCAGAATCTGTGAATAACTCATAATGCCTCTGGGACGACTTGTGACTGGTTTTGCTGCAGTTGGTCACATATGTCTTGTGTATTCAACAATAAGCCTCATAATAGTAAAAAAGAGCTGAGCCAACCATACAGATGTGACATTTTGGTTCAGAAGGTAGACAGTAGGTGAAGAGATGAGTCATCCTCAGTGTACACACACACACACACACACACACGCACACACACACAAGACCCTCCTTTACCTTCTGTGAGAGATTTGCATTTGCAATAAAATTATCCAAACACTGATCGAGAATGGCCTACTAAGATATTACTAATAGTGGTAATCAGTGCCATGTTTAAACATTTATAACCAGGGACTGCGGATGGAAATTAGCTTTGTAGCTATACTCTGGTGCAGAACATCTCTGTCTTTGTACATAATGTCTCTGTACATTGTCCCTTCAAATAAAGACTAAACTAAACTAAACTAATTTTGTTATATTTAAATGCCTTGAATCCTGTAGACTACATATTCAGTATCATTTGTCCAAGGTAAAGAATATTCCTGATTGAATTCTTTCCAAGCCCCAGAAATATTAGGAGTACTTTTCATGTCACTTCAAATTTGCATCATGGACATTCCAAAAAGTATTCATGTTTATTTTTCTTTTGAATGAGATTCAGAAAAATCCTCAAAGACACCTTACAAAACAGTACTTTGGTTTGTCAAATGTAAACTTGGAATGGTCCTGTTTCCTGAGGCAGGCCCCTGTCTCACTCTCTGGCACCACTGTTTCTGCCCACAAGTCACTTCACTAATGCCAGGTTTTTAGTTATATTCCACTGGTGGCCATTGAAGTGTCAACACTATAGCATTGTATTTCAAAGTGACCACAGTTAAAATTATTTCTTGATTATTTTCTTATTTTCATAATTTATTGATTGATTTTTCATTTACTGACCGGTTGATTGAATAATGTAGCAGATTGAGTGTTACATAACTGTACTTATCTTCACAACAGATGAAACTAACCGTCATGCATGAAGGGGCTAGACACTTTTCCAACAAGATTTCCAACAAGCACTCTCTAGCACAAACACTGTTACATTGCCTTAATAGTCTTAGATGAAGAAGATCCATGCAAGTTAATTATTTGGTGTTTTTATTAAATGTGCAAAGTATTTTATTAGCTTCAATTTGTGGAAAAAATAGATTTGATCCGATTTTTTCTTGGAGATCCTTTCATGGAGCACACAAAACACACATGGGGTATTGTTAATAAGCCTGCAGACAGAGCAGCTGATTGTTCTGCAGTTTTCCATATGTTAATGACCTTTATGCGCCAGGTATGTACCAATGTGCGAATGTTAATCATGCAGTGCTAATTTGTGCTCCGGTATTCTGTGGACCTGAGACAGTATGTTGGGGAGAAGACCTTTATCTCTCAAGTGGAAAAGCTGGTGTTAAGGTGATGGGTGCTTTTTATTTTGTTAAGTTAAAATGCATCCTACAAGTGGTACAATAGGTTTATGAAAAATAAGAAAAACTGTAGTAAAGTATATGTTATCACATACTGTTACTTAAAATGATACATGAACTATGTCACTTTTTTGGTGCGGTGTCTGTCATCTGCTTGAGTCTATCTATGGAGATTTGTTTAGAGGCAAGC
The DNA here is from genome assembly GCA_036785185.1 of Paratrypauchen microcephalus. Classification (NCBI taxonomy): domain Eukaryota; kingdom Metazoa; phylum Chordata; class Actinopteri; order Gobiiformes; family Gobiidae; genus Paratrypauchen; species Paratrypauchen microcephalus. Next base: position 2,801,320 of record JAVJIX010000081.1, on the reverse strand, counting down.
CTACAAAGCGATAACATCTCCATGGAGACAAGAAGGTGGGAGACATTATACAAGTATATCGTAAAGGTAACCAAGCTATGTTGACTTTGAAATACTATACTAATACTGCAAACACTATGTTTTAAAAAAATGTAATATTTCCAAACTAAGTAATAAAAATATTTCAAAATATATTTCAAAAGGCTATATTTCCATGGTGATGTAAAATTCAGCTAGAGAACGTATATAATATCTAAGAGAGAGGGAAAACTCCATAAATGCAATATTTTCCTTGGTAAGGTAAAGCCCTCTGTTTGTATAGGGCTTCACACATGTAGCTTCATCCAACAGGCCGGAGAGGGAGACAGCCTGGCTGCCCCAAACTCAACAAACATTGTCACAGCAAACAAATCTGCTCCCAATTTTAATGTGATCAAACAAATTACAGAAACATTTTTCACGGTATATACTTTTCAAAGGGAGTCCTCCAGCCAACTCCAGCCCAGAGGAGACCCATTCAAGCCAAGATATTCATTCCCCAACTCAGTGAAGTCATCCCATTCTCTCTGGGTACCAGTTTCACAGTCACTCTCAGCGCCCTGCACGTTTCTGATACAGTTCGGGGGAAAGGCAATATGATTATGTTGTGTAGTAAATGTGCGGCGCTGGGGGGGATGCCAGTAAAAGCATGACAAGCTTGTAAAATGGCGTGACATGCTGAGGATTCTTTGCCCTTATCACCGTGTAGGACTTCTTTCTGGATGCACTTTTGAGACGTTTTGCCCATCCTTCTTAATCACACTCATCCCTCAGAGAAAGGAGGGAGAAAAAGAGAGAGAGAGAGGGGGGGACGGGGGGGCAGCACATCTATCCAAACCTGTTGAAATGTGGTTTGCTCGGTGGCACTGCTGAATCCTAAAGTAAGGTGCTGAATATAAGCCAAGCACGAGTTAATGGGAAATAAATGGGAAGAAGACTGACTGCAAAAAGCGGTGTAAAGTTAAACAGAATCTGAGACCTACTAAGATTTGAGCTTTGGCATTTAATATACAGTATTACTGGAATGTTTATTGTTTACATGTTTTGTTTTTTGGATAGAATAACTATAATGCTTGTGTAGTTGTTGATTTCGATTTTGTTACGTATTTGTTTTAAATGCCCAATTTGCTTAAAGAAAACTAGATGAATATTAATTTAGGAAAAAATAGGGTAGCTACACCCTTTTGCTATACTGTATATCAGAAAATGTAGTCTGGTCCCTGAAAAATGTATTACAGAATTTATTTAAATGAACCATAACATGTCATAACATAAGGACCAATGTGATGACTATCTCCAAAGCTAAATCCCTCACTGATGAATCATGATATTGTTAAAACCCCATGTATTCCTTATTCGTTTTGACATTGTGTGTGTACCTTCTGCCAGTTGTGCTGTACTCCCCTGTCCTCACTCTTGCCTTCCTTCATGCCCCTTCAAGTGCAAGGGTTCATGGGAATGGCCAATGGGAAGCATTTCTCAGCTACTTCCCACAGAAACGAGACAGCTGTAATCTTTTAACCCTTTCCTCATATGACTTCACCAAAAACACATACGCTAGATTCTTGACAACACAAAGATTTTTATTTCGCTTTAGGTAGTTATTCACACCCCTCTCCCCCATTCCTTTTACAGTTACATTGATGCAGGTCTTGAATTGATAGTCTTTCAGTGCAATGGCCTAGATTAGCAATGACCATTCATCACTTCCATGGCAAGCTCTGGCCACTGGACTTCAGTCAAGCCCCCATGTAGAAACACAAAAAGGACAGTGGTAAAACAAACAACCCAATCCTGCCCAAAAAATGACCAAGCCTTTACTCTCTCCATCTCTGCCTCCTGCCCGGGCCCCAGTGGATCAGCACAGAATCTGCAGCTTCCTCACTGTCAGCCAATCGCCTCCTCACACTGTGGTTTCCTTTGTGTTGGGTGATAAAAAGGATTTGGGTATAGCTACAGGAGAGGTTTGAGGGGGCTGGAGTGGGAAGAGAGGAGAGGAGAGAAGGAAAGAGGGAAGCAGGGAGGGGCATAGGGTGAGAGGAGGGAGTGGAGACAGTCCTCAGAGTAAAACAGTGAGAGCAGAGCTGTTCATCTGAGGAAGTGGGCAAGAATGGAATACTGCATGTCTGAGTATCTTCATCCTTCTCCATTTTTTAAATATAAGAGTGTATATATTCCTTTATACAGGTATTTTTCCAGGTTAATTGAACCGTTTTATTTGCTGTGATCAGACTCTTATTTGATCTTTGTAATTTATAATGACAAGACTTGCACATTTTTCCTATAGAAAGGTCCTGGTCACTTCTCCGCTGATCATACATTATTTATTTTATCAATGCAGACAGCAGCAACATCAGCACTTATTTATAATAAGATTAGACCCATTTGTGGGACATGGCCAAATGTTTCTGTAATAGTTAAAGAATCACCTACGGATTCTTCTGTCATTTTATGCATCTTTTGGGTTTTTAAATGAAAAATATATTCTCTCAATTCACATAAAATATTAAAGACCAGAAGAAATATAGTTTTAGGTAAATCTCTTATGTTGCCTCTAACATCTTGTGTTCCACTGGAATCATCTTTGGATTTTGGTTAGTGATTGTTTTTGACCTAAACGGAGCAAAGATGCAGCAAGTATTTAGAAAGTTGTGTGTTTCCATAAATGTCTGTCTCTTATATGCAATACTCAGGTAATTTGAAGCAGAACTTGTTTAGTGTGAGGTAGAGCAGGCAGCAGGTCTGTTATTGCGTACGCCTGGTTGAACAGAGGCGTTAAATGTCTCACTAATCACATTAGAGCACAACGTTCCTCTAGTCATGGAGATGGAACAACGCGCATTCTCTTTGGGCTTATAGAAATCCACGCTCTTTCTGCCCATGCACAAGCTTTAGAGTGTCAGCACTTACAAAAAAGCACTGCCTGATGGGATCAGAGGAGCTCTTGAGAAGTATACTGGTCTGAATAAGATTTAGAATGTAGTGCTTGAAGGAAATGTAAAATGAACAAACAATGCAAGGATATGTGCAGTGAAAGAGATTGGAATGCTGACAGATGAGTTAAAGCTTGACTTAACCAATGTTTCAGAGTGAAAAAGGAGAGCTTAGTGGCGACAATGAACACAGCAGCAGCAGCAGCAGCAGCAGCTCTTGCCAAAGGAAAAGATCATTTTGACAGGACAGAATGACACATTTTAAAGAAGCGAATTGTAGGAGGTATAAACTGCTTGGTGCTAAGTATTCCTTTGTAAACACTTCTTAAAACACCCTGTGTGTGTTTTAATCACATTATGTTTTAATTGCCTTCACTCCTGAATGACTCCAAACTTTGCTGACACATTTAAAACCTCCCAAAGAAAATGCTCAAGACACAGACTCTGCATTAGTGTCCACGGTGCGAATCGTCACATGCTGAGAATCCTCTTCTAACTGCTCTCACACATTCGCTTCTTGCCATCTCTGAAGCAGGTCCTGTCTCTGCCTGCCCATTTCCTAATATTATTTGGCAGAACAAATGCCGTGGTGCACATGCCAAGTTATGGTGCGGGGAAAGGATCGAAGTTGTGTGCGCGCTGAGTGGAGTGCTGGTGCAGGAGGTGAGATGGGCTGTTTGTGTGTCAGTGGACGCACACCCGCGCCTCTTTGTCATGTTTTCTTTGTTTGCGCCACATTTGCCGCTCTCGATTCCCGCTCCTGTGTGTCTGGCCTGTCTGTCCTGCTCCTTCTTGGCTTTCTTATTTCACTTTCTGTCTATGGATCCTCACCTCCCCCTCATATTTTTATATTCTTTGCTTGACATCTCATTTTGAGTTGTTGTTTCTCGTTCTCCCTCCCTCAATCTTCTCGCCCGGTTCTCTTTGCTTGTGTGTCTTTGATGCCCTCACGGTCGGCTGAATGACTGAAGCCATAAGGCTGTTTCGCCCACACGCACGTATACGCCGGAGCGGAGCTGTCCCAAGCTGCGATGTTGATTCTGCGCTCAGCCCTTCAGAGAAGGCATAGAGTGACTCACATGCAAAGGTGGGTGGTGCGGGTCCAGGTGGGTGGTTAAATAGGCTAAGTGTAGCTTCTCCGACGCTTGCTCACTCTCGCTTACAGCAGATGCAATGATAAGTAACTCAAACACAACAAATTGGAAACGCACTGAGCTTTCAAATGTGATTTACAGTTCAAAGATTGTTGCAGTTGTGTCTCTAGGTTGTTTTGGAGATGAACCAAAGCATTTGATTAGATTTGAGGCAATGATGTTACTTACAGAGTCAAATGACATTAGCAGATCAGTATTATCATAATCATGCAAAGCATGCATGAGTTATTTTCACACTTGCTATATCACAACAAAGTGTTTTGGGATGTGTGTGTATGAATGAGACATGGGATTTTTATTAAAGTTTTAAACCAAAACAAGAGTCTGCAAAGCCAATTATGAAGCACTTAAATATAGCACAAAAATAACAAATATGTACAAGAATCATGGCACAGCTTAACAAAAGGATAAATAGAGAACTTTTCAGATTGATCTCAGTGTTTTATAAGTACTACATATAAAATGATGGAGGACATCTCAGAGGCCTTTTGCTGGAGCCCAATCAATAAAAAGCCTGGCATGGATTTTGTAAACCAAGATTAGAATATGATGGAGTGCATTCTCTTCACTCCAATGGAATACTCTACATTACTCTGTTTTGTTTTTGAACCACTCTTGGACAAATGAGGCAAATGTTTAATTTATATAATTATTTTGTAAGGCCTTGTGTTATATTAGTTATAAATGACTTTCAGTTTCAGTAGATATTAAAATTGTTGACTCTTTTTTAGTTTGTTTGTGCTCTCAATACTGTGGTGATATTTCAACAAAAATCAACGTCTACAACCCTCTCTATATTTCTCAAAATTTCTCCATAACGGATGCTTGCTAGGCAGGAATGTGCTATGATAAACCATTAATTTCATGCGATCTGACTCAAATATGGGAATGAAGTCATTTTGACTGGTGCCAATATGGTCATGGGTTCTCCAGCACCTAGTCTGACAAAGACATCTATCTGACACCCCAACTGGAGCCTTGATGGCTGTGCATTTGAGTGGTAATTGAGCCTGAAATGTGCTTAATAACGATTGTCCTGCCTAATACGCCACATCAGGAGCTCAGAGACGCGTGACAACCCCGAGCAGCTGAGACAGGGCTTCAGGCTGCCACATACAAGAGATGGGCAGAGCACATTTCTCCTCCTCATTAGCCTGAGAGAACTGGGAGCAGCCCACATAAATGAATCATTGGGAATCAGCCAGGGGAATGAGTACAGTGATGTGTGAGTTCAGATGTGTTCTGGGAATGGTCCAGTTAAAAGAAAACAAATGAGTTTTCACAAAGATGTTGCACAGTATTCAAATATTGTTTTACATTTTCACACGAGGGGTTGATATTGTATTTTTACATGTGATGCTTTGAAACTATACTTTTATTTAGTGCTAAAACTGGTTCCAGAGGATTAGGATAGCCTGTGCTCTGTAAACATGTCTTGTAAGTTATTATTTGGTGTAAAATGTGTTGTTGGTTTGAATAGGGTCTGGTCTATGGAATGGGTGTGGCTTACTCCCTTTGACAGCTGCCCCAGGGGAACACATGGCAGTAAGAGGTACGTGTCAGCACTGCCTTAAGACAAAAGGCATGCAGGCGTCTTCCTGGTGGGCAGGGGACAGCTCTGAGGGCATGATCTCCTGTCCATGCCCCCGCTGAGGATCCCACAAACTGTGAGCTCTGCACCTGTCACACACTGTGGGGAGGTGGTTTGACGGTGTCACCCTCCAAACAAGTGCACGCCTCTCTCCTGAGGTGAACGTGTACAGTAATTATCATGGCTTCTTTTCACATCTATAATCACTCGTTCAACTTGACAGAGCCACTGTGTTTTTGTGTGTTCCCCTCATGCTCAAGTGATTTGGAGCTGAGGTTTGTGAAGGGTAATTGCCTTACAAAGTAAACCCAGACACCAGGAAATGAACATCTTCAGAGAGAAATGTGTCTAACAAAGTAACTCATTGACACAACAAGCGGAGCCTGTTCTTGGAGCACATTCTCTCTCAACTTGCACTGCTATTCATTTTACAGTCAGTTCAACTTATAGTGTGTGGGTGCCCCTAACTCACCAGCCGTATGTATAACCTGCTCAGCAGTAGCTAAATGTTACTCTGGGGATATGGCTTCATAAGAGCAACGCCATGCATCACACCAAGCACATTTAAATACCAAATATTGCCCATTCGTTTCTCCCTATCCAATTGTAGAGGAGAGCACAGCACTGTGTTTAGCACAGGCCAGAGGGATTTCAGCAGGCAAACAGATGGGACTTGAGAAAAGGTATGGATAAGGTACTAACGCAGGCACAGGGATCCCCTGGGAGCCCCCTCCTCATTCTGGCACCCATTTTCAAGGTATGTTTAGTGCCCTACTCTGTATGAAATATGAACAGACTCAGCCTGATCGTGTGAAACTCTGAATACAAATTGTGTTTCACATGCTGTACCAAGAGAGTAGCATTTTCCAACAATCCCTTAAAAACTAAAGTCTGTGATAGTCTATACCTGAAACAAACCCTCTATTTCAAAGACAGGTTGACTGAAACAAACTTACATTTACAGATGTCTCTGGATATGCAGTGCTGACATAAACAGAGAGATGACATATACAGTATGAGGATGAAGATAGGCACATTGACCTTACCCTGGCTCCCCGCCCACAGCCTGTAAGCCCACTCAGCTGTACGTCCGAGACTGTGGCAGCCATAATTGTAGCTCCTGTCCAAGTGTGAAGTGCAAATATTCTTGAGGACCTTTTCACGGCCTTTTCAGTGGCAACTCTGAGATGCCACTGAAAAAGATTACTCAGCTCATCTGTGATCAGACCCCAAAGGTCTCCAGCTCTAACAGGAAATGTAATGAGACATTGTTGACTCAAATCCGAGAAAATTAAGCTGTTTTTTTTTTTTTTTTTTAATCTCTGGATCTCCATTCTCCATACTTTCATGGCGCTTGTCAGGACAGAGTTTGAAATAGCAAGACTTTAGCTCAGTGTTGCAAGTGATAATAATAAGACTAATCAGGATAGGGAAGTCCAGTTGATGAATTTGATGTCAAAACTAATTTTACAATAGTTCAAACTGCATTTACCATGGGCCAGCAGCAAAACACAACAATATTAAATATTATAATATAACAGTATGGTGATTACTTAGCTTTACCTGTTAGGGCATTTGAGAGATAGGGACAAATTGTCAGAGGTGGTTCTTAATGTGATGAATTGACCTGCTCTACAGCTCTTCCTCTGAAGCAGTGAGGAGTCTTTAAGCAGATAGTTGCATCATTAGAATTTAGTTTTTTTTAGTAAGTCAAAGAAAGAGTTGCAGATATTTTGCATGCCATACAAATTTTCTTTTGTTTTGAAGCCAGACTGTTTTAGCGACTCCTCTGCCTGGAAACCATTTTGACTGTTTTGAAGAAGGGACATTGGGCACAGTTTCAAGTCATGATCCTCTATAGAATATTTAGAGCTTCAGAATTAAACAACTCTGTAATAAATAAATACATTTTAAAGATTACACTATTTTATAAGAACATATTTTGTTACTGAAATGTATTGACTTAATAAATATTATTTTTACCTCATATGTTTTCCAGGCTGTTTCATTTGAGGTTATTTTTCTCATTTAGATGGAAGCAGTGAAGGACAAGTGGTCTTGTGCAGGTGAATGTGTGTCACTGTCCATTAATGGCTGCTGTGCTCTGGAGACAGACAAATAGCCCTGTTCCTGTGTTATCTCTTTCCAGGTCTTTGTAGGTTTTCGGGGGGCATTTGCTGGAGCCACGGGTCACTGTTCAGGTGCCCTGACTTTTACACCGCTGTCTCCATGTGCACAAACACACATGTCACAGACTCACAAGAAAGAATCGCTATCTGTTAATCTATGTCACAATGCCCCTGAAAAAAATTGGGCACCCTTCAAAAAACAGCCCTTTTACAACAAAGGACAGTTGGTGACATCGGCACATGTTGTCAAGGCAGAGGTCAGGGTGAACCGTGTCACTGTAAGCCACGGAAACAAATGAGCTAGACCTATTATGCCAACTTCAGGTTACATGGGCATTTTTAAGGACAAAGAGACTGAATGAATCAACCAGTCCTGGCTAAGTATATGCTGCAAAACTAACTTTAAGCTACCAAAATATAGAGTGTGTGGAAAAAGCTACAGTACATTAGCAATTTAATAATTATTTTTTATAGTAAATGGGTCTTTAAAACAGACACTGTCATACTGATCCAATAATAACACCAATGTGTGACATATGAAAAGGCATTGAAACTGCAAGGGAACTTTGGAGTAGCCCTATCATTTGTTGTAACCTGGCAAATGCAGACCGCTGTATAGTCTGAAATCTTCACTGATGATTGGTTCCAGCCATTGACTGTATATAAATGGACATAGCTCACCTGCTAGCCATTCCAAACAGAAAGCTTCTGGCCACATTAACTCCAATTGACTTAAATTGAAAAATGATCACTCCTCTCTCTGTAACTGCTGCTGTCAGGCTCTTCATTTTGGTCTTAAAATGTTCATACATCTGTTCATCATTCTACATGATCCTGGTGTTTTTGTCAGTAAATAAATTCTTATTCCTAATATGGAACTCAGCTCCATATTCGCCCCTATAACTGCTAGCCTCGTGGGCTTCATTTGACTGGAGCTAAACTCTACGTGACGTCACACTCCCTTAGTCCACTTCTTTATGTAGCCTATGGTTCCAACACAGAGGAGCTTAGAGCGTATAGGAGCGTATATAGGCCCGTATAGAATTCGATGAGGCTGACGAGGCTACATTTGTTGTTTTTCTTGATAACACAAAAACACTTCTATTTAAATTTGCACACATCTTTTGATATATTATGTGTTGTTTTATTTTTACAGTCAGCATCATGTTTGAGCAATCTTTTATTTTTAGTCTGTCTACATCCCAAAAGTTCAAAATGTTCTTTTCCATCTTGTGATGTCACAAAGATGTAGTTTTCCAGTTAACAGTTCCTAACCCTAACCAGTAGAGATGATCAATTCCAGGGCTGAAATTGTCTAAATGATTCTAGTGAAGGTGTATGGAGTTTAAAACACAGTGGAGCATGTCCTGTATTACCACATGACATCACAAGGTGGAAGAGTGTTTTCTGTTTGAGAGATGAACTCACCCTAAATATCTAGTGTTTGTGTGTTAAACATGTGTGAATGAAACAAAGCACAACTCCAGGTATGTTTTGATGAGAAAATAACATTATAACATAGATCAGAAAATAGTGTGATATGGGCCTTTTAAAGTCATACTGTGGAGCTTACCAGGCACAGTTGGACATATGGCCAAAATACAAAGAACTTGCATAGGCTAAATATTGGCAACACACAGTATTTCTTGTAATTTACTGTGTAATTCATTACTTCATAGCACTTTACAAATAGGGACATGTCCAGTTGTGTTTTTGTCATGGGTTTTACATCTTCAGTTGAAAAGATATTCATGTTTGAGGGACCTCACGTGGGGTGTGCATGTGGCTAGCTCGAGGAGGCAGCTATTTGTCTGTCAATCTCTTTCACACATAATGGCCACACTGTGATGTTTAAGCCTTGAGCCTGGAGGGAAGTAGAGAAATCAAGCATTGCCCTAGTCTTCAATCTGTGCATACGTGTTCAAATGACTTCAACATAGTTCTGTATTGGTTCTTTATTTACGGTTAAGCATCTGCCCACACACACCAAACACACCCCCAACTGGACTTCTTGCCCAGGTGCATTGTGTTTTCTGGTGGTGAGATGCTTTTTTTCCCCCATGGAGATGTTATTGATTTATCTGGAATGTTTCACAGTATGGCATTAAACCTTTTCATCTTCATGGAGACCAAACCAGACAAGTTACAGGTTAGATCTGTGAAGAGGCAGCTCCCATCGGAATGCCTGTTTTTCTGTGTATTTCTGAGCAATAAAACCACCTGTAATTGAATAAATGTAAAGTAGAGCTATGTCAAACTGTGGAACATTCCTGGCAGAGCAATGACATTTCCATAGAAACAAGCAGGTGACGGACCCCCAACCAGAAAGTTACACAAGGCAAGAGGTGCAGAGGGATCATTCATTTAAAGTTGCAGTCTCCTACTGTAGGCAACAACAGCTTTCTTTAGAGCTGAATCTCAAGTATTTAATTGGCTTTAATCAGTGAAATTATCAACACAATTACACCAGCAATCCAAACATGTGACAGAGCAGTTAAGCTGTTTTCTACTGAGATGAATGATGGCATGCTGTAAGTAATCCACACTGATTAACAACATAAAGCTTCATAAAGTCATATTACAATAAAGGTCCTATATTAGGCACATTAGAATGCATACCTGGAGCTGCATTTTGTTTCATTCACACATGTTTGACTAACCCATTATTCAGAGGTGGGACAAAGTCATTGCTGGGCAAGTCCCAAGCAAGTCTAAGTCTTTTGCACTCAAGTCCGAGTGAAGTCCCGAGTCAAGAGTATCCAAGTGCCGAGTCAAGTCCGAAGTCAAAGCTCACAAGTCTCAAGTCGAGTCCAAAGTCCTAGCATTTTAGTTTCGAGTCATTTCGAGTCCCCTTTACCTTCGGCATCATTTTGCAAACTGGCGCATGGATGCTTGTTTCAGCATCATTTGTTGTGCAATTTGCCTTGGATGCGGTCGAATGAAAGCAACGTAGATCTACTGTGATTGGATGTTGTGCAAGCCGCGCGCACATGCTCTTTGCATACATTTTCGCAGATTCACAAGTACGAGTGCGGTCCTTATCAACATACTTTTAGAGTTTTTTTTTTTTTTTCATTGGACGTAGCAAGTCATCACAAGTCTAAAGGCCTAAGTCCAAGTGAAGTCACGAGTTATTGATATTGAAGTCCAAGTCGAGTTGCAAGTGTTTGTACATTTTGTCGAGTCGAGTCTAAAGTTATCAAATTCGTGACTCGAGTCTGACTCGAGTCGAAGTCACATAACTCGAGTCCACACCTCTGCCATTATTATTAGTCTGTCTCAAAAGGACAAAATGCTCTGTTCCACCTTGTGATGTCATGAAGCAGTAGTTTTCAAGTTAACAGTTACCTTTTACTTTTTGTTCAATGGAGATTGGCTTTTCCAGGGCTGAAATTATTCAAGTGATGGTGTATGGAGTTTTAAAACACAGTGGAGCGCTTCTTGTAGTACCACATGGCATCACAAGGTTTGAGGGAAGAACTCATGTCTAAATATGAATTATTTGTGTGTTAAACATGTCTGAATGAAACAAGTTTGTGATGAGGAAACAACATTATAACATGGAACAGAAAATAGCATATGTAGCTCCTATAAGCAGGTTTTCCCATGTTAAAATCCCATCAGTAAACACAATGCGGTGTATGTATTTTTAAAAGCTCTGGTGGTCTGAGGGCAACACACTAAAAAGCACACACATACACACAACCCTTGCAGAAAGACAAAAACATGTTGCTTGTAAAATAACACATTCTGATTTATGTATTTATTTATTTTCAAATGACAGCTTGAACTGTTAAATCTTACTTTGAGTAAAATTACTTACTAAATTTGGAATCAAGTTTGTCATGATAATGATTCAATTGCTTGTTCCTAATTAAGGTAACATCACATTTTATTTAATTTTGCTTCTATTGTCAGGTTATTATGGTGGCACAAGTTAAAATATTCAGCAGATCAAAAGACAACCAGATGGCCCATGTGATATCAACCTGTTTTGTTTTGAAGTTTGTTTGCTTGGTGGCTGCAGCTAACAAGCAAACAGACACGCAGACATAATGTCCTTGGCAACGGTTGCTTAGTTGTGCATTAAACGCCAAGTTTACTAAGTACTTGGTTGCTAAAGACAGCTCTGCATGTCTGAAGTTTGTTTCCAAGCTAAGTAGCACCACCATCATTACAATCACCCGACCTCTCTGTTTCTCTCTCTGGGATTAAATAACTAAATTGATACAAGCCAAAAGCCTGCACTTGAGGGCTGACACTGGAGGAGATTCGGCCCTGTGGGGGATATAAATACCTGCAGAATCACGGAACGCCTGCCACTAAGAGAGCCAGGAGAGGCCAATCAGGTGCATAATGGCAGGACTTTTTACGCTGTCAGTCGGCTGCACAGGTCGCCATCAGAAGTAATGTCCACCTTGAAAAAAGTAAGTGTGCTGTTTGATCAATGCGGCCTGATGGGAAAGGGGGAAATCAAGCCCATAAACAGGCCCTTGGATGCTAAAAGGGGAGTCGGACCTGAGGGACCGTCCAGGGAAGTGTATAGTGAGAGGTGTATTGATGGCCACATTCCGAGAAGTAGAGGTGTTAAATCCTATAGCACTTTGGCCACTCTTGTAATATGCATGCATTTGAACACACTTGATGTAAAGCTGAACTACACAAGTTTGCGCCTACCTTCCCGAAATCGGTTTCCCATAGTGTTTCTGATCACACAAACAACAAGAAAAACATGATAAAATACTTTTGCTTTTATCATATCCATATACAATACATTTTAAGCTCTTAGTCCAACTTATGTTAGAAATTCTTGCATCCGGAACCAGTATGAGGTAATGTATACTTCTTTCTTAATATTTTAGTCATATCAACAAGTATGCATGCAAAAATTTAAATCTAAGCCAAGCTGAAATGACTTGAAATAAGAAAGTTTTAACATGATTTGAGTCAATTTTATGATTTGAGTAAAATGATCTACCAATGGAACAAGACTTTTTGTACTTAAAGTATGAAAATACATCTTACTACACAGTCTGCATTTAAAATAACAAACACAATCCAGTGTTGCTTGAATTACAAAAAACACACTTGTTCCACTGATAGATAATTTTACTTGTCAAGTTGAATTGAGTAAAGTCAAATGTTATTACTGTATATTGCTTTTTGCACTGTATTTTTTGAATAGTTATTAAATGCATGCATTTCTTTTAATAAATTGAACTGACATGCAAAAAGCTAACATCATAATATTTAACCAGTTGTATAACATCTTTATAGAATATTCAAAGTGCGTGACAGATTGTTTGACCTTCCTTGGATGACTTTTAGATAATCCATCCATGGTTAAAAAGTTCATTACATCACTACAAATCATAAAAACAACCCACTGGAAAAGATGGCGGATGAAACGGCAATAGTGCAAAAGAAAGAAATAAAGTTTCTCTTCTCGGCAAAGGCAGCCATGCTTGTGTGTCACTGTTTTCTCCTTTTCATGGCAAAGGGAGGAGAGCCAAGGTCGAACATGTCAGTGTGAGTCAAGCCTGAAAGTGTGAAGGCTCCAATTAGACATAGCCCGGGGTATGACTCCAAAAGACAAGGGTAACACACACATACACACCCCAGCGCAGAAAATGTGCCAAACAACCACTAGTGCAAACACACACACACACCTACACATATACACACACGCACAGAGCAGCACCCGTCTTCATGTCCCTGTTTTACATGAAATGCATGTTGATACCACAGCTGTTTGCACCCCATCCATCATCTCGAGCAGGCAACAAGCAGAATTATTAACAAGCAAAATCTGTCATGCCCTATTAACGCAATAAGGAACCTGCTAAGGAAAGTAAACAATTTATTAATGTATGGCTGATGTATCTAATTATCGCTTGCGTGAAAAAAGCCAAATATTTATGATTTCACAGTCTATTTGCACTTAATCGAACATGTTGCTTGTAAAAATACCCCAGCATTGATTATTTAATGAGCGACAAGATGTTGCGTTGAAGTTTATGCAGATGGATTTCTTCCACTCTCTTAACTTCTTAAAGGAAATGACCTCATCATTGATTGTACCTTGTTTAGAGTAGTGTGCTTTAAAAGGTCTTTACATTTCATTGAACGGTCATCAAAGAATCAAATATTAGTAATAAGCCACAGATGTCAATGGTGAATACTTTTTGATGTACTAGGGACATGTAATAGTGTGGCATGTTGCAGATCTCTTGATAGTATGCAGAATTATAACCAGCATCTGCATCTGAATATCCATGGTTTATGACAAAGGCTGTCTTATGGAAATCACATATCTGGATATCTCAGGATTATCAACAATAAACTGGACTGGTCCCACAACACCGACGCCCTGTACAAGAAGGGCCAAAGTCGCCTCCACCTCCTGAGGAGACTGAGGTCCTTTGGAGTGTGCAGGCCTCTGCTCAAGACTTTTTATGACTCTGTGGTGGCCTCTGCTCTCCTCTACGCTGTCGTCTGCTGGGCCCCGAGCAGCACAGAACGGGACAGAAAAAGACTGAATAAGCTGGTTAAGAGGGCCAGCTCTGTCCTGGGCTGTCCTCTGGACTTTGTAGAGGAGGTGGCTGAGAGGAGGGTACTGGCCAAATTCATGTCCATTAAGGACGACACCTCTCACCCTCTGCACCGGACTATTGAGGAGCTGAGCAGCTCCTTTAGCAGCCGACTAAGACACCCCCAGTGCAAGAAGGAGCGCTACCGCAGATCCTTCATCCCCACCGCCATCAGACTGTATAATTCTAACATATAGGCCAGACGTGCAATATCCTCCTTTTTCATGTTGATGCTTGTTGTGACTATTATCATTATTACTATTTTCCATTATTATTATTATTACGCATTACTATTTGTATTATTTATTACTTACTTCATCCCCTCCCTGCCTGCATGCACTTTTTCCCTCTTGTCCAAATGTCCTGGAGCTACTGTGGCCAGTAAATTTCTCCTGTGGGAGATCAATAAAGGCTTATCTTATCTTATCTTATCTTATCTTATCTTATTATTTATGGCCATTGGTGGTTTTCACATTCACACCTGATGATCTATTGATAACTAGACTCAGCCATTTTTGTATTACAGCAAAATAATGCATTTTAACAATATTCAGTTTAGCTGCCCTAATCTGTATTAAATGTTACTGGACTATAGAATCGTGTGATGCCATCTGACACCCAGAAATACTATTGTAAATGCCTGATCTTCTCTGATCTCAGAAAGTAAGCCAGTTTGGAGGGAGTGATGCAGATTGGTTGCCTTGCTACTCCAGGGCAACTGTGGCGACAATTGTAGCGTACCACCACTGAATATGGAATGAATTAATAATGCATGAAATTGTAAAACAACTTTGAGCATCTGGAAATTCCTAAAACGAAGGCATTATTATATTATGAATCCACATTACAGTATTCTTAAAACTGATACTGATACTTGTGATTAAATTGTGAAGTATAGCATCATACTGTACTGATCTGAAAAAACAAGACTCCAGAGCAGATGTCCGGTGTGCACAGTGGGCCTAATGAGCCATGAATGATATGAGAGGCAAGTAGAAAAGCCTAGGTCTTTCTGCTAAGGATGTTCTGGGGACACATCTGGTACCGGCCCCTCTCTCCTCTGCACCTGTGCTCCGGATGCTGAGGGACTGTTGTGGAGCAAAGCACACCATTTAAACTTACCAGACATTCATTGCACTATGCGAGGTAGAGACTAGATCAAGATCAGCACTCCTGGAAGAGACTAATAAAATGAGCAAATGATGATTATTCTATGTAAACTTTTTGAAATATTAATAGGCCTATATTGAACTGCAGAAAGGCTCTTGTTGTTGGCTGTTTATTTACCAAAGGCAGCTCACAAAATAACACAGCACAACACAAATTAAAGTGTGTAACACTTCCATTCTCCTGCACTTCTCCATCAGACGTCCAGAGCAGTAATGGTGGTGATCACTGGTGAGTGATTAAAAGAGGGATCTGAGTGACTATTATGGGGCAGAATGGGAAATGAGAAAGGGAAGTGTGATAAACCAGATGAATGAAGGATCACGGAGGAACTAGAGCAGAGGCAAAGCTATCAAAATGATGGGCAGGAGCAAAATCCACCAGAAAGCGTTGAAAATATAAGCTGAAGTTGGTTAGTGATGTTCCCAGTGCGTTAGCTCCTCTCTGTGTCAGGGGCACAGATGACCCAAAACTACAAAGTCTCACCACATCCACAGACCCCTGTGGAATGACCCAATTTATACTGATTGATCTCCATCCAGGCCCTCAAATCTGACCTCTCACCCAGTTCTATCAATGTAGAACTTTGAAGTAAAATACTGAAGATTTTCATGTGGGCAGTAGTCATGACTGTCACTGTCATTATATAAATGTACAAATTGAAACTATTTGGATGTATGTTTACCTGCATAATGCCACCTTTACAACAACTATTGTCTTTTACATGCTTGTTTACATAAGCGGTGATGACAGACTGAGTTCACCAAGTGCAATACAACAAAGCAGGAGCTATTTTACCACAGCAGCCAAAGGGCCCTTAAGGAACCCAACCAGAATGTCCCCAAACTTGCTAAGGCCTACTTCTTTTAATATTAAACAGATGAATCGACATGGACTTCATCTGTGCTTATAGACCTTATTGTGAAGATTAGTCAGTTTTTGGATTTTCGCATCTTTGTCCATTTGCCTAATAATAAGAAGATGACTTTTGCTTTAAAATACAACATTACAGGGTGCTGATGTATGGTGACTTAAGAATACATCTAAAGGATCCCACACACTACAGGATATTTAAACATAGCATTAGAGAACTACTTCTGAGCAAAACTAACATTATGGTAATGAATAACATAAGTAATAAGTAACTTGTTAACTCAAACTGATTCTAGAAATAAAACTTAATATAGATTTTTATGATGTAGATAAATATATTTGTGCAGTTTGAACACTAGAGATGTTCACAGATTACATGTGTAGCATTTGAACTGCACAAATATTTCTATCTATGCCAATATCTACATGATGAAATCGATTTTTAATTTTTGAGTTAACAAGTTACTTATGTTTTATTCATTACTATAATGTTAGTTTTGCTCAGAAGTAGCTCGTTAATGCTAGCAGTTGTTAGCCTTTAAGCTTTTGTCTTTCTTACCTTGATAGTTGTGTATAAATTCTTCATGGACAGAATATGCCCTTTGTCAACCTTGTTGGTTGAAGATTTTTGTGATGGGGCAGGCAGATTTATTAAAGGGATAGTGCAGTTTTTGGGTTTCCTTCTAAATGTTACGTATGTTGACACCGGCTTACCTCTGACAGTCTCAGCTGATCCCGGTTCAGCTCGCTTTCTGGAGCCCACGTAAGTAGGTCCGGTAACTTCCCTGGAACATGAAATAAAGCTTGTTTTTCTTCTCAAAACAAAACATTTGTTAGAAAGGTGATATATTTGTGTCCGAAACAGTTGTCCACGAAACATCCAACAGCGTATTTCGCATTTGCGTATTGTCTCTCTCCACTCGTATCACTACGCCCATGTCAACTCTATCAGCCTGTTCACTTGTAAACTTTGGCGTAGACATCCACTGAAGGTGAACAGGCTGATAGAGTTAACATGGGCGTAGTGATACGAGTGGAGAGAGACAATACGTGAATGCGAAATATGCTGCTGGATGTTTCGTGGACAACTGTTTCGGACGCAAATATATCACCTTTCTAACAAATGTTTTGTTTTGAGAAGAAAAACAAGCTTTATTTCATGTTCCAGGGAAGTTACCGGACCTACCTACATGGGCTCCAGAAAGCGAGCCGAACCGGGATCATCTGAGACTGTCAGAGGTAAGCCGGTGTCAACACACGTAACTTTTAGAAGGAAACCCATACAGATTAACATAAAAAAAAACTGCACTATCCTTTTAAGCTGGTGGAGAATACGCAAGATATTTCCACAGACAATGTGGCACTTCTGGACGTTGTGAAAAAGGTCTATTCTCCTGTAGTGTGTGGCGGCCTTAACTAGAAATGAAAATCTAACATAAGAAAGTTGTTGTGAGGGCCCCTATATCCATGTTCTCCCAAACTGTGACCTTTACTGGTAGCATAGCATTACATAGCACTAACACAGTTTACCAGTGACTTCTAGGCATCAAACACCTGACTTCCAAACATTTATGAAGTCCCTCAGAGGAGATTTGTAAAGTAAGGGACATCACTGGGGGCTTGGGATGAGCTTTTATAGCTGCACACCGCTCCTCTCTTGTCCAAGCAACAAATCAGTGGGTTAGACTGAGTGGCCCTGCTCCAGCATGTTGAATAATGAATTAAGGCTTGATATCCTGTGACGGAGGCCGGGAGAGAGCACTTCCTCCCTGGGCCAGAGCGGGGCTTGAATACCCGTGAATAATACATGGCCAAAAGTGGCTCTGTTGGAATTACTCAATACTGGGAGTCAAGTGCAAGATTATCTTTCCAAGCTTATGAAAATATTGCAGGCTTCGTAACACAATAGGAAAAGTGAGAACTTACAGTTAGCGTATGAGTTTGGACTATACGGTCTGTTTTGCCACAAAGACTAGGGAGTTACCAGAAGCTCAGTTTTGAAATATTAGTCACTACATGCTGTTACTGTGTCCTTGAGCAAGACACTTCACATTCAGTGGATTCAGCGCTCATCTGGATGCAGTTGTAAGTTTTGTTATCAATTTGTTTAGCACATTTTCAAGTATTTTCCTGTAACAAAAGGCAAAAGACGGGTTTGTGTTTGTATTACACCAATTACAAGACCAAAAACCATGTATAAATGCACTGTAGACCACTCTAACATAACCATCAATTGAGTTTGTCTTCTTTCTTTCCTGAGCTCCACTGCAGGATTCTGGTTACAGCCATCTGGAAAACTCATAGCCCTGGCACCTGTCTTTCCAAACACTAAATAAATCCTTCCAGGACAGAATTATGATATATTTACTTATCTTTATACAGTTGTCAATTTACACATGCGGAATTGGATTTTGAGCCTCCCACAAGATTTGACTGGGCCCCCTGTTTTCGCCTGCCTCTCTGGGCCAAGAAAGCTGAAAAACCACAGTCTCTCACTCAGCCCCTGCTCTCCCGGCTAACCACTAATCCATGTGTTTGATACATTAGACGCTCTGCTTGGATCAGTTCTATGGGGATGTTCTGTCCCTTCTCCTGCCAACTCTACCCTGATTCCCGGTTGTTATCTCTCCCTCTCTCTTCCTTGCAGTCCAGTGGATTACGCCAAAGTCCATGGGATTTATCTAATTGTGTTTAATTAAGGTTGGGTCACACTGAAGTCGCAAAGTTCAGGATGGTTGGGTTTTTACAAAGCAGCAAACTGGACTTGTCTCACCAGATCGGAGTGGAGAGATTGAGTAAAGAGATAGTAAGAGCAGAGAAAGAGATATATGAGGGCAAAGGGGAGGTGCATGGTGGAAGGATCAGTCAGGCAACCACAGCACCTCCAATCCCCCCCAAAGAGAAATCGATTGCCACGTGCCACGCTGCTCCCCAGACCTTTGCTTTTGAATGCTTTTCTCCATGACACTGGGGCTGCTGGGAGCTGTAACTCACTGCGCTCTCGGGCAGGCTTAAGCGGATTGTGGGTCAGGAAGTCCTCCCTTTTTGGAGCAATGCACTGTATTCTGCAGCTGAAATAAATTCTCCAGTGAAAAGCATTAAGAGTGAGTGGGCCCTCTGCTCTGGTGTGCAGAGTTATTGCTGGTGAGGGTGACATGGAAGACAAAGGCCCAAAGGGGTCTCACAAGAAAGATCTGGACTGAGAAAGAACTCAAAACTCTTTGGTGTGTCAATTCATTTAACAATTCATTTTCTAATTCATTTATCTATTCCAATAATATTGTCTCCCTTGTCCTTGCTAATTACTGTTCATTGTTGTGTGTGTGTGTGTGTGTGTGTGTGTGTGTGTGTGTGTGTGTGTGTGTGTGTGTGTGTGTGTGTGTGTGTGTGTGTGTGTGTGTGTGTTGTTCTTTATTTAACCTGGATATTTCTCCTGAGATTAAGACTGTCTTTTTCAGGGCAGAATCTCTTTTTCAGGGGAGAAAGTTGGGAGTTAATAGTTAATATAAGGTAAAAGACTCAAGAATCACCTGAATAAATGAAATGAACAAATAGGAGTTGCCATGTAAAAACTCATCAGCTTTTTTCACGTTTCTTGAAAAATAAATTCATTCATCTCATAATGAGCTTTTACAATGGCATTGTTTGTGTTGAATAAACCAGAATATTCCTCTGGGGAGTGCAGAATATTGTGCATGTAATGTGAGCACTGATGTGCTCTTGTCAGGCATGCAGTCCCTTAAATATGATGTGAGGAAGCTGATTCACATACAAAATATGAAGTAAATGAAAAAGCCTGTAAACATGAGTTCATGTGCCTAAAATGAATAGAATTATGATGCTTGAAAAAACCATGGTGCAGTGAGGCACAATCTTCATGAGGTTTTATTTTACAATGAAGAAGGTACATGATCAAATATATTGATAATAGTGTCCAATTTATATCCATATTGATTCAGCAAAAAAGTAGACCCAGTAGAAGGGCTGTTTGAACCACGGCAGTCAACCTCAATTGACTCCGAAACCTTGGCCAATTACTCTCCTCTGCTCTCCAAAATGACCCATAACAGTATCGGAGGGCCTCCACTGTGCGCAGCAATGCATCACCATACAATTATTCAAATCACAGATGAATAAGACCTGTGCATGAAATTGTTGGAATTGAGTAATTATCGGGGCAGCCTGCAATGACTCCCAGGGTCAAAAGCTGAGCAATTAAGTAATAGCCTTCTATCCAGGGTAGCCTTTTTGTAGAAAGATAATAAAAATGTAATATGCTTCCGGCTGACCACGGGGTGATAGCATAGCAATACTTGTAATGTAATAGAAAAGATGCTTCTGAGATTTATTGTCTTCCAAAGTTATTTTTCCTTGAATCTCAATGTCCCTGATGATCCGGCCATGCTCACAGTGGTGTGAGCTTTCCACACATGGGCCCAAAGAATGATAAAAATGAATCCGATTTTATTATTAATCGCATGGCTGGCGGGGTGATTTTTGAACACAATATCTCCATTTGCATCGCCAGGGCAACATCATCCTCTGTCATCACGGGCCTTAAGAAGGGAGCCAAGAATATCAGCGCTTGTCAGTGCAGTTCAACACTATACTCACATCTCCTTCATGGCTAATGTATAGGTGTAAGATATATAAAGCTATGCACATTTGTCAAACAATACCACAAGACACTCCTTCTGTGTAGTTTTAATACATGCAAAAGCCCTGCATGTAATTTGACAAGTTAATGAAAATTTGACTTTGCCCCATTGCATTGTGAATGAATTATCAATGTTATTTTGTGCTTTTGAAAAATGGGTGAAGTCAAAACATTTATCTTGTCTAGTTTTATAGTGCATACTGTGTATCTTACTTGAAAGTGTTTTTGTACATGTACTTTATATACAGTATATATTGCCTGAACATATGGAATATATACCCCTAAATGTCATAGAAAAGAGCAACTACTTTGATAAGAATATTCACACACACACACACACTCAGAGGAAGGAGAAACAACAATGCAGCACCAGGATTCGACCCAGATATGAAAGGTTGTTTTCTTTGCAGAAGTCACCTTTGCCGACTGGTACAGTGAAGTATGGCTCTGCTGTCCCCACTGCACGAGGCAAAAGTGGGGCACAGCCAGCCTTAATTTAGCGGCAGCACATGTGTTGCACAAAACACTGGGGCTGGTTGCCTAGTCACAACGGAACACGGCGCTACATCCTGGTCCCAGCGAGTGGAGTGGAGATGCTGACTCAGGCAAATCCCTCAGCTGCAGGGTGAAACCGGCCCCAGGAGCACCGTGTCTGACCCACAAAACTCAATATGCTACACTGGAGAACTAGCATACATTAAGTTTAGGGAGAGTTTACTTCCTAACACCCACCAGTGAGCTGCTGATACCTGAAATGACCCATAGACTGTATTTTCAGACACCATTAAAATTACACTGTTTATATGAATTTATATATGGACTAGAAGTGAGTTATTTCTCTGTCTGTGCTGCGATAAATAGGCTTTTTGTTCTTGAATTAGGCTCAAATCCCATATTGGTCGTAAAGCTATCTAACACACACACACACAAACACACACACACACACAGTGGTTATGTGTGTGTTCGCCCGGGGCTAACTCGCCTGCAGCAACAGACCACAGGACCATCGGCTCCCATTAACCTTCTGCCTGTGAGGGGGAGAGGACTGCAAACAGACAAGAGCTCAGGACTTTATATTTAGAGACAAGCTGCTGAGGTTCTGCTCTATCCCTTTTTGTTCCACCTTGAAAGGCGAAGCTTGTCGGCTAGGCTGTAACCTGGCAACAGGTTAGGTACTCTTTACTTAATGTGTGCTTTTATAAAACACGAAGAAGAAGAAAAAAATCAGTAATATGGCTGGAGGAAGTCAGGCAAGTTCCCCCTCGTCTGGCAAAATAATGTCAGCCTTGGTTTTGTAGAATTTTCTCTAAGGAAAACTGAGGCTGGTGTGGAATATTCAAAAAATGTGGATTTTCTTAATGTGTTTTATGCTATTTATGTTAGGATCTGTGACTGACTGGAGCCTACAAACCTTAGGCCTGGGATGAATTTAGAACAATAGTACCTCACAGAATCACGCAAATACATATGCTATTTAACAAAATGAATCACACACCACTGTAGTGGGAAGCAGAGGACCCTAAAAGAAGCAATACCATAAAGAGGGCATGCAGATTTTTTTTTAACTATAAGAGAACAAAAAAAAAAACCTTTTCAATGGCCTTATGCTTCTTCAGCGTTTATTTTATGCGCAAATTGATTGGAACCTGGTAAATCATCACTTTGATTGATCAAACCCAATTGCCTGTCTCTGATTTCAGATGGGCTTTACAGAAAGGTGGATTAACCAGTCAGAGAAACACATGGTATATTCAGGTTGAAACAAACATGGCAGCTTGTGACCTTTTTCTAATACAATGTAGGTATTTCTGGCTATGTCAGGCAAAAAGTACAAGTAAATGAAGAGAATAGAATGTTTTTGTTGTTAATGATATGTGAAATGCAGGCCATATCATTTCAGCATATCAGTGTTTGTCTGATTTGGCCCGATTACTGTCTAGCTTTGAGGTGTGTCACAGATCATTATACGTGTGAACTCTGATTGTTGCACTACAGTGTATAAAGAGTTATTGTGTGAGGTTGTTTACATTCAGGGTTCCCATTCAGGTGCTGTTCTGAAAGACCCCTACTCTTATTAATCAATCATGCACAAGAGCTGTTTCCATTTAAATAAACAGGAAACTATTTATTTATATGACCTGACTTTCTTCTATGTGAACCAGAAAAAAGCATTAAAGAGATGCAGCAGCCTTGTAATTATGATGACAAAAAAAATAAATAAAAAATAAAAATCCCAAATCCATCAACTGTGGATGTGATGGGGCCAGATAAACATTAGCCAACGAGGCTACGTCATGATCTATTGGCTGTTAGACTGCCAATCAAACTCCTTACATTTCTAGCATAACTGACGGCGTGCTGGGATTACTTGGTTTACGTACGCCTTTTACGCATTTCCACCGACGCAAGACGGTGTTTACTCGACCACTCTGTTTACTCTTAGCGGCTTTTTCCAACTGTAGCTTCCTTACATTTAGCACAAAGTTTGAGGTCAAGATTCAAGATTCAAGATTGTTTATTTGTCATATGCAGGGTCAACACAAGGTCAACAATGCAACGAAATGCTTAGGATCAGAACAGGGCTCTCAAGTCTCACGCTTTGAGAGTGTGACACACGCAATTCGACGTGTTCACACGCTCACACGCCACACATAGTATTTCTCACGCTGAAATTTTTTAAAGCAATTCAAAACTGTAGCCACTGTTCACAGCGCCTCTGTGCCCAGAAAATCGGTAAATTAATGCAGGCACCGCCTGTTTTCAGCAAAAAAAAAGTCACTCGCGCACCAGTACTGGAGTTGAGCGATCAGCTGTGAGGCGCGAGCCGCGTGAATGTTTACGCGGCATTTCCAAGAGAATAAGGATCCTTAACTTGCTACGTTAATGCTACGTAAGAAGGAACTCTCGTCTCGGGACACAGGATAAGTTCGGGATATGTCCTTTTCTCCAGAGCTCCGGATTATTAAAGACCGTGACACGTGCATACATGGACACGCAAACTTTCGGGAGTGAGCACGTTCTTATGGGTGAGTCATATCAGATTATTTCTGCATCTATTTCGGCACTAAACCAGGACTAAACCAGGACTAAATCAGGACTAAACCAGAACTAAACCAGGACTAAACCAGGACTAAACCAGGACTAAATCAGGACTAAACCAGAACTAAACCAGGACTAAACCAGAACTAAACCAGGACCAAACCAGAACTAAACCAGAATTAAACCAGGACTAAACCAGGACTAAACCAGGACTAAACCAGAACTAAACCAGGACTAAACCAGGACTAAACCAGGACTAAACCTGAACTAAACCAAGACTGAACCAGAACTAAACCAGGACTAAACCAGGACTAAATCAGGACTAAACCAGAACTAAACCAGGACCAAACCAGAACTAAACCAGAATTAAACCAGGACTAAACCAGGACTAAACCAGGACTAAACCAGAACTAAACCAGGACTAAACCAGAACTAAACCAGGACCAAACCAGAACTAAACCAGAATTAAACCAGGACTAAACCAGGACTAAACCAGAACTAAACCAGGACTAAACCAGGACTAAACCAGAACTAAACCAGAACTAAACCAAGACTAAACCAGGTCTAAACCAGGACTAAACCAGAACTAAACCAGGACTAGACCAGGACTAAACCAGAACTAAACCAGGACTAAACCAGGACTAAACCAGAACTAAACCAGGACTAAACCAAGACTAAACCAGGTCTAAACCAGGACTAAACCAGAACTAAACCAGGACTAGACCAGGACTAAACCAGGACCTAGCCAGGACTAAACCAGAACTAAACCAGGACTAAACCAGAATTAAACCAGGACTAAACCAAGACTAAACCAGGCCTAAACCAGGACTAAACCAGGACTAAACCAAGACTAAACCAGGTCTAAACCGGGTCTAAACCAGGATTCAACTGGGACTAAACCAGGACTAACCCAGAACTAAACCAGGACTAAACCAAGACTAAACCAGGTCTAAACCGGGTCAAAACCAGGATTCAACTGGGACTAAACCAGGATTAAACCAAGACTAAACCAGGTCTAAACCAGGACTAAACCGGGACTAACCCGGCACTAAACCAGGACTAAACCAGGTCTAAACCAGGCCTAAACCAGGTCTAAACCAGGACTAAGCCAAGACTAAACCAGATCTAAACCGGGTCTAAACCAGGACTAAACCGGGACTAAACCAGGACTAAACCAGGACTTAACCAAAACTAAACCAGGTCTAAACCAAGACTAAGCCAGGACTAAACCAGGTCTAAACCAGGACTAAGCCAAGACTAAACCAGATCTAAACCGGGTCTAAACCAGCACTAAACCAGGACTAAACCAGGTCTAAACTAGGACTAAACCAGGTCTAAACCAGGACTAAGCCAAGACTAAACCAGATCTAAACCGGGTCTAAACCAGGACTAAACCAAGACTAAACCAAAACTAAACCAGGTCTAAACCAAGACTAAGCCAGGACTAAAACAGGTCTAAACCAGGTCTAAACCAGGACTAAACCAGGACTAAACTGTGTGTGATAACATATTATCCTGTGCTTTATTGAATGATAATATGGACTTTTAGTTATAAAAGCATTTCCATATTAACAAAGTACCTTCTAATTCTGCCCTTCCACCATAACTCGACCCCCCACGCCTCAGGAAAAAAAGTCACTCCTCAGGAAATGATTTTGTTGCGGGAGGAAGTGAAAGTTGCGATAAATAGTTGCGATTTTCGCTTTTTGTAATTAAAATTGAGTAATATTTTGAATACTGAGTTATTACTGACAAAGAATAATACAAAGACACAGAGATCACGGATATGGTCCTAAAACAACCTTACCAACATCGAAAATAAATTACTACTAGGAGGGGAACTGTTTCGCTCGGTCTTTTGCTGTTATTTTTGTGGGCAAATGGCGCCACAGACATGTTTCTTTGCCATTAGAAGCCGTGTCCCAATTCCCAGAGCGTGCGGTTCGGAGCGTGGCCCGAAGGGCATGTGCATCACACATTTCGACAGTACACCGGCGCGATGACTGCTGTCCCACTTCTTTTTTGTCCCATGCGCAGTTAACACGCGGTCCGAAGACTGCAGTCGTTAATCGGTCCGCGGACTGCAGTCGGGGCTGAGCAAGTTTGCACCTCCTTGACTGCAGTCTGAGCCCCCTTCGGGCCGCGCTCCGAGCTGTGCCCTCTGGGAACTGGGACACGTCCGCAGTTTCGTTTTGTCACACGGAAGTAAATCAGAATTTTGCGGCTTCCAAACTCAAACCTTTTAGCCGCCGAGAATATGAGGTTGGGTCCTATGGCTCGCAGATTTGTGACGCGCAAAGAGGAGGCTATGGTGACAGATACGCTGAGATCCAGATATGCGTTTTGTGCATTTATTGCAAAAAGAGCGCACACAGTTATGACAGCGCAGCAGGATGAAATGGAACTCATGAAAACCAGCAGGATGAACAGATTAACGTGAAAGATGAATGAATGGTTTGCGGTCAACAAAAAATACAGCTACACCCCAACCCTGACTCTCTCCTCTGTGTGACGGGTGAGCGAGCGCTTTTACACGCACACACTTCCGTACGTGCACACACCCACACTCACGTGAACCACCACCTCTGCCGCACACACACAAACGCACCGTGCACCGCATCTCAGTTATGTCTCCTACACAGAAGGAAGTTGGTCGGCGTTCAATACGTCGTCGATGATTGGTCAAAATTAGTAAAAATTGCGGAAAAGTTGCGGTGATTGGTCAAAATTGCAACACCGCCCTGAATTTGCGGGGATTGGCTGAAGTTGCAAATCGCAACATCGCGAATTCCTGGAGGGTCTGTATAGTTACAGCAGCAACAGCAATTCTGAACATGCACCGGCTGTAAACAAACATGATTTTTAGCATAAGGAGGAGGCGGGAGGAGGCGTTTCTACTTAGGGAGCTGTGGGTGGGTTCAGGTATGTGCAGCATTTGAAAAAGGGCAAACAGTCGCTGATTTCTCCTTCCTTGGAAAATCCTCTACACAACCTTTAAGGATCAAGATCCAGAGGTAATAGTTAGCAACTGTCAGTTATCATTAGCATGTTAAAGGTGCACCTTGTAACTTTCGTGGTAAATGGTATGGCAGGTGCCGCTCAAAAAGTTACCACCTTTAAATCCTTGATATGAATGCAGTATCAGTATCAGAATATATTTTATGCTTAGTTGCAACATAGACTGTATAAAAAAGTGGACTGAGTGAGTGTGACGTCATTCAGTGCCACTTAAATGAAGCTTGTGATGCTATCGGTTACAGGAGTGAATTTGGAGCCAGGCTCTATATTATGAATAGGATTTTTTTGGGTGGTCAAAATAGAAAAAAAAAAAAAAAAAAAACAGCAGGATCATCTAGAGCCAGTTAATACCAACATTTTGAGACCAAAAGGCATGAAGGCTGACAGCAGTTACAGAGAGAGGGACGACAATATTCCAATGTAAGTCAATGGGAGCCAGTGTCAGTAGGAGCCAGAAGAGCCGCCATGCGAACTTCCTATTTGGAACATGGCGGCTAGCGTGTTAGCTATGCCCATTTATATATACAATCTATGAGTTCCATGAGTTGTGTGTGTCAATTGCCAAACTAAAGATTTTCACATGGCCCATTAAGTGTTCAGTGTTGAGATGCAACACCATTCCATACTGCTGAATTTCTCCAGCATGGAAAGAAGAAAAAACTTGTGTGAACTTTTCCATGCCTGCATTGATCAATGTTGTGGCGCAACTGGCCCTCTGGATTCTATACAGGAAACTTTGTCCTAATTGTTAAAGCTAACACTGTGCAACCTGCACTGTGTTCTCCGGGCTCCAGCGGACACTCGGCAGCTGGCTCTATTTTGTTGTCAAACGCTTGAAGAAGGAAAAACAGCCTGAGTTGTATCAGTGGAGGGAGAGGACACTCACTTTTATTAATAGTAACAGGCCCATGACAGTGAACAGAGAGTAGTCTGTGTGTGCCGCCTTTTATTTCAGCTACCCATGATCTCTCCACTTCCCTCCGTCCCAGCATCTTATGAAATATGTACAAGCCAAACAGAGGTGAGGTTGATGCACGGACCTTCCTCCTCTGTGACTAACCACTACACGTCCAGTGCCATTACTTATTTATAAGGCCTGCCGTGTAAGTGCCAGAGTGGCCTTGCTGGCTTCCCTCCATGCCATAAGGGCACTTTCATAACACACTGTTTACATTTCAACTACAGAGAGACGAGTGATAACAAAAAGGCTTCTCCAATTAATCACACTGTCCAGAGCACCACGCACCACACACAAAGTACTGAAAGTTTCAATAAATATTTGTGTTGTAAAACTGCAATCCACTAACACTCGCACCAACAGAGTAATAATTTCTAATAATAAGATATTTGTTCAACGGTAGATTAGTAGACTAGTAGAGCCAAGTGTGCACCACGTACTGCTTGAATTTGATTTGTGGTACCTATGATTGTCGTAAAATATAACCAGATTTGGCAAAACAGAGACAAGTTTGTATAATGTTTTAAATGTGTTTAGGATTGGGCAACAAGAAAGCAATTCACTTCAACAAAAAGCCCAGTACAACCTGGAAAGAAATGGACTAAACCTTGATGGCTGATTCACTGTCCTTTGCTGTTGCATCACTTTTGCAATGTTTCTGCACGCTGTAAAACATGTACCCCTCCCTCCTTTATGTCAATGTAGGTCAAATCCCTCATCAACTCTCCCTTTTGACTGTCTCACCATGAAGCTAGCCACCATCTCTGGATGCCACAACAGAGAGCCACCTCTTGGGACACACACAAACACATTACGCATTCTGAGTGAAACGGAGCCAGCCAGACCTCAGACATGTTCCCATAATGCACCACTGTACAGAACCATCATAGCTCTAACCTCATGCCCAATAAACATCTGCATCTGATGTGGCCCAGACCTGGCTAACATGAGTCAATCCGTGCCACCATTTCATTTTTTCCATATCTCCCTAATCTTTCTCATCACTTGTCTCTTGGTAGTCTCGGGATTGGGTCCTTGCAGCTTCTGTCCTTGCCATTGCCATCTGCTTAGTGAGTTCGAGGAAAGCAAGAGGAGCAGTTTGCCAGCCCGCCAACTTGAGTTTTGCCCAGGGCTGCCATGTCCAAAAACGCTGTGCCGTGCCGGAGAATCTTAACTCACTGTCACAAAGCCGTCCACTGTGATTGATCTAGTCCATTTAGGCGGAGCAGCCAAGTCTGGAGGAGGGCTGGTCCTGGTGTACAGCCCCTGTCACCCTCTCAGCTCACTCCAGTCCACTCCAGTACTGACATCCCCACTAGTGCAATACAAACAGTGTAGCCATGCCAGCTGGACTGCCCACCAATTAGCATACTGCAGGCCTAGAACTAGCCTTACAGAGCCAGCCACTCCATTTTATTTGGCCTTTCTATAGAGGGCTGTGAGTGAACCAACAGCAATGACTGTAAATGATTGGTGATTTGTTTTTAATACTTACATTTGGATCAAATATAAGAGTTTGGCAACTCTATGGTATATTGTCTATATAACAGATCCACTGTTCTATTTTTCTTTCTATAGTGATGTGAGTGAACCAGCAAGAATGAGTGAATGTTAATGGACTCATTTGTTATACGTTAAAGTGGATGAAATGCAATAATTACACGATATAGACAAATCATTATATAATACGTATGTGATAGTATGGATGTGTAGAAGTTCACTTCACCTGCCAGATGGGGTGCTACTCGCCTAGAATAAAAGTCCGGCTGGAGTTATGTTCATCCTCTGGCCTCATCTTCAGAGGACCCAGTTTAAAGCCACCAGTGTAAAGCACCGGTGGCTTTAAACTGGGTCCTCTGGGTTCACTGTGAAAAGTATGCAGTGGGTCTTGTCAGTTCTTTCTGTAGACTGTTATGCACCTGAGCCACAGTACAACTCCTGCTGCCTTGTCCAGACTGTGCCTCATCTGCCCCGTGAATGTGATCATTCATATGGATGGACTCAATAAAACATAAACAAAAGATAAACAAAAAGAGTAAAATTGTTGACCCCTGTAGCAAAAAGGTTGTATTCCATGTAATTTAATAAACTAAATTACATTTTATAAATGTGACAATGTATTACTGAAATAAAAACAAAGATTTTACCAACATTTTAAATGCATTTTGTTAAGTGTGAATAAAGACAGTTTTGTTAATGATTTGGTCTGGCAGAATCATTTTGAAAAACTATATTTCTGACAACTGAATGTAAATGAAGAGGAAATTAAGAGGTCGTTGGTTTGAGTTTTTGTAGTTTTACTTTACATTACCCAATATTATTTTATATTCTCCATATTTACTCATGCTTTTTATTGGACCATGGCTCTGGCTTGGCTCATTCCAAGGAAGACATTACAGTGGTGTTTAGTTTCAGTGAAAATGAGTTCCCTAGACACAGAGGTCACAGCCACAGCTCCTCATGCAGTTACATCAGTTTGAAATTAGTCTCATACGATTCACTACACTTCTCAATGCTCCCCTTAATAACCCATGTGTTAGTTTTCCAAATTTTCACATCCAACAGCTTTCCTTAAAATTCCAACCACATCACAAGGACTTCTTTTTCTTGAGTGCCGAGAATAAATCGATTCTTCCACTGCTCCATTTCATTATGTAAACAGAAGCGGATGGTAGATTTAGCCATACAAATTGTGAGGTTTTCTTGATTTGTTGATATGAATGTGACATTTAGCTGAAAGAAATATTGTGCTAAAGCATTGTGGCCACTGAGGCGAGGAGAAGATACAGACCTTTTTGCTTTAAAAGCCACAGTTCAGATGGCAAATGGAGCCAGTCAATACCTAGAGAAGTTATGAGGGAAGTTGCTACGTTCTCTCTGACGTTAATATTTAACCAGAGAAAAGCTTTTTCTTTGAAACTTTACAGTGTCTTTATGGTCACTATATTTTTTCTTCATGCTGTCGAGCTTTTTTTTTTTCCTAATTCTTGAGGTGCTTTTTCTATTTTGGTAGATCAGAGCTTGGGTCCATACCTGGGGAACTCTTGCTTATGTGAAAGGTTGAGGAGAATAACAAATTACTGGTAGTAAAATCGTATACAGTTGATTTCTTTAATGAGTTTTTATTATCTAAAACATAGAGTTTCCATTTAGTGCTTTCACTTTCAGGGAGAATATTCTCCAATTAGATATTGGTCACTTTCATAATAAGTCAAAGGGTGAGTTGGGAGTGCAGCTATATAGATTTGTAGTAAAGGCAATTTAAGATGTTTATCCATAAGCTTAAAGGGACAGTGTGTAGGATTCGTGGCGCATAGGTGGTTACTAGCTATTCCACTTCCTCTTTTGGCTATGGCAGACCTCGAGGGTCACCCGGGCGCGCCGTACTGCCGACATCGCGCGTGCCCGCGCACGAACCGCGCACCGCTGTATACATAAAACGCGGTCCCCCGTTCACTTTTTTTTTTCTTTTCGCATGAAAACACACAATCCCGATCATGATTCATGACAATCTACACATCAAATGAAACCTTACAGTCTCCTCTTTTTGACTATGCAATTCATTTCCCTGCAAAACAATCACTCCCCGAGCACATGGGGCTTTTATACAGAAAAGCACAAAACTTAGCTTACTTAGCTTACCTTTGAAGGCTCTGCACAGGTCAAACTCTGTATTTCATCATAAACTTGGTCTCAATCTGTCCATAAGGATCCAGCGAATAAAATCCAGTAAAACAATTTAGTCCAAAATACGTGTTATATCCATTACGAGTGTGATACGGCAGCATGCTTCTTTACACGAGGCTCCCTCCTTCCCCCCTCCCCTTCCCCTTCTCTCCTTCTCTCCTTCACTCCCATATGCAGCGCGGCTAAGCAGCTGCTAGCAGGAGCCGAGGCGAAGGATGAGCCCAAATGTCCTTCTGCGGCTCTCGTATTCAAAATGGCTGCCTCTATATGGGGAAGATCCCCCTTTTATGTGACTATATCTAAGTCCAAAAGAATACTTTGATTTCATGATGGAAGTGAAAAGGCTTGGAAAACAATGTATTTTTGAATGGGTATCTTCAATTTCAGTAATTAACAGGTAAAAATCTTACACACTGTCCCTTTAATGATTATAGTTTTAGTTTATATTTGTTTTGGGGTTTTTTTGTTTATTCATTCATTCACTCATTCATTCATCTTTTTTGTTTATGTTGTTTGTTTGTTTTTTAATCCAGCTGTACACTGATTAATATATAGGATTTAAGTGAATGGTTTAAAACTCTAGAAAGTACATTTTACCTTGTTAACAAGATAAGGTAGTCTTTTTTTTTTACTATCACTGTGTGCATGACCTAATCCCTTATCAGCTACTATGGGACTTGCCAGTTTTACAACTTATTTATGTTTGTAATGTAGCATGAACAATTATTTTATATATTTTTCTACATTTTTAAAGGTTGTATAGACGGTTTTCCAAGAAAGGAGAAATCCAGTGAATGTTGGTCCTCTTTAAAATGTTGCGCATGCATGAACCCCCCCACCCCCACAGCTCCTCCAGCCTCCTCCTTACACTAGAAATCATGTTTGTTTACAGCCACTGCGCGCTCAGAATCACTGTTGCTGCTGTAACTATACTGTACGTTTTCAAATGATAAGCAGAAGTTTCCTGTCCAGAAGTAATTTAGCGACCAATGCGTCAGTCTTTAGACCCTCTGCTTCAGTGCATGCCATCGCTGGAAGGAATCTCCAAGAATCACCTTAGTTTGGCTTTGCTCCTTTCCCCCTTCTCTTCTTCTTTCAGCGAGCTCAAAAACGGACTTTCTTTTGCGGCTAACTGTTAATGCATTCTTGTCTGCCATCACAACAAACTTTGTGCTAACTGTGAGGAAGCTACAGTTGGAAAAAGCAACTAAGAACCACTCCAATGGTTGAGTAAACAGCGTCTTGCGTCTGTGGAATGCGTGAGAGGTGTACGTAAACCACATAAACCCAGCGTGCCAGGAAGTCAGTTAGAAGCGTTGGGAGTTTGATTGACAACCTAACGAGGTAGCCTCATTATCTATTGGCTAAAGTTTAGCTGGCCCCATCATGTCCACAGTTGATGGATTTTCATTCTTTTGATCATCATAATTACAAGGCTACTGCATCTCAATAATGCTATCATTGACAATATGAAACAAAAAACCTTTAAGGATTGCCATTGCCAGAAGTACTATTGTTCTAGCATTATCCACTGATTGCAGTAGATTTTAATCTTCATCTGTCATGTACAAGTCGCACTAAAGTGAGACGACAGGCATTCCCTATCTGCCTGCCAGACAGAGTTCACTGTGAGCTGTCCAAGGACCACCATGGGAACTTCTGTGGAGGTTGGTGGGACTGTGGGAGAGCAGTGGTGTCTGGGGAACTTTTCTCATGTGAAAAGCCACTACTCTTTATATTGAAAAACACCAGCAAACTGAAGACTGCATTCACACTTGTGTTTTCCCCGTTAAGAAGAAGAAGTGACTTTATTGATCTCACACTGGAGAAATTCTTCTCTGCATTTTAACCCATCCTATATATATATATATATATATATATATATATATATATATATATATATATATATATATATATATATATATATATATATATTAGGAGCAGTGGGCAGCACACTTCTGCGCGCGGGGACCATCTCCATGATCTTCTTGCTTTGCTTCGGTCAGGACCTAAGCTGGAGGTACCTATGGTGCATGTTTTTTGGGTTGATGGGGGAAACCGGAGTGCCCGGAGAAAACCCACCGAGACACGGGGAGAACATGCAAACTCCACACAGAAAGGCCCAGGCGACCCGGGGATCGAACCCAGACCATGCATGCAAACTCCACACAGAACACACACAGAAAGGCCTGGGTGACCCGGGGATCAAACCTGGAACCTTCTTGCTGTGAAGCATGAGTGCTAGCCACTCAGCCACCGTGCCAAGTCTACCGTGCCGTGTAGATTTGGTTTGGTCCTGTTCTAGTTTTGTTTTGTCCTGTTCTAGGTTGGGTTTAGCTATACTTTTGATACGGTGTGTACACAGTATGAACATAAGTGCATCCATGATCTGCTAATGAAGTATGAAGTACTCCAAAGAAACACCCCTCTTGGGATTTTTTTTTTTTTTTTACAAATTCACAAAGCCAGGTTAATTAAAGACATCTTAATTCCCTCACACATAATCATGACAGTTCTGCAAGCTACCAAGGTAACATGATCTCATATTTTGGGTTGCTAACCGTGCTGCAAAGTACTTTTAAGCGTGTCTTCGCGTGGCTGACATCTCATCACTCCGTGCTATGAAATGGTCCTGAAGTTGAATGAGACTCAAACAAAAGCACACGGGGAATTAGCACACACGAGGCACATTTCCAGCAAGTGTTTATGTTCTTCTTAAAGCTTTTCTCTGGCAGAAGCGATTACACGAAACGTCTCCCTACTTATTTGTTTTCTCATCCCAATGCTTGGCTGCGGCGTTTATCCATTTTGACAAGCACATAATATGGCTTTTGCCGCTGTGAGGGAGGAAATGAGCTGCAATCGGGAGGCAGGCATAAAATATGGAAGTTAAAACAGAATCTAAGGGTTTTATCACTTTCCTTGCTCTCACTCCCTAAAGATGTGTTGAAAGATCACAATAATCCCCACCAAATGACATTACTCTCTTCTCTGTGAGTAGGTGGAAATGTGAAGCAGCCAAATTACTGAAGACACTCAAGGGTGTTGGGAACCATGCGATAAACACGTAAAGTTTGCAATGTAATTTGATTAAGTTAAAAAAGTATAAATATAGAGTCGGCACAACACTGCATGCTACATTTATTAGAAGATTTAACAGTTTTAAGATCATTTGAGAGTTTGGCTTAACAGGAGTGCAAAAAATTACTGCAAAATACAACAGTGAAGCATAGGCTTCAAAAGAGTGGTTTGCTATATATGTCCTTTTGTACTCTTATTCATAGTTATTTCTTGTTTCACTAAAGCACTACCACTATCAGTGTCACTGCTGCTACTACTACTACTACTACTACTACTACTACTACTACTACTACTACTACTACTTCTACTACTTCTACTACTACTGCATCTTACCACTTAAACAATATCTAAAAAATACTATTAAAAATAATAATTTGTGATTTCAGGTTAAAATTGACTTGAGTGAAATTACATTATACTATTTGCCAGGTCACTAAACATAAAAGAGAGAAATTGATGAAATGGTTACAGTAGGCTATATACTACAAATTATGCTTTTAAATTAAATAGTCGCTGCTGTTCCAAACACCTGATTAGATCTGGCACCTCATTTTACCTTTGAGAACTAAAGGTTTGGTCAAAGACTTTTTGCCAAGTAAAAGTTTCCAAGTTAATTTTTCCAAACTGAATTTAGTTCAGAAATAATACCAGCAACACTCAATTTGAAATAAATGTTTTACTTAAAAACACGCGCACTCACACATATACACGAGACTGTCTGAATCAGACTTGAAGACCAGTCCAAAAGACGTAATATAACTGAGTGGCCCTCTAACATTCTTTCTCAACTGCTTGAAAATGGAGCGTTTCAGAACATGGCCCTCTCCCTGCAGCAGCACAACCCCTTCAACAGCAGAGCCAAAGCTGCAGCAAAGTGCTTATTTCTACTCCATCAGGCGGGAGTCAGGGAGGCTGCTCTGAGTGCGCTCAGCTCACAAAATTGTGACCAAGATTTGCCCAAGACTTTTCAGACAGATTTTACTGATAGCAGCCTGTGGTCAGGTGTGAGCCCAATACAAAAGATTGCATTTTGTTTGACCTACCTACAGCATGCCTTGTGTCAAAATAATTCTGAATAGTTTTGCATGTGGAGCTAGCAATACAAGTAATAGTGGCCTATATTCAAGTTCATACAGAACAAATCATTTAAGCTCTCAAGATTGTAATATATAAATATAAATGATATTCACATGTAATGTGTTATGCAAAATGTGTAGTTCTTTTGTGTAAATAATTTGTAGATTAAAGCACAAATGTGTTCATGTCTTATAGGCCTGAATAGCCATAAAGGTGTTCCATATTACTCAAGCATTATGTTACTTCTATATCAAAAATAAAATTACATAGGCTTTCTCTCATCCATTTGTGTCAAATAATTGTTTAACAGTATATTTATTATGATCATATTAGCATTTATCATGCATTACTGTTATTGTGTCAGCCATGGCTGTGTGTTTGTCTATGCACTTCCCCCTGTGTGTCTGTGCCTGTGTGAAGTGCAGGATAATTAGCCACCTTATCAGCCCGGGACACAGGCAGTCTCCTCTCCACTGACAGGTCATGGAGCCCAGCACCAGCGGGAGGCTGCAGAGAAGGAGTGAGGGTGATAGGGCCATGTTAGGAGAAGAGACAAGGAGGACAGAGGGACCCAGCTATGGGTGAGAAGATGGGGGATGGAGAAGGAGAGAGGAGTGAGGAGGCTTGGAGATGGAGCACTTAAAAAGGAGGAGACAGCTAGGCCCCGCAAGGACAGAGCAGCTGCTGTGGCCTATCAACTCTTCCTCAAGACCTCGCCGCTCATTAGCATAAATTCAAATGACAAATGTGGCCCGCTTTGGCAAGAACTAATTAATTCACAAAGGGGGGGGGGGGGGGGCTGGAGTAAAAGAGTAAAAATTCAAATCATTCAATGCCATGGGGCAAGAGTGTTGAGTTACATTGTTTTACTTTACATGCTGATAAAAGGATCACTTCCAGCATGTTTTCTTTGTTTTATGTTTTTGTTGATAATCAAGAATAAAAAATATTTGGGAGTTTGAAGAGGCTCGATCTGATGTTGAGTGGAGAGGTTGATTAGCCCCATAGGTCGCGTTGTGCGCTTCATCACACACTTTGGACTCTTTGATTTATAACAAGGAACAATGAACCAAAAAAGATCGCTCAGCTCTGAAGTCCCGGAAAGTTGCACTGGGAGATGCAGGAAGGATAAGTGCTCCCCCCTGTGGTGAGTGTGTGTAACTCTCAGCTATCAGTCAACTTTCACATTCACACTAGAGCTGCTTATGAGATACATAGAAATCAATATTACCCCAGCTCTGGAGCACTGATGCTGACAAGACCTTATTTCTTAGTCCATTTTGATCAATTTAATCGTGAATTTTATATACATTTTATCATTTAGTTTTTCCCCATTTTCAAGTAGGGCAAAACAGATGGTATGCAATAAAAAGTCCAGTATGTTAACATGTAAAATGTAAATAATTATTCACCTATTTCCTATTACGATGCATATTACCACTACTTCTAATACCAACAGTTAAAGGCGCTCTGCTTGTCTCCATGGAAATACTTTGCCTACAGTGTACCACATTGATTAAACCTATCTATCACAAGGGAGACAAGCAGATTACAGCACTATGCTACATTACAATTCAGATCTGTGGAGAGTCGCCCTTTTCACAGAAGGAATTATTGTATATTTGAGCAATAGAGACACCAGTATTGAATAAATGCTATATGAATATGTTTAATTTTAGGCAAAGCAATAATATCTCCAGGTGGCGGACCCCTGCACCAGAAAAGTTGCGTAGTGCACCTCAAAGTATCAGCACGAATTACCGTTATTGCGTTCTGTAACTTCTGCAGTAAATAAAATGTTGTGGACCTCTGCTACACCTGTTTTTTGTTAACTCTCATTTTTCTTTGGTACACTTTACAGCTGCTCTTACTGACCGCAACATCTGTCCTCCATCTCAGCCAGGTGTAATTCCCACTGTAAATCCTGTATTTATGCTGCACCCGTAAGCCTGTCTTTTCCATCTCTTTCTTGTCTTTTCTCTCCACATCTCTATCACTCTCTCCACTCGTCCTCCTCGCCCAGTCAAAATCACACTATCGCGGGCCAGGTGTGACCGTTTTGCCTTTACCAAATCCCCTGTTTAACACTTGACAATGGCCGCCCTGGAGAGTTCCCAGCTAAGCCAGACTTCGTCTTCTTCTCATTGCACCATAATTACATAAAAACAGAACATGTTGTGCGCTGAGACGACTATTTATACATTCACAACAAGAGCCAGTTCCTCTGCTTCCAATGAACATCTAAGCCATTTGTGTGAGCGCGAGACAGTGAATGGTTGAAAACTGGCAATGGCGATGCGATTCTCCAGGTGGCACATCGGGGGCCCCTATAGCTGCTTCTGCCCATTACCAATTATACGCCCAGACTGCCACCACACCTGTGAAATACATTATACTTTGACCAAAAAGT
Organism: Paratrypauchen microcephalus; assembly: GCA_036785185.1. Taxonomy (NCBI): domain Eukaryota; kingdom Metazoa; phylum Chordata; class Actinopteri; order Gobiiformes; family Gobiidae; genus Paratrypauchen; species Paratrypauchen microcephalus. The sequence goes on along the minus strand of JAVJIX010000081.1, from coordinate 2,762,938 downwards.
GGCCACTAGTCTTTTCGTCTGACTGTGGATGACAGCTAAAACGATTCAAAAGCAACGCCATGACCAAAAGGGGTCATTCAGGCAAAAGCCGCAACTATTATAGACCTACGACTATTCATATCTTTCAATGGGACCATCTGAATTTCCATAGTAGCCTCTATGTAATATGATTGCCCTCAAATTTAAAAATACAGAAATGGTCTTTGTTAGAAATATCTCATAATGATGCAATGTTCCAGGGCTCTAAAAGGCAATTACAGGCCCAGACATTTATTTATTTGTTTTTTAGCATTGCTGCCATGACGACAACGTGTTCCTCATTCACATATGATCATGGAGTATGGAGTAGAGTTTTATTTTTACATCTACGGTAGCAAGGTACATCTACTATATGCTGGTGCAAGTAAAAAATATAAGAAGACATGTGAGACGACCTTTAGGAAGAGAAAGGCATCGCGCTCACAGGTGTCTTATGCCATTTTTAGGTATTATTTTTACGTGTGACATCTTAACAGTTACTGAAATGATTAATGATCAAAGGAGAAGTTCAATTTGTCAACTGGACAAAGTTTGTTTGGTTGAAAACGTTTCGCCGCTCATCCGAGAGGCTTCGTCAGCTCTGGCCCTCATGCTGGTTCGACCCTGTTTATATCTAGCTGCAAGGGAGGAGCTATCTACCCTGAACAAAGCTCTGAACCTATCCCCGCTACTCTCTTTAGCAGGTAGCTAGCTCCTCCCTTGCAGCTAGATATAAACAGGGTCGAACCAGCATGAGGGCCAGAGCTGACGAAGCCTCTCGGATGAGCGGCGAAACGTTTTCAACCAAACAAACTTTGTCCAGTTGACAAATTGAACTTCTCCTTTGATCATGGATTCTACCTGGACGACTGAGGGACTTTTCATGAAATGATTAATCTAAAAAAAAGTCAGTCAAAAAGTCAGTTGTGAGTCATTGTTTAAAAGTAAAACTAAGTTGTAAAAAAATTTTCGTAATAGTTTAATGTTAGACAAATTGAGTCGTGTGGTTTCTTGATAAGGCCCTATCGAGGCAAAGGAAGAGAAATTATTAAATGGCATAGTTTTCAAGACAACAACAGTATATTCTATAATTTAAAGTAAGAAAAAAAAATCAGGCTACACGCAGTAAAGTATTAGCAAGTAATTTTGAAAGTCCAGGTATAAAGACTTCATTGGCCGTTTGATGCACACGCGGTGTAAAAAAGTGGAAGGGGGGAGTATGAATCCTGAGAGGAAATGGTTTCATGGCTGAGCTGTCTGTTTGTGTTAGTGTCTCTGAAATGGGCATCGTCTGCTAGCGCTCTGACATGGTGCTACTCTGGCCGTTGGCACACATCCATCCCTTCAGACTGACCCCCACACATACATGGTGGATTTCCATGCTTTTGGGGGACAGTACACTGACTTGCATTAAATTAATCGGAACAGATCCTAACTACTGACATTTCCCCCAATTCCAAATAAAATATTATCATTTAGAGCATTTATTTGCAGAAAATGACAAATGGTCAAAATAACAAAAAAAGATACATGTTTTCAGACCTCAAACAATGCAAAGAAACAAGATCAAATTCATTTTAAAACAACAGAATACTAAGAAGAGCTCAGAAATCAATATTTGGTGCAATAACCCTTATTTTTAATCACAGCTTTCATGCGTCTTGGCATGCTCTCCACAAGTCTTTCACATTGTTCTTGGGTGACTTTATTCCACTCCTGGTGCAAGAACTGAAGTAGCTCAGCTTTGTGTTTGTGTTGGAATTCAACAGACGCTGGAATGGAATGGCTGTAATACATGTAGAGATGCTGATTTCAGAAAAAAATGCAGTGGTCTGTTATTTTTTTTCCAGAGCTGTATACTCATGCTTCATCTGTATACCTGTATAAAGGCTCAGAGACAAGCATGGTGCTTTTCCCTCGCCTCCCTGCGACCTCCCCGCTGTGCCCGACACAGCACCCATGATCGTGTGGCTGGCGGCCCGTTAGCTGTCAGGACGACGGGACATAAGGAGAGTGACAGTTGACGCTAGCAGACAGGATCAAACATGTCAGCCTCAAACAAAGAAACAAAGACGTGACTAAAAGACGTTACTAAAGTTTTCTTTCTAATAATGAGCAGTTTGCCATGAATGTTTGGATTTTGGTGAACATATTTCTGAATGTATAAGCTGGGATACAAGTGGGACAAATTAAGACTGAAATGAACTTATCTTTGTTTTGAAAAATTGCCAAAAAAAAAAAAAAATTCCCATTTGGTTACCATCTCCTATAAGTATTATGAATGGCAATCATATATAGTGGATTTTATCAAGAAAGGGTGAAATGAAAAATTGCCAAAAAAAAAAAAAAATTCCCATTTGGTTACCATCTCCTATAAGTATTATGAATGGCAATCATATATAGTGGATTTTATCAAGAAAGGGTGAAATCATAGTTTGTTAGCAGTAAAATAGATTTGGTTTTTGAAACTATTAAAATTCTAATACTCTTCAAATATTTTAAAACACATTGTTTCATTTACATAAGTCTATAGAGGAAAGGTGCTTTGTGTCTTCCGCCTTCTCCCTTACATTTTTTTATGCACTAGGTCTTTTATGCTCTTCCTATGCTCTTCCTTTTCTTATTTACCTATTATTATTATTATTACTTATCTTGTCTGTATGCACTTTTTTGTTCTAACTTTCTTTTGCACTTAACTGCCTGGAGCTAATATGGCAAGTGAATTTCTCCTGTGCGAGATCAATAAAGTCTTATCATATCTTATCTTAACACAGTGTGATAATATATATTTAATGCATGCTCTGTTGACAATACTGTATATCCAATACAATACAATCCGATATCCAATGCCAGACGTAAATTCTATAACTTTGTTTGCAGTTTTAGAGCATTTTACACTACCTTGCATTATTTTCGATCGATAGGCTTATAACTTTTAAAGAATTTGAACATACACATCCAAAAAAGTTGATGAAAACTTTGGCATGGTCAGTGCTAAGTTTCTTAAAGTTTTTGACGTGAGTGGTACAGGTGTTAAAATTAGAGTTGGACACGAAAGTGCAAGATTACTATAGTAATCCTGTTCTGTCGTCTAGGTGACAAGACACTGACAGTTAAAGCATACACACACACACACACACACCTAGAGGACACAGTGAAGGCCTTGCGGACATTGCACAGCCTGTCCAGCCCTGTCCAGTTGTGCTGTGCTGGCCGACCACACATCCTCATTCAGGCTCTTTATTGTTCCTTCCACTGCAGTAATGGAAAGAGAGTCAGTGTGGTAAAGAGGTGAGGGGTGTGTGCGTGCCTGTGTGTGTATATGTGTGTATGTGTGTATGAAGGGGAAGAGCTGGCCAAAGACTCTGAAAAGGCCTCAACAGTCCTTATATTGCTGCCATCCCTCTCCCCTCACACTCACATGGGCCTAATTGCGAGCATACCACCTTTTCTTTCGCTCCTCTTCTTTCCCCTCTGTCTCTGGGCTGTCTGCATTTGACACACACAAATATACCATTACCAGGGAGTTCGGCAAGCCACACTTTAGTGCAAACACAGTGCCGCCTATGCCCCCTACCCCTCCCTCTCTCTCTCTCTTCCCTCCCTCAGCTCAAATGGGAGGAAATCCTGGACATGTCAAGCACATTCAGGGAAAATACTTGAGGTTTTAGAGAAATTGGGATCACCTCATCCCCAAGTAACGTGATGCTAGTTATATTAACAAATAAAAGGGGGCCCACATGGAAGCTATTGGCAGATTAGTACACGCACATACACATGAAAGGACACAGAGGCGGGTTGATAATGAGAGCGCACGTGACGTTTTTATGTTGTTATTCTTCTGTGTGGCTTAGCTAATAGGACTGGGGTTTTATCCACAAATGTACGATTGGGTTTGGGGGTATTGTTACAGCCTAAACACGTTTGTCTGGTCTTTTTGGACTTGAATTATAGTATCAACTCCGCACTTGGCAGGTAGAGTTTAGGGGTTGGTTAGCAGGCAGGATTTATTTAGTTTAAATGTCCACAGCTGCTAAACTGACAAGGAGAGGAAATGGTGTGCAAAAGCAGAGAGGAAAGCAGAATAGCCTGTTTCTAAAAGGAATAATGGAGCAGGGAGACGTGCACTTGAGTATTGCTTTTACCAGTTAGATTTCAACAATAATTTACATACAATTTACTGTATTTCATCTTACAGTATTGCATAATACCTTAATTTCTATGGTTTGTATTAAATATTCATGTTTCAGCTAAACATTTTGATGAACAAGTGAAACATTGTTATTGTTTTATTCAAAAACTACTTCAATGTCAGTACTTTAAAGGTGCCCTGTGAAACATTTTGATGAAGGGTTAGCCACTGATTTGTTTTCATGGAGATGCTATTGCTTTGCCTGGAATGTACCACAGTCTCCATGGACAAAAGAAGGTAGTACCACCAGGCCAAGTTACAAGTCAGATATGTAGAGAGGTGACCCTGCTTACAGTAACAATGCATGCCTGCCAAGTTGCTAGTATGCTGAACAACACCTACTTTCATTTACTGTGCTTTACAAAATGTACCATTAAGGTATTTATTTCAGAACTTTTCTGTACTATTGTTTTTTTGTTGTTGTTTTTTTTTTTATATAACAACACATCATAATTGTTTGACAGTAACCCCTATAAACTCGAACAGACAGATGCTAGACAGATGTGGTGTCCTGGTCGGGCCGATGCCAGGCTGCGTGAAGGTCTGTCTCCTGTGTTGTTGCAGTCTGTGTAATCATCATATTAATTATTAGCAGTTTGCTCTCCATCATTCCCTCTCCCCTGGGAGCAGCGCTGTGCAGAGGTTGCCAAGGGCTGGCTCTGGGTGTCTCTTCCACTATAAATCTGTAGACTTAACATCACTATTCCACAGAAGTCTTTGCAGTACTTTAAAAATAGGTTAGGATAAATATTGCATGTTTAGGTTACACATAATGTTTTTTCTTCGTTTGTTTCAAATGTTTTGAAGCTCCTCCTTATAGGTGTGGTAGATGTGTTCTTTTGACCTTGGCAGTAACAGCATTGATTTATGGCTACCCATAAGTGTTTACTGTTTGTTTTACCTTTTGGGGCCATTGCCTTCATAGAAATGTTAAAGGGTACATATTATGCAAAACTGACTTTTATGAGCTTTTAACTGTGTCATAACAGTTATCATCATTAGCTTATCATCATTAGCTTACTCAGTTGTATTTTAATAGTTCTGCTTGGTTCAACATTTGAGGCTTGAGTACTATTTAGTTATAACATATATATATATATATATATATATATATATATATATATATATATATATATATATATATATATATATATATATATATATATATATATATATATATATACATACATATATATACATACATATATATATATATATATACTACAATCTATGTATGTTATAGTTTAATATTAAATATCCCCTAAACATAATTGTGTGAATTATCATGGAGGTGGTTTAAATTATACTTCATTTTCGTTTAAAGTATATTTTTAAGCTGTTATTTACTGTGACTATACCATTAACTGCCTGGAAACATTTAGTTGAGCCAAGGAGTAAACAATGCGTCCCTGTGGGGGTAGCCTAAATGCTGTGAGAATAGATGTCACACATTATCCCGCTAAATGTCCTTGGGCTATACCATGAATTAGACACATCTCCATGTACTTTTCATAGACAGCCAGCAAAGCAGCAGCAGCATATCTGTAGTTTTGTAAAGTGCATGATATTTTTTCAAATTTATGACTGGCACTGCTCCCAAATAAAGAGATGTGAAATGAAATGTCTGGGGGAAAGTTGGAGCATCTGGGAGTGATTGAGAGTCCACAGGGTGGAAGCAGGAGCACCAAAAGCCTTGTCTGCACGAGCTTAGAGTCATTTACCTTTACAAACTGACTGATGGCTTCTGAAAACAATTAGGTCCTCAGCTCAAAGTAATCCTGACAGCGTGTCTCTATTGTGGAAGTAATAGTTGCTACTGGTGTTTATAAAATACAAGCTAACCGTCTGTTTATGAAATACAAGCTAACCGTGTCAACATTTAAAGTCATTTAGTGGATTGAGAGCAATTTAGAAAATCAGTAGATTAAGGCCCTTTATCCTTCATTGATCTTGGATGGTTTCAGCGCTTTTCAGCGTCTGCCATAGCTTCTGTCATGCTTCCAATTTCTTTCATTTTCAATAAGAGTCAAAAACCCAGAAAATATAATTTTAGTAAAATACATTTACTGTGAATTTACTGGATGGAAACATAAATGACTGATGTAGACCAAAAACAATATGCCTGGAGAAGAGTGTATTTCTTCTGGAACAAGGCCTGTTTAACAAAAGTCACTTGTGCTTTTAGAGACACAACATTATTTCAAAGTCTAGGAATGCCATTTGAAGAGGAGGTAGGGATTAAACCAAGGAAGAATTAAAGTATGCATTTTTTTGTTTTCATCTTTGCAATCAGAAAAATAAAGCATTTTAGAGCAAGTCTGTTGCATTAATTAACAACTACTACTTTTCCCCCGTGGTTTCTGAGCACTTTGAAGATTCCTTCACAATAGAACCAAAGACTCCACCATTTACCAGCCGAGGAAGAGAAAGATCCCTGTGATCGGATCACAATGCCACATGTTAGCTGATTGCAGGCACAAAATTTGTATGGTAAAAGCAAGCAAAAAGCCCTTGGGATTCATGACAGGAAAAATCCCAAAGAGAAAGCGCTGCCAATAGTCTCCTGTATGACTGCTCAGATTTGTCCTTTACTTTCTTGCTTTAAGACAGAGAGATGTTCTAATCCTTGGCTCATTGTTTCTGGCCGAGAGAAGCTGCAGAGGAGTGGGATCTTTGCCAAAGAGGCCCATAGAAGTTAATAGGTTCTTTCTATGCTGACAGTGAAATCTTGGCTCGTGTCATTATGATCTTCCAAGGCTTTATCTACTGTACTGGTTTTGACGATAATCTTTAAAGAGAAAAATGTGTATAGGACAATGTCGGGCAGCAGGGAGATGTCTAAAAGCAATGGTTTAACCAGGACTTACAGCAGATGGAATTATAACTTATCTAAAGCTGATTTGTCTCCCAGCACTAAACACAATGAAGGAAATGAGATTCATGTTTTGATACACAGTTTACACATCGCATGCCATCACCACCGCACATTACTTGATTTATCCGATTAAAAAAACACTGTCAGTATTATCAAGTTGAAAGAGACTTTTTTCCCTGTGTGGGTCCTCCGTAATGCGCAGATGTTAACAAAAACGTTATTTAAGGGAAAGACAGGTGCTTTTGAGCTATTTTGGGAACAATGATGCATGCCTGCTGCTAAATCATCATAAGGCAATACCGCTGTGGATACTGTAAAATGTTGAGGTGGAGATGGCAGAGTTGGGGCATAAAAAGAAATGTTTTAGACAACATCAAACCCCAAAGAGAGACTCACAACCTTCTTCACTGGCTCTCCTCACGTCTTCTTTCCTTTTGCCAAGTGCCAAGAAAGAAAACTAGACGCATTTCCACTCAAAACTTGCCCACAGGTGCTTGCGAGCTTGCCGAGATAAGTCAGGGTTACACAAGAATGCTGAGAAAGAATTTTGTGGGCTCTGTAAAACTGACACCTCTCCCAAACATGTAATTAATCACCAAAGTTGTGGCAAACTATTAGTTAGAAGATGACAGGCAGGGGTTGGGAAGTGGCAAGGAGAAAAAGGTTGATTCACAAACGTGGGCTAAGAATAGTGTGCGTGCATGAGCTTGTGTGTGTTTGTGTGTGTTTGTGTGTGTTTGCATGTGTGTGTGTGTGTGTGTGTTTGTGTGTGTGTGTGTGTGTGTCCATGCATCTTCTCCACTGATCACAGGCTCCAGAAGAGAAACACAGCCATTGGGCCCAGAGCTCTGAGCAGCCAGGTCGGATTAGGTTAGTGTCATTTGGCCTGGGTGCTGATAACACTACATACAATGAGTGGCACTTCCCTAGCGCCACTTCACCCCGGCTATCCCACACTTGTCACTCAGATAGGCTGTCAGATAGTTAAAAAGGAGATAGCAAAGGATAGCTGGTCATATACAGTTAGTTACAGGAGCTGTGTAGAAAATCTATGTAGGTATGATTTGACTTTTTTTTAAAAAATCAAAGTAGCTCACAAAATAAAATATAAACATACAGCTCTGGAAAATAAATAAGAGACCACTGCAAAATTATCAGTTTTTCTGATTTTACTACTTATAGGTATGTGTTTGGGCATTTTTGTTTGAGTCTATAAACTACTGACAACATTTCCCCCAAATTCCAAATAAAATATTATCGTTTAGAGCATTTATTTGCAGAAAATGACAAATGGTCAAAATAACAAAAAAGATACATGTTTTCAGACCACAAACAATGCAAAGAAACAAGATCAAATTCATTTTAAAACAACATAATACTAATGTTTACACTTAAGAAGAGTTCAGAAATCAATATTTGGTGCAATAACTCTTATTTTTAATCACAGCTTTCATGTGTCTTGGCATGCTCTCCACAAGTCTTTCACATTGTTCTTAGGTGACTTTATTCCACTCCTGGTGCAAGAACTGAAGTAGCTCAGCTTTGTGTTTGTGTTGGAATTCAACAGACGCTGGAATGGAATGGCTGTAATACATGTAGAGATGCTGATTTCAGGAAAAAAATGCAGAGGTCTCTTATTTTTTTCCAGAGCTGTAGATAACAAAGAGCAAATGAAAGGAAAATATGTTTCAAAACTAAATAATTGGCTAAACTAAATAGGAAAAACAGGAGCAGAACAAATAAACAAATGTGTCAAATATTAAATATGATGTAAATCATAAATATATATTAAACTCATGTATGCTTAATGAAATTTTGTTGAACTTTTTGGTCTTTTTTGACAAATTATTTTATTTCAATATAATTTTCTGCTTTATTGAAGTAAGTGATTTGCTTTATGTAAGTTTGTTCAAGTATGTCTTATATATCTTATCATGCTTTTTGAGGGGGAAATGTTTCTGCCATTTTAAATGTAATCAACAGCCATTAAACAATATTGACTTTGTATTGTCCATTATTATTATAGTTAAAACTTGGGAACAGTATTTGAGATATAATGATTATTTTGTATTTTCCAATACATTTTTGTCTGGCCAAGGACATCAAAAATCTGACACCTTTACCATTTGTAAATATCAATCATAATAATATGGCTGTCACAATTACTTTTAAGACTTTTAAGACAGAAAAGACTACACTTGTCTACTCTACTACCCCATACTTAATCTCTACTCTGCTATTACTAGTACCTTAACATTCAATGCCATGTGCAACGAAATACATCTATGGACTCTTACTCAAAATTGCACTTTCTTGAGTACAAACCCAAACATGATTTCACAAGTGTCTTTACTACAGTAAGATGTGAATGTGGCTAAGGATGGGGATCACTTAAAGTACAGCCTGCAGATGGAAGGGACTGACACGTTATCACTCTTCCTAATCGGAGCAGACAAGATACCAGTGGTGTTGTGGGGATGACCATGGGACCGAGGCTTTGGCAACTTGGGTATAGGGGGCACAACTGTCTAAACCAATTTCACTCCAGACTTTGCCTTAACCCATGCTATCCTACCTTATACCTTACTTTAAACAATAGATCAAAACTTGCCCCCTTTCTATTTTGGAAATCCCTCTAAAATACACAAGCAGATTTAAGCCGTTTCATGCTCTTCTGCCCTCATTCCAATTACTGTTTTATAAAAGGCTCATCACCTTTTCACACAAATCATCTGCGATTAATGTCCTGGAATAATATGGGCAAAGCTTCTCCTGGACAGATTTACTGAGTATGTCAGCATGCATCGGTTCAGCTTGGATCGAACTACGTCAAACCCTTATACCTCTCCAGTTCAGCTGCCAAACACCCAAACTGAACTGGCACCACCAAAGCATCCCCCCAAATGCTAAAGGTGTATGCTTAAGAAATATTAATGTCATATTTAATCAATCAAATTTCCTTGGAAGAAAATCCTGTTTGAGGTGTAGCAGCATTAGCAGTTTTTAGCCTTGGTGAAGTCTGGATATCCCAACAATGCACCTTCTATCTGCCTATTTTGCCTTTAGTCCCATAGAAGGCCCTTAGCTGTGGGGCTAGTGTGAGCAAAGGCAATGTCGCCACCTGTAGGTACATACAAGGCACTGCAATTGACAAACACCTTTTAGGCTTTTTAATTTTTGTGAAAAATATGGAATGCTTTTCTGTCATAGTAATGTTATAATAATCATAATATGTGGATAGAAATTAGCAATGTGTGTTATGCTTCATATGAGAATACATCAATTCATTTACCCAATAAAGATGTTGTAACCCAGGTTATCAGGCAAACCAATAACATCCATTGTGATGAAAAGCAAGAAGACTTCAGTAGCAAAAATGGATATCTCATTTTTGAAAAATTGCCAAAAAATGTTTTTCTTTTTGTTACCAATTTCTAAAATGAATTGCAATGACAATGTAATGTACAGTGGATTTTATATTACAGCTCTGGGAAAAAATAAGAGACCACTGCATTTTTTTTCCTGAAATCAGCATCCCTACATGTATTACAGCTATTCCATTCCAGCGTCTGTTGAATTCCAACACAAACACAAAGCTGGGCTACTTCAGTTCTTGCACCAGGAATGGAATAAAGTCACCCAAGAACAATTACAATAAACAATATAGCTGCAAGCAGCAATGTGGGGCCAAGCAGTGACCCAGCCTAATTTTATGACATGCGTTAGATCAGTCTTCGCCCAAGGATCCCAGGGATACCAAGTTTTTCAAAATCGGACTTACGGTTCAAAAGTTACAAGGAGAAATGTCCCTCAAATTTGGACCTGTTGGTGGCGCTAGAGGGTTTGAGCTGGGGCCCTGTAATTTTTTGTGGGGAATCCTGGGACAGACTTGCCTGAAAGAATCCATGACTCATCGCTGTACCAGCGGCGAGTCTGGTAACGCTTAGTCCAGAATGCGCTGCTGTTGCGCTTAGACAGACAGCTAAGTGAACCAATCAGAGAACAGTTAACGGACAGCGACGTGAACCAAGCCAGTAGGAAGCAATGCAAAAACATCTTTTTTGAAAAGAAAGGCCTCTAGAGCTGTCCGCTGCTGTGGTTTTAAGGAATCGATGTGTTTTAGGTCATTTAAGACCAATTTTACAGCTGAATGGAAGGGACGTTGCGGGCAAAGGCGGGTGCACTGACGTCACCATCTTTGAACGAATCAGAATCGCGGAGTCCGTTAACCGGAGGAGCGAGGGTGGAGCGAGGGTGTCCAAATGGTATCGCGCTGTATAGGAAATACAGAGAGATATCATTTGGCTGGCCAGGTAAGGGACAGACTAGAATACGTGTGAAAAGTTTGAAAAATAATCCTATGAAGGGTTCCCGAGATATGAGTTCACTTCTGTTTGGCCACTTTTAGGACGCATTTGATTGGCTGTCACGACAAAACGATAAGAGATATCAAGAAATCCAAGGATATTTCTGATGAGGTTCAGTCCAAAGATGCTATGTACCAAATTTGAGCAGAATTGGTCCAAAATTGAGGGAGGAGAAGCATTTTGAGTGTTTTTCATAAAATTCAAAATGGCGGAAAATCTACCCGGCGGAAAATGACGTCACAGAATGCGTTGGATTTGTCTTGCCCCAAGGAGTCCAGAGAGGTAAAGTTTTGGAAAATCGGACGTACGATTCAAAACTTACAAGCCAAAATGTACCTGCAACTTTGACCTGCTGGTGGCGCTAGAGGGTTGGGGGCCTATAAATTGCTGTGGGTAATGAGGAGACTGGCTGGAATGTGCATGCAAAACTTTTTACCAGACGGTTCAAGGGGTTGCAATAGACTCCCAGAGGCGGAAGAATATTTTATAATACTGTAATAAGAATCAGTAGAAACACTATAGGTGCCTACGCAGCTTAGTGCTGCTTTGCTCCAATTAGTATTATGTTGTTTTAAAATGAATTTGATCTTGTTTCTTTGCATTGTTTGAGGTCTGAAAACATGGATCTTTTTTGTTATTTGTAATTTTCTGCAAATAAATGCTCTTTTTATTTGGAATATGGGAGAAATGTTGTCAGTAGTTTATAGACTCAAACATTTTTTTTGTCTAAACACATACCTATAAGTAGTAAAATCAGAAAAACTGATAATTTTGCAGTGGTCTCTTTTTTTTTTCCAGAGCTGTATATATTTTGGTAGAAGTAAAATAGATGTGTCTTTTGAAAATGTGAATATACTAAAAACTACAAGGCTCTGAAGACTTTTTCAAATGACCCTCCAACAGATATGCATATATGACATACAAACTAGAAAATTCTATTCTAACTCAAAATAAAATGTAATCATTCACATTCAAATGTTCATTCTCTACTTTTTGACCAAAGTTTCACTGCCAATCTGCAAGACACATCCATCCTCCAAACAGGTCACATGCAGTAAAATGCAATAACTAAAATCACCGTGGTACAGTAGACAAACTTTTAATAAAAGTATTATCAGGTGCAGTACATTTGGAGCTTTAGAAAGACATTCAAGAGTGGAATAGTATAAGTAAGCTTTTGTGTTTCTATACATTCTTATATACAGTGTAGTTTAAGAGGATAATACAGAGCTTAGTGAATTGAATGTACAAGGCAAGGCAAATTAATGTGGTAATGAAAGAGTATTATGAAAAAGACCCTCCATAATAAAGAGACATATATAAAAACAACACAGTGCTTCTTTATGTGATGTTGTGGTTAAATTAAAATGTCGTAAACAAATAAAGTTCTACAAAATGTCTCAGGGTAATAAGATGACATCCAATATGTGATTAGGCATACCAACCAAGAGAGCAGTAATTTAGATATAAAATACACACTGCAAATTAGGAGTAGGAAGTAATGCTTGCTATGTGAAAAAAAAAATGTTTCTGATTATTTGTCATCCGCTTGTTCCCCCTTTCTATCATTTTGAGCGTATCGCAACAATAAGTTATTTTGGTTCAAAAGGAAAAGGTCTTATACAAAACAAATGAGGCTGGCTTCACGCTGAGATAAAACAACATTGAAAGTTTCACGCAACAGAAAGTAGTTTTAGTGAGAGGATGAAGTATAAGAGCAATTTCCTGAGCGTCTATATACGGGCGTGTCACAGAATCATTGCGGTGATATGGTCTCGACGTAATTGGCTGGGAACAAGCCTTGACGGCCATCTTGGCTCCAACCTCTCCACCAGCCTTTGTCCACAGCCTCCACGTTCCTAATGATGTCGCCCAGTTCAAAGGAGAGCTCTGATTCGTCCTCTATATAAAAGACCACAAAATAACATGGTGAAGACCGGTTAATCATACCTCCTGGTACACGGAAGTACAGTACAATAAGCACTTACGGCATGCACAATTATACTCTGAAATTGCCGCTGCTTACCTGCTTGATAGTCATACAGCGCTCGGACACACATTTGTGGCTCGGCTAAAACCTATGGAAAAAGTAAGAAGTGGAAGTGAAAATGGCTGTAATCACCAATGGTCTTTATGTCTTTCTTTACAATAAATTCGCTACTTCAAGAACAGAAAAGGTTTATACACAGGTCAGACCAACAGCCTATGCATCCACATCTGGGTAACCATAGTTTGAACTCTGATGATGTTTTGTTTTGTACTGAACTACGATTGCGTGTTGTAAAAACTTTCTGTTTGATAATGCACTGGATATGAACCTGCACTGCAAAAAAGCTTGTCCAAAATTGAATATACAGTGGTACCTCACCTTACGAAATTAATTCGTTCCAGAAGTGGTTTCGTAACGTGAAAAATTCGTGAGTTGAGTAGCTATTTCAATGGAAAAAGCCTGATTCGTTCCAAGGCCCCGATCCAAGTTTTTTTTTTTTAATAGTGTAACTTTTTTTTATAGTGTAACGTTGTGTTCTGCGTCCTGCGTCCTTTTCTCACATTAGTCTCTCGTTTAAACACTCAAATTTTCATAGATTTTCAACAAAATTATTAATAGTGAAGCGTGTGGGGGGAAGGGGGAGGGGGGAGAAGAGAACGCTCTGACACGTGTCCCGGCGCGGTTTTAGTGGTTTAGTCCTGGTTTAGTCCTGGTTTAGTCCTGGTTTAGACCTTGGTCTAGACCTGGTTTAGACCTTGGTCTAGACCTGCTGTCAGCTCCGCGCCGGAACCAGGAAATAGACCCACGCGCGGCGCTTTAATCCACCTGGGCTAGTCCTGGTTTAGTCCTGGTTTAGTCCTGGTTTAGACCTTGGTCTAGACCTGGTTTAGACCTTGGTCTGGACCTGCTGTCAGCTCCGCGCCGGGTCCGCGCCGGGACACGTGTCAGAGCGTACTCTTCTCCCCCCTCCTCCTTCCCCCCACACGCTTCACTATTAATAATTTTGTTGAAAATCTATGAAAATGTGAGTGTTTAAACGAGAGACAAATGTGAGAAAAGTTTAAATCCAGTCTGAGAAAAGCGTATAATGTGTGACTGAGCGCGCATTATTTGAATTTTTGAGATTTCGCGTTTCGTAACTTGAAATTTCATTCGTATCTAGAGACAAAAATTTACCGTGAAGGCGTTTCGTAACTTGAAATTTTCGTTTGTTGGGTCATTCGTAAGGTGAGGTACCACTGTATAAACACTTAAATCTATCAGAAAATGACTTAAAAGTAGCGAAATTATCCGTCCATGCAGCAAGATAATTTTACTTGACAAGTTATCTTAAAATAAACTCCATCTACACTAGAATTAACCAGATTCTGAACTAGTAAGTTGTTCTGAACTAGTAGTAGTAATAAATCTGAAAACAAGATTAATAATCTGATAAGAGTTTGAAAATGTTGGCCAGATCAGAGAAATTTGCAGTGTGTGAAATGATTTCAGAGGGTCTCCAGATGATATGTTGGAAAAATGTCTTAAACAAGGCCTGGCAAACATTCAAGGTAAATGTAGAGTGCTGTTTATCGGACTATCAAATGAATTTACACAGGCTTACTGTATGTCCTAAAATAAAACCAAATACTACACTTAAAGGCAAATTAACGTTTTTTTACAATCTGAGCCTTCTTTCGGCAATAAAACAAGTAGTTTTACTCACCCATAGCATTTTTCTGTCAATTTGAGCAGTATCGCAGAACTTATGTTGAGCCGTTCTGTTCTAGTAATGATCCCGTATCTTTTAACATGGTGCTGTATCATTTGCTCGGGGCATTACTTTGCGGTGTCCAAATAACACGAACTTTAGCACTTTTCAAATCATAGAAGCCCGATGTCTTAATGTAAGATATCGTTTGAAGCAAAAGTGGCCTGTAATCTGAGATTTAGCCATAGTTTCGAGTAGATGAGGACGCCAGTGCGCATGCGCGGACTGTGCTATCAGCTCCCGGGACCCAAACATGAAACGCAAAGCTGAAAACTATGGATAAATCTCGGATTAACAGGCCACTTTTGCTTCAAACGATATCTTACATTAAGACATCGGGCTTCTATGATTTGAAAAGTGCTAAAGTTCGTGTTATTTGAAGACCGCAAAGTAATGCCCCGAATACAAATGCTAACGGATACGCTACAACATAACTTTCTTCAAACAGCTCCAAATGACACGAACGTGATATGGGTGAGTCAAACGACTTGTTTTATTACCGAAAGAAGGCTCAGATTGTAAAATAACGCTACTTTTCCTTTAACATTTTGCACATAGCCTATTTTTGCCAGTGGTTGTTATTATGAGGTCACAACTGAAAAAGGATAAAAATTATTGTAATGGTGTCCATCCCCAGAAAAGCCATAAGGTTTGGGTCATTGTTATGCTATTTTTTTTTTACTCTTGGTAGATTTCAGATGATATTAAAGAATGTGATAATGTGAAACCTGCTGATGGGTGGTAGAAGGCGTATTTTTTATATTCATGGTGCTGTATTTTATGATAGACCACCAAATTATGGAACAAATATTAGAATAAATTGTTTAGTTTCATAGTTTCACTACACCACACCAAAAATCTGCAGATTAACAGTTTCAATGTCACCTGCCTCAATTTCTTTCCAACTTTTTAGGTCTAGAGAATGCAGTGATGTAATCTGAAACCCAACAATACCTCTTCTCCATTCTCTGACATTGTGATATATTTTTGGATACAAACATCGTCTTCATCCTCCTCCTCCTCCTCCTGCACATTGCAGTACACTGCGAGCTCAGGACTGTCCAATTCAGGATCAGATGGACTTAAAGAGTGATCTGAAAAAAATATGTTTTTTTTTTGTTTTGTTTTGTTTTGTTTTTTTAGAATTCATGTGATATTGGACATTTTGCAACCCGCTTGCCAACTGTATATCTAACCTGTTCCGTTGTGCTCCCGTGAGTTTCCATTTGTGATCACGTCGATTCCCAGATCTGGTGTCACGCATTTGA
The DNA here is from genome assembly GCA_036785185.1 of Paratrypauchen microcephalus. Classification (NCBI taxonomy): domain Eukaryota; kingdom Metazoa; phylum Chordata; class Actinopteri; order Gobiiformes; family Gobiidae; genus Paratrypauchen; species Paratrypauchen microcephalus. The sequence continues at coordinate 2,746,478 of JAVJIX010000081.1, read as the reverse complement.
TTTCCAGGCTCTCCTCAGATATGGGCTCTAGACAAAAAAAAATGACATCATGCAAAAATGACTTCAGTGTAATTAAAAAGTCATTCATTCTCTTCCGCTTTTTCCATTTTCTGGGTCGCGGGGGCAGCAGTCCAAGCAGTGTTCTGCTGCCCAGAACACAATGCACCAGCCCCCATGAATCCTTCCGCGGGTGGTGGGTCCACAGGAGGACGGCTCACGTCACAACAGGCCTTGATGTACTTCTGGGGGCTACCAGTGTCCACTGGCACTGGGGGCGAGGTGGGGTTAAGTGTCTTGCCCAAGGACACAACGGCAGCGCTCATCTGTGGGAGCTGGGATCACATGCGGTCAACCCGTCAAGAGCGGGATTTGAACCACCAACCACTGGATCACAAGGCATATGCTCTACCAACTGAGCTACTGCCGCCCCTTTTAAAAAGTCATTCTAATGTTAATGACATACACAAGATTAAGTTTGCATTTCGTGTTGGCTATACTACCTTGTAAATGCCCAAAGCTAAGCAGGGTTGGGCTTGGTTAGTACTTGGATGGGAGACTGCTGGGATTGGTGGCCTGGATTCTGTCAGTTTGACCCAGGGCAGCTGTGACTACAATAGTAACTTACTATCACTAAATGCGGAGTGAATGAATAATGCACAAAATTGTTAAGTGACTTTGAGCATCTGGAAAATGCTATACAAGACGAATACAGCATAAGCTTTTTTGTCAAAGAATATTGAGATAATGCAGATATGGAGTCCAGAGAAAGACCATTTATGTTTTTTTCTTTTTTTTAACTAGTTTTGTATCCAAGGTACTTTTCCAAAACTGCCTGTTTTAGTGTGAGACTGATGTGAATTAAGACTTAATGTTGCTTTTAGTACTTAACTTACCTATGATCTCTGAACTGTCCTCATGTTGTATAAGCAAAGCAGGTTCATTCGATTCTGACTGGGTAGACACCTCTTCAGTAACCATGTCCTCGACCTCTTGCTCCTCTGATGTTACATGGACAAATTCCTCCTCCGTAATCTGCTCTATCTGTTCTTCTGCTTCCTTCACCTCAGCCTCAGTGTTTTCTTCCTCCTCTACCCTCTCCTCTGTTTGGACCCGCTCCTCCTCTGCTGAAGTCTCCTCTGGTTCTGTGAGGGGTTGAGGTTCAGCTTTCTCCTCTTTGACCTCATCTTCCTCAGTAGTCTCTGCTTGTTCTAGTTGTGTTCGGGTCTCAGTTCCCCCCACAGTCTCTTCTGGAACGGGCTGTGGTTCTGTTTTGGGTTGAGTGTCCTCTTTCTCCTTCACATCTTCCTCTTCCTCTTCCTCTTCTTCTACAAGAACAGTCTGAACTTTGTAGCTGATTTCTGAGGCCAGCTCAGCAGCTGCAAAGAAATAGGAAATAGTGTTTGTTATTAATTGTCCATGAAGCCAATTTTTCACTAGCAAGGACCACGCCACAACAATAGAATACGATAAAGATAATTATTGACAGTGGTTGGATGTGATGGCTGGGGGGAGACTCAGGGTGGGGGCTCCGTCTCCAATCCAAAATGGTCACCCAGCTGATTTGGAGAGATCTGACGCTGACAGTGATGTTGGGATGGCTGTATAAATAGGGATTACTGAAGGGTAACTGAAGGCGTGGTTGAGGTGAGTTGTAGTTGGCTGACGAGGAGGTTGAGGCGTGGGCCAGCTCCTGGATCTAAGTTAATCATATAAACTCTACATATAACAACATTCATTTCAAACTTTTACTTCATCTGTCTGTTTCAGGTGCACTAGTTCTGGTGGAAAGTCTACCACCTGTTTTTCTGAAATCAGCATCTCTACATTTATCACAGCCATTCCATTCCAGCGTCTGTTGAATTCCAACACAAACACAAAGCTGAGCTACTTCAGTTCTTGCACCAGGAGTGGAATAAAGTCACCCAAGAACAATGTGAAAGACTTGTGGAGACGCATGAAAGCTGTGATTAAAAATAAGGGTTATTGCACCAAATATTGATTTCTGAACTCTTCTTAAGTGTAAACATTAGTATTATGTTGTTTTAAAATGAATTTGATCTTGTTTCTTTGCATTGTTTGAAGTCTGAAAACATGTGTTTTTTTTGTTATTTTGACCATTTGTCATTTTCTGCAAATAAATGCTCTAAACGATAATATTTTTATTTGGAATTTGGGGAAAATGTTGTCAGTAGTTTATAAACTCCTGTTCCTTTAGCCTAAACACATACCTATAAGTAGTAAAATCAGAAAAAAAAATGATCATTTTGCAGTGGTCTCTTATTTTTTCCAGAGCTGTATTTGTATCTAAATTTCAAGTATTCAATTACCAAAAAAAATCCACTACTGAACCACCTCCCTTCATCCTTTAACTCATACTCATATTTTAAAATCGTGTGGTTTTAACCTCTTTCACCTGATATCGGTTGGTCTGGTAGTGAAGCCCTCGGTGCGGGCGGGGTTGTACTTGGTTCAAAACTGAAAGTGTTTTGCTCCGTGACATTCAGTGGTGATCCTGGTACAGCCTCGTCTGAAGAAGGCTCCACAGCCGATATTAATGTTGGGGAGGCTGGAGGAGCAGAGGGCTCTGAGGGTGACCGCGCCCTCCCCCTCACCTGGATGTTAGCTAATGGGACACTGGGCAGGGCGGAGGATGGTGGGGAAGGATGCAGGGGTGATAGAGGAGGGGATAGGGTGTTTCTTTGTGGAGAGGTGGATGGGTGAAACACTGGACTTGTGGGTGGAGATGTGGCCTGGTTGAATGAGTGGGTTCCTCTGGAGAAGGGGGAGACTAGAGGAGAAGTATGAGGGGAGGCAGAAGCAGAGCTCTCTTCGGCTTTGGAGAAGATGAAAGCTGTGTCTGTTAAACTGCGCTGGTAACGCCTGAACGGTTTACCTGTGGAACATAATAAAAGCCATGACAAGGTGTTTTAATTTACTGAAATAATAAATGTACTATGAATACTACAGAGGTGCTGGTTCTATACTATAAACATTTTTCTATCTCAAACATACCAGAACGAGAGGGACTGGTGGGACACTGTGATGAAGATGAAGAGAGTTGTCTGAAGAATTCTCGAGGGTTCATGGTACGTTGGGACACTAACTCTGCGGCCTCCTATATCACACAAATGTAATGTTGTTTAATATCAACCGGCAAGTTAAGGAAGGTAAGGCCCAGGATGACATTTATTATCGCTACATAATAGCGGTATACTTTGTTGCTGGAAGATTACTACTTAGGATTTTTCAAGTCATCGGTGCACTAGGTAAATTTTCTGGTGAATGGTCAACCCCCTTCTTGTCTTTATGAAGATCTTACTGCTTTATGCAGTTCCGCACTATGGCATTAATATGATCTATCTCTGTGGAGACCGAAGGTGGTGCTACAAATCCAAGTTACAGGTCAGATCTGTGGAGAATGCATATTCTTAAGGTATTTTTAGCAGCAGAAATGCATTTAACTGAATAGATGTAAGATTGACTGCCATACTGCGGAGCAGTGCAAAAGCAATAATGTCTTTCTGGAGACAAGTTGTTGACTCTCAACTGGGCACTTAAGTATGTATGATCTAACCACAATTGGTTTTGTTTACTTATTATTTGTAGCAAATATTAATTTATTTGGTCTAAAACTAGAAGCTCCTGCCTTAAAACCTACCAGAGTCTACTGTTTTTCACTTAGATTCAGTGTAACTGTGGTCCTGCCCTAACACACTGCTAATTCTAAACATCCCTGGCATTGTGCCCAAGTCTGTCTGACATGGACTTACTGCTGCTTTCTCAATTGATTCTCTTCTTTTGAGGCGCGCTCTCATCTCCTCCTCATGCTCCCTCTGCTGCTGCTCCTGTCAGCACAAACACAGAAACATGTCTCACGGCCCTGCTCCCAGTGCAACCACAGGAAAGATGCATGTGGCTCCACACACAGGGTTTGATGTATATGTGCATTACACAGACACCATTGGAGATAGCACAGTGTCAGAAATGTTGTCATTCCTTGTTGTATTGTTGCTATGACGCCACTAAGCGAAAGAAACTGGGTGTCACTTTATCCTATCTTTGCCTAAAGATTGTGTAGTTTCCCTGTTCCTTCACTTATGCACAGTACAACTAGTCATGTTTGTGTCTATAGATATCTTCTTTTTGTGTCTACAGATGTTATTTTTTCCAAAGGTTAATTTAAATCATTTTTTTTCACTTGTAATGATCCTGTCTCAAGTGTGCCTGTTTGTATTTTAACACTTTTAACATTTTAGAACTAACCCATTTTAATTTCTCTTTTCTGCGTTCTTCTTCTTCTTGCTCCGCTGCTTTCCTTCTGTAAGACAAGAGGCATGTGTTTACCCGGGTCTGGCCACAAGAGGTCAGTATGAGCACAGTTTCAAACAACATTTCTAACCTCTGCTCTTCTATCATCTTTAGCTTCTCATTCATTTTCCTATCTCTCTCCTCTGCATCTTGTTTTTCTTTCAAAGCTCTTTCTCTGTCCAGTCTCCGTCTTTCCTCTGCTGCCCTCCTTCTCTCCTCCTCTTTTCTCTCCTCTTCTTCACGCTGAAAAACATCACAGAACTTTATTAAATGCACTGAAAATGCACAGGGTTTTTGTTTGAGAAGGCTAATGGTGAAATATACCTCTGCTCGTGCCCAAAAGGAATCTCTGTTTGCTAGTCGCATCTCCATGGCAGCGTTAGTTTTTCTGTAATTTGTGCCCTGTTTCAGAGAATAACAACATCAACTTTAATTACTTTATTTTAACTGTGTTCCCTTATCATTAGCTTTCTCATAGTTGCATTTCAATTGATTCATGCATTATATCTTTGAAGGTGCAGGTGTTTCCCTACCCCAAAGCCCACTTTTTCCTACAGGCTTCTGGGTGATTTTCAAACCCAAATAGTGAAAGTGGAATGTGAGAATGTAATAAATTTAATGTAAGAGTGCTAGGCACCATAGTGTTTCTACTGATTCTTATTATACATTATGTTACTCATCATGGGAGTCTATGGCAACCCCTAGAACCATCTGGTAAAAAGTTGTGAAATTTTGCATGCACATTCCAGCCAGTCTCCTCATTACCCACAACAATTTATAGGCCCCCACCCCCAACCGTCTAGTGCCACCAGCAAGTCAAATTTGCAAAAATTTTCAGGAATTTTCTGCGTTGCTAGGCAACGTACCTAGCAATCTTTGCTCTGTCTTTGATGTGTCTTTGATCTGTTAAACCTTGTTAGACCCTGTCAGACTCTGTTAGACCCTGTCAGACTCTGTTAGACACTGTCAGACCCTGTTAGGGTCTCTAGCACCACCAACAGGACAAAATTTGAAAGACATTTCTGCTTATAACGTAGCGTTTGATTGGCTGTCATGACAAAACGATAATACATGCTGAGGCCTACATGCACCTTCGGTGCTTTGCCCCACATTGCTGCTTGCAGTTATATTTATTATTATTATTATTATTATTATTATTATTATTATTAGGGACCGAGCCCCGAAGGGGGACAAAGGTCCCTATTGTTGTTGCTTTGTTTCCCTATTATTATTATTATTATTATTAGGGACCGAGCCCGAAGGGGCACGAAGGTCCCTATTGAAGTTGCTCTGTTTCTCTATTATTATTAGGGACCGAGCCCGAAGGGGCACGAGGTCCCTATTGTTCTCGCTCTGTTTCTCTATTATTATTATTATTCTTGGGACACTTTTTTTAACACGCTTTTGGGCAATTTTGAACATGTTCCCATGCTTCAAAACGAACGAAACTTTGCACGGGCATCACATATGGCGGCAGCTACGCCTCCAAAAAGACCCGTTCCCCGGTGACCCCCAGGAGCTTGATAGCGCCCCCTAGCGCGTTGTTTTTCGGGGCTGGCGCGTTGTCTTTCGGGGCTGGCATACCGTTTAAGATAGGCGCACGAAATTTGGTAGGGACGTGTATCTCAATAAGGCGAACAAACACCTCACTGCAATGTCATGTCCACGCCCAACAGGAAGTGAGATAATTGGCCTTTTGTGTGATTTTGTGGATATTGGACATACAATGGAATTTGAAACACTTCTCCTACACCGTACCTCAGATGGGCTTAAATTTTGGTGAACATAATCTTAAGACGTTGGAGATGTTAAATTGCGAAGGATTTTCAAATAGGCGGTAATATGACAATACGGCGGATCGATAAACTTAGGTATTTATTGAATGGGAATTATGAGTTATGAATAGAAGGCATCTATTGAATTTGGAGTTCTTCCTCAGACTAAAACTTCACAGGGTAATGTAGATGAGGACTACCAAGATTTTCATGCCAAATAACTGGCAGTCTGACATAGCGCCCCCATATGACAGGCCAGTGAACTGTCAGAAAATGTACCGCAAATGAGCACTTTAACACAAAGAGGATCGTGGGTGGCATACGATTTCAGCCAGACACACGAAAGTTGGTATGGGTGTGTATCTCACTAAGATGAACAAAATTGTAATTACAATGTCATGGCCACGCCCAACAGGAAGTGAGATAAGAAGACTTGTATTGCAATTTTCTGTGATATGACATAGAATAGATTTTAAAACACTCCTCCTACACCGTACATCAGATGGGCGTAAATTTTGGTGTACATAAGCTCAAGACATTGGAGATGTTAAATTGCAAAGGGATTTTTGATATCTTGTAAGATGACAAAATGGCGGCCTGATGAATTTTGCTACCATTTGAAAGTGCCAGATGCAATAGGAGGTGTGTCACCACTTCATTTAGCAGACACTTCTCCTACACCGTACCTCAGATGGGCTTAAATTTTGGTGAACATAATCTTAAGACGTTGGAGATGTTAAATTGCGAAGGATTTTCAAATAGACGGTAACATGACGATACGGCGGATCGATAAACTTAGGTATTTATTGTTATGAGTTATGAATGGGAGGTTTTTATTGAATTTGGAGTTCTTCCTCAGACTAAAACTTTACAGGGTAATGTAGATGAGGACTACCTAGATTTTCATGCCAAATAACTGGCAGTCTGACATAGCGCCCCCATATGACAGGCCAGTGAACTGTCAGAAATCTACCGCTAGCTGAGCCCCTAACAGAAAAAATTGTCCGATATGGCTTACCATTTTTGCCAGGCACACGAAATTCGGTGTGGGTGTGCGTCTCAGTAAGACGAACAAACGCAGGTGCGAGGTCCCGACCAACGCCGCTTGCGGCTTTAATTATTATTATTCTTGTTCTTGTTCACACGCTTTTGGGCAATTTGGAGCATGTTCCCATGCTTCAAAACGAACGTGACTTTGCAGGGGCATCACGTAGGGCGGCAGCTACGCCTCCAAAAAGACCCGTCCCCTGGTGACCCCCAGGAGCTCGATAGCGCCCCCTAGCGCGTTGTCTTTCGGGGCTGGCATACCGTTTAAGATAGGCGCACGAAATTCGATAGGGACGTGTATCTTAATAAGACGAACAAACGCCTCACTGCAATGTCATGTCCACGCCCAACAGGAAGTGAGATAATTGGCCTTTTGTGAAATTTGACATACAATGGAATTTGAAACACTTCTCCTACACCGTACCTCAGATGGGCTTAAATTTTGGTGAACATAATCTTAAGACGTTGGAGATGTTAAATTGCGAAGGATTTTCAAATAGACGGTAATATGACGATACGGCGGATTGATAAAATTAGGTATTTATTGAATGGAGTTATGAGTTATGGATGGGAGTTATTTATTGAATTTGGAGTTCCGTTTAAGATAGGCGCACGAAATTCGGTAGGGACGTGTATCTCAATAAGACGAACAAACGCCTCACTGCAATGTCATGGCCACGCCCAACAGGAAGTGAGATAATTGGCATTTTGTGTGATTTTGTAATATTGGACAGACAATGGAATTTGAAACACTTCTCCTACACCGAACCTCAGATGGGCTTAAATTTTGGTGAACATAATCTTAAGACATTGGAGATGATAAATTGCGAAGGATTTTCAAATAGGCAGTAATATGACGATACGGCGGATCGATAAACTTAGGTATTTATTGAATGGGAGTTATGAATTATGAATAGGAGGTTTTTATTGAATTTGGAGTTCTTCCTCAGACTAAAACTTCACAGGGTAATGTACATGAGGACTACCAAGATTTTCATGCCAAATAACTGGCAGTCTGACATAGCGCCCCCATATGACAGGCCAGTGAACTGTCAGAAAATGTACAGCAAATGAGCGTTTTAACACAAAGAGGATCGTGGGTGGCATACGATTTCAGCCAGACACACGAAAGTTGGTATGGGTGTGTATCTGACTAAGATGAACAAAACTGTAATTACAATGTCATGGCCACGCCCAACAGGAAGTGAGATAAAAAGACTTGTATTGCGATTTTGTGTGATAAGACATACAATGGATTTTAAAACACTCCTCCTACACCGTACATCAGATGGGCGTAAATTTTGGTGTACATTAGCTCAAGACAATGGAGATGTTAAATTGCGAAGGGATTTTTGATATCTTGTAAGATGACAAAATGGCGGCCTGATGAATTTTGCTACCATTTGAAAGTGCCAAATGCAATAGGAGGTGTGTCACCACTTCATTTAGCAGACACTTCTCCTACACCGTACCTCAGATGGGCTTAAATTTTGGTGAACATAATCTTAAGACGTTGGAGATGTTAAATTGCGAAGGATTTTCAAATAGACGGTAATATGACGATACGGCGGATCGATAAACTTAGGTATTTATTATGAGTTATGAATGGGAGGTTTTTATTGAATTTGGAGTTCTTCCTCAGACTAAAACTTCACAGGGTAATGTAGATGAGGACTACCAAGATTTTCATGCCAAATAACTGGCAGTCTGACATAGCGCCCCCATATGACAGGCCAGTGAACTGTCAGAAATCTACCGCTAGCTGAGCCCCTAACAGGAAAAATTGTCCGATATGGCTTACCATTTTTGCCAGGCACACGAAATTCGGTATGGGTGTGCGTCTCAGTAAGACGAACAAACGCAGGTGCGAGGTCCCGACCAACGCCGCTTGCGGCTTTAATTATTATTATTCTTGTTCTTGTTCACACTCGCTGGGGCAATTTTGAGCATGTTCCCATGCTTCAAAACGAACGAAACTTTGCACGGGCATCACAAAGTGCTGCCAGTACGACCACACAAAGTCCCGTCCCCAGTGACCCCCAGGAGCTTCGATAGCGCCCCTAGCGCGTTGTCTTTCGGGGCTGGCATACCGTTTAAGATAGGCGCACGAAATTCGGTAGGGACGTGTATCTCAATAAGAGGAACAAACGCCTCACTGCATTGTCATGGCCACGCCCAACAGGAAGTGAGATAATTGGGCTTTTGTGTGATTTTTGGGTATTGGACATAGAATGGAATTTGAAACACTTCTCCTACACCGTACCTCAGATGGGCTTAAATTTTGGTGAACATAATCTTAAGACGTTGGAGATGTTAAATTGCGAAGGATTTTCAAATAGGCGGTAATATGACGATACGGCGGATCGATAAAATTAGGTATTTATTGAATGGGAGTGATGAGTTATGAATGGGAGGTATTTGTTGCTAGGCAACGCCCTGATCAAAGGTCTTTGATCTTTGTACCTTTGATCTGATATAGCTGCAAGCAGCAATGTGGGGACAAGCATCGAAGGTTCATGTAGGCCTCAGCATGGAGGCCACATGCAGGGTCTGACAGGGTCTGACAGAGTCTGACAGGGTCTAACAGAGTCTGACAGGGTCTGACAGGGTCTGTTCTGACAGGGTATCTACAATGTCATGGCCACGCCCAACAGGAAGTGAGATAATTGTGCCAGGCACACGAAATTTCGTATGGCTGTGCGTCTCAGTAAGACGAACAAACGCAGGTGCGAGGTCCCGACCAACGCCGCTTGCGGCTTTAATTATTATTATTATTATTATTATTATTATTATTATTATTATTTTATTTTATTTATTTTATTTTATTTATTTTTTTAGGAATTTTTTGTTCTCAAATTCCTAATTTTTCAGTAATTTTGGAGCATGTCTTTAGGGTCTTCCTATGTTTTTTTTTTTTTTCATTTTGTTACACATACTACAGTTGAAAATAAAAAAAAACTTATCATGTGCTGTCATATTTTGATCTATTTTTTATGACAAGTACTTTTTGTTGGGTATAATATAGGGTAAAAATTACCTGCCAAAAGTGACGGTGTTACTTTTTATAGCGAAAGTGTTCTAGGGTTTAAAAATGTTGTATGGTTAGATGGTCAACAATAAAACTCAAGTCAATGAAACTACATTTCATGGTACAGTGAAAGTCAACTATGACAAGCCAGGGTTAATCAGTATAGTAGTTTTGAAGAGAAAGTCTAAGTCGTTTTAAATAAATTTTGTGGTTTGCAATGGACAAAATGTTAAATAAATATCTACATGTAAAAGTACTATTAAAAATGTGTATCATGCGTGTGTATCCTTGATGACTGTGAAGGAAAATAAGCTTGTTAGCCAAATACTGTGGTTGCCAGTAATTTTTCTACAAGTTTGGACAGTTGAGAGAAAGGAGTGATAAACAAGCAGTCATCGTCTCCCTCTAGTGGATGTTTGTGGTGTTACATGAAACCTACCACAACATCTTTTCTGTCCAGTGCTGATTGCGAGCTCCTTCTCAGCCACTGTGTTGAAGCATTGGTTTGGGCCTTACTGATCTCAGCCCTGATCCTCTCTTCTATGACCTCCTCAGCCTTCTCTGCTTTGAGGAACACGTGCACTTCCTGAAACACACAAGTCAAATGCATAAGAACTAACATAAATCATGTGTTACAAAAGAGACATAAATCTACACAGACACATACAATCCTGTTGGTTTTCATTTACTGTGTGTGTTTGGTTTTCATTTACTGTGTGCAATGCTATGCACTCACACAGCCAAAGAGTTGTGCAACAGCTCTGTTTCAAACACTGAGAACAAACCCAGACTTAGGCACAAGAGGCAACATGGTGGTTTGGGTGGTTAAGGGAAAAGTGGTGAAATGCGACACATCTGAAGGAGGAGCAGGCCAGAGAAAACTCTCCTGCAACAAAACTGAGAAGGTATAACTTTACCTGAACATGTAAAATGCAAAATGATTTTCTTAATGTGACTATACTAAATGGATTTAAACCCTATTATGTTATGTTTTGTTTTGTTTTTTTTTTTCTTAAAAACAAACTTTGACCTGTGTTGTGTTTCAATTGCACATATGTTTGAGTTCAGTCCCTCTCCCTCAAAACACCATTTTTCACCTACTGATGTCACAAGGAGGTGCCTTCCTTCTTCAGGAAGTGCTCTTTTATGCTTCACCACAAAGCATGTTGTGCCACAAGCTTATATAAACTGCTTCTCTGTGCTGGCACCATTATGACAAAATGTTAATTTTATGCACACATAATTTAGAACTGAGATACATTTTTTTCAGTTTTTCACAAACGTTTATCATTTAAAGTTAACTAAACTTTACTGTCCTGTAATGAGACAATTTCCTTTCAGAGATTATGTCTTGTTGTGTTTTAGGGCTAAGTAGAACTTTTCAAAATTATTAAGTACAAACATAAGCAATATTTAGCAATGTCTGGTGCAGGGTATACAATTTCCTTTGTGCAGCCTGAGAATCATTTCCACTATGAAAAGTCTGTATGTTGTGGATGGAGAGCCAGGACTGTCAAACTCCAGGAAACTACAGCTCGAGGTGAGTGACAACAGTGACGGTGACACAGAGCCAAGCACAAAAACACCCTGTAATATAATGTCAGTGTGTAATCCATATCATTCTGCACACTCATGCACACACACACACACGCACGCGCACGCACACACACACACACACACACACACAATTTTTACATTACTTCAAGCCCAGCCAGCAAAAAAAAAAAAGTTTACTATGCAGCTATTCTGGAGGGGGGTCCGTCACTTGTCTTCATTGAGATATTATTGCTGTGCCTGAAATATTCCACTTTTTTATTATTATTGTTAAAAATACTCTGAAAAGCATGCATTCCATGAACAGGGTCTCGATGGAACATTTCAGAAAAAGTAGAAACATCTCCATGGAGGCAAGCAGAAAAGCTGCATCCTGCACCTGTAAATACTGTTTTCAGGCTCAATTAAAATAAACTTCACAACTTAAACTTTACTTGTTTTGAACTTAACTTTTGACAATTATTCTTCATTACAGCCTGCTTTATGATATGTATTTCAGGACTTGAAAACAAACTACACAATGGAGGAAAAGACGACAAGCTTTAGGTTTTCATAACTTATTCCAACAATGAAGCACTGTATCCACACCCAAATGTGCAGGCTCGCCTCGACAAAACCCCTCACAGCTAGCTGGGACATGCAGCTAGTTAGAGCCTAAAGAAGCTAAGGTGATGGTTGAGATGTTATGAATATGATTCAACCAGACAGAATAAGTGTTAAAAATGTCTGTTCAGCATTAGGCTTACTGTAAAAATGTATGGTGTTAGCTATATATTAGATTTTGTAAAATATACTCAAAACCCAGACAACTCTGGATTAAGAAGACATGCACGTATGGATATTGTTTAGGACACAATATATTTATATTCTTTAATAATAATAATACATTATACAAGCCACATTGACACTATTTCAGTTGAACTCTTGGTGTGTGTAAATGACTTACTGTACATGCTGATAACTAAACTAAGTCATTCACTGTATGTATCAGTAGAATCTGGTAGCATCTACTGATACGCCTGCACTGCTATGCCTTGAATAAGCAGAGAACCCAATTGTTCGTTATGCATGTTCAAACACAGAACATGCATAATTATTCATCTAATCTAACCCTAATTATGTAAAGCCCAGGGGAACATGTATATAACCCACCACATACACACACCCATAGCGTGATGGACGAGTGAGGGGCTTCCAGACAGCTCCCAAAACTCCCAGACCCTACTCACGCTTTCAAAAACATGGACAAAAAACAACAAACATTCCACAAATGCTTGGCCAGTTGACTGGGTGATGCCTTTATATGGAAACCAGTAACTCAAGGGTCATTTAACCCTCTGTGCTTTCACAAAGGACCTAGTGGGAAATGTGAAGCCAAAAGATAGCCATGCACCCGTACTAGAGCCTGGCTAATACTACTCTTTAGAACTAAGGTTGCTTTTCTTTTTCTTATATGTGGCATTATTTGTGACTATAAGCATATAAAGAAGAGAGTGTGTGGGCCATAAAAAGCAGAAGTTTCAAGTTCTTGTCAGACAGAACAAACAGTAATGGGACAGGAACTGAGCACAGGAAGCCCAAAACAATGCAAAGTAAACCAATGTGGATAAATATAGAGTGCCAAAGAGCAGGAATGATGAAAGATACAAGACCTTTAAAAACACTCCACTTTCCACCATTCAGATGATTTTAAGGTAATAAAATAAAGACTCTGGAGCTATTATGTGGAAGTTTGTGTACCTTGAAGAAGTTTTTGATTGCCGGGATGTGGCTGGCGCATTCTGTCCTTCTGTAGTCGTCCACTTCTTGACCCATCTGAAGACAAAAGCAGGAAGCAGACACTTGCATTCATGCCATACCTTTCTCAAAACAAGACAATCTAAGCCAGAAGGATGACAAAACTGAGGGAGAAACACATGTGCAAACTGGTGTAGTGGAAAGAAAATGGTCATCATCAGACTTTTAAATACTCACCCAGATAATCATGGCAGTTCTGGGACTCTCTGGGCTCCCCAGTCTGCAGAGTCCATACTGGGGCTTGGCGATGTGAAATTTGGATGCCAGCTCTGAAACACCACCAGCTGTGAGAAAAACAAATTCACAGAAAACAAACGTTATGAATTATAGAGACGCATTCAAATAATGATATTGTATGATTTTACTGAATACTTTTTGATACTATACTTTATACTTGATGAAAGAAGTACTGTAAGTACACAGGAATTCACTGATATTTCAGTTAAAGCTCCTATATTACACAAAATGGATTCTTGTGAGCTTTAAGTTGTGCTATAGTGTTGTTACCTTTTCAAAAACACACCTGGAATTGTGTTTTGTTTCATACACACCTGTTTGAGAAATCTTTTATTATCAGTCTTTCTATACATCCAAAGTTCAAAATGCTCTATTCCACCTTGTGATGTCATGAAGTTGTACTTTTCAAATTAACAGCTACCTTTCACCTTTTGTTCAGAAGAGACTGGACTAGTGAAGGTGTATGGAGTTTAAAAACAAAGAGAAGCACTTCCTGTATTACCACATGACATCACAAGATGGAACAGAGTGTTTCTGTTTGAGAGAAGAACTATGCAAGATGCAAAAAATATGCAAGATATGCAAGGTGAATGAAACAAAACAAAACTCCAGGAATGTTTCTGAAACATTATAACACAGATCAGAAAATTGGTTAATATGGGCAGTTTAAATAAGGAAAAAGGTAATTGTTTTAATTTTAGTTATTCCTGTAATAATAATGAAAAATAAAAATCTTTTTCATGTGGCATGTGTTGCTTGGATACTGCTGTTAATCCTGGGGGCGAGATGAGAGGACAACGATGAGTGCATGGGCGAAACCAATATGCCCTCTAGGGACTCGGGGTTCATTAGACTCATTGAAAGCATGTGTAATTACCTTGTAACACATTATATACCTATTGCAATTGAATGAATACAAGAGCCAACTGAAATTTCGACTGATAATTAGGACCTATTGCATCATAACAGCTATATTTGCTAGTTTTTTGGGACCTCACGCTGAAAATGTGCATTGTGCACCACTCGTGCCTATGCACCTTACCTCCTGAGTCAGCCAGTCGGAGCTTGTTGCTGATTCCATCATAGACGAACAGTGCCCTGTAGACACACCAAAGGTCAAACACTCAAAAACATGCAGTGAAAGTCATGCATTCATATACCATCTTATTAAGTGCAGAATAAATATATAGGTGAAAATGGAAAGCTGTGCACAAGAGTTACAGCATGTGCAGAACAATTGTGGACATCTGGTTGTACAAGACTTTCAGTGCTGTTCAGTGCCCAAGGGGAGAATCTGACAGACTTACATGGTCAAAAATGTTGAAGCACATACTTTGAGTAAAGCAAAACATGCCTTCTGGAGTTCCTTACATGTTACATTGCTTTTGTTTGTGTTCATTTCCCTTCCTCCCTATAGTATGTGGTTTATATCTAGGTACTCCTCAAGTATAAACATTAATGGATAAAACTAACATCTTTGCCGTTCCCTGCTGGAGTATCTGTGCAGGTAAAGGCCTGTCCAACCACTCCCAAAGTCACACAGACTTCAGTTGTAGACACAGAACTGTTTTCATTAGCAACCTAATTGCTCCCATTTAAAGGAAAAACATTCACTGCATTATTTTCAAAGTGTTGCACACAGAAGTCATACATTGCACAGTAAACAAGTACTAGCTTGGAAAAGTTTTTGAAACCTTTGCTACTATGAATGCACTTTACTTCTTCACTTGACAAGGCGTGAGGCGTTTCTTATCTAATGATTAGTCATTAGTCAGATATTATTACATAACATGTACAACTTTTAATTTATTTAAAGGTGTGTTGTGTAATTTTCTGGTGAAGGGAACATTACCTGCTCTTAGGAGATGTTATTGCTTTGTCTGAAATGATTCATCTAATCTACCTCCATGAAGAAAGTGACAGCACAAGGCTAAGTTACAGGTCAGATCTGTGGTAAGGCAAACCTACTCAAGAGTAACAATGAGTGTTTTTCAATGTGTTCACCTGAATAATGCAAGTCAGAAGTGCTGTAAAGATTGCAGGGAAAGCAATTATGCATGGAGACGAGAAGGCATCCCCCTGCCAGAAAAGTTACATATTGTGCTTTTAATATATACACAACTACAGTGCAGATTCATATTAGTGCTGTTTTTTTGTGTTACAATCTGGCCTGATCTTAAGCTGTGTGTCTGTCTGTCTGAGGTAACAGTGTGTGACTAAAGAGGCCGAAGCAGTGATGAAAAGCTCTCTCATCTGTGTAGGAGCCTGAGCGCTTGTCAGTGTAAATTTCTTTGCAGAACTTCAGGGGGCGTGTCAAAAACATCTGCGGGCCACAAGCTGCTATTACTACAGCTTAAAGGTCAACCTAAAGGTCTTTGCATAATGCAACTCTGCCATGCAATGGAAAAAATAATAATAATAATAATTTGTGGTGTTAAAAAGCCTTGTCAACTGTTCCTGGTGTGTGTATTCATCGATAGGCCTGTCAAGATAACAAATGTCACTGACACGTAAACCAAAGAGCAGATTTAAATCACAAAAACAATTCTAAATCTGTGTTGATTTTTTAAAAAGCATCCAAGATAGTGAACTTCCAGTTTGGCCACCCAGGCCAAAACATCCTCCACCAGAAAAATTACATAGTGCATGTTTAAAGATCCCATGACATGGTACTTCTTGATGCTTTTATATGGCTCCTTAATGGTTCCCTAATACTGTAAATGAATCCTTCTTCAAAATCAACACTCAGTGCTTGAGAAAGAGAGATAAAATGAGAAAGAGTCATAAATGTCACTCTGGAACACTCCATTATAGGCGTTGTTGCTTGAATGCAAATGAGGAGGACAGAGGTGGCCTATAGTAGGGGGTGGGGGCGTGGCCAAGCTCTCCGCTCCGCTCTGTGACCCACTTCCATGTTTTTGCACGGGGGGAGAGATGAGAAGCCTTCCATTGAAAAATAAACATATTTCCACAGAAAATAAAATTAAACCACTGCTGTTTCAGATATCCACAGGCTCAGATAAAGGACTTCCGAGCCTAGAAACACTCGCAAGTTCCTCCAGGCAAATAAAAAAACGTATTTCGCATTGCG
This sequence comes from Paratrypauchen microcephalus, assembly GCA_036785185.1. Classification (NCBI taxonomy): domain Eukaryota; kingdom Metazoa; phylum Chordata; class Actinopteri; order Gobiiformes; family Gobiidae; genus Paratrypauchen; species Paratrypauchen microcephalus. The sequence continues at coordinate 2,729,641 of JAVJIX010000081.1, read as the reverse complement.
TAGCTCCTCCGCAGTCCAAACTCTATGGCCGTGATTTACAGAGACGCTGAGTACAGACAGACGGGGGTGGAACTGCATTTGCATTTCTTTTTTCAATGTGACGTCAATAAGGTGCCTTGTTCAAAATCGCCTGTTTGAGCTCTGATTTTTTCTAACGCAGAAAAGGATCGTAAATGCTCAGTTTAGACATTTCGCAACTTTAACCATGGGGGGGGGCCTAAACAGGGTAGGGGAGCTCACATTAACGTTCAAAAACCTCAGAAAGTGAAAATTTCATGGGTCTTTGCCCCCCTGCTGGCCAACCATGTAAAATGCTGCATGTCAGTAATGTATGTTTGTGTTTCTAGCCATTCATAGAATTTAATTCCCAAATTTGGTACAAATCCGATAATGCTGACATTTCATGTCTATGGTAGGGGGCGCTATAGTGTTTTCATATGCTTTATAGCAGGGGTCTTCAACGTTTTTCAGGCCAGGGACCCCAAGCAGATGGCAAACTGGGCCAGGGACCCCATACTATATATACGGCATAGAATTGTGTTTTATATTAAATTGAGCTCAGTGTCATGTATAAACATTGGTACTCTGTTATGGTACATCCAATACAAGGAAATAATACACAGGTTAATACTGTATTTTACACTATAAAATATAAAATTATATTATTTTAAAGTGAAATCAAAAGACTTCGCGACCCCCCCTGCAGTACCTCCGCGACCCCCCTAGGGGTCGCGACCCCCCTGTTGAAGACCTCTGCTTTATAGTATATTATATTCAGGCCAAGAGCACACATTAGTGATTTAAATTTCAGCATGATCGGACTAAGCATGTGCGAACGGGAGCAAATCTTAACATTGAAAATTTTGATTGAAATTTGCAGCTTCACCACACGAAAACCATGACAGTTATAATAAATTGGATAACTTTTAATGCCCCACTTCTCTGATGTACATTACCAAACATCATCTAGAGAAGTGGGGCATTAAAAGCTCTGTCAGTGAAGCACCTTCAGAGGAGTTTGTTAAAATGCAAGCCCAGTGAAAATGCTGACTCAGGATTTTGAAAATTTCAATCAGATGGCTGCCTTCTAGTTTGTCAGGGGGCGTGGCCATAGTAATATTTTTTGTTTGTCTTCACATGATGAACGTGTGTAGGAATGCCTGATGGTATTTTTGCATGATATTCTAGTCAGTAAACAAAGTAAAAACTACTACTATTAGCCTCGAGGAGCTAACGGTAATTAATTATATGCGTAAATATGGACCATTCACACCTCTGTTCGGAGCTCATCTACATATCAATGCATAATCAATGGTAACATGTATACAGCCACTGTGGTCACCTTACAGTAGGTCAGCGGGTCAAGAAAACAGGCTGTAGCTTACAGCAGCTAATAGCAAACCAATGAGAAAGAGCAAAAAACCAACACCTCTGCAACACTCACCGCTCACACAGGCACCTCTCAGATCACAAGTCTTCACAAATAAGTTTCCTTTTAATCCTGACTCAAAACGATCATGTGTAAAAAGAATATAATCCAGCATGTTGACAGCAGCTGTGTGTCCTCTGTCTATGGGACAGTCTTCTCTGCTCCGCATTCACACTCAGATAAAAACATGCAGTAGTTTTGTTGCTTGCCTAAACTGCGCTGAAGTTCACTTTTATTAATAGCCAGTTCAATATCATGGATCAGACACAAGAGCATTTAAAGAAGAGCCTCAGTGCAGCTTCTGAATCCACTGGGGGTGCGCCCAGGGACAATACAGTGTCACAGACACAGACAAATTACAGACAAATTTGATTAATACTGATGTCGTGCCACATATTAGAACATTTATCTGTCTGTAAATTGGATTAAATGGACTCAATATAGTGAGTCTAGGCTTCATAACGATTATAACATGCCCACGTGGACTATCGGCTCATATCGGCAAGATTTATGCCGATAGCTGATATGTCTCCAAGTGCCCATATCGGCTGATAACATCAGCCAACCGATATATCAGTCAGGCCTAATGTTTACACACAAATCCTGCATATTTAAGATATGTTCTTCCCTCAGACTGAAAACGCTTTGTTTCCCCTTGTGATGTCATACAGGGAGTGTTCCACTGTGTTTTAAACCTTCACTGGAATCATTTGGATGATTTCAGCCTTGGAATTTCCAATATCTACTGAACTGAGGTAGCTGTTAACTTGAAAACTACCACTACCTGACATCACAAGGTGGAACAGGGCATTTTGAGCTTTCAAGATGTAGAGAGTAATAATAACGGGTTACTCAAACAGGTATGAATGAAACAAAACACAAGTCTGGGTATGTTTTTAAGGAGATAACAGCATGATAGCATGGCTTAAAGCTCACTAGAGTAAGAGAATGTTGTGTCATATAGGATCTTTAAGCCTCGTGCTTGTCGGGTATAAATCCTGTTCACTGAGAATGGCCAGAAAAGTTCCGAACCATTGAACCAGCTTGCATGAATAACTGTCATTTTAGCAACAGCAAAGTACAACAATACCAGTCAGTGTTTGTGGAACCACAAGGAAAAGAAAGAAGCAGTCTTCATATCGAGTGTGCTATGGAAACTGGCCTGTTATTTCAGTGTGCTGATATCAATCTTTTTCTCTTGAATTGTGTTGTCTTGTGTTATTTGAGCTGATTTTATGGCATCACCTCCTCTCCATCATTAGCCCTGTCAGCATCCAAGTTAAGACCAAATTCCACATCACTGATCCTAAGTCATGGAGGCATTCCTTAAGGTTACTGTTCACGAGCCGCTGGGGGTCAGAGGTCACCTCCTCTGAGGTACTGTGGAAAAATGTACAAAAGTCTCCAACTCAGAACCATGGGGTCAGACAAAGGAGACACTACCAAATATGACTGCAGTCTTTCTTTCTTTCTCTCTTCTGTAAAAGTTATCTATTACAAATTCAATATTGTTAACAAGGTTTTGGTGCCTTTTATCTTTAGCAGAAGCTTGTAAATATTGAGATAACCTGACCTTACATTGTCTCAAAAATATGTATGATAAGTCAAGTTCCCAAACAATTTATACAAATTCTAGCAAACAATTCATATTTAAAAGTAAATTATTTATTACTTTAAACCTTTAAAAAAGTTTCAAGATAGTTTTGGCTACATAGAAAAATATAAATAAGGACAGGAATAAAGCACATGCAAAACCAATGCATATCTATCTGTTTAAAGTAAGTTCTTTAAAGTGGCAAGAGAAACATTTTAGACTACACCTATATCACCAATTTGTTGTATTGTAATTCATAATTTTGTAGTTTTGTAGAAATTTTGCATAGTGATGAAAACAGGCTTTTCTTTACACTGCAGCCCACCTTCAAATTTAGCCATCTCTGCTCTCCAGTTTGAAAAACGGAGTGACAGTAGAAACAAGGAGGCCGTTAACACAAAAATGAGCTTTGAAAAAAAGACAGGATAACTAACAGGAAGAAAAACAATGACATCGCATTGAAATACTGCATGTTCTCTGAGAAATGTACAACGTAACTCAAGCCAGTGCAAGTAAACCATTTGTCATTACACAAACAAATAAACACTATACAGTAAAAAGAGACAGACACACATAGTTGTATGCTGAGCTGTGACCAGAGGACAATAGCTGGAGTTTTGGGGAAAAACGTGTACGCTTGTGTGCATTCTGACAAATAATGGGTGTTCAAAGTACTATACTCCAAAATCACTGTTTATGTTTTAACTTTTTCTTTATGCATTCAGTAGCACCAAATATTAAAGGGATAGTGCCGTTTTTTTTAATGTTAATCTGTATGGGTTTCCTTCTAAAAGTTACATGTGTTGACACCGGCTTACCTCTGACAGTCTCATCTGATCCCGGTTCGGCTCGCTTTCTGGAGCCCACGTAAGTAGGTCCGGTAACTTCCCTGGAACATGAAATAAAGCTTGTTTCTCTTCTCAAAACAAAACATTTGTTAGAAAGGTGATATATTTGCGTCCGAAACAGTTGTCCACGAAACATCCAGCAGCGTATTTCGCATTTGCGTATTGTCTCTCTCCACTCGTATCACTACGCCCATGTTAACTCTATCAGCCTGTTCACTTGTAGACATCCGCTGAAGGTGAACAGGCTGATAGAGTTAACATGGGCGTAGTGATATGAGTGGAGAGAGAAAATACGCGAATGCGAAATACGCTGCTGGATGTTTCGTGGACAACTGTGTCGGACGCAAATATATCACCTTTCTAACAAATGTTTTGTTTGAAAAGAAAAACAAGCTTTATTTCATGTTCCAGGGAAGTTACTGGACCTACTTACGTGGGCTCCAGAACACGAGCCGAACCGGGATCATCTGAGACTGTCAGAGGTAAGCCGGTGTCAACACACGTAACTTTTAGAAGGAAACGCATACAGATTAACTTTTTTTTTTTAAACGCACTATCCCTTTAAGATTAAGATTAAGCCATTATTTGGTCTCACGCACAATGACACACAGTGACTCATGGGAGAAATTTGACTTCTGCATTTGACCCATCCTTTTCAGGAGCAGTGAGCAGCCATCTTTTTCGGCGCCCGGGGGGCAGTACCGTGAAGAGTCTTGCCCAAGGACCCACACTGGCTTGCTCAGTGCCGGGAAGGGATTCGAACTCAGGTCCCCCCGGGGGAAAGTAAGTAGGTTTTATGTCAAATTCACTTCCAGATGTAGCCCTCATTAATTTTGTCTTGTGATTAAAGGTGTATTTGCAACTTTTCTGGTGGAGGGTCAGCCAGTTTGACTCCATGGAGATGTTATTGCTTTGCCTTTTAAACATATCTGTTTCCATGGGACAAACAGGGGATGCTACCTGGCCAAGTTACAAGTCAGATCTGTGAGGAGGTGACCAGATCAGAATGCATGTTTTTAAATGTATATTTTAGCAATAAACGTTTGAATGAGTGCTAAATAGTTAAGTTTATTGCCATGTTGCAGAACATTTCAATTAAAGCAAAGCAAGTCAAAAAGCAAAAGCCTGTGTTTTCAAGTTTCTCCCCACCCCTGAAGTGTGAAGTGACCCACCATTGGCTTATTCATTCCACTTGTGCCAGTGGGGAAGATATGGGAGATATGGGAGATTTGTGGTTATGCCTCTACCATACCATGATAAAGTGAGCTCAGGGAGAGGTATATGAGAAAAGAGACTACAGAGTTCTCACCAGGACCTAGGGCTGAGATTAAGGCCTGCATCAGAACACATTACTCTTGCCCTCCCTCCCTGCTGTTGTCTCACATGTGCATTCCCCACTGACCCCAACATTTTTCATGTTTCATATTTTGGGCCTCCCCTCTGGGCTCGTACATACTCCTGCACAGAGGTGACCCAGACCCCTGTGTTGTGTTTAACCTTTTCTCTCCCCTCTGCTGTCTGCACTGGATTTGGATTGAGACAATGTCACTGTACATTAGTTTTTTTTTAACCATTTGAGTTCTCAAAACTTTCATAAAGTGAACTGTATTGATGGCTATTGATAAAGTGTCAATCGGTAGTCCACTCCCATCCCAACATAGTATATCCAAGACGTCATCCGCAAACCGAAAATCCTTCTACCTACTCTATGACACTCAAGTAGGGCAGTGTAATTATTTCATTTTAATTAAGATAGAGCCAATTATTTCTAATTGTCAATGATCAGCTTGGGGCTGTTTAATGAAAAGGTCTACTGCCAATTCTGTGCAAGTATAAGCATGTTGTTTGGAGCAGAGTTCTAAGTTACAGGAATACTGGTAAATTGGACACTTTGTGGTTAATGGCACTCATTGTTCATGAAATTCAAAGCCACATTTAATTTCATTTGTATGAAAAAGTAAAATCCAATTTGAAATGTGTGATCAACCATTACAATAAAAGTACTTTTTTGTGCCATATTGCTCAGTCATACACTACCATAAAATTCATAAAATATACAATTGTTTAAAGGAGTTGGGGTAAGATAATAGACGGATAACTGCTTCAAAACAATAGAAGTGTCTCTGGTCCCTCTTTCTAGAGCCACTTATCTGAAGAACATTTGTCAGGGTGGAGGACACTGCCATCTCAGGAGACTATTACAGACTACTAAAGTTATTTAGTCTGGCCTCCATGATAAATTGTCAAGGAAAATGACAGAGAAGATAAAGAACAAAGATTAAACAAAAGAACAGTGGCTTTATGCAGACAAGCAATTCAGGGACATTTGGGAGGCACGTTGGTGAGAAGAAAAGAATGTTACAGGGAGGTGGAGGGAGGGAAAATATTTTGTTTTTGGCTAAACAGTCAATCAGAGTTTAGAATTTTACCATCTAAACAAATATGGCATTATCAGTATGCCAAGGACGAAGGAGAGAGACGGCCTGCCCATGGAAAGCAGTGTGGGGGGTACAAAAGTGTCTGTTCTATGGTAAATAGTGAATACCCAACTGAACATAAGAAATGGGGCTGCGAATAGAGGACAATAAAGTGTAAGTTTTTCAGAAGATACCAGTCCGTTGCATGGATAACACATGGACTAGGGTTACGCAAGTTAATCCACAGGCCACAGCAGCCAGGCATTGTGTAAGCAGAGCCGTGCACGTACCAATTATTTAGGGAGCACATTTTCCTTGGTGAAACTCAATCCTAAACACTAACTTCACAAGACTCATGTAATGTCTTTAGCACTTACAAGAAAAATAACATTAGCACTGGCTATGCTTATTTGTGCTTTAGGAATGCCCATGTCCAGTGTATGAGAAAATTCAGATGGAGCAGTCATCTTGGCTGTAGCATTGATGAGCACTAGGCCTGTCAATGTCATAAAATAGGCATTCTACAAACTAATTCTCATATTCAGGAGTTAGTTGAATATCCTTGGTGGTCGTCACATCACAGTGTTGGTCATCACTATTATGGGGGCAATTTGTTGCAGATGACCGAAGACAATGTGTTTGGTCGTCGATTTGTTTCGATAGACTGACAAAGTTCAGTATCTACAGTAGAGGTCACTAAAGAGGTAAGGAAACAGATAAAGATACACCGTTGAGTTGAAAACAGTGAACTAAAGCAGAGGAGATCTTTAAAGCTGTGTTCCATCGGGATATCTCAGGCATTTCCTGCATGCAGTCTCACACTACAGAAACACCCTCCCATCTGCACATCAGCACCGTTAAACAACTACATCTACCATATTGAACAGTTCTATAGATCAGAAAAACAACTTTGGCAATGCTTCCCCAGAGTGGGTTGTTCTACCATACTGTAACTAAACTACTGTTCAGAATGTGACACAAAGTTGGCTCAATTATATATTTTTTTTATCAATTAAACCATAAATTAAAATCTGTATTGTTATGGCTGGAGTAAAGCTTTTGACTTGAACAGTGGTCAAGGCTGATACAAAAGACCAAGACGACCAAGGTAACCATGAGGAGAGATCCCATAGAGATCCTGAGTCAACAAGAATAAAGAACCTCCTTCACTGTGAGCCGCTGTGTGCTAACTGCTCTAAAGCCTATATGAGCAACATGTAAGTTAAATATGTCAGTTTCCCATGTGAGATAGTCATATTTGTGTTCTGTATTTCGGCTAATACGTCATGAAATCAACTACACAATATCTAGTTCGAACCATCACCACCCTGTCTCAGTCTGGATTACTAAATGTGCCATATAAACCTTGTGACACAAGATCTTGCAAGATAAATCCAGTTACACAAGCTGTAGTTCCAAAATGCAAACATATTATAAGTAAAAATATTGAATACAATTTGTGAGGCCAATTTCCTGCCTGACCACATCAATTATTACACTGTAAATTATGTCAGTCATATCATCTAGTCTTGATATCGCAGACCCAATTTCGTGTCTCATCTTTTGGGAATTCTCGTCCCGTCCCTATAGTCCCTATAAGCGTTTTTGACTATTCACTGTTTGCACCCTGTCCAAAACTTTCCCACCAGGGTCGCCACGACAACACAGTGTGCCCTTAAGCCCCCTTTCTCAGCAGTCCAATTGGACAAATATAGAAAAAGAGACTTACGCCTGACTCAACTTTATGATCACAAACCCTGTCAGCTTGTCCTTGTTTTAACAGCTCGGTATCCCCTCTGTAACCATGGTGATCAGGGGTTAACAGTGTTTTTCCACAAACACAGCTGACACTTCACAGTCAGACAGCTATAGGCTCAACACCAGGCCAGTGATCAAAACAGATTCAAACTATTAGGGATTTCTCATTCATGAAGTTCTAATAATTAATAAACACATCAGAAGGCCCACCTATCGTTGACCACTGTTACATTTTTGAAACCTTTATACAGCTCCGGAAAAAAATAAGAGACCACTGGATTTTTTCTGAAATCAGCATCTCTACATGTATTACAGGCATTTCATTCCAGCGTCTGTTGAATTCCAACACAAACACAAAGCTGAGCTACTTCAGTTCTTGCACCAGGAGTGGAATAAAGTCACAATAAAAGAACAATGTGAAAGACTTGTGGAGAGCATGCCAAGACGCATGAAAGCTGTGATTAAAAATAATGGTTATTGCACCAAATATTGATTTCTGAACTCTTCTTAAGTGTAAACATTAGTATTATGTTGTTTTAAAATGAATTTGATCTTGTTTCTTTGCATTGTTTGAGGTCTGAAAAGATGTATCTTTTTTGTTATTTTGACCATTTGTCATTTTCTGCAAATAAATGCTCTAAACGATAATATTTTTATTTGGAATTTGGGGGAAATGTTGTCAGTAGTTTATAGACTCAAACAAAAATATTCCTTTTGCCCAAACCTATCTATACCTACCTATAAGTAGTAAAATCAGAAAAACTGATAATTTTGCAGTGGTCTCTAATTTTTTTTCCAGAGCTGTGTCTTAACTGTATCTTTTTTTAAGCAAGGAGAGGTAAAAAATAGAGACAGATGTGTGGTTTGAAAAAAGTGAGTTAGTGAGTTAGTTTGTAGTCATTTAAATTGCATAAGTCTGTGAAAATAATCAATATCGGCTCCACATACTGCTCCAAAAATATCATCAGAGCTTATCGTTTATCGGTTGCTCTGGATTCTAAACAATGGGAATCGACATCAGCAACCCATATTAGTCCAATTTAATCTCCAACAGTAAGAGACAGTATTTTGCTCAAGCTTTACTATTATTATAATATTTTGCTTTCTGTTGACAGATGTTTGGAAAGAGATGACCAGTGCAAACGACATATGCAATAAACATTCATGTGGGTTATAAAATGGTACAAAATATCTTGTAAAATGGCAGTTTGATCTTGTACCAGCTGGTCGCCTTGTACATTTTTTTTTTTACGTTGCATTCAAGGTGACTCAAGGTTTTGTGTCTATTTTTATACCAGAACATTGCTTTGCCATATTCAGCATTCCAGGTTTTTCTAATATGTTTGGTTGTAAAATGATGATATCCCTTCAAAGCTGTTTTGGAGGACATTTTCCTCCAAAGAATGCGACAGGATGGCCCTCGTGTAGTGCTGAGCAGATTTGAGTTAATTCTTTAATAATGAGGCAGCTGTGTGGGAGTTGGCAGGGAAGCACAGAACACACTGTCTCCCTTTAGCTCCAACTCCTACAGTCCAAACCTAGCATTTTTTCATGATCATAACATTGTGAGAACATGAAATCCACCATGATTGTTTGCTAAAGGAGCAGTTTCAGTTGCACAGGTGAATAGCTTATACACACAAGTTATAGCAAATTCAGAGTTGAAAAAAAAAAATGACAAATGCCCTCGAAACAGATCGTGACACACCCAGAAATGCCACCCATGCAGCCGTTTGCTTCGTGTCATCTGATTTTTAATGCAAGTTGGAACCAACACAAGAAACTGCATTGTATTTAGTCCGCCATTGTGGGCACACAGATGACAAATCTGTACTGGAAACTATTTGAGTATGTGGCAGGAGGTTGGTCTTTGTGTCTCTACTGAAAATGCAATGTCTGGATCTGCTTGTATTACAATTTTCAAATAATTTACAATTCAAACATTAAAGGTCCTATATTACGCAAAACTGACTCTTGTGAGGTTTTAGCCAAGTTATAATGTTGTTATAACTTGTTGCTTTGTTTGATTCACACATGAGAGAAGAACTCAGCCTAAATATGCACGAAACAAAACACAACAGGTATGTTTTTGATGGGGAAACTACATTATAGTATAGACCAGGTGCAATATAGCCTCTTTAAAAAGAAATAGCCTAATTGGAAGATACAGCTTACAGGTGCACTATGTAACTTTTCTAGTGCAAGCTAAGCAGCTTCATTATATCCATGCAGATGTTATGTATTGCCTGGAATATTCTGCTATATGGCATTGAACTTATGTCTCCAAACACTGTGCTGTCCGCTCCCAGCAAGAATGGATGTTTTTAAGGTAGTTTTTAGCTATTTTGACACCTGTAATTGAATACAGTGGTACCTCACCTTACGAAAGACCCTACAAATGAAAAATCCAAGTTACGAAACGTCTTCACGTTAAATTTTTGTCTCTAAATACGAAAGAAAATTCAAGTTACGAAACGCGAGATCTCAAAAATTCAAATAATGCGCGCTCAGATGCACGCCCCGAAACGTAAATACACTTTATCAACACACACAGGGTTAGGTTCCAGAAATAACCCGCAATAAGAGAAATCCACTAAGTAGGACAACTTTATATTTTACAATTATTCTACATGTTTTAAGGCTGTAAATGCCTCACCACACACATTATACGATTTTCTCAGACTGGAATTAAACTTTTCTCACATTTGTCTCTCGTTTAAACACTCAAACTTTCATAGATTTTCAACAAAATGTATCAATAGTGAAGCGTGGGGGGAGACACGACTCCGGAAGCAGTGCGGAGACAGGAGCACCGCCCGCGAGGAGCACCGCCCGCGAGGAGCACCGCCCGCGAGGAGCACCGCCCGCGAGGAGCACCGCCCGCGAGGAGCACCGGTACGCAACGCACGAGGTGCACCGAGGAGCACCGCGTGCGAGGAGCACACACCCCTAGTCCTGGTCTACACGACCGGCACCAGGTCTGCGAGCACGAGATAGAACCACGGCGCCCGGATCGCGTCCTCTGGAGCCCGAGCCACAAACCAGCCGCACAGCACGTGGTGGTTTAATCCTGGTTTAGTCCAGGTCTAGACCTGGTCCAGTCCTGGTTTAGTCCAGGTCCAGTCCAGGTTTAGACCTGGTTTAGTTCTGGTCTAGACCTGGTTTAGTCCACATTTAGTCCTGGTCTAGTCTCTTAGCCAATCAGGACGCAGAACACAATGTTACACTATAAAAAAAATGTTACACTATAAAAAAAAAACTTGGAACGGAACGAATCAGGCCTTTTCCATTGAAATAGCTACTCAACTTACGAAAAATTCACATTACGAAACCACTTCTGGAACGAATTAATTTCGTAAGGTGAGGTACCACTGTATATGCAAAGTCAGTGTAATGCCATACTGTGGAGCATTCCAGGTAAAGCAATAACATCCCTAGAATTAACCCTACAGTTTAGATAGTTCAGCTGAAACACCAATTGAAACTATATCAATCAAATATGTAAGCTATAATAAACTGCAACACATTCCTTACAAAGAGTTAAAATACAGCATACACCCAACACAGTCTCATTTAGTCATGTCTCGTGTCAAATTACCTACTATTAATCTAGTGCTTTAGCCTAAAAGTATCTGAATCCAAACAATGTTTATCTGAGTGGTAAGCAATGGTTCTGTCAGCACAAAACCATTGCCTGGAGTTCACCTAAACAAATCTAGGTATAACAGCTATTACTGTCACAATCACTGTCATTATATTCCTAAATGCTGCCCACACACCTTTCTAATCTAAATACTATTCCCAAATCATCCTTTCAAAGTTACTATAATAGCAAAATAAATTATTAATTTATTTGGAAAAGATATTTATATAAATTATCAAAGAGCAAGCAAGACCTGCGTTTTTTTAATTTCCTATCATTTTTAATAATGATTAAATTAATCAAATGTACTATAATTACATTTATTTCTTATCAGTTTTAATCCTGAGAAACAAATGTTGTGGATTACATTTGTACAATATGATCTAATCAACAATACCATGTATCATGTATCAGGATCACCTAGTATCATGTATCACTTAAACAGTGAAGATACATTAAGTAAATAAGTATTAAGTAAAAGCAGAATAGCAGAAGTAAGCCGTAATGCAGAAGTGAGTATACTTCCTCAAACCCCACTAAATATTATTAGCATTCCTGCATTTATCAGAGGTTAGCGCCATTATTTCTGATACTGCTCCTACAATACATATGTTATCTTAAAGGCACTGCTGCATTTGAAATAACAGACCACTAAACCACTAAAAACATGTTCAACTGAGTACCCTGTGGGCCAGGATTCCCCTGAAAAAGAGATTCTTAATCTCAGCAGGACTATTCTGGTTAAATAAAGGTCAAATACATTTTGAAAAAACAGTCAAATAAGTCCAAGTTGCACCTAGAATTGTAGACAAAAGTGCTCTGTGCCACTGGAAGTCCTCCCCCATGTATCCTGGCGTAAGGTGTATCCCATCTACAGTGTAACTGTAGCCCAGCTCCCCTGAGTCCTGGGCTTTCACTTAATCATGCATGAGCCTGCTCAGAGTCTGACATGTAGAAGCAACGCAACCACCTCAAGGCGAGATAAAATAAAATAATATCATATCTAATATAATATCTAATATCACAAACTCTAATTGCAACATAATTAAATCCATAAATGTGTCCCAAATAAAAAGTTAACTTCATGGCAAACCTATTGTGAGTTTACTCAATACAAATAATATATCACTAACATCAGGTCCTGTCTGTTAGAACTGCATACAGGTGCACTGTGACACTTTTCTGGTGGAGGATCCACCACCTGTTGGTCTCCATAGAATTTGTAATTGAAAGTCTCAAATGTTCCACAGTATGACATTAAACATATTAATCTCCATGGAGACAAGCAGCTGACACCACCATGTCAAGTTACAGGTTAGCTCTGGAGCTCTGCCCAGACAACCATTTGCTTGGGTAATGTTGTTCATTGAACAGTTAATCTTTAATAAAAGAATGGTTGAATAATGCAGATACAAGTACTTGTACAAGTACAAGTACAAGTACTTGCACATCCAGGAGCAGCATCATGATCCACTCACATCATACACTAACCTAAACACTCATTATGTTTTGTTTATATAGTTCCACTTAATCACTGGTTCCTTGTAACACAGTAAAAGAGTCTTTCTCGTCAAATGAGAAAAGACTAAACCTCAACTTACCTCTTTGACTTGCATCTAAACAAGAGGATTTACCAGATAAAATACACCTTTAACTTTGCTTTGTAAAACTGTCCAAACCATTGTTAACTGCCTTGGTGGCCCTCAGTAAATTCACTAAACAAACTCAAAACAAAGGCATATTATGACCCAGAAATGTGACCAAATGTCTGCACACTGCACAAATGGAAGAGATCTAGTTGTTAGGCGTTAGTCCTGACACTGGACATAAGACTAAGGCAGAGGAAAGCATTGAGACGGCTTCTCTCTTCTTCAAAGTGTGCCCACAAAAGGTCTGTTTCCCATTCAGTCCACAAGGTCATTAGATAATACACACAGGGACCTCAAGGCCAAGCTGTGGGGGTGGGACCATTGAGCCAAACATGCACCCCCAACAGCATAAGCACAGACTTGGATGCAACTGCAAGGTAAAGGTTGTATTCAGTCAGGCCGACTTATACACACACAGCTCTGAGAAGTTCACATCTGTCTTGCTCAGCTGTTTGACAGAATCATGACATCATAACCCCCCACCCCCTCCAAACAAGCTGAAAAGTAGGCCACATCTTTTGCCTTTTTGCCTGCCACTAAAACTCAAGTGATTTCAGTTTGCTCAAAAACCTTACGGCAATGTCCAAAACCTGCATAAAGAAGTTTTTAAAAAGTATTCCGTGTTGAGTTTTTGGTGAAGATTTGACCTGCAAAATGAAGAAAAGAAAGACAGTGGGGATGTAGAAATGCATTAGTTATGAGCACATGTGTTTTTTGGCAAGATGGTCCCAACTATGAGTCATAAAGCTGGGAAAAACTTGTAACAAAGTGGCTTGAATACAGATTCCTTTGTGCACAGTTCTCCCTGCAATGGGGGAAATCTATGTCAATTCATTATCATTAGGCTATACTGTAGTTTATTTACGTGAAAAGTCCCTCAGTCGTCCAGGTAGAATCCATGATAAAAGGAGAAGTTCAATTTGTCAACTGGACAAAGTTTGTTTGGTTGAAAACGTTTCGCCGCTGACAAATTGAACTTCTTCTTTTATCATGTAGTTAATTCTCCTTTTATCATGTAGTTAATTTAGTTTTTGCAAGTTGTAAAAGGGCTCTCCAATAAGTGTAATAGACACTAAAGTGTAGGTTTAAATGATGTAACCAAGTGTATCTAACGTTAATCTACACTAAAAGACAAATATTTTAGGAGATTAATGCAGTTTAATTATCACCATTGCCCTTCTGAGTGGGTGCTGATGTATACTGTGTCTGGCTATCAAATTAAAAGAGCTAGTCCGTGAAAGACAACCCTGTCAATGATCAGCACACCCGTAGAAACCTGATACACCGAAAAGACAATCGCCAAGTTTTTAGAGGTGTGCACGGGTTTGGTAACAGCAGAGGCACAGTGGCCAGGTGTTGCGCATGGAGACGCGCCAGACGCTTAACGTGCGTAAAACACTGTCACCCTGTCTGGACATAAACTTTAATTCTGAACGACTAGACCTACTTTTCAGTACTGAACCGAACCAACAGAAAACATTAATACTTGCGCAACATTTACGCACACAAGAGGGCACGTAAAAATCGTAATAACTGCGGTGTAAATAGGACTGCGTCTTTATTTTGTGTAGATATAAAATGCAGTGTTTTACCAGTTAATGGACGAACGTGGGTTGATGATGTCTTCTTTAGCCGTGAGCAGTGACAGGCTGTAGGTATCCAGGTTGATCGTTCGCGTGCTCATCGTGCCAAAACTTTCCAGAGCGCACCTCAACTTTCTTCATTCACCCCCGATAACTATTCGGGATGCGATGGCAACGCGCAACGAGTAGCCAGAACCGAGCACCAAACGTCAGTAGGTAGTTGAGGTATGCAGGGTCATGCAGCGGATAAGCTTGGAGTTGGAGTAAAATGGAGAGATCTATGCAGGCGCTGCGCTCTCCCAGTGTGCAGGGGAGGACTGCCAATGCACGCTGCTCTTTGTGCACTGGGGCAGAATAAGTTTTCAACAAAAGCCCCACCTCCTGTTGGGAGAGTGGAAGGAGTAATGACTTCACTGGCTGCTGGGTCATCGGGGAGGAAAGTGCGACTCACCGACGTAAAGCCTACCCGCAAGTAGAGCTGTAAACCTTGCATCCTGAACAGATTCATGAAAAAGAAAAATCCAGGGTTTTGCATTGTTCTTTGCTCAGTACTTGAGTTTTATGTAAGTTAGTCAAAATTTGGGATTCTGACCACAACCTTCAGACAGGCACAAAAATGATAGCTTTAATTATAAAAGGTATATGATAAAAGGAGAAACTCAATTTGTCAACTGGACAAAGTTTATTTGGTCGAAAACGTTTCGCAGCTCATCCGAGGTGCTTCGTCAGTTCTGGTTAAAGTGCTGATGGACACTGCTTATATCTAGCTGTAGGGAGGAGCTAACTACACTGAAATTATTCTGAAACTATCCCACATCTTTGTTATGAGTTTATGTCTTTTGTTTTCAGTTTCTCTCTGGCGTCTAGTTTAGCATACCCATTCAAACCCTAATGGCTGTTTTCACACCTCTGGACCTGACCTGGCTGCCCTATTGTTTCCTTTGTTTGTTTTGATTTCGGTTTGAGAATGGAATTATATATGGGAGACAAATTATGTCTGACTCCCCCATTCCTGTTTAAAGGATTCTCTTTTTTGACAAAAATAGCCTCTTTAACTCCCCTCTCAAACCAGTTCTTTTCCCTGGCTAAGATCTGAACCTCACTGTCCTCAAATGAATGGCCCGTGGCTTCTAGGTGGAGATGTACGGCAGATGAAGGTCCACTCTGGCACGCCCGTCTGTGTTGGTACATCCTCTTGTGAAGTGGCTGTTTTGTTTCTCCAGTGTAGCGCTCACTGCAGTCTTCACTACACTGAATGGAGTAGACCACATTGCTTTGTTTGTGGCTAAAGGTATATTTTGCAGACTATTTATTTTTTGGTTTATCTGTTCACACTGTATGATCATCTAATTTGTCAGTCAAATCTGAAATACATACATAGAGAGCCATAGGAACCCTAAAATACTGCATGCATAAAATCAAACTGGACAAAGCCATAATGGCTTATTATTAAATATATATTATTTTTGAAATGGCATTTCTGTATGAGGTTTTTAAAGGGAGTGAAGGAAAGGGGGTGCCATCTGTGCATGTGCCAGTGTCTTTGTCTTTGAGTGGACCTCCTCTGGCTCTTGGCAGAATTCAGAGACGCCATTTACAGTGTCACAAGAGGGAAGAAAAAGCCAAACAGGACCTGATTTCATGGGAAGTTAGTCTGGAGCAGGCAGTTAATAGAAAATGCAGAGGACTACTTCAGCCTGAAAACTGGAGGATTTGTGGAGTGGCAAACTTGAATAAAATGTGACGTAATTGCCACAAACCATTCTTTCACTAAAATGCATTGATATAAAAATGCTGTAGGAGTGAAATTATATTTATTAATGTGTCTGATTTGTCTTTCTTTTACACTAGATCATGTAAATGTGCCATGTACTTGCATTATTATTATTATTATTATTATTATTATTATTATTATTATTATTATTATTATTATTATTATTATTATTATTATTATTATTATTATTATTATTATTATTATTGCCAGCCATATGCAGGTACACTTTTTTTTTTTTTCGTTGATTGTTGTCAACTGTCTGTCCCGGCAGTTGTTTGTAGGTCTTGGCGTTGTCAAATATTAGTGATATTGGGTAAATTAAAGGTGCACTGTGTAACCTTTCTGGTCCACCACCTGCTTGTCTCCTTGGTGATGTTACTACTTTGCCTTGATTATTTCACAGTATGGAAATAAAGTGGGAGATAAGATAAGTTGGAGTTTATGGTCAGATTTATGGAGACGCAAGCCTCCACATGGTAAGAATTCATCTTTTTCAAGGTATTTTTGAGCAATGAAAAAAACTGTAAATGAATAAATGCAAGGCTATGTTTAATGCCATACTGTGGACAATTCCATGCAAAGAAATAACATATCCATGGAGCAAGTAGCGCCCCCTCCACCTTAAAAGTTACATTGCACCTTTAAAGCTACCATCTACGTTTATTTGATTTTTTAAACCTCCTCCTCCCTCCCCTCACTTGGCCTTTGTTTAGCCTCACCTGTGCACTCTGGTCTTCTTCTGTCAGGTCAGAACTAGTACACTATCAGACAGCAGTAATAGAGAGCCTCTACTGGTGATACAGTATATGATAATACAATAGGCTCAATACACTTACAAATGGTAGCTTTAAAACAACAAACAGTAACAGCATGTATGTAAAGTCTGTGATTATGAGTTGTCCATCATGGTTTAATGACGGAGAGGCGTCTTTTCAGTACTACGGCCCTCGTCTATGGAACTGCCTGCCGGAGGACCTCAGGGCTCCAGAGAACGTTCATGTTTTTAAGAGTGGGCTCAAGACTCACCTGTTTAGCTTGGCCTTTGATTGACTTCGGTCGTCTGTTTGCTTGTCTTTTGGTTGTTCTTTTGTTTGTTTGCTTGTCTATCTGTTTGTTGTTTGTTTGTCTGCTTGTTTGTCTCTTTGTTTGTTTGTCATCTGTTTGTCTGTTTGTCTTTTTTTTTTTTTCTGGCAGCACGGTGGCTGAGTGGCTAGCACTCATGCTTCACAGCAAGAAGGTTCGAGTTGCCCGGGCCTTTCTGTGTGGAGATTGCATGTTCTCCCCGTGTCTGGGTGGGTTTCCTCCGGGCACTCCGGTTTCCCCCACCAACCCAAACATGCGCCATAGGTAAAATCCTTCAGCTTAGGGCCTGACCAAAGCATAAATAACAAAACAAAATTATGGGGATGGTCCCCGGGTCAAATATAGAAACAACTCCTCCTGTGCGAGATCAATAAAGTTCAATCTTCTAATCCTTGACCACTGTAAGGCGCTTTGTGCTACAATTTTGTATGAAAAGAGCTTTATAAATATTGTTTGATTTGATTTGATTTGAATGTTAAAGTGAGAGGAAGACTAAGTGGGAGGTACTAGCAATAAAAATGACTTACAGGTTAGGCTACTGATTTTACTAAAACACAGTTAAGAATATTATATTTAAGATTTGTGCAAAAACATTCACACTTGTTTTCCCAATTTGGCCGTTTCTTAGGTTTAAAATGTTACTTTCTGGTTGGAAAACATGACACACTGGGGAATTCATAACTGTTACTTAGGAAAAACTCCTCTAATCTAGTCTGGTTAACACCTGACCATATCACAAGTGAGATATGGGTCTGGAAACTCGCTTCGAAAAATCCCGTAGCGGAGGTGTGGTTAGCGATTGCCAACGGCCGTTTATTGGGCGTTATGAATGTCTATCATTGAGCGTATACGTAAGTCCATAGCCAATCATGTCAGTTGTCAGTTCAAACTACAAGCTTCCGTTTGTCATGTAGTACGCGTCACCGTCTTGCCACACCTCCCCCGCTCTCTGATTGGGGCCTAAATCTGGGACTCTCGCTTGGACGAGTTTCCAGGCCGCCTTCCAGTTCGAAACGAACGGAAGCGGCCTGGGAATTCCCAGGCTACCTCTAATCTATCCATAAATTATTACCCAACAAATACAAATATAAGAAAACACCTTTATTTTGTTGAATTCATGTTTAAAGTACTGTATTATATAAAATTATACAATTGTGTAAATTGTGCCTAAAGTTTGGATAGAATTCATCAGTGTGTTCAGAACTTCCTGTAATTTTCAACACATTTTGAAAACTGCTTTTTGATTTATGTAAAACTATCATTTCTATTTATAAGAGTTATAATCCCACCAAATTCATCAAAGTTAGAGAATTATAAAATCTGTCATCTGCCATACACACTTTAAAATCAGACACAGCACCATTGAGGTTTTTACTTGGTAATAAATATATTTTGGGTGGGGACAGGGCCTTCTCCGCTGTTGCCCCCACCCTCTGGAACTCCCTGCCCAAACACACCAGAGACTCATCTACACTCCCCATCTTCAAAAAAAACTCACCTGTTCAAAACTGCCTTTAAATAACTGCATTTCCTGTTCATCTGTTTCTTTCATTTGTGTTTGTGTGTGTTTAGATCTATGTGAAGCGTCTTTGAGTGTCATGAAAAGCGCTATAAATGTACTATGTATTATTATTATATTTTGTACTTGTAACCTGCTTTCGAATGGGCAAAAGGTTCATAACATCCCCATTCTGCATTATTCTTCCCCTTCCTGCCATTAGAGACCAATGCCCCTGAGACACTGAGTCCAGTAATGTGGACAAACTGCCGCATTCTCATACTTCAAGGGGCTTTGGCATTTCCTCTGGTCCACTGCATGTCCAATTATCACAGACTTCCTGCCTTCCTCATGTAGCCTAAACTAACAGCATGTAATGACAGAATAGTGAGTGGTCTTATTTAAAAAGTTGTGTTTTTGTCATAACATTTTGGTATACATGTACTGAGGTTTGTGATTTGAACAGTCAAATATAAATGGATTGCTCTATTCCATCTGAGCTGTCATACTGGATCAAATCTTCCTTTAATTTTTTTTGTTTAGTTTGCCAGAGGAGTTATGCCAGATGCGTTGGTGAAATCCTCTGCATATACAGTATTTCATAAAATAATTATTTTCCAGCCAAATCTATTTCATCTAATCACCTGTAAAGAGTGGCTATGTTTATATGCACACCAAAAATCTGATCATTATCTTATTTCTGGAGTTACTGGACTATTGAAATGTCATGCAAACTGTTAAATCAGTTGCAGTGAGTAAACTGGTTTCTTTTTTATTGTCCCCCACATGCAGGTTTTCACAGAGGAAATTGTGCAAAAAGGGCAATTTAATGGGGCAAAGACAACAATTAAATAGAAAAGGTTTAAGAATGAATATGTTATTTTGAAATGTACTTTGTCTTCCAAATACAACAGTTATAGAAATGAACCCTGTGTTTTATATCAGTAATTACTGGTGTGTTTGAAGACGTATGGAGAATATGAATGAAGTGTTCACAATACTGAGGTGTAACTTTTCATTTATCGTTATTTTAATGCTATATCCACAATGATTGTTTATTCTAGCATCTCCCTTCTAGTATCACAAAATGTCAGGTGCCCTTTAGCAATCGTTTCATTTATGACTCCAGAGCTATCAAAGTTGCTGAGTAGCTCCGTCTGCCCTCCTCCAGGTATTACAATGCTGAGCTCAGCCAAGGAGTCTGTTATAATTTTCCACAAACTAATGAGCCAGAAGTGGGAAAAGGGATTTAGCCTGTAAACAAATGACTTATAATTGCTTCATCATAGGTCATTTCAGGTTTGGCTGTTGTCATTAATGCAGTAAACACTCAATGTAACATCCAAAATTATGCCAGACTTACATGCAACTGGTCTTGACTTTGAGCAGAAAATAGGCATCCTATCAGGAGGCCTGCAGATGAGGTCACTCCACAGCTATGCACCTTCAAAACAGCCTTTAGAGCCCTTTTTACTCTCTTCATTTTCTCAGAAGACAACATGTGTCCAGGAGGGAGCTACATATGGTTTTTACATTTTCACCCACATTCTCACCTGTCTCAAGCTTCAGCTATTCAAATATATGGAGTCATTTGGTTGTTACTGTTCTGTGGCTATTAAAAGTACAAAAACAATCAGATATTTCTTAAACTTTCTTTTATATGTAAAGCTTATAGATAGATGTATTAACTAACCACAACACCAACCAAAGGTGTAGGGTATAATGCTACAGCTTATAAGAGCTACCTTACAAAAGCTCATCTTTTCATAAGTTTTGGGGCCAAAAAGGTACAACCCTGCACGATATGGCATCTTTTGTGTTTATTCTTATAAGTTTTAACTTTTTTAATAAGTCCATCACAAGATCATTGTGAAATGCAGTTCTCTTTGTGGAGTTGTAGAAGGGGAAGTCTGAAAAATGGGAGCCAGATGTGGTGACGTCATTGTGTCTCTCAGAGTGTGTCTGTTAAACCAGAACATTTGTGGGAAATGGGAACTGGAGCAAATGCCCAAGCACATGATACAGCCCTGTGGTCTGTAATCAAATATTGGCACTTAACTGAGAAAATACTCACATCGTAGCATACAAGATGGTTTATTTTATTCGCTTTAAAAGTTCAGGTGGAGGTGATGCTGTGCCATGTCCACTAGAGGGTGTTTCTGTTACTCAGATTAACTTTCAGCTGGGTCTTATCTAGCTTGCATTTATTCCATCTCTGGTGCTTTTATTGCTCAAAAATACGTTGAGATGCATGTATTCTTACTAAGAGCAGAGGTTCCCTCTCCACAGGACTGACCTGTAACTTGGCTTGGTGGCATTGCCAGCTTGTCTCCATGGAGATAAATGTATTTAATGCTGTGGAACCTTCCAGGCAAAGCAATATCTCCATGGAGAAATGCAGGTGGTGAACCTTCCACTAGAAAAGTTACATGGTGCTCCTTTAACATCAAATATGAATAAAACCAGAAGTCAAGTTTAAAAGATTATCAGTTTTAATAAACCCATGTCAAACATCAAAATACTGAAATGGCAAAAAGAAGCTTTTTATCGCATTTTCTTAATATTTTGTACAAATCAGTGGTTTAAAAATATTACAAACATTAAGCTTCGCAACGTTTTTGCAACAGCCGCAAAAACATTCTGATTGTTGTAGATTGTTTGAAAGCCCTTGATAGTTTTAGTTGTGTATGCTGTGCTCTTTTTGCCTTTTATTGTAATATACACAACATAAGTGGTAGTAATAAAGTTAATAAAACCTATACCATAAGGAACAAAGGTGCATCATAATACTACAGCGTCAATACTATCCACTTAAAGTACAGTAAAGACCAGAGGTTAAACACCATGACAGTAGAAGTATACAGTCCCACAACAGTGGGCCTCATACAAACACTTGAACACATAAAGCGTGGATAGTAACATATGCTTTGTCTGTTTAAACTTGCAACACTGCTGTATGTTGTTTTAAAGCACAACGTACATACTCTATAAGTCTCCTTACAAGATTGCAGTAAAATTCAACAAAACATTGTAGCTAAGCAACAACAATAGGGTATATGACTTCATTTGGCTTAAAGACAAGAAGACCTAAGAGATGATGGACAAGATCTGAACATGTCCACAATATTAGTAATGACAGGCTACATAGCATGACATACAGGCACCTTAATGAACGTAATGTAACTGCCTTAACTGCTGGGTTAGAATTATGACAAGCATCTTAGCATAGACAGTACACTGAACGTGCAGGTGGAAGTTCATATAATGTTTCTTCAATGTCTTAAAGGAAGTCAAAAACAGTGTGTGATAAGATTCTATATAGAAATGAGAGCTGCCTACTGTAGTTTCTGTGCTCTTGTGTGTTTCTTGGCTTTATCAACTCTTTTGAGCCCGGAAAGCTCTGGGTGCAGAGCCTGTAGACAACCAAAAGAGTGAGGTTTTACTCAAGGCACAGAAAAGGAGACACCAAATAGTGATGACAGATTCTACTAAGAATGAGGCCTTGCAGATAATGAGCTTAAACAGACTTTGGCCAGTAGGTGTCAGTGTTGCACAATTATAAAAAGTGATGTTTCACATTAACCCATAACCCACAGCCAGTTAGAGGCTTAGAGCAAGCATTCAAAAACAAAACATTACTCATTTACATTTATAAATCCATATGTGTATAGGGTGGATGCTTAAAGAAACATGCAACCTAATCTTTCCTCCTCACATGCAGATAAAACTGCTCATTTTAAGGTCCACCATTAAGCATTTCTGTGGGTATACAATTCAAAAGTTTGGCTGTTGTAAATTTTAAGTATTAATTTTATATAAATGTTTTAATGGTAACAGCACCTTAAAGGTCAAACCAAACACTTTGGTCAATAACCCATTCATTTGCATATTGGGAACATGTGGGGATGTGCTTGCCTAATATAATATGCTACTTTGAGCTGCATAGAGCTCATTTAGTAAAGCTGATTTGTGCATAAAGCAACATAGCAAATTAAAAGCTACCACAGAATTTAAGAATAACCATTTTAGGGTATAACTGTAAATAGCATGCTACAATAATCGGAAAATAGAACACAATAAACCATTTGTGTTAAGCATAGGGATAGTAATAAATACAAAAACAAGGAAAGTGCATTCCAACACCGAGTGTCATTGTAAAGATATAGGCTAACCGTGCACCCTCCCAGCACCAAGACCAGCCAGTGCTTAACTCGTAGACTGCAGGAATCAACCTGTCATACCACTGCTTGATTTGCTTCCTCTCTAAAGGCTGAGTGGAGCATTAAAACCAAACATTATCATATCTGAAATAAGCTGACTATTCTAAGGCCAAAGTTGCTTCTATTAGAGTTAGAAAAGTTTAAGTGAAGGCCATCTGTCAGCAAATCTATGACAAACAGACAAAGGTGCTCAAGGGGCATGGCTCAGGTTGGCTCAGAAGACCTCTCCACTTGATATAATGGCTGAGAGGGCATAAAAACAACACCATCACCCTTTATATGTTTATTGTGAATCAGTTACTGCAGAACCAGTCTGCAGATTCTTACTGAAAATTTAGTTGAAATCCTACCTGACTCTGGTTGTCCAACTATTATAAGGCACATGGACAGTAGGAACAGAATTAGTGATCAGCTCCATGCACCTCCTAAAATCCAAATATACACAGGCGATATTCATGCCTGCAGACAAATGTAGCTGGTTGCATGCACTGCAATAACAGATGGAGCCTGGGTTATGCTTTTCCATCACTTGCACATAATTCAAAGAGGAATTTGCCAATTTCTCACTTAAGTCTTGTGAGATCCTTTCTACCTTCTATTTCTGTAGCTGAGAATAACTTTGACACATCTCCCATAGAGAACACACCACGTGTCTCACACAATCCATCTTTCTCCAGCAGTCGCACTGGTGATGCTAAGGGGAACACAAGCACAAATAGAACAATGTGTTAATAGAAAGTCATCACCACAATGCCTTGTTTTCACATAAAGGCCCAGAGCCCCAAGAAATTATCACTCTTTACAACAATTCTGATGTGCTCTCACCTGCACTCCAACTACTCAATCATAACAAAAGCACTATTTTCTGGTTAAGAAAAAATATATAACATAAAGCAGCAGAGGCCATGGGGTGGTTAATGGTTTTACACATTCTAATATCACCAACCCTGTGTGAGCCCAGAAATGCTAAGAATCACACCCAATACTCTCCCATTTGAATACCTTCAAAGTGTTATGTGGTAAACACTAAAACTCTTGAGACACTGTCAGTATCAAATTGCATGTGGACACTATAAAATTATATGTTAAGCACCATTTTCAATTATAGCAAAAGGAAAAGAAGGCAGTATGCACCTCGGAGGCATTTCTCCCAAACTAAAACCTTACAGTTATTTTTCAAATACTTTCTACATATATATATGCCGCCACTTTTTGCAGAATCATGATTGGATTAAAATAAATCACAGCTTTGGTATTATAAATATTACAAAACAAGAAAATCGTTAGTAAAATAAGCACTTATCCTTCTGCCTGTAAAGAGGTCCCCAAAATCTATTTTGCTAGTAGTGGTCACTGTCAGAGAGCATAAAAAGTGCATAGGGGTTAATTCAAATCATTCATGTAAGCTTGTAGTTCGCCAAGCACCAAAGATTTGGCAGCTTGTTGAAGTCCACTTGACTGGGGGTTAATTGCCATTATCATGTCATAGCAATTAACATGGTCACTGGCAGTTTGGAGTTGCCCTGTTACACCCACTTCCGCACTTCACTGTAACAGTCTTTTTTCTGGGGCTAGTGTCCATGAAGACTCCTGATAACATCATTCTTGAAAGATACTGACGATGACAGAATTGCGTAAAAATCAGACATTGTCAGTGTCCCTGTTTCCAGTGCTGGTTTTGGAGGGGTGATCATGTTTATGTGTGCAAGCTAACAGTCTGTGTACAAGTGAAGGCAGAATTAGCGCCGCACAGGGAGCCTTAAGGTCAGTGTGAAGAATGCAGACTGAGAGATCAGAGCCCTTGCACCCAGTGCACACTCTGGGTGCTCTGTCGCTGGAGGGACCATTTTAAGAGGAGGAACAGAACGGCAGCACTGGGAAGCACAAGTGACACCCACAGCTACATATCCAAAACACTCCACCACAACTGAATGTCAAATTCACCAGATAAATCCCAAACATTCACCAAACAGTCAAGAATAGTAGTGCTTTGACTCAGTTCTCTCTTTAGCCCCATGAGCAGACTTCAGGAGATGTGTGGAGAGGCAGACGGGTGTCTCCAGAAACACCAGCCCCTTTTGGTGTGCTGCTTGCGCAGAATCTCCTCCTCACGCTCACGCTCTTTTTGGGAGCGCAGGTAACGGTCCTCTTCCTTTAGGAACCACACTGGAGGCCAGCGCTGCTTCTCAAAGTGCTTCTGGTTATCTGCACATACAGATTATTGTGTCATGAACAAAGTACATTTGAAATATGTGACCTAATAACATTGTTTGCTTTTATACTGTATAGTTTATAACAAATGTGCAGATACAAAAGCTGTACCTGGAGACATGGCCTTCATGTCTTTGGGAAATTTGCGGCATATGCTGTTATAGTTAGTGCAGATGTGGTGAAGACACCAAACTGACAGTTGTTTGGCATTGTGAAACTACAAAGGAGAAATATGTTAATGATTTAATTAATGACTGCGGAATTTACATGTATCCTACAAAGTACTTTTTTGTCTCTAACCTGCGCCAGTTCCAAGTAGGCCAACACTTGCCCATCTATATCCACTCCTTTCACTGCCAACTGAAGAAGCTCCTCAACAGCATGTTGTTCTGTGGACACAAATAGAATGTTAGTATTGTTTGTTTCCTACAGTCAAATGTAGAGGGCCAATATTTATAATGAAACAGTCATTTACCAGTGAGAGCAACAAGGCGTGGCAAACAGAGACGATTGGCCAGAACTATAAGTTCCATGGGCTCCAGACCTGGACTGGGAGTCAGCAGACCACAGTACAGGAACTCCAGCACTCCTCTCATACATGCTGTGGTTGTATTGGGGATGGACACCTATAACAAACAGTAAATTATAATTATAGTGCAAGTATAATGGGTTTAGTGACAATACTGTACAGTAAATGTCATTAGGGCAGAGGATATCCTGTTCAGTCACACAGGCTTTGATGTGATCCAAGATGAAAGCATTGTCTGGGGCTAATGATGTAACCAATATGGTAGACACCTCAGTGTACATTTCTGCAATGCAAGACTGAAACCATATCCTTCATGTTAAGGCTGATTATAAAAGATTTATTTCACTGCAATGTCTGTTGTATTTAATGATGTAGTTAAACATAAAGTATCATGTTTAATAAAAATATATTGAAAAAAATATAATGACACGTAACAGGACAAAATTCACAGTTACCTCTTTGGGTCACTCAATCTTGAAAATCCTTTCTCAAACTAATACACCAAGTTATTCTTACACTTTTACAGATTCGATTGCATAATGACATTAGGATGGAAGAGAAAGCCTAATGAAGTAAGCCTGAGCAGCAGGTATTCTTTCACCTGTGTGCTATGAGACTGTAACACGGAAGGAGGCTAAATAATAATGACAGCGACAGCCTGACCCCACAGGGAGCTCCTAACTGAGACCTTCTTTCACCTCAGCTTCTATAACCAATTAGGGAGAATGTCAGCCCAGTGACCTATCCTTACGAGTTGTAAGCGACAATGCCAAGACATGGGCGGTCTCAAGAACTGAAGGCTCCATCTGAGAACAGGAAGCATTCCTGAAAACTCTCCACAGCAGCAATCCTGCACGGCACATGTATATGAAGTACTGTACACTATCAACAGCTGGTTTGGAATTGTCTATGCAAGAATATGCTAGAGACATGAAAAAGCTGTAAAATAGAGCTTTACTTCTCCTAAGCTTTTAAATAATAATAATAATAATAATAATAATAATAATAATAATAATAATAATAATAATAATAATAATAATGCATCAGCTTTATATAGCACTTTTCTGGACACTCAAAGACACTTTACAGATAATTATTCCTTCACTCCTCACTCGGTGGTGGTAAGCTATTGTAGCCACAGCTGCCCTGGGGCAGACTGATGGAAGCGAGGCTGCCAATTTGCGCCATCGGCCCCTCCGACCACCGCCACAGTTTTTGCCACTGGCGCCCCACTGTGGCACCTGATTTGCCCAGCGGTCTCCCATCCAAGTACTACTCAGGCCCGGCCCGACTTCTGTGATCTGACGGGATCAGACAAGCTAGTGACCAATGTTTGCCTTCCACTATGGCTGTTTCAAATCACTCATAAATCATTACATGCACACTTGACTAGCCAACATGTGCATTGCTTGAGGAAGATTAGAGGAACACTAAATATGCAGAATGAGAAAGTGTGCACAAGTTTTTTCTAAGATCTTTAGCTAGGAGGAAGAGTTACAAATTATATAACACTCTCATTAGCTATGGATGGTGACTACTGCCCACCTGCACAGCCAAAAATGAAAACTGGGCTCTTGTGGCTCACTGCATTAACACAGTCAAACAGAGCCTCAACAAACTCAGTTAATGTAACCATAGCCACAAGCAGCCCACCTGCAGTCCACACTGTGCCCCCTCAGCCCTGCTCATATCCAGTCTACAACAAACACCCTCTCCCACTCACACAATGTGTTTATTTTCATTGCAGTTTAACACAAAATGTGAAAATATGTGAAACCTGATTTACTTTTTACACCTTGGCTTAGGTAACATTAGACACAAGAAACTATACTCGAGGGATCTGTTTCTCCACAGCCTATAGAGCAGGGATGTGGTGAGCTAATTTACATCCTGGAGTTAGGTCAGGCCCAATGGAAAAGCCTTGGCCTGAATATGAGTGTAAGGACAGAGGACACTCAAAGTAACCAATCCTGCAAGAGCCTCTCAGAGCACAGTAGCATGCAGACCACATGACAATCCTACATTGTTACTAAATTTAAAAAATAGTAATTTAGTATATTATAGTCTTTGTAGCATGGTTAATAAAACCTAAAATACTGACCTCATGTCTTCTGTCATTGAGATCATTATTAAGTTGCATATTTCAATAGAGTTATTATATTTGTATTCTATTAAAGGTCCCATGACATGGTACTTCTTGATGCTTTTATATGGTGCCTTAATGGTTCCCTAATACTGTAAATGAATCCTTCTTCAAAATCACCATTCAGTGCATGAGAAAGACACATGTACGCAGTCAGAGTCAGAATCTCTCTGTCTGAACAACTCATTCTGGGCCTTGTTGCTTGAATGCAAATGAGAAGGACACAGATAGGGTTAGAGGAGCGGCTGGAGCGCTGCTCTGTGCGCTGTCTCCCACTTCCGCGTTTTAAGGTAGAAAGGAGAGGCATTTCAATGAAAAAAACAATTTTCACAGAAAATAAAATTAAACCACTGCTGTTTCAGAGGTCCAGAGGGTCGGGTAAAGGACTTCCGAGCCTAGAAACACTCGCACATGCCTCCAGGCAAATAAAAAAACGCATTTCGCATTGCGTAGCTCCTTCGCGGTCCAAACTCTCTGGGCGTGATTTCCAGAGACAGGGGGTGGAGATCCAGACGGTGGTGGAACTGCATTTGCATTTCTTTTTTCGATGTTACATAACAAAGTTGCCTTGTTCATAATCGCCCGTTTGAGCTGTGTTTTTTTCAAACGCAGAAAAGGATCGCAAATGCTCAGTTTATACATTTCCCAACTTTTAGCCATTGGGGGGGCCTAAACAGGGTAGGGAAGCTCACATTAACGTTCAAAAACCTCATAAAGTGAAAATTTCATGCCATGGGACCTTTAAATTGTAATATTTATCAAAATATTATTCTATGGTATGACACAATAGTCTAATGTGCTAGGCTGGAACACTGGACTTGCTGCCTTCAGTTTCGTAAAATGAATTTCCACCTCTGGTAATTTGCTGATTGTCTCTCACCACTCTTGACTCCCTTTCACGCTTACATCTGCCTTGTTAAATAAGGCACAACTTGACCCACCTCATCAGTGTAGCTTTCCATGAAGGATCCACGGAACATCGCAGCCATCCAGTCACAGCTGGAAATGAGCAGGGGCTTGTGAGCCGGAAGAGAGCCATCATCCAGCTGGAACACCACATCTGAAACCGTGCGGAAAAGAGCGTTCATCTTGTGGAGTAGCACAGAAAATCCCAGGCTACAGAGACAGGTGGAGACGTACAGCTAAGGACTCACAGTAAAGCGAACAAGACATGAACACAGGTAGACAGAGAGATAAATCTACAGATCAACAGAACAGGTACCGCGAGAGCGGGTGTGGAAGAGTACGGTAGGTTAACTGTATTTCAAGGTGCATGAAATAACTTGTTTCTGGTAAAGGGTCGGCCACCGTCTTGTATCCATACAGATGTTATTGCTTTGCCTAAGGGTGTTCCTGGCATTAAATGTATCAATCTTCACAGAAACAAACAGGTGATGCCATAAGGAAAAGTCAGACCACACAAGACAACACCATACAAGATTTATGTTTTTAATGTATTTTTTTTTAGCAATAAAAACATCTATTGTTGAATTAATGCAAAATAGATACATTAGGTAGTAACATATAACAATAACATCTCCATGGAAACAAGCAAGTAATGACCAGAAAAGTTACATAGTGCAGCTTTTGAATTTCCTTTGGGATCATTAACCCAACATATCTATCATATCTATTTGTCTTTAACCAAATTAATATAAATCATAGGGTATATATATATATGCATTTTGATATTATTCCAGTTGATTTTATATGAAAACAGATTAAGCATGTGGGCTATGCAGTGCAAGAGTGGTTACGATTACGTTAAAATGATAAGGACAGCTGAAGACACACAACACCACAAGACAAACAAAAACCAAAAACCAAAGTAAGCAGATCAATAAATATAATCATAGTCTAACAATGTGTGATGCCAGCACAACTCAGCACTATGCTTATTGTATACTGGTATTGGCACATATTATTCACATAGAAAGGTACAGTCACAATAATCTTTCCAAGCAGTGTGTTTTTAAACCTATGGACTGTGTGTGCGGTTTACCAGCAAAAGTCCCCTTGCTGAGACACTCCTTGATCCGGTTGGCCCTGCGCACGTGGAAAGCCTTGGTAATCTCCTGGTTCATGAAGCTCTCTCGGTTCAGCACATTGGCCACCATCATCCGCAGGTCAAACACTTCCAGCAGCTCAGCTATAGTGGCCACCTGCATCAGATCCCCTCTGCCCTCATCCAAGCTGCCAGTGTAGAGGTACTGGAGCACAGCCTAGCACAACCAAAAACAAACTGAGCTGTGCAAACTAGGGCAAGCAAGCAATATGCATGCATTATAATCACAGTGTTTTCAGATACATTTTGGATAACAACATTAGTATTAGTATTTGTATTATACATGATAAAAATAGCGTTTAGTCATACAGTGGACCCTCGCTCTATCGCGGTTCACTTTCCGCGGCCTCGCTGTTTCACGGATTAAAAAAATAATAATTTTTATAGTGTATCAGCGGAGACGTGAGTTTGAGACCGGGACTAGACTGGAACTAGACCAGGACTAAACATGGACTAAACCAGGACTAAACCAGGTTTAAACCTGGTCTAAACCAGGACTAGACCAGGTCTAAACCTGGGATGGTCACGCAGGGTGGTAGGGACAGAGTCTATGATGTCCTTCACGAGAGCGCCTGGGTGACAGGAGGTGTGGCCTTTGTTTACTTGCATGAGCCGGACCATGGAAGAGCCAAGAATCAACACGGATGGCCGGGAGCCGCAGCGGGGGGAGTCGCATTCGAGGGAGCCGCAGCGGGGGGGGGAGCACTCGTGCGCAGAGAGGAGACAGTGGGTCTTCCCCCCTCATGCCTAGCGGATGAACCCGACCCCGTCCTAGAGAGCAGAGTATTGGCGACGCATTGATAGCCATGCCCCGAACTCCAGGGCAACCAACCCTTGTGAGCGCGAGTTAGTGGGGGAAAATCCTCATGGTAGAGCTGATCGTGGCTTTAGACCTAGCCCCTCGCTGAAGTGTTCGTACCTGGTCGGGTGGTGAGGGCTGGTGCTCAGAGGCGTCTGTTAGCGGTTCGGCATTGTTAGCGGTGGCCTGAGTCTTGCCCAAAATGATATCCAGGTCGCTTTCCACTCGACTTTCGCACATGGCATGTATATGTTGTTCCAAAACAATGCATATCCATGTGCACGTATCCGCGCGCACCCCCCCCCCCCCCCACGCTTCACTATTAATACATTTTGTTGAAAATCTACGAAGGTTTGAGTGTTTAAACTAGAGAGAAATGTGAGAAAATGTTAATACCAGTCTGAGAAAAGCGTATAATGTGTGTGGTGAGGCGTTTACAGCCTTAAAACATGTGTAATAATTGTAAAATATAAAGTTGTCCTACTTCGCGGATTTCACGTATTGCGGGTTATTTCTGGAACCTAACCCCCGCGATAAACGGGGCTCCCGGAGCCGGACGCGCGGACGCGAAGCGCACCAACCCCTTGGAGAAGTGCGCGACACGTGCTGCTCTGTCAAGGATTTGTCCACGATGAGGGGTTCATCGTGGACAAATCTGTGACAGAGCAGCACGTGTCGCACGTACACCGAGGCTGCGAGCACGAGATAGAACCGCGGCGCCCGGACCGCGTCATCTCAGCCCGAGCCACAAACCGAACACGCACAAATGAACGCAAGAGCCGCACGGAGTGAATCCTGGTTTAGTCCAGGTCTAGACCCGGTCCAGTCCTAGTTTAATCCAGGGCCAGTCCAGGTTTAGACCTGGTTTAGAACTGGTCTAGACCTGGTTTAGTTCTGGTCTAGACCTGGTTTAGACCTGGTCTAGACATGGTTTAGTTCTGGTCTAGACCTGGTTTGGACCTGGTCTAGACCTGGTTTAGTTCTTGTCTAGACCTGGTTTAGTCCACGTTTAGTCCTGGTCTAGTCTCTTAGCCAATCAGGACACAGAACACAATGTTACACTATAAAAAAAAAAGTTACACTATAAAAAAAATGTGGAAAAAAAAAATGGAAAAAAAAAGGGCGAGGGCGCGAACAGTGAACCGTGATAGAGCGAGGGTTCACTGTACAATCAAATCAAAATTGCTATTTGAGTTGGCACAATTATCAAATTGCAAATGCTGCCAGTATTTTGAATATTTTAATTTTAGGAAATTTTAGGATACTGCATTGTAAGCTTAATGAAATTATAATAACATTATTATTACCTTAAATGGTTCTTCTTGTATGAGCGCATCCATGGCAACCACAGTCATGAGTCGGGGGCGTCCTGTCATGGGATCATCCACATGTTCCAGACAAACACTCAGAAAGCCCCTGCCCCACCCAGACAGTGCCCGCCCGGTCCCCAACACCCCCACTGTGTACTGGGCTCGAGAAGGGAGTGCATTATCACTCTGGGAAGTCCTCAGAGAGCCCTGCTGCAGGAGCTGGGGTTGGCTCAACACCTGTACCCCTCCCTGAATGCCATCTTTGTCAATGTCCAGACTTTTAGTACGACCTGCCTGCTCCTTTGCTCCTCTCCGCGTGTGTTCATCCTCTTCTCCAAGTTCCATATTTTCTTTGTTCTCCTGATCCTCTGCCACCTGCCCTTTGAATAACCCCCCCAAATCCAGAGTGAACAGGTCATAGAATTTGGAGCAGGATGTAGCAAGATAGACTTTGTGTGCAAAGACTTGAGTGGCACCACCCTGGAGGAGAAAGAGGACATCGGCGCACAGGGGCTGGCAGAACAGAGAATCAGGGCCTTCTCCATCAGAGGGTGGGGGGTCTGGGATTCCTACTATGGGCCGTGGAGGGCGAGGGGGCAGGAAGGGGGCCTGGAGCAGTGGCCTCTGGACCTTCTTTAGATGGGACTTCCAGAACTGCAAATGCCGGCGAGAGATGAGGGCAGCTCGGATGGCATTGTCAAAAACATCCTTGACTCCAAACTGAGCAACAATACTTGTCTCATAGTAAGGGATGCCTAGTTCTTTTGCGACCTCATGGCCTCTTTCTGGTGGAAGAATGTCTGTTGGTTTAATTGGTCTGTAAAGGAGATTAAAAACAAACTTAATTTCAAGTCAAAACTCTTTTTGCTATGTCACTGGCATTGATTGTGTGCTGGCGGATATTCATCACATTGTGGGGAATTAAATCTGTATACAAAACACAGAATATTAGATCAACTACATGGAATAAACTTAAGATAAGTATTTGAGGTTAAGGTTAGTGAGTGAGTTTAGGTTAGTCAAGTAATAATTGCGGCTACGGTCTCCCAGAATTTTGACCAAACTATAATGTCATGAAATCTAAAATCTAAAATTCCTAACTTGCTCTTTGGCCTCAAATACCTCTTAATATAAAAAGAGTATAGTGCAGCAGAAATTCTCACTTGGCTAAGGGACGACGGGCACGGTTAACAGCATCCAGGTCAGCATAACGCAGATCCAGCTGGCAGCCGACCAGGATGATAGGCGTCCGAGGACAGAAGTGCTTGATCTCCGGAAACCACATTGTACGGACATGACGCAGGGAGTTTGGGTTTGCCAGAGAAAAACAAAGCACCACAACATCGGACCTACAAGGACAAAACATAAAACAGACACCAAAATTATAGATCTGTAATAAACAGTGTGGCATCGGCAATTATGTTATGATGCTCCCCTTAAATTGGAGTGGTAAGGAGAGGATTTTAAATTGGGCTGGGTGATATGACAAAAAATTATCACTGTTTGATTCAATTTTATTTAGTCTTATTAAATTTAACACAAATCTCTTCTCCAAACAAGAGGTTGTTGTTAGACAGAAGATTAGGTGCACCTTTCAATTAAAAAGACCCTTTGACCATTAGAAATTAATCTTGGTCTCAAATCAAACTCGATTCAAAAGCTCTATAACAATATACATTTTGAGAGATATTGCATTTGCAGCTATTGCATAACAAGATTGTTATTATACATTGTGCAATCCTGATGGCAAATGTCAGTAAGCAATAGTGCAGAGAGCCAAATGTGTATGTGCGTATTGGAATTGGCTCTGTGTCTATGTGCACATGTCTGGACCTCCAGGCTACTGATTTGTGTGGCCTATTTTCCTCTTACATAAACACATCTAAGCCCTCTAAGGCTACATGCTCACAAAGAGATGGCTAAGAATAGCTCAGAAAATGTAATTATGTTTTAGGCAGGTCATCAAAGACTATTGTTATCTCTACTAGACGACATAGATATGCTGGCTATGTTTCTAGGTAATGGCTCATAAAGATGTGTCTATATCAGTGACATGGTTAATTTGGACATGGTTCATTTGGAGCAGGTAAATGCTGACACTACAAGTCTGCTAAATCATCTACGTGTAAATCAACACCAACTACCAGGGACTTTTGACTTCAAAGACTGAATCTCTACAGCCGAAACTACAAATAACAATGAGACATGTAAAAATTAATTCCATAATCAATAATTGTGATTATGCAAGTCCCATCATTTTCATAAGAACAAAAAAATAATTATTGTAGAAGCCAGAATAAGTCATTTCAGTTTGTATGTTTATCATGTTTCATCATTAACTTCATCATTCAGAAGAAAGTGTGATTTCATAAAGCTGGCCACATACTAAAGCTGCGACCCCGGACTAAGTAGTAGATTACATAAGATCATATATACAGACATTTTACTAATCTTACAAATATGTAACATTATATAATAATGCTACAGATGCCATATACACATATGTTAGGTTAACCTTTTTTTTCTGTTTTATGAGATGACCCTTTTTTTTTCTTTTTTTTTTTGCAATTGTTTTGCTTTTCTTAACCAAATAACCAACTCCAGACAAAGCAGTCATTATGCCAATGTGATATTTTGAGTTTTTGATGTAAACACAACCCTATGCACAACAAGGTCATATGTAATATGAGGAATAGTTAAGTACTAAAGGGCACGGGGGAGATAGGAGAGGTCAAATAAGGTGACACATGGGTGACGAAGCACGTCCCTAAAGAAAAACAGGAATAATGTTGCACAAATACAATATAGGGAGAAAGGGGTGAGGGGTCAGTGATGTGAACTGTGAGGCCAGTGAAAAAGTGCTGAGCTGGCACTGCCTCTCCATCAGCTGACTGCAGTGTGACAGAGCACACAGGACATGCTCAGAGACAAGCACAAAACACTACAGTGTACTATTGCACTGAGGCCCATGTGGAGGGAAAACAATACGATTCAATTACACAAACAGTTGATGCATAATGAAACTCTGCTTATTATAGGGTGTGGCATCAGATTTAGTACATCTTGATGATTTACATAATACTAAAGCTGTGAATAAATAGTAGTTTGATATGTTTAAAAGTACTCCCGCTATATTTAGAAGTTACAGTTATTGCATGTAAGACTATAGGTAAGTATGCTATGTAATTTTGATTCAGAATATAAAAAGCATCTATGTCATTGTGATAATAGTGGTAATGTTATTTTATGTAGATTTTTACATTATAAATTCAGCAATGCAATTCAACATTTTATTGTACTATTACTTCTGCACATACTTTCATATATTTTTCTTTTCCCTATTGACATTTTTAATATTTACACTGGCCTGCGGTTTGCTATAGTCAAATATTAATCCTTTCCTGTCACTTTACAGATTTTGTTCTAGAAAAAGAAACTTTCATGTCAAGCCAATAAAGCAGCTTTGACAGAGGATATGGAGTAAGAGGATAGATGGAGAGGAGTGATGATCCAATCATGTTTGAAGGAGCATGGATGAGGCCAGAGGTCAGCAGAGAGCGTGGCAGCTGGATTACACTACAGTTTGAGGATGAAACAACAGTGGTTCTTTCTCTGCTTTTCTTGGTTAATCTACTATTGATCTTTCCTTTTGTCTTTTTTCTTTCTGTAGTTACTATAGTATATCTACCACATAGTGTGTAACGCGCAATATTGATCTGTAGGAATGCTGCAGTACTCCCAGTATTATATTAGCGTTATATTATCTATAGAAATTTTGGAATCATGTAATAGTTATGCATTTGTTTCACTAAAAAGCCCTTATCAGATTATGTACTTTTTCATTTTGGCCTCACTGGACATCTTTCTGTTATATGTGACATTGTGAGGACCTTTTCACCATTCAAAAGATATAACGTTTTCTTTTACATTGTTAATCGTTATGGCAACTGTCCTAATTTTTCCATCATTCTGAAACCAATGGGCATGGATAAAGATCAGGATAGTATCATCACACTTTAAAGAAAAATCTGCTATTGAACAGCAGATTTTAAGATGCTATATAATAAACTTAGACTTAATTCAAAAGTATTCTCACCCTATAATCTAATAAATGTATTGTGAGGGTAGTCCTTTAGATAACGTATCTCTATGAAGATTTTGCATGTCTTGCCAGTAAAGTCATGTATTTGACGTTTTATCCCAAACTTTATATCAATCCATTCCCTCAGATTTTTATTGACAATGCAGTGACAAGTTATCTATTGGTGATCACACTCGCGTCTCAATATGTATAAACGCTTTTATATTTGCTTACCTGCCATATGCAAATCTTCTGTCTTTGTGATGGTCCCCAAAGGTGTCCCAAAGCCGCAGAGACACGCTGACCTCATCGACAACATCACGTGATCGCTCTAACACCTGCAACCCATGTCTATTAAAATCCAAAAGTGTCTGAGTCGTCTTCATAAAAGAGCACTTACCTCTTGGCATACTCGATACTGGTCAATGGCCCAGACGGTTGGTACGTGGGTGGCGAGCAGCTGATACTGTGTGAGGGTGGCATTGCAGGCCCGCGCACAGATGAGCCTGGTCTTGCCGACTGCGTTGTCCCCAACCACCACACATTTAATGGTTTCCACATTGGGCCGCTCATAGTCTGTGTCTATATCCATGGAGAGGGCCCTGGAAGAGATGTTTTATGATGAAGATAAACATACATTTGCTTTTTGTTAATCTACTGTTATTCAGAATAATCCATATTTTTTCACTTGTTGTGATTAAAGGTCTCTGGTGGTGACTGAAACTGCGTATAATGGTCCGTTAGTCAGTAGATATTAACTGTGGATATATGCATCTTGTTGAGGGGCAGGTGGATTTGGGAGACAATAAACATAAACATGCCATATAATTCAAATATCACAACCTAATATTCACGGTTACTGGATTATACTGTAGTGCAGAGTGTCATTTGTGGTTGTGGTTGAGGATCTCCATCACACCTCAACACCTGACCACAGCCTTGGCACAGGATGTTGGCAATTCTGCACAGAGCTCAACTGACTTCCTCTTAAAGCCACACACAACTGTGAAAAGCTTATCAAAATCTCCTTTCCATAAACAGCTTATAAACATTTCTGGCATATTCAAACACATGATTACACTTTATTTTTACATTCCTAGACGAATCAACTTTGTTGCATAATGACCCAGGTACCCACGCACACTGGTTTATCATCAGCAAATCAGTCCGTCTGTCCCTGTGGCTAACTTGTTTATAGAGCCATCCCAAGTCCATAAATAGAGCATCTGAAACATTCATAAAGGTCTCACTTGTTATTCCATTGACATGAATGCCAAAGCAGCACTTCAGTCAAGCATTGAGAGACACCGCCGCTAAAAACGGCATCTATTCACTGGACATATGAGCCACATGTGCACTCTCATAAGGCCCAATGGAGGCTCTCATATTTCTATATATGCCCAATATTGTGTTTGCATAGCCTTCTGCAGCCACTTCAGTAAAAATGCATTTGACGTCAGAAGGCTACCTGAAATGTGTATGAAAGCTCTGTTGACCTTATCCTTTCAGATTTATTGAAACAACTCTCCTTTTTAGGTCAGGTTTTATCTGCATGACCTTCAGACAACTGCACGTACAGTGAGCGACAGAGGAAGCAATTAAATGTTATAGCTAGTATTCAATCAAAATTGCGTAATACAAGACTATTTCTACTGCAAGATTTCAACTAAATGTATTCATTAAGGCTTTAGAAGTTTTAGAAGCCATTCTACTATTTTGCACTAGACTAAGAAAGAGCAGAGTAAATTAAAATATATTTACAAGAGTCAAAAGAAGAAAATAGCTTGAAATGATAAAAATATACAACACAAACTTCCAATTCACAGGTAAGTGGTGTCTTGTCTATGGTTTAAAAACACTCAAATAAGGAGTCAGACATTACCGGGGCTTACTAATAAACAAATCAACACGCCTGCACAGAGGCAGATTGGGAGTGATCAAGAAGTATCAAAAGTTTTGAGTGGGATGAAGATAAAATCACAAATATTATGTGTGGCAACATGTTTGGTTTTACACTAGGCTCCACTCTGGTCATGCATCAGTCAACACAATTAACAATGCACTCACACATCGCTGCACTCAAAAGATGTGCATCTGTGGTTGCCAGTTGTACACAGCTACAGTCAAAAACTAACTTTCACTTCAGGCTTTGGTAAGCTTCACAGAAGGTTATATTTAGCAGTGATCTGTGCATGAACTCATATGCAGCAGACTTATATAATGATTCAGACTGGGGCATGTTAGTGTATACTTATGGTTACACTTACTAATACCTACATAATTAATTCCCTAATTCTATCTCTTAACCAAAACTCTTTAATTAAGTAGTTACTATGCTTACATCATTCTAAATAAACTTGTTCATTATGAATTAAGTCTTTCTTTGTGCTTTATTAAGGCTGTAAATAGTATAATTATTAGAAAGTTTTCTCTAATTCTTTGATGAGAGACTGAACAGATTGATACTAAAAAGTATGATGGGAAAACTGGATAAAGCAGAGCAGATTAAGACTTGAATGCATCGGAAGACCAGCCAAACAAAGACACTTCTAATATGGCTTTCCTTTGATAATTTTGTGAGAACATTTCCCACAAAATTCCAATTCAAGCTGTCTCTACTTTTTAAATCATATTGTTTATGTTCTGTACATATCTAATGTTGTGTACTGTTCAGTTTTGTTATACATCAAGTATTAATAATATCCTAACCAACACCACACAAATAAAGCCCAAATGCACATCCAGTTAATTTTCCATGACTTCCTCTCTCTGTTATGAAACACTTTCAGCATTTCTAGCACAGAAAAAAAACTGATCCCAAAAGCCTCAGAGCCTCTGTCTTCTTTTCAGGCTTTGGACTTCTTCTAAAAATGTTGAAGTTCAACTAAACAGTTTGCATTTACCTGTGTAATTAATAATGAGCCAACATGAAGTCAGCATGGCAGGTTTTACAGTATAACAGGATTGAACACAAAAATGAGTGGATCATGTGTTGTGTGTGTGTGTTGAGTGTTGAGACAGGGACTGCCACAGCTGGCACAGACTAGTTATATAATCTAGTGTGCCTGGATCCCTGCTGGATGGCAGTAGACCTCATATGCCACACAGCAGTCACCTCGCCCACTGCAGATGCTCCTGGTGCTTAAACCACACCCAGTCACTGACGTCAGCGCTACACATCTATCAGTGTGAATGAAAAAGTCAATAGAACAGCACTCCAGTATGCCAGAGTAATGCACTGTAAATAACAAAGTCCCCTATCCTGATTTTGAAACACTCTGCGCTATTTTTCCAAGTCATTGTGAGTCCACTACTAAGCAAGATTCCCCTGGTGAAATGGTGATTAGGCAACCCCTGCCCAAGATGACATGTACTTTACACATACACATACATATAGCCTACACATACATACATATGCACATACTTTGTACAACACATCTTAATATTCTGTGAAGTGGTTATTTATAGAAAATGTGGTTTTAAAAATCTACAGCAGACGCTCGTGTCCAAGGTGATAGCATCACAACGACACCTGCGTAAATCTATCGCCTCGTGACGTCACAACCCGTCGGATCAACATTACAGTGGAGTCGCGCGCTCGTTCGACCTCTGAACAAGCTCCTCTGTCTGCGGTCAGCACCAGTAGGAAACCGCGTTGGAGCACGTCCCGGATGAGGTAGCCTATGGAAACATAGCATCTCTGTCCTCATCAATGAAAAGCTCAAGAGCTCCTGCTC
Source organism: Paratrypauchen microcephalus (assembly GCA_036785185.1). NCBI lineage: Eukaryota > Metazoa > Chordata > Actinopteri > Gobiiformes > Gobiidae > Paratrypauchen > Paratrypauchen microcephalus. Next base: position 2,689,270 of record JAVJIX010000081.1, on the reverse strand, counting down.
CCTGCAGTCATTCATAAACACCTGACCCATTCATATTTTCTGAAAAGACACGCAAACTATTCATCTCATCTCAGTAATGTATTATAGATACGAACTTGATACAAGAAATTACGCAAAGTTATGATTTATGATGTTTATGTGGACTGTAAAAAATGTAGGTGGATGTAGGTGCCTACAGTCTATTGCTACAGTCTGCTTAGGTCTTGCGTAACGCGCCAAACCCATCTGCTGCACTATAACGCACAAGCAAACTGCCTCAGTAACAATTACTCTATAATAATGTTCACAAGTGGGATTTAAAATAATAATCCCAACATGAATAAAACAATCGTTTACAAATAGCAGCCTTTTAAACAAGTTCATTGTGAAATGGCATGTGATGTAAATAGAAGCACCCGGTGATGTCTGGAAGTCCAGAGGAGAGTTGAATGTTGCTTTGTGCACATAGTACCACGCACTGGAAGGCATGTGACCTACTATTCGTGCAGGAGACGGTTCCTACCTTCCGACGGTTCCGGAATTGACCCACATGCCACTCTGCTGGTGATTTAGCCTGTCCCTAAACCGGACAAAGCATTCAGAAGCAAGAGGAAAAATAAACTGTCGTCTTGGTTTTGGTCAAAGAGCACGTTAAAACTGTAGACGATGCGCGAGGAACCTTGTCTGCTCACACATCGTTGTCCTTTCAATAGAATGTCTTATTCCCGTCTCTTCTAGAGTAGAACTGTTTGCTGGGCTCATAAAATGCTGCACGCTAACTTGTTTTGTAAATTCATGGAATCAATTGCGGCTTGGACGTGGTGTAGTCTGAGCCACCCCTTTTTGTTGTTGTTTCCCCAGCTGATTTGCGCAAAGACACGCCTCCAGGTCTGCGCGTCACCACAGCTCTTCCTCTACCGCGTTCAACACTGATCAGAAGAGTTCACACAAGTAATAGGTTGACTAGAGTCTAAGGAAGAAAAAAAAATATTTGTCGTATCATTAAACACCGAATGTATGCCTTAAAATACAATATTAATATGTGCCAAAGTTGTTTTACGACGCACTCGCAGGTTAGTATTTTTCTTTCTTCTTTTTAAAGGGAAAATGTAAATGAGACACAACAAACCACGTCTTTCTAAAGGGCCCAGGGTCATGCCACATAGCTTTAGGGTTCAAAAGTATTGATTTTAAGTGTAGGATATCTCCTTCCTAATTCTGCACCACATCGAAACGCTATGTCGTGTTATAGCCTGGTTATCTGTGCCCACAATTAGAGCCAACGGTGACACTTAAACGCGTACAAAGTGATGACAATACCGCAGCCAATCGCGTCGAGAATACGGCATTACAATTCCGCCCTGAAACTGCACTCTCATCCTGTTAACCCCACGTTGTCCGAAAAGCACGTTGTCTTTTGTTTAGGGAGAAATCCTCGTGCGTAATTGCCCAGATATTTCTGGTACCAAGCCTCTTCCTTACTCCTTTCTCGTTATATCAAGGATTCCTTATGTCAGTAGGCTCCAAAGATTCCTATTATTTATAGGGCTACCACCAGATCAGTAGTATATGAGGCCAACTGGCATGATAAATGATGCCTATTGGCTACAAATAATAATGAAATTGCAGTTTTAATGGTCAATGGACTTTTTTGTTGCTTCTGTGGTTATTCTGGGTGTGCAGGCATAGCAACACGCTACCACATAGCAACACATAAGGAAGAAAAGTAGATCTATGAATAGTGGTTTTATTTTCAGATGTTCATTTACTCAACAATTTATGACAGTTATTCCCAACCTAGTATGGACCCAGGTTTGGGTCCCTGAAGATTTTCAGGGGTTTGTAATGAAAGGATGGCATTTAACTGGTTCTGAAACGTTCTATAATGATTACTGCTCTAACATCTTTAGACTTAGACAACCCTTATTGATCCACAAGGGAAATAATACTGCATAAAAGCATTTATTCTTATAAAATAATTATGTGTTAATCATTTTGGTAAAGTGGTTAAATGTTAGATGCATCTTTACTGTTATATCTCTACAACCATAACAAATTAGCTGGGCATTTTACAGTTTTCTTAGGCCAAAGGAGTCTGGGCAGTCTGACCTAGCTATCCTTCAGAAAACTGAAGACAGACATCTGCTGGCCGAGGCTGGAACTGACTGCAATAACAAAGGAAACAATGAAAAGCCCTTTTTGCCTATATGTCTGCAATTTTAGGTCATCTATCCTGCAATCCCATGATAAGTTAAATCAGGACAGGGTGAAAAGGCATTTACATTTGCATATTTTGTACCCCATGTCAAGGATATGTCGCACTATACTAACAACTGTATTTAGAGATTATATAAAAGAGTTGCTAAATTCATTTGGATTAACCACCCCTAAAGGAGATTTGAAAAAGTACTATGAAAGTTGGAGGCTTCACCCAAAATTTCAGTATTATTACTGTCTGAATGGACTGTACAAGATGCTGTTAATTTGTATTTATAACTGGAATCATTAGGATGTTAAAGTACTTTTCTTATTAAAAATGTTACATGTAAAAAAAAACAACTTCATAGTCAGCAACATTTTAAATATGTGAAATAAGATCGATAGATACAATATCTTATCATATCTTATCTGATCATCACAATTTTGTCCCCTCTTTTATGATTTCATTCATATTTTCTCTTTTTTAGTTAGGACCAAGACCAAGACCCTGAGAAAACAGTGGCCTTTGCCCGCCCTGGCATGGTCCGAATAAAACAGCATGAAAGATGGGCTGGAATGCTGGAGAAGTAAACAGGGCTTCCAATGTGCCGTCACCAAAAGCTCTTAGAATTCTGAAGAGGCAGCCCCTTTGTCCAGGAGATGTACTTGTAAAGGAATTCTCAAGCGGGACAGGCTGAGGTGGTGTCTGTCTTTTCAGCTACTGTAGTAAGGAGGCACTGTGGATCTTTGTATATAAGGTTTATCACTCTTTCATTAACTGTGTGGGAAGCTGACTCCCACAGCATTTGCACAGTGGAGATTAAAATTGGGAGAATGAGCTGAGGTCACTCCCTGGCATGGACACCATGAAACCCTCAGACAAACAGCTTCAAGGGGGAGACCAAAACATTCATTAACACATGCTTCTTAAGAATTGACATCTGTACATGAGAAGTAACTCTAAAACAGCTGCTATGTGATTTTAGTATGTATTTACATTCACAACCTGTTATAACATGTGATTGAAGCCATTGTGGTTGACGACTTGTAAGCTCTGGGTCAGATCAAGAATTGACCATCAAACTTTAGTGTGTAGTAGGCTTCACTGTCCTTTTAGCTAGGTAAAATTCACCATTTTACTTTGTAGTAATTATCATAGTGGATAAATTCAATTTAATTGTGAGACAGGACTAAGCCAAGATTGCAAAGGAACAAATAAAAATATTATCTATATTGTATTAGTAAAGCCCCTATGCCAAAATTTATTTATTTGTGTCTATCTATCTATGTCTGTGTTGTGACATCTGAGTGTTTCTTATTTGACCATATATGGGAGATTTTTTTATGATTTATGATGCATCTGCCAGGCAAGAGTACAATAAAAGTAAATCATACCAAAAGTATATACCATCAGTGTCCACTCCTCCACTGGCCTTCTTGTGACCTCTTTGATTTATCAGAATATTCAACAGAGCAACAAGCCCCTGTTCCAATACTGCACTGTGTCACGAGGAAACAGGAGGGATGACCCAAAATGCAGGACTACTGTTTAAATACTTTAATAATAAACCAAGAACTGACCAAAATTCAAAAATCCAAAGAGGCAAGACATGACTACCAATGACAAAACGTGACGAGACATTGACGGTGGACCAACAAAGGGCAGAGGAGAACATGGGGTATAAATGCAGACAGACACAGGTGTAGCACATCAGGGCGGGGAAGACAATCAACAGACAGGAAGTAAAACTAAAACAAGCTGACCAGAAATGTCAAAATAAAACACTGAGGACACACCAAAGGAATAAAATACACAAAATGTGAAATAACAGCCAAAAAAAACATGAACCATGACAGTCCCCCCCACTCAAGGGCCGGCTCCCAGCCGCCCCCAAGAGCCACAATGAACTCGGGAGGGTGGAGGGGGCCTGGAGGAGGGACAAGAGATCTGAAAAAACAGTCAGAATGGTCTGGGGTCATGAAGGCAAGGGCAGTTCACAATGGAGATGGCAGTGAAGTTAGGTGGGATGTCTGGAGCTCAACTTGGATGAGGGGCAGGGCTGAGATCTGGCAGCAAGCTCCCTGGACGGAGAGCGATGTCCAGCGAAGCTACCGCAGGGGCTTGGGAGAACGACCACCCCAGACGGAGATGTGTCCAGCGGTGGCTCAGGAACAGAAGCAGGTAAGCTCCCTGGACGGAGAACTTTGTCCAGCAAAGCTACTGCAGGGGCTCGGGAGAACGACCACCCCAGACGGAGAGATGTGTCCAGCGGTGGCTCAGGAACAGAAGCAGGTAAGCTCCCTGGACGGAGAACTTTGTCCAGCGAAGCTGCTGCAGGGGCTCGGGAGAACGACCACCCCAGACGGAGAGATGTGTCCAGCGGTGGCTCAGGAACAGAAGCAGGTAAGCTCCCTGGACGGAGAACTTTGTCCAGCGAAGCTACTGCAGGGGCTCGGGAGAACGACCACCCCAGACGGAGAGATGTGTCCAGCGGTGGCTCAGGAACAGAAGCAGGCAAGCTCCCTGGACGGAGAACTTTGTCCAGCGAAGCTGCTGCAGGGGCTCAGGAGAACGACCACCCCAGACGGAGAGATGTGTCCAGCGGTGGCTCAGGAACAGAAGCAGGTAAGTCGAGGTCAGGGATCTCCAAAAAAAAAGCTCCAGCAAAATAGAATTCAGGGATGGTGGGCAGTCTGTAATGGCACTGGGCACCAGTGACTCTTGAGAAGGAGGTGGGAGCTGAAGTGGAGGAAGGAGGGCTTAACAAGCAGGGCTGGGCTACCATCTGCAAGCCCCATGTCTCCTCCTTGTGACTCTTCTGGAGGTAGCAGACTCATTGCAGGCATAGTCCCGGGCCTGCTGCAGAGCAGCTGCAGGAGACAATCCACTTCCCACACATTAACAAAAAAAAGAGAGTAGTCTGCTTGGGTCTGATTTGTTTGGTCCATTCTGTCACGAGGAAACAGGAGGGATGACCCAAAATGCAGGACTACTGTTTAAATACTTTAATAATAAACCAAGAACTGACCAAAATTCAAAAATCCAAAGAGGCAAGACATGACTACCAATGACAAAACGTGACGAGACATTGACGGTGGACCAACAAAGGGCAGAGGAGAACATGGGGTATAAATGCAGACAGACACAGGTGTAGCACATCAGGGCGGGGAAGACAATCAACAGACAGGAAGTAAAACTAAAACAAGCTGACCAGAAATGTCAAAATAAAACACTGAGGACACACCAAAGGAATAAAATACACAAAATGTGAAATAACAGCCAAAAAAAACATGAACCATGACACACTGGAGTCTAAAGCTGTCAAAACACACAGCTTCTCACACTCCACGCGTCCACCAAAACCCAGCCCTGTACGCACAGCGTCCCAAACAAATACACACACACAAGTTACACTCCACACAAGTAGGTCAGAGCTGCAGTGGGTCTTCAGCACCCTGTTGCCGATAACAGTATCAAAGATTAAATTCTACATTCGCTGCCACACGCATCACATGTAAGCAGGGGTCAGTTTCATTAACTTGTCTACATGCAAGAGAACAGTGTACCCTTAGTACCTGCCCCACACCTTGATAAATAATCATGGCATTTTAAGAGGAAGATGTTGATGTGGCCACACTAGTGTGGACAAGCCAACATACATATATAAAAATACATGTTTTTTTTCTTTCATTCTTTTGTTTTAATTTAAAATACTGCAGAATAAATGTTAACTTGAAATATTTTTTTACCTCTTTTGAAAGTCACTCAGCCATTCCTAAATCAGAATGATTGGCAACAACTGCACTATTCAGGTCTAGCAAAACATGCCAAATAATTATGCCAAGCATGTACAAGAAGGAAACAAAATGTTTCAATTGAAACCCATAGAGAGAACATACACATATGGGAACCAGACAGCCTGAATATCCAAAGGACAAAACTAAGCCCCCAAATAAAGTGTAAGGTCCCTCAATGGGACTGGACCCCTTTCTACCCTGCTCTGAGTCTCTGGCTCTGTCTCCACACACATGCATCGTTTGACACACACAAGTGTCAGCAACACTTTGGCATGAAACAGAGTGTGTTTTGTGGCAGCCTATTTAGAGACAGCTGATGATGTGCATGTCAGTGCTGAGTTTAAGAGAAAAACAACATTCAGCAGTGAGATATAGGGCCCCCATTAAATCAGTACAGAAAAGTCTGTAGAAGCAGAGAAACAGGGTACATTGTTAACTTATCTGTGGCTGGTCTTATCTGCTCTCACTTCTGCTTGTGCAGCTGCAGTTGAATCATTACTCTTTATGAACATTTAAACGTTTCAACCAACAAAAAATGGTGAATTGGGTGAAACTGGCATTTTACACAAAACAACAGTTTAAAATATAGCCTTTTTAAACTGCTTCCATGAGTAGAGTCCATACTTTCTATAGAATTCCATAATACTTCAATAGTAATAATATACTGGACTTGAAAGATCACTTGAACAAACAAACATATTGCAACTAAATATATACTTGTTAAGACTTCTGTTACACTACTAGTGTTACTTTTTGCTTGAATTTCACATTTCTGCTTATTGTTCTATTATTTTGGGACCTGCAGCACACAATCATAGTGATGAATGAGGAGGTCATATGCTGTGGTGACGGTAGAATATGTCGGGAATGTGAAGTGCCTTGGGCTCTGGAGTTAAAGCTATGCAGAACATGTTCTGTCAAAAAGCAGGAAGAAAATAAAAGGAGGACTACAAATGTATCTAACACCAAGAATATTGTATTATAATTCACCAAAAATATTATGTGAACCAAAACATCATATCTGAAAACAAAACATTAGTTAGAAATCGTTTAACAACCGATATGTTGTCTTACTATTTGAACAGCGTCACACTTTTATAGCAGGTTGTCTGAGGTCATAGTTGATTAGATGCTGGGAATTCCCTTAAATCTTCGGTGATAAAGATTAAATGTGTAAAACAGTGTGGCCTAAAATGTCATCATGCACTCTTCCCTCTGCACAGACTTGTTCTATGGAATGAGCCTTCCATAACATCATGTATTATGCACATTACAGTTCTCAGGTCAACCTACAGGGCATATACTACACAGGGGTCAGGAAAGAAGCTTCTTAATCCATGACAGTCAAGTAATCTGGTTAAGTATAATTTGCCCACAGGTCTAAAGTTTAAAATAGTAACACTAAAAACACACTAGAACTAGGTAAATGTACAAAACCATTGACAAAAGCGTTCACCCCTCTGCACTTCCTATGCATCACCTCTTCCACCACTGTGAATCATTCACAGATATTGAGCACTCACTACCAAAGCTTCAGATTTAGAGCTGCTTTGATCATTGACCATTTTGTTAGCTCATACAAACATTTATGATAAAAACAACCAAAAAAACATACTGTAGCTACATTTTATCTAGTAACACATGCCATAATGATGAAAATCTTTTATTACTTTATTACTTTTATTACTGATGTTATTGTCATGCCTGATAGGTGTTCTTGTCTGTTTCTGTGGCTGCAGAGTCCTATGATGGGTTACAATAAGACTGTGTAGGTCAAGGGCTTTGCAGGATGTCCACAAAGAGAATCAGGTTGAGAAATAGGATGATCAGAGGGATCAGGAAGTGAATATAGGACCGGGGCTATAACAGGAACAAGGAGACAGAATATAGGTTAGTAAACAAACCTGGAGATGGCCTGCTGGGCTGCACACTGAGACACATCTTCACACAGTTCAACAGTATAGTATGAAGAATGATGCTAGTGTCTGGCAATGAATTATACAATGATTTTGCATAACCTTATTACTGAAGGGCAAATTTGCATTCAAATAAATCTGGATCCAAAGTATATGCTATTGTTTTACTTCAGATGAAAGGTGTACAATACATGTTTATGTTTATATCTTTTGATATATGCATCTTTTTTATTATTATTATCCTGTATTTATCCCTGTAGGGAAATTATTCTCTGCATTTCACCCATCCTTTCAGAAGCACCGGGCAGCACATCTTTCAGGTGCCCGGGGACCCATCTCCGTGATCTTATTGCTAGGCTTGGTCAGGACCTCAGCTGGAGGATTTTACCTATGGAGCATGTTTTTGTGTTGATGTGCCCAGAGAAAACCCACCCAGACACGGGAAGAACATGCAAACTCCAAATGCATCTATATATGCATCTGCCTTCTTGTGGTCAGATTAATGTAGCACTGAGTACAAATAACACAATAGTAGAAATATAATTGAATACTATCTCTTTCTGCTATATTCACAGTTTTATGTGGAACGCAGAATGCAAACACATGACAGGATGTTTTTCTCTCTGGACAGAACAGCTTCTATATTCAGGGCTGGATTAAGCAGAGGCAAGGCAAGAAGGCAACCAAAGAAAGTTACTAATGTGCCCTTTCCTATTCAGTCAAGGCAGGTTACATTTAAAGATTATAGTTAAAGAGATCATGGGCCAGTGGCAAATGAACAGCATTCAATTGATAGATAGAAGTGAAAACAATGCCATGGTAGGGGTGCACAATACACTGAAATCAAATCGAAATTGCTATATGAGTTGAATTTCACATTGTCATAAATTAAGTACATAGTATCGGATATACGTTGTTATTATCGGCTTAAAATGTATTTAAAATGGTACAGACCTGTGACTATGGTGAAGATTTGCAAAGTGAGAGGTACATTTGGCCTGCGCACCGATCGGTGAGTATTCCAGAACCAGGCTGATTAAACAAAGAGTGAAGCCAAGCCAAACAGCCCTGGACTTCACTCGGGCTCAGAGGAGCAGAGCTGCAGCCTGCTGAGATCACACTGAACAGCCTGAACACTGACCTTGCACTGCCTGCATTAGACTCTATAGGCTTCCAAAAGTGCAGGCAGATCAATACATTAGTGGATTGAGATATGAGGAAACTGCTGTGATAACTGTGTAGTGCACTTAATGCTTACATTTCCCAACAGAAGTTGATGAAATTCTTGTTCCAAAGAGAATCAAACCAACATTACATATCTCTATGACTTTCACAGAATAGATAGCAGCTACAGTTTGTGGAAAAAGTTAAAGCAAACATCAAGTGTTTGAGGTAAGAGTAGGGCCAGACCTATTTGTACACCGGAATAACCTCTTGTTTTACTTCAATAGACTGTATGTTGCACTGGTATGGTCAGTTCCTCATATTGTGCTGTAGCTGCAAAGCAACCTCACATTACACTGCCTGCATTAGCCACCTTCTTACTATACAAACAAGTTCAGTCATACAAGTTAATCCATGGCCTTTTCTCTGTTTTCAACAATGGAAATCCAATGTACAGGAAATGTATGGACAACAATATGCCTAATCATAGAATGCACCATAGGCATCCCGAAATAGTGTGATGGAAAAATCTATACTGGTATCTAGTTGTTTCCGCACTGCTGCTCAATGGCCCAATGATACAAGCGCCATGTAATAGTCACCACACACTGTGACCACATGTCAAACCCTCCATCCACACTATCCTAAAGCTTTAATCATAAAACAAGAGTAAAGGGCCTGGGCTAGTGCATAATAATGTAATCCAGATCAGTGATGTTCAAGTTGAGCTGTTAAAGTGGTTTTCATGTATGCTTTGCACGTAAATACAAACAGATAGTGTTTGACCCCGCTATAACTGATTCTATTGAATGGACGGCAATCTGACCTGCAACCATAACAGTCATTATGAAGTATGATAACACTCAGCAAATCAATATTTGTGTACAACATGACCCGTGCTGAGAAATGTAATAGCATTAACCATCCCATAGTGTAATACATAAATAGGCATGATATACTTGTGTTTATTAATTATTTATTTTACAATATACCTAATGGAAAACAGACTTCTTTAAGAGAGTGCTGTTGTCCTAGGATCACCGCAGGAGATCTACCACCAGAGCTATTAGGATTCAAAACAAAATCTGTGTTCAAATGGCAGTCCCCTGTTCTGTGGCACTGGTGTGTATCCAAATACAGATCAGGGCTGAAACAGGCAAACCAAAGTCCATAATATGTAGTGAGTCACTTTGAGAAGTCTACTGGATGTGTGAGCAGACCACACAGACTGGAGTGATGACAGTGCTCTCATCTCAACCTGCTACACAAGGTTGTCAATTCTGATTCAGCCTGTTGTCTGTGGGTGCTCTATGTAAGTAGCACCAACACAAGAGCAAGGGTGTCTCAACTACCTAAACTGTCTCTCATTCATGAGTAACACATGTGGGGAAAAAAAGATTTGGCCAAAGTTAAAGGCAGCACGCAGCTCAAACACACAATTATAGATTAAACCTTAGAGTCTATATAGAGTCTATGATTAAAACCCAGCTTCTTTGATGACTCAGTGAAACCTGTTTGACCCTGATGACCAGGAATGGCATACTTGGGTGTTTCTCTAACTATGGATTACTTATAATAGCTGTCAGCTATAACTAGAAAACAAAGAAGACATGATTAAAGAGTTGTTTGTGGCATTATATTTATGCTATCATTCCAAGTTTCCTTAGAGCAGTGCTTCTCAAATAGTGGGGCGGGCCCCCCTGGCGTGATGCCAGGGGGGGGCGCGTATGACCCTGGGAAACATGTTTTTTTGCTGTACTGTACAAGAACTAAGTGTAATTGCACATCAACAACAGTAGTTGGCAGTGGCGTTCTCACATGCGATTTACGCACAGTCTCACCATTAACAAAACATCCTTTGTCACAGAAAAAACACATATATTCCACTGAGTCGTGTCCTTTAGTCCGACAGAAGCTGACGCATCAGTGGCACAAGGAGAGAGCGTTTTTTTTTTTCAGTGCTTTTAGCTTATGCAAATGAGGTGGTTTTAAGTTTCATTTCTGTAAAACGTAAACAAATGTGCGCAAAGCATTAAAAACACATTAATATTTGAGTCCTCAGTGCAGTCTTTGTTGTAAGTTTCTTTCTTTTTTTTTGTTTATAATGTTAATAAAAGGATACAATGGTGTTCTCATAACAATTTTCTAGACAAATAATACTATTTATAGTTGCGCGCAGGAAGGGGGGCGTGAAATTTTTTCTTCTTCCTAGGGGGGGCGTCACAGAAAATAACTGAGAAGCACTGCCTTAGAGTAATGCATGCACATAATAATCAGCATTGTTGCTTGAATAATTGACTGAATCAAAACAATATAACAAACTAGTTAATAAATAAAAATAAACAAACTAGTCAGACATATGGTGACGATATTGTTATCTAAAATATTAGGTGCAAAGGTCAGAATCCCCTGTACATATATGGAGAGGGGAGTGTAGATGTATGAGACAGCTCCACTCATCCACAGTTATCAGTATGGAAATCTCAGAGGACCTCCAAAGGTGTGAAATGCATTGTGGGATTTTGTAGCGCTCTACATCCGAATGCCTACATGCCAAATCAGCCTTCATGTGCCGGTGAGAGGATTGGCTTTCCCCCCTAAATGAGAGAAACAGATGCTAGAGCATGAGATACTCAGGGATCACCTTGCAAACATAGTTGTACTGCATGTACGCAGAGTTTAATATGCATATACATATACAAATATACATATATGTATGCTGTAGAAGTAGTTTGCAGGCTTTATTTAGCATCACTGCCCCCCATGTATTTGCCCCCATTCAACACATACTGTAGTAGCTATTACAGATGCAAAGGGACAGTGGTGGTCAATTGCAGCAGTCAATCAAGGAGTAATTTTGAGTCAACAGTGAATTTAGCAACACTCATAACACTGCATAGATTACATGCAACAATCCAAGCTGCAGACTTGGCACACAGTTTTTCCAACATTCCACAAGCAGGAATGTTTGCTACAGTCACAATGGAAAACCCTTGGGTTTACATACACAGCGGTCCTCTCTTCTGCAGACAGGCACCTCCTCTGAGTCAGAGCAGCAGACAGAGGGCCGGGCCTCACCCGAAAAGGAAGAATGGTTCAAATTCCACTGCTGATAGAAAAACACAGTCAAGTGGGACAAAGCGGAAGAGCTGATGTCAACTTTGTCCACAAACTATAACTGTCTCTGCCACCTGCTTTCTTCTCACATGTCCAGAAAGGCCACACTGTTGTACATGACTAAATCCTTGACAACTGTTTGGGTCTCTAGACTACATTCTTCTAGCTTGTAGGTGGAGGAGAAATAGTTGCAGTTTTATACATGGAGAGCATGGACATCCACCTAGCGCATCAAATCTTACTCACAGTAAAACACACTGCTGCACAATTAATGTTTCTTTGCTTTAAAAGAACCGCATTCTTTCAGTTTCCACATAGAGGGAATACACTATGCTTTTCATAGACAAAATTAGAAGTTGAGTGTGTGCGTTGCTGCTCACAACCGTTCATAGGGGCCTGATCAGATCTAGAGCTTCAAGTCGGTGTTTATTGGCCTCATATTTGCAGAGGAATTTTGAAATTAAATAAAACATGCAATGATAAACAAAGTGATCCAACAACTATATCACCATATTTTTCTGCTTTTCAACAGGATTTAAGTTTTTTGCTTTTGGTATAAAATGAAATGTTCAGGCTAAAGTTTAAAAGACCTGTTGTCCACTGGCTTTAGGTTGTGCAACTTTTTTAGTTTGATCCGAAACATCTGTGGACTAAAATATGCTTCAAAGAGAATAAAGACACTTGTTAAAATTTCCAACTTTGTTAAACAGATTAATAGTTTTACAACATATTGGTCTTACATAGGCCTATTTATAACAGCACCGGTTGTGAAATATGATAAGGGAGCTTCTTGAGAGCTCCTCAATATAAATCTATTCAAATAAGCATCTTCATTTTCATGCAAAATCCTAAATGCAAATATTAATAGTCTACACTTTGCACAATTAAATGCAACACGTGGTACACTTTTTGCTGGTTTCACAAAACCTGAAGGCTCTCAAACTCTTATCTCTAGAAACTGGTAAATGTGTTCAGCTGCTATCCTCTCGCTGCCCACACATTTCTTTCTCATTATTCTGGAAATTGCTTCGGTTTCTCGCCCATTTAACTTTAAGGCACACAAACAAATGCGATCACTTGGAGAGCAATCCGTTACATGACAATACCTCAACTGAACTCTCGCTTCGCCTTTAAAAAAATAAATAAATAAAAAATAAAGCCTTGCTACTACGTGTACGTTCTGGCAAAGTAAAAACTGCAAATTGTCCCGTCTTGGGAACCCGAAGAGACGCCAGTGGAGCGTAATTACAAGAAGACAAGACAACTGCACGTCTCATAACACGTTGCAGACAGACGGAGCTCTATTGTGCCAACAGAGCCTGGGCTGTGGTCCTGATGCGAGTTTTTTCCACGTTCCTTTGTTGGTTCAGACGCAGCGTGGAGCTTCGTGGACAAACGCGCGCACTTTTGGGCTGGTTTGGATGATTTTACGCAGCGCTCGTCTCGCGTCATCAATCGTAGTTTAGTTTTTTTTTTGAACAATCTCACCGATTTTAGCTTACACTTCATCACACGTGTCTTGCGTGCTGATGAGCGCGTCTCTTTACATCGCTAACAAAAATCACGGATTGTTCTTATTTCTATCGCATCTTTGTGTTTTTGTCCCGTAGAGCCCTGTCTTGTGTCTTACCGGATTCTCGTCAGAAGTTTGCTCTCTCTTGTTGGAGTATGTGCGGGTCTGACTCGGCGCCGTCTCTCTCTCTCTCTCTCTCTCTCTCTCTCTCTCTCTCTCTCTCTCTCTCTCTCTTTCTTCCTCTCCTCCCCTTCCCTCTCTCGGTGTCTATCGCAGGCGGTGGCAGAGCTCAGTTATGTTCACTCTGGGGCAACAGCCGAGCGCGCCAGCACGAACACCAGCGTCTGCGTGGTGACGACAATCCTTTTGCTTGTCATCTGTGTCACACCCATCCATTCATAAAGTGGAGACTGTGGTGGATCCCTGGAAGGATGGATGACAGGAAGAGAAATAGTTTATGACTGAATAAATCTCTGCCAACGCTCATGTATGTAAATAGCACAAATAGCCCAGTGCACTATTGTAGTCTTTCCTAGGCTAGAAATATATTCTGGTACAGTTCCTAGTTACCCCTTAAAATATGTGGGTCATTCCAGAATTGGAGGACATTTTACGTCCCAGCCATCAAATATTAAATAATCCACATAAAAAATACTAAAATATACAGTTTCTGAGTGAATTTACTCGTCTTCCCCCAGGGCTGTGTGCTCAGTCCGATGCTCTTCACTCTGCTGACCCACGACTGCACTCCAGCCTTCAGCACCAATCACATTGTGAAGTTTGCGGACGATACGACTGTGGTGGGTCTCATTTCTAATAACGATGAGACAAACTACAGGAGTGAGGTGAGCCTTCTGACCAAGTGGTGCAGCAATAACAATCTCCTTCTTAATGTTGAAAAGACCAAGGAGATTGTTATTGACTTCCGGAGGGGCCCCACCCGGCACCCCCACTGTCCAGCAACGGTGCTGCTGTAGAGAGGGTGAGCAGCACCAAATTCCTGGGGGTGTACATCAGTGAGGACCTCTCCTAGACAGCGAACACTGCATCATTGGCAAAGAAGGCTCAGAAGCGCCTCTATTTCCTCCGCAAACTGAGAAGAGCTGGAGCCCCCACACACATCAGGACCACCTTCTACCGAGGCACCATTGAGAGTGTTCTGACCAGCTGCATCACTGTGTGGTACGGGAGCTGCACTGAACAGAACAGGAAAGCCCTGCAGCGCATAGTGAATGCAGCTGGGAGGATCACTGGTGCATCTCTCCCCTCCCTCCTGGACATTTTTAACACCCTGACCCGAGCCACCCCGCACACAGCTTCTTCAGCCTCCTGCCCTCAGGGAGAAGGTACCAGAGTCTCCGGGCCCACTCCACCAGACTGTCAAACAGCTTCATCCACCAGACTGTCAAACAGCTTCATCCACCAGGCTGTCAGGAAGCTGAACTTTCACCTTCATTTCACATTCATTTTTTTGTCTTAGATAGTTTTTGTTTTGTTTCATCTTATGTTGTATTTTGTACACTGTACTAACACTGAGGACTACCCAATCAGACAAGCGACAAATCTATTTTAATTTAAAGCCAATGTACATATTGTAAAATTCAATGTGTCAAAATTATGTTAACTTATTTTTACATTTTTTTTTTTTCTTTGCACTACCTGGCCAGAGAGAAACAACATTTCGATTTGGTGTATGTTGAACACATATGGCAGAACTGACACTAAAGCTGACTTTGATCTTTGATCATTGATCTGAGACCAAATCTAAAAAAAAAAACTAAATAGAAAAGAATGCTTGAAAATAGTTTTAAAATACCAAATAAGTCTGGATACCCCCCAAAATGCCATTTTCTTCTTGTCCCACCCCTCTAATGACCAAATTGAATCTGAAATAAACCAGTTAAAATTACATTAACTTTTTTTTTTCTTTTTTGTATTATTTGTTTCATTGCCATCTCTGTGGGAACATTTGTTTTAATAGACATAATAGTGAACCACATGATCCCCTGAGCTTGACATCATAAAACAGTTTTCCAAAAGAATGGGTAGAGCAAAAGATTTGTCTTCTCTTCTATTTTTCATAGTTAGCCTTGATTGAATGTCTCACTCTACCTCATGCAACCCTGTTATGCATATTATCGGAATAAGACAATTTTTTTTTTCCTTTACTTATTTGCATAAATAGGTTTTTCCTCTTGATTAGCAGTAACAGCTAGCTAAACAGCTAGCTTCTACTCCTGGGATAAAGCTAACATTAGTGCGGATTTGCAACCCTGTTACCTGCAACACTGTTACTGTGATTAGAGTAAGTAAATAAATAAATAAACCAAATAAATAATGTAATAAAAATTGTACCACTGATCCGTAACCTGAGATAATCAAGCATTTGATAGTTTATTACCTATTATTGATCAATATGTAGCAGAAAATTAGAAAAGTTAAGGTTTATTTTTCAAGAATTTTAAAGCCAAAATGTCCTCCAGTTCTGGAATGACCCATGTATTCAGTAATGTAATCCAAGAACCATAATATTCAAGTAATGTAACTTGATTATTTTCAATTACTTTTGAATGACTTTAACACCAAATATTATAAAAATACTTACTTTTGTGCATTATAAAAGAAATTGAGGAAAGCTATTGGGCAGTAGCTTTTAGCCCTACAATGAAAGGGCCCAAGTCTTGACCACATAGTACAGTTTATTAAGAAAAAAATTCCCTTGTCTTCTTTAAAAATAAAATAATGTTGAAATTTCCACCCGCTAAATGTGTTCTTCTCGGTCGAAGCCATACCAGTTGCAAGTTTGTTCCATAGTACTGCCAGACGACGTGAAGTGTTGCAGTGTGCACTTGTCTGTACGACAGTTTGTTTGTTTTCCCTCCAACGCCATCTTTAAATTAAAAAATTAAATAACATAAAATGCTTTCAAATTGTAATCCTGCTAAATAATCCTCATTTTCTCTAAATGTGCCTGTAATCTGAGTACGCCTTTTTTCCTTGTAACTGTAGTGGAATACAGTTACCTTTTTTTTGTATCCTTTTACATAACGCCATTCCATGTATTCCCAAGCCTGGCTAATTCTGCTTACAACACAAAACAACACAAAACTACTCTGTCCCTTTATGATAGGCCCATTTCATTACAGGGTGGTGCAAAGGTCAACAAAAATCCAAAAAATTGCACATTCACGAAATAAATGACTGAGGAGGGGAGGTGGTGCTTGAATTGTGACAACAGTTGGCGTAGGCTTCTTAAAAGGATGCCAGAGATAAGTCAGGCCAATATCTCATTCAAATTCAGGGGCAGCAATAGTAATAGGCAATCAGGGCAAATGGTTACGTTAATAGAGTGCATTTCTCTAAAGCTTTCCATCAAGGAACCACTCACCCATTCACAAACGTACACTAGTGTACAGTGGGGGCACTGTGGATTAAGTGTCTTGCCCAATGACATAACAACAGTATTCATCTGAGTGAGGTAAGTTCAAACCACTAACCTCTGGATCAGAAGACAAACACTCTGAACTGTTGTAACCATCATTACTAAATTAACCACTATATCCTGTGATATTGTAGGCCTATTATCACCCAGTGTTTGTTTTCCTCACCCTGATGGAAAGTGTAATGAAAATATAAGTGCAATAAAATGCTCCTGACTTGGCAGGAATCCTGTTTGAAGACACGTGACAAATGATGACAGCCTGGTTCAGTGTAGCTTGACAACACCTCATTCCTTTGTCTCCCTTGTCGTATCAATGCTTGTTTATGCTCTCAGATTGTTTGATTTGTAGTTCTATATTATGGTCCTGTCACAGCTACACCCACATTAACAAATCTGGGTGGACACTGAAACGTTGCTTTCAATTACACCCTTTAGCACAAACAATAGGCTTATGCTTACACAGAAATTATGATTAATTTTATATAGTCAGTTGTCTATATGTTGATATAAAATACATAGTAAACAAATTAGAAATAACTAATTTAAAATGATTGAATCACTGGAACCATTCTCCTGACAAATACTGGATAAAGATACACAGCGATAATTCATAATAATGCATTACTATTATTATGTTATTATGTTATTATTAATTTAGCTATTTATAAACATATTGCATAATATTACCTTCAGCAGTTTTTTTTAATAACAAGGAGGACCTGAAGGAGCTTGTGAAACACAGTTTCAGAAATACAGTTTCAGATTTTTTTAAGTTCAGCAATATTATTACAGTAATGCCCAGTATAATTTTCTTGATGGACCTGTCTGGGCTTGTTCTGTCAGTGAAGCAGGTCCTAAGCAACACAGTCTGGAAACAGTCACATAAACATTCATGGATCAGGCATAACATTATGGCCGATGACAGCATGTCCTCTGATCCACAGGTTGGCGGTTCAAATCCTGCTCCCACAGATGAATGCTGTCTTTGTGTCCTTGGGCAATCCAATCCAACTTTATTTATGAAGCACTTTAAAAACAACACAGTTGACCAAAGAAGAAGAAGAAGAAGTGACTTTATTGATCTCACACTGGAGAAATTCTTCTCTGCATTTTAACCCATCCTATATATATATATATATACATATATTAGGAGCAGTGGGCAGCACACACATTAGGGCACCCGGGGACCATCTCCATGATCTTCTTGCTTCGGCTGGACCTAAGCTGGAGGTACCTATGGTGCATGTTTTGGGTTCGTGGGGGAAACCGGAGCGCCCGGAGGAAACCCACCCAGACACGGGGAGAACATGCAAACTCCACACAGAAAGGCTCAGGCGACCCGGGGATCGAACCCAGACCATGCATGCAAACTCCACACAGAACACACACAGAAAGGCCTGGGCGACCCGGGGATCGAACCCGGAACCTTCTTGCGAAGCAAGAGCGCTAACCACTCAGCTACCGTGCCGCCAAAGTGCTGTACACAGGTTAAAACACAAAACATGACACACAGTAACATTAAAAACAGAACATGATAAAAGTCAACTACTCACACTGAGTTAAAAGCCAATCTAAAAAAATGAGTTTTAAGAAGGGATTTAAAAACAGGAAGTGAGTCGGCCTGTCTAACATTCAGTGGAAGTGCATTCCAGAGTCTTGGAGCAACCACTGAAAAGGCCCCATCACCCCTAAGTTTCCTTTTTGTCTTGGGGACAACAAGGAGAACCTGACCTGCAGACCTGAGAGAGCGGGAGGGTGTGTAGGGCACCAGCAGGTCAGACAGATACTGTGGGGCCAGGCCATGGAGAAAATCAAAAACAAATAAAAGAATCTTAAAATCAATGTGAAACTGAACAGGTAGCCAATGGAGAGATTGAAGAATGGGAGTTATGTGATCGAATTTGCGAGAACCAGTTAAAAGACGAGCAGCAGCATTTTGGACTAGCTGAAGACAGGAAAGCAAGGTTTTGTTGAGACCTGAGTATAAGGCGTTGCAATAATCTAACCGTGTCGAGATAAAAGCATGGATTAAAATTTCAAAATTATGAAAGGCACACAGCACCAAATAAAATGTGACCATTCACCACTTTTACCATTTATTTATTGTTATTTTATTGTTTGCTCTTATTTGATTTACTGGTTTTATTGTTTGAGAATGAGTGACATTTATTTATTCATTTTTTGTTTCTTATTAGTATTGTTTCTTCCTGTCTCTGTGCAGCACTTTGGAAACTACCTGTGTATAAAATGTGCTATACAAATAAAATGGAATGTATGGGGAAAAGCACTTATAAATACAACTGCTAATCACATTTTCATTATTGTAATTTCTCTGTTTTGGCCAGGTGCATCCTTTTTCTAAAAGGACTTGTGAAGCACTTTTCTAGTGTGCAGCTATTGCTTTTCCACAATTGTTGTACAGACTTTGGCACAAAGGGGGTATAAAGGGAGAGTCCACATGGTTCCATCCACTGTCAGCTTTTCTCCTAAGAGGCCAAACTGCTGAACTCAGGTCCATGTAAAAGGTCCATATCAGCTGATTTCACACAAACAAACAAAGCAGTGTTTGTTACTTATAACACATTATGACACAAACACACTTACGACACAAAAGATCACTACACAAAAGTGACACAAACATAATACACACATTTGCATCCACAGGGAAGTATCTGTCTGAACATTGCATAATAGTTTACAGATTATTTCTTGTGCTCAAAAGCTTAAAGAAGAGATATTAAGCTGGTATTCTACTAATAGTCCATCACAAATGTAGACACTTTTAATCATAACATACATAATGGCTTGATAATGGAAACAGGGCCACTGCCCAGCCTCTTAACAACAGCATTTTATTGTATTGTTTTTTTGTTTTTGTTTTTGTATGTGTCTGTTTTTTCATGTTTTTGTATGTACTGTATCCTGTACAGGGTTGTGGGCAGAGATAAGAGGCAGATATAAACAGAACTTTTCTGAGCCTCATACATAAGACCATACAACTCTGAGTAAACTAATGATGTGGGAGAATTAATATAACATGGTTAAAAGCTCTTGGAAGTCAATATTGTGAATATGACTCCTTTATTGCATTTGTACATTGTCCTGGTTTTTTAATGTAACAGAAATTAAATTGTTGTGCCCAAGTCTTCTTGGATACCAGTCAGACATTGACTTTTGTCAGTGTGTGTTGGCTTAAAATATGTTTCTATTAAGTCTCCAGCAGTGTTAAAGTGAGCACAGAGTGAGAGGCATCTTTGTAGTGCGGATAATCTCTAGTATTCATTATGATCTTTTATCATGTCTTTCAAAACTGACCATAAAAATGGTATACAGTGGGAATTTTAGGATTAGGATTATCAGGTCATAGCCATCCTCTTGTTATACTGGATATATAAAGCTCATAAGCAATTAATAGTCATTTTGTACCTCATCTTATTTGGACAAATGAAGAATTTAGATAGACTGCAGACTGACCTACAGACTGCACATTGGAGCAAAAGTCACCTTACTGAGGGTAAGACAGAAAATTGTGTTCACTCTTTATGAACCTCATTTCCCTTCAGAAGTCTCTTTGGGGGTAGATGTCACCAAGGTACTATGAATAGGCTCTGGCGTACACTGTGAGCAGTCAGCTGGGCATTGGCACGTATGGCTCATGTCAGCACGGCTGCAGCACAGCACTCCTCACTGTCGTCACCATGCTGACAGCACACACAGGTCACCATGGAAACAAAGATGAGCACATTAACTCTCTCTGCCCTGGCATAGGCTGCATGTGTGTCACAAGTTCAGGGTTTATCAAGCCTAGATGTCTTTTTATTATTGATTGCACAATTATTTCAGTTTGTGCATACCGGTATATCATAAAGAGCCCAACAAGGTCCCTCACACTCACAAAATACTCAGGTGCAATACATTCAAATAACAATATTATTGTTGTTCTCTTACCGTAACTTTATTCTAATTGTGACAGTTTTATAAAAATATGAATTATGTTAAAGGAAAATAAATGGTCAGTGCTACAGGCAGTGCTAAGAAATGTCCAGGTCACTATTCTTTCCAGTGATCCCAAGAGCAGATTACAATGTTTGGACTTCTGCTCCATTTACCACTTTGTGTTTAGGCTCATATCACTGGCGGTGTCCTGGCAGGCTGTCAGGGAGCCAGATGGGAGGAGGCACCAAATACTCAGCAAAGAAAACAAAACCAAGGTTATGTGTCAGCTAAAGCTCTTGCTAAATCTTGTGGATCATCTGTGTTATTTTAATTCATTAAATCACCACAATGTGCAATAAACCAAATCATCATTGCGTCAGTTTGACTATAACAGATAATATTTTCCACAGATTACTTTTTACATTTTACTCTCTGGGAAGAATATGAAGCAAGTAAATTGCTCAATATGGTGCACTTGAATGAGACCATATTCGGTTTATCAATTGCATCATTGTTGATGGACAGAACAGCTGTGGAATGTGTTTGGCTAAAGAGGTCAGTGGACTATCATGTGAACCCAGCCTTACTATATGCAACTAAATATAATCTTGGATCACCCCCCTTCAACTCATGTCAACTTTTGGGATCAAAATTCAAAACAAGAGGGGGTAGTAGTAAAAATTATCAAAATCAGTTGTTTTAGACTTGCAAATTATAGTCTTAAAGCAAACATCTAAAATGTAATCTACCTTTTGATCCTTTTTTCTTAAACTACAGGCATGTCAGCTTCACATGAGAATAGGATCTTTACCTGTCATTATTTATCAATAATTTAAAGATGCACTATGTAACACTTTTGGTGCATAGTCCGCTATGTGCCTGTCTCCATGGAGATGTTGTTGCTTTGCTTGGGTTGTTCCATAGTTATTTTCCTTCAGTTATCTTCTCATACAGGTCAAGTCAGATCCGTGTAAAGGTAGGCCCACACTTAAGAATGCATGTTTTTCAAGATATATAATTTTTTTGCAGTACAAACACCTGTAGTGGAATAACGTGACATACAGAAGTTTAATGCCATACTGTGGGACATTCCTGGCAAAGCAACATCTCCATGTAGTCAAGCAAGTGGTGTACCCTCCAGCAGAAACGTTACACAGTGTATATCTTATCTGTAAAAAAAAGATTTCAATACTTTTTTTGTTGACAACTGCATCCATCCTAATTTGACCGCTGCCATCTGTGCATATAGCCACACATACACAAATCACGTCAGCACTTCCACGTCAGGCAGTCCAAACAGTAGATGGATGCTAAGCAACCGTGCCATCTCAGTGCAGATGGTGGGGTCTGATCATGTTTATTTTACACTAATGCACCTAAATCCTATTGTGGGTCCGCGCCTATGAGATGATGGCACTAAGAATATGCAGGAGATAAACCCATATAACCTTTTCACTTACCTGGTTTAATGCTGTATATTATAATATCAGGAATAGCATAAATAAGTGCAAAAAGATCCGTATTAAGCTTAGTTGTCCCAGAGATTAAAATTACATAATGGGTTTTAAAATAGTCAAATTAACCTCTTGTTGCCTATATTAGTGGAAACAATTTAATATGCCCTAACATGATTGGTATATCCTTGTATTTTATTGTTACAGAAAAATATGAGATACATGAAAAAACAGCAGACAGTCACAGAAGACTATCACATTTCTGTGAGCTGTAAAATATAAAAGAGTTACTGTAATACTATATATCTCTCTAAGAGTTAAAGACTAAATTTAGCCTTGATGATGTCCTTGATTAAATACAATTTTATGCAGTTTTGTGCATTTTTTTTCTCTCTCTCTCTCTGGTTTTGATGTGTAGCAGAAGAAATGTGGATAGTATTAACTTCACTCATTAGAAAGAATATCACACCCAAGTGAAAGCGCAAATACCTTGCACGCCCAATTCAAAGAATAATATTTCCAAATTACTTTTTTCTGACAAGGGTGTTTCTTGTTCAGCAAGAATATTCAAAATCCTGATCGGCAAGATTACAGTACAAGAGACGGTTATTAGTTTTGACTATGGATGTGCATCTAGGTCTGTCTCATTGTAGTAGCTTGTTTATTTCAAGCAGAAGATGTGTTTATGCAAGGTGTCTTATAAAAGCTGGTCCCCCTCCAACAATCAAATGGCTGATGTGTGGTAACAAAACATACAGAGATTACAATCCTTATCCCACTTGGCGAGGCTCAGTTCCAGCAGAGTTCAAATCTGACAAGCCACTGTCACTAGAGCAGACAGGATAGGATAAATTGTTCCCTGACTATAAAAAAAGAATCCTTGTTTACAACCCAAGACAGTATGATACACTTACATACACTTATCATTTTCTACATGCTTGCATAAATTATGGCTTTTGAAGTAAGTAGAGATGCTGTCTTCTTCACCTAATCAGTCAGTCTGTACTTAAAGTAGGTTGTACGTATAGGTATAGGGTACTGAAGTGGATATGGGTGATAAAGTAGACTTGATTTAGGCCATGAAACTTGTGTTTGAGGAATGCCCTGATGGAAATTTACTTAACTAAATAAATTGAGAAATGTCGTTACACCTTTTCACATTAGAATTCCAAGTTCCACTGCATTGCCTGGAATCATTAAAAAAATAATAATCAAATACTGTCAAATACTGTCACTATGTCCCCCACGTCCATAAGGGCAAAACAATTGTATCTACCAAATTCAGATTATGCAACCTGTCATGTGTGTGTGTGCTCAAAACAGCCTTGTCAGATGATGTTATGTGATCAGTGTTGACTGCAAACCAGCAAAGCTCAGGACCAAGGGATTTAATGCTTAGCCCCACACTGATAAACAAGATGCCTCAGTGACCTGCTTCTCTAGCGTGTCAGAAAGGTGGGTGAGATGATTACACTCATGTCTGTTAGGGTAAACTACATAACTGATTTTGCCTACAATGATGAGTGGGCAACAACTGTCTACAACTGCTGAGTTTGTAGTTTTATTGTTGCTCCTAGAGTTCATGCACATATTTCTCTTGATGATTATGCAAGTACTGTCCGTGTCTCTAAACATGAACACAGCAGTCACAGTAATAGAATGTTCTGTTTTGTCAAGGCATGATCATGAAGTATTATAATAAAAGCCCATTCATACGTACAGTTCAAACACGTCAGACATAACGTGACCCGACGTAAACTTAAATAGTAGAGTATAAAGATTTACATTCATCGCCATCTAGTGGCATTAGAGTAAAGGGGCTTTTCGGGGCTTTCAATACTGCCTGATTTGCCAGTGAATGTTTATAACTGATGATGATTTGGGATCCAAAATAAAATAATGAAAACTGTATTAATACCCTGTCATTCTTAACATTCTTGCAGTAACCTATTTTAACCATTTTAAACATCGCACAAAGGTCAAATCTATGTGGAATGAATTTGAATTTATTTAAGAATATAATTATATATACAGGTAAACATTATTAAATTAAGTATAAGTGTACAACAACGTTCTTTTACTTTTTCTATTAGAACTGTACCACACATGACAAACATGTTGCATCAGTACAGTGGACACCAATGATCACAAGAGCTTATCTTATGTCTGTGTGTATCGTATGATCTCACTCAGGTCGTAGCCAGTCACTGCAAAGGCATAGCCATCATCATCACAGAAGCGAGCACCACAGATTTGTGTGTCTGTCACGCATTCATTATGTAAATGAGCCACCTTTAGAAAGGGAGGATCCATTTAAGAAACACATACACAAAAACTGTTTTTTGAAAGTTTTTGAAACATGAATACCTCAACACTGTTGGTTTCAGAAGTTATAGTTATGTGCCATACTCGCACTAGGGAATCTTCAGCAGCAGACAAAAGCTATACAGCACAGGGAACAGTTATTTAGGACTTATATTTTGAATTTTTTAAGATGGTGTTATGAAAAAAAAAGTATCAGGGTAACTTACTAAACCAGAAATTAGAGCAATGTCCAGTGAGCATGAGCATTAATTCCCACATGTAGAATTCCAGTCACAGCCTCATACAAACGGATTTGGCCTGTGCCATAACCTGCCGCTACAGTGCCC
Source organism: Paratrypauchen microcephalus (assembly GCA_036785185.1). NCBI lineage: Eukaryota > Metazoa > Chordata > Actinopteri > Gobiiformes > Gobiidae > Paratrypauchen > Paratrypauchen microcephalus. The sequence continues at coordinate 2,664,101 of JAVJIX010000081.1, read as the reverse complement.
TTCCACAGCTTCACAGATGAGCAGGTCATATTTTATTTTATTTTATTTATTTAACCTTTATTTAACCAGGTAAAAACCCATTGAGATCAAGACCCCGTTTACAAGGGTGACCTGGCCAAGAGGTCAGCAGCACACGTCCAGAGTAAAATAACAGTAAAATATCAAATGTAAAGTGCAATAGTTGTAAACAGTAAAATTAAATATTGGAGGGAGGAACAGTGAGTATTATTAGAGATCAATAATAGGAAACAGACTTCTAACCCATAACTACTACAACTGAAAAACTTACTCAAAACCAGGTATCTTGTTCAGTAAATGAAACTCCTCACCAGCTTTCCACACACACAGGTTGCCTCTGTCATCAGCACTGACCATATCAGCTATGCACTCCTGGTGCAATAAAAACAATAGATAGAGGATGGTCCATTGTTCAAAACAATATTTTCAATTCAGACTTACCTGGCTACCAGAACACTCTGAAGCCATGTCAGTGATAGGCTCTTTATGCTCTTCCAGGACCTCTGATAATGTGATGTTACTGCCTTTACTAGGAATGTCAAATACTAATATAGACCCTGATGAAACACCTGAATGGAGGAAGAACAGTGTTGTGTTGTAAGATATGCTTTTTGACCTGTTCGAAATGCATAGCTTATTCGTTCTTTAACAATCAAGGTTTGCTTGAGGAGGTCTCACAGAGGCCTAATAATAATGATAATAATAATAATAATTGCTATTATTATTATTATTATTATTATTATTAAACTAAATTTGAACCATTTGAGAGCATGTTCTTTTGACAATTATCTGTTCAAGTAGTACATTTTGCTCAGGCAGTACATTTTGGTGGCAGTTGAGCTAAAAAGCAGGTTGCTGCTTTGAGGAAAAAGGAAGGTGGAGGTTGTCAAGCATTTAAAATCACAAGAAAAATCTATTTAGGTATTCTTATGCAGTCGCATACGCAAACGGGGACTTGAGGCTGGTGTTCTGTCGAACCTTCCTACCTTTTTGTCATCGCTGTTTTAATGTTTGTTTCTATGCAAGTAGGACATTCTGATAGGTAAAATTACCCCATCAGAACACGCTTCCACATTAGTAAGTGCAGGTAGGAAGTTCTGATTGGTAAAATCTTACGACTGCGTAAGAATATCTATCAGAACTTCCTACCTGCACTTACTAATGTGGAAGTGTGTTCTGATGGGGTAATTTTACCTATCAGCCAACTTTTTCGGTGCCCGGGGGGCAGTACCGTGAAGGGTCTTGCCCAAGGACCCACACTGGTTAGCTCATTGCTGGGGGGGATATGAACCCACAACCCCCAGGGGGGAAAGTCATTAAAACAGCGATGACAAAAAGGTAGGAAGATTCGACAGAACACCGGCCTCAAGTCCCCGTTTGCATATCGCCAGCAAACTGTTGGAGGAGTTCATGCTGCACCATTATTTAAATAATCACAATGTTACTAATAATAAAATATTTTGTCTGGATATGATCTTATAATGTAAAAAAAAAATGCAGATCTAGGGTGAGTTGTTTTTTAGATTAAAAAAAAAAATTAATATATGTCAGTTTGAACATATTTGTTTTTCCAAAATAAATTGCAAATCTATTCAGAATACTTAATCAGGTATTTTTATATGTTTTATTTTTTGTTTTAATTTCTAAAATTAATGTTGTGATATTTTCTTTCTATATAGATATTGCAGTAACTCATCTATTGCCCAATAACACATTTTGTTCTTTGTTTTAGCATTTGATGCATGTGTTATAGCTCATGTTATGTAATGGCAATTACACTTTACATGCTACATGGGCTGACTTTGTTTTTATCATGTGTGAATAGTCACAACAGCCCACTGTTTGACTTCATCGAGAGCTGCCTGAGGAACAAGAATGAGATGGTAGTGTACGAGGCTGCCTCTACTATCGTCCATATGCAAACTGCACGAGAACTGGCCCCTGCTGTCTCTGGTTTGTGTTTTAGCATATATATCACTTAAACATTACGCTGCATGTAATGCAGCATAATGTAAGCTAAAATGTCCCATTGTTTTTCTTTAGTTCTGCAACTCTTCTGCAGTTCTCCCAAAGCAGCCTTAATAAGGTACACTTGTTTTTTATGATATTTTGGCATCTAGCAAAGCTTTAGAAAAACTTTTTCTGATGGAAAAGTGACACTTGGTGATCCACCCTTGAACGGCCAATCAGCTATCACCCAAAAGTGTCATATAGTGACTCACATGGCTGTTTTGAAGTAGATATATTGAAATTTACCACTTCATGACATCACAGTTTGAGCTTTGGAGATGTAGATAGACTAATAATGCAGGATTAATCAAACGTGTGTGAATGAAACAAAACACAATTCCAGATATGTTTTTGAGAAGGTAACCACATTCCAACATGTCTAAAAGCTCACATGAGTTTGTTTTGTGTAATGTATGGCCTTTAATGAAAAGAATGAGGCTTCTAATAACGAAAATACTTCTATCATGGGCTGTCCCTGATCCCACCAAATTCCATATAAAAAACGTGAAGACAGAAATATTCCGCTTAAAATTGCATTTTGTCACAGTCGGTTCACGGTTCACTGCAGCGTCTTCAGTAGCTGTTTTGAGCTATGTATCTTGCACAACTCCCCCATACTTGTTTTAATATATAAACTTTAACATCTGTCTGGTAAATTTATGATTTTGTTTCTTCACCAACACTCTCAATTCAAGATTCAAGATTCAAGATTCAAAGCTTTTATTGTCATATGCACAGTAAGGAAACACGTTTCCCTGTACAATGAAATTCTTACTTTGCTGCCCACCCTGGATGCCAAGAGCATGCAAAAATTAAAATAGTTAAATGAGATAAAGAGAAGCATGTAAAAAAGTATAATCAAATAGAAACAATCTTTACCGAATATACACTATGAAAAATATAGGCTAGGTGCTATGTACATATTTATAGATAATGTGCAACATTGGTTTTATGTGCAGCTGTCAGTAGTAAAAAAAAACAAAACAGGGCGTAAACATTGTTGATATGGTGCAAACAGGAAGTGTAAACATGGTTGATATAGTGCAAACAGGAAGTGTAAACATGGTTGATATAGTGCAAAGAGGAAATGTAAACATTCAATCAGTTACATGTGCAGCTGTAGTCTGACAGATTAGCTTAACAGTTGGTCAATAATAGTGCAAATTACTCATGTGCAAAGTATCGGTCAATCAAAGTCCAGGAGAGGGGGCTACTGCTCAGCGGTTCAAGAGTCTAATAACAGTTGGGAAGAAAGAGTTCTTAAGTCTAATAGTCCTGATTTTCACACTCCTGTACCCCCGGCCTGAAGGTAGGAGTGTGAATAGTCCATGTTGGGGGTGGGTGGGGTCTTTGATGATGGTGGCAGCTCTCTTGCGGACTCTGCGATGGTAGATGCTCTGCAAAGATGGTCTGGACGAGTCCTGGTGATCTTTGTGGCTGTCTTTATCACACTCTTCAGGCGTTTATGGTCCTTCACAGTAGTGCTGCCGTACCACACAGTGATGCAGCTGGTCAGGATGGACTCGATGATGCAGCTGTAGAAGTTGCTGAGGATTTTGGGCAGCATGCCAAATTTCCTCAGCCTCCTCAGGAAGTACAGCCGCTGTTGAGCCTTCTTCACCACCTGTGTAGTGTTGAGTTGTCCAGGTGAGATCATCACTGATGTAGACCCCCAGGTGCTCACTCGCTCCACCTCAAGGTCCCGGATAAACAGTGGCTGATGAGGTCCCCTCTCCTTCCTCATGTCCACTATCATCTCCTTGGTCTCGTCTGTGTTGAGAGTGAGGTTGTTGTCCCCGCACCATGTCACCAGACTGTACACCTCCCTCTTGTAGGCCTCCTCGTCTCCGCCTGTGATACGACCTATCACAGCGGTGTCGTCAGCAAACTTCAGGATGATGTTCTAGGGGGTGGGATGTGACGCAGTCGTGGGTGAACAGGGTGTAGAGGATGGGGCTGAGGACGCAGCCCTGCGGGATACCGATGTTAGTGGTGATGCTGGCTGACGTTCTGTTTCCAATCCTGACAGACTGGGGCCTGCCAGTCAGGAAGTCCAGGAGCCAGTCACAGAGGGCAGGGTGTAGTCCGTGATGACAGTTTGTGGATGAGTCTGTGGGGGATGACTGCATTGAAGGCGGAGCTGTAGTCAATAAAGAGTATCCTGAGTAGGAGTCTTTATTTTCTAGGTGGGAGAGCGAGACATGAAGGGTGGCGGTGATGGCGTCAGAGGTGGGCCTGTTGGGCTTGTAGGCATATTGTAGGGGGGGTCGATAGAGTCCGGTATGCTGCTCTGAATGTGGGACAGTACCACTCTCTCCAAACACTTCATAATGATTGAAGTGAGTGCTACTGGCCTGTAGTCATTCAGGCAGGATGGGGGGGGGGGGTTCTTCTTGGGGAGGGGGACGATGGTGGTAGTTTTGTAGCAATAACATGTTTGAGACAAAATAGGACTAATATTTTGAGCAAAACCTTGGGTGTGAGTCAGTCCTTGCGTCCCCACGTCTGACCCAACTAGGCAATAAGGTGAACCCTGTTATCGTTTCATGTCGCTCCACGGGATCCAAACTACACAAACTGTAGTTTAAAAAAAAAGGAACGAATCACGCCAAGCTTAGAACAAAAGGTTCTCGCCTCAAAATCCTGTCAATTTTTAATGCCGAGACATTTCATGGCAAACTAGATTCTTCAGAGCAGAATAAGATTTTGACATCACTAGGCATCATGTGACCGTGCTGGACCAATAGAGTAGCTGATTCTTGTCAACAAACCGGTGTCATGGCGGCCTCCGTGGTTACTGTTAACATTAGGGATACAGAAGAATTCTTCCCAAAAATCCTTATGAAGTAGGTCAAAAGGATTCTAAACAGTGCTTTATTCATAGCACGAAGAACAATGATGCAAATAAATAAGGTGAACGTTTTTATGTTGTCATTTAGATAAATAAAAGGACATAATCGTAATTCAATGACCAGGACTATTCATATTCATTCGTTCATTTATTCCTAACTATACACACAGACTAGACATAAAAACAAATGGCATGAAACACATGTACATATATACAATATAAACTGCGCCATAAAATTAATGGTAATGTTATTAGAACAGAATATTGACTCCTATATACACACAACATAGATCGACAATTTGCATGAAAAACATTATACATGAGCATATATACAATGTAAACGATATAATAAAATGAATGGTAATGTTAGAATTATGAGGCAGTTCCACACACCATGCTAGTCCTCAGTGTCAGGGCAATTGTCATCTTCCTTCTCCTCGGTTTCTTATATCCTGTCAGTAACAAAACAAAACAGCAACAATCAGGTGTCACAGGAGTACCATCAAAAGCACAGGGTAAAGGTGGCTTCATTATGATTGTGGCTGGTATAGTCACTCTCACAAATCAACACAGAAAGTGGTAGAGGGAATACAAAACATTACAGGGTGGAGTCTGTATGCTAAACAACAGATGTAATAAGTCAAAGTCAATTTTATTTGTCAATTCCTCACATGCACTGGACATACAAAGGAATTAAAATTATGTTTCTCACTATCCCACACAGAGACAAGTCAGGATACAGGACAGATACGGGACAACATATACGCAGGACAGGACATTTCCGAATCCACATCCCCCAATGTATCGTCTGAGTAAATATGTAACTTAAATAATAAAAGATTAAAAAAAAAAAAAGATGCAAGACAGGACAACATATAGTAATGAGAGGTGTTGTGCTGTAACCTATCCTAAGTGTAACAAAAGTGTAGCAAGTGTGACCAGTGTAATTAATAACTTTTATACCTCTACAGTAAGATTTCAGTTTTAGCTAAACAATGAAATACTAGTGTGCAACACTGTACAGTCAAGTAAGATCAGGCATCAACAGCAGCCTAAGACAGTTCCTTATGGGGTGTTTAGTGCAAGGTAATATCAAATATGCCCAAAACCACACTATCAGCTGTTTTCCTTGTTGTCAGATAGTACATGTCTTTGCGGACAGCAAGCCGACTGCCATGTGAAACTGTCCTTGCATGTGAGAAATAATAAATTGCCTTGCAATTACCTGTAGTCTGAAGCATCAACTTGTCTTCACCAGTTCTACGAAGGCCTTCCTCAGCTGTCCCATTCTCAGCACCTCTTGGAGCCTTTAATGGATGGATTGGCCCATTCATAAAAAAAAAAAGATTCATAAGAACATAAATAAGTGTTGTGATTGTATTCACATACAAAAGAAATAATAAACATTGTATTGTATGTTCATTTATGTAAAGATAACATATGACTTAGCCTACTGTCATTTCTCTGGTCTGACAGATTTTTGTCTTTGATATGTATAAGAATGCCATGGTCGTCCTTCAACGCCGCAGATTTTTTTTTTTAATACATACACACATACACAATACACACTTCTATCTCTCACTGGCTACGGATATCGACTCAGAAATGGGGCCACCATCAGTCACCTCCTCTACATGGATGACATCAAGTTGTACGCTAAGAGTGAGCGAGACATCAACTCACTGATCCACACCACCAGGATCTACAGCACAGACATTGGAATGTCATTCAGGCTTGAGAAATGTAGTAGGATGGTGACCAAGCGAGGGAAGGTAGTCCACACAGAGGGGGTCTCACGCCCAGAGGGAACAATAACAGACATTGAGGACAGTTACAAGTACCTTGGTATCCCACAAGCAAATGGCAACCTTGAAGAGGCAACAAGGAAAGCGGCTACAGGCAAATACCTGCAACGAGTAAGGCAAGTCCTAAGAAGTCAGCTCAATGGCAAGAACAAGGCCCAGGCAATAAACAGCTATGCCCTGCCAGTGATCAGATACCCAGAAGGCCAGCAGGCCATAAGATGGCCAAAGGAGGAGATACAGACCACAGACGTTAAGACACGAAAGCTCCTGACCATGCATGGAGGGTTCCATCCCAAATCCAGCACCCTGAGACTGTACACGAGCCGGAAGGAAGGAGGCCGAGGACTAGTGAGTGTGGGAACCACTGTCCAGGATGAAACATCCAAAATCCATAAGTACATCAAGGACAAGGCCCCGACAGATTATGTGCTCAAGGAATGCCTCAAGGAATGTTATAACGCACTAAGGGGCTAATTAGGATCTGACCGCATGCTAGTTGACCAGAAGAAGGTTCGGTAAGGAGCCAAGGTGTGTGAAGAACCACAATAACAAGGAAATCTTTGTTCAAATATCATAAATGCATTAAGTACAATATTAATTGATTAGAGCAGGTATAAAATAGTATAGTATTAGGATAGTACAGATTATAAATGGGTTATCACTTTAACCTAAAACAGGGTCAGTGAAAACCAAAAATTAAACCAATAATGTTACCAAATTAAATAATTATCTTAAATCGAATAGATTCATCATTTCTATAAATTAAATAACAATAAATAAATACATGCCACATATCTTTGCAGTATACATAAACAGGGCTCTCAAGTCTCACGCATTGAGAGTGTGACACACGCAATTCGACGTATTCACACGCGCACACGCCACACATGGCATTTCTCACGCTGATTTGTGTAATTTTTTTTATTTTTTATTTTTTTGTGCCCAGAAAATCGGTCTGTGTGGCTTAGTTTATGCAGGCTCCGCGCGTTTTCAGCGCCGCCCCCTCCCCCTGCTTCCCCGGAGCAGGGGGAGCAGGGGGAGCAGACGCGCCGTCCCCCGGGCACGTCCTGAGCCTCAGTCCCGGTGCCACGTCTCCTCTGAGACGCACCGACTCCGGTCCCGGTGTCTCCGTCTGTGCGTAACGTGTCCTCCCCGACGGCTTACGCGCGGAATACGCGCGGCCTAGAGCCGAACTGCCCGTGGTGAGTCGCGGTGAGACGCGATGAGACGCGGTGAGACGCGGGCCCGGTGCATTGACCAGACTCTTACATGAATCCGTTAAAAATGTCCCGCTCCCTCCTCCCCGCCCCTCTCAGCGCGCACTGACAAAGTGCGGTGATGATAAAACAAACTGAGAACCATCTGGTAATAACTTCATTTATATAACTCTCATTAGTTGCTTTGTAGTTTAAGTTAGCTCTTTAGACAAACAGGGCTCTCAACACGCAATTCGACGTGTTCACACGCTCACACGGCATTTCTCACGCAATTCAAGCGCCAAAAATTGTTCACTCGCACCCCCCCCCGTCCTCGGAAATTACAGTCACACGCACGACCCCGCTCAAAACTTGAGAGCCCTGTACATAATAATTCAATATTTCCAATAAGCTAGCTTTAAATTTCAAAGTTAAAGTAAAGTACACTTTCAAGGTTCTAATAAAAAAATCAAATTGGCATCGCAGCCTAATTCAAACAGTTACAAAAAGAAAACATGGAAGTTCAAATGCTGCGCATCACATTAGAACTGCCATTCCAAATCCCATGGCTAAATAAGTGCCGAGTCAAAAAAAGTTACCAAAAAATGCCAAAACGGGTTAATTTGAATCAAAATGAAGCGTTACCGTACTGCTATAGCCTAAGGCAACGTTCGGCTTTTACATAAACAAAAATAAAGTAGAAATTAACCTAAGGAGAATGGTCTTGGTCGCGCCGACCGCATTTATTTCAATGCTATCGTTAGCATTAACTTAGCCGCATTCTAAATGAAGATCCGCGGCACCACAAAACATAAATTATTGCATAATAAAATGAGCGGATCGACTCACCATTGAGCGGATCGTTAGTTGGACAGTTGGATAATAGGTGTACCCATCCGTCGGGTCAATTTGTTCCAAAATACGTGTGTTCTCAATGCAATTGCCGAATTAATCAGCCACAGCAGGAGGAGCGCTCGGAGCAGCATGAGAGAGATTGGCGTGTGACGTCACCGCTTAAAAGGGAAATTGTCCCGCCACAATAAACTCCGCACCGGAAGTGGGACTTATTTGACACAGGTTACACAGTGGAGTGCAGAGGAAGAGGTGCTGGAGGGACCATCATGGCAGGACAAACCCCTACATGGGGCGTACCACCGAAACATAACTGAAGTGGCTGATATCAAGAAATCCTACCAATGGCTGGAGAGGGCTGGTCTGAAGGACAGCACAGAGGCCCTCATCCTGGCTGCACAGGAGCAGGCCTTGAGCACCCGAGCAATAGAGGCCCAGATCTACCACACCACACAACCCAAGGTGTAGGCTGTGCAAAGAGGCTCCTGAGACAGTCCAGCACATAACTGCAGGGTGTAAGATGCTGGCAGGGAAAGCATACATGGAGCGACACAACCAAGCGGCAGGCATAGTGTACAGAAACATCTGTGCAGAGTATGGCCTGGAGACCCCAAGGTCAAGGTGGGAAACACCTCCGAAGGTTGCGGAGAATGACCGAGCCAAGATCCTGTGGGACTTCCAGATACAGACTGACAGAATGGTGATGGCGAACCAACCAGACATAGTGGTTAAGCAACAGAACAGAGCCGTGGTGGTGGACATTGCAATACCAAGCGATGGTAAGATAAGATAAGATAAGATAAGATATGCCTTTATTAGTCCCCCAGTGGGGAAATTCCAGTGCCGCAACGCACAGATCAAGAACAGCACGAAAAAGTAACGTCGGCCTCTGCGCGTCCTCCATAGGAGAAAAGGAACACGAGAAACTAGAGAAATACCAGGGGCTCAAGGAAGAGTTGGAGAAGGTCTGGAAGGTGAAGGCATCAGTGGTGCCCGTTTGGATCGGAGCACTCGGGGCTGTAACCCCCAAACTGGAGGAGTGGCTACAACAGATCCCAGGAAAAACATCAGACATCTCAGTCCAGAAAAGTGCAGTACTAGGAACAGCAAAGATACTGCGCAGAACTCTCAAGCTCCCAGGACCCGAGCTGGATGAGAGTGAGAGACCAACCACCGTGGAAGGTGAGGAGCACATTTTATATATGTATATATATATATATATATATATATATATATATATATATATATATATATATATATATATATATATATATATATATATATATATAATAGAATGTATATAAATACACAGGTATTTGTAAATATATTTTCGAGATTTAGAAATATATTTTTGAGATTTGAAAACAAATGTAGTTGACTTTCTATGTGGAGTCTGCATTTGTGGATCCATTTTTTGCTTTTGTGTCGATGACGTAATTGTGAGACAGTCCTAGCGCAAACCACGATTTGTATAAATAAAAAAAGATATATATAAATTAAATACAGGGGGTCCTCGGGTTATGACGGTCTCGGGTTACGACGTTTCGTGGTTACGAACGCGCCCCCATTAAAAAAAATATGTATATATTACGCGTCATTCCGTCTTACGCGGTTTAGATGTAAACAAACGCGAACGGCGCGCGGCGCACGGCGGAAGAATACGCTCTGTTGTGGTTGTAGGGAGAAGAAGACAGCCTCGTGTGCGTGCCCAATGTGGGCGGAAGTACCTGATGTGGTCTCTGATCTGCTCCTATGAAAGCGGCAGTGATAACCAAGCAGCGTAGTGATCTAATTATTGAGATGGAAAGGTTATTGGTGCTTTGGTTGGAAGATCAAAGGCAAAATCCGGCTTATGACGAAATTCGGGTTACGACGCGTCTTAAGAACGGATCAACGTCGTAACCCGAGGACCCCCTGTACATTTATAAATATTCAAACACAAAATACAAATGCAAAAACGCGACATACAAATAATTGATAGAATGTATATAAATACACAGGCATTTGTAAATATATTTTCGAGATTTGTAAATATATTTTCGAGATTTACAAATATATTTTCGAGATTTGAAAACAAATGTAGTTGACTTTCTATGTGGAGTCTGCGTTTGTGGATCCATTTTTTGCTTTTGTGTCGATGACGTAATTGTGTGACAGTCCTAGCGCAAACCACGATTTGTGCGCGCGGACACGTGAACATGGATATGCGTTGTTTTGGAACAACATATCCATGTGCGAAAGTCGAGTGGAAAGCGACCTGGATATCATTTTGGGCAAAACTCAGGCCACCGCTAACAGTGCCGAACTGACTGACTACGCACAACGCCTCTGAGCACCAGCCCTCACCACCCGACCAGGTACGAGCACTTCAGCGAGGGGCTAGGTCTAAAGCCCCGATCAGATCAGTAGCTTTGTCAAATAAATTCAGTATTCTCAACACGGACGGGCCTGGCCCGGCGGACGTCGCACGGCGGGGGGAGCCGCAGCGGGGTGGGGGGCACTCGCGCGCGGAGAGGGGACAGTGGGTCTTCCCCGTCACGCCTAGCGGATGAACCCGACCCCGTCCTAGAGAGCTGTGGAGTATTGGCGAAGCACTGATAGCCATGCCCCGAACTCCGGGGCGGTCTGATTTTGGAGCCGGGGTGAAATGCAACCAACCCTTGTGAGCGCGGGTTAGTGGGGGAAAATCCTCATGGTCCAGGATATTGAATTTATTTGACAAAGCAACTGGAGTAGAGCTGACCAGGGCTTTAGACCTAGCCCCTCGCTGAAGTGCTCGTACCTGGTCGGGTGGTGAGGGCTGGTGCTCAGAGGCGTTGTGCGTAGTCAGTCAGTTCGGCACTGTTAGCGGTGGCCTGAGTTTTGCCCAAGTTGATATCCAGGTCGCTTTCCACTCGACTTTCGCACTCTGTATGCCGACCAATGGTAGCACGGCATTTCTCATCGTGTCATCGCTGTCCAGGGACAAGACGGACCTGCTCCGTCACGTTTTTATCAATAAACTCGCCGTTCAAAGGCCCCGCACGCCAAATTTAAAATGCGCGCGCATTGAATTGCCGCTCATAATTAATTGCGTTAATTTTTATAACGCGTTAATTAGCAGTGTAATTAATTAATCTAATTAACGCGTTAAACTATGGAGATAGCCTATCTTTTTTTATTTATACAAATCTTTATGAGACAAAATTATCTCCATAGTTTAACGCGTTAATTAGATTAATTAATTACACTGCTAATTAACGTGATATAAAAATTAACGCAATTAATTATGAGCGGCAATTCAATGTGCGTGCATTTTTAAATTTGGCGTGCAGGGCCTTTGAAAGGCAAGTTTATTTATAAAAATGTGACGGAGCAGGTCCGCGAAGACACATGCGCCCGTTTCCATATCTGTTGCGCTCTGCCCGCCGAACCCTTTTCATTATCAACTAATTCCCATAACCTCTCCAGCGTGTTCTGCCGCGACTAAGGGTGCACAAGGAAAATTAACGTTTTTTTTTACAATCTGAGCCTTCTTTCAGCAAAAAAACAAGTAGTTTTACTCACCCATAGCAGTTTGGTGTCAATTGGAGCAGTATCGCAGAACTTATGTTGAGCCGTTCTGTTCTACTAATGATCCAATATCCGTTAGCGTGAGTGCTCGGGGCATTACTTTGCGGTGTCCAAATAGCACACACTTTAGCACTTTTCAAATCACAGAAGATCGCTGTGTCAGGGTAGACTTTTAGTGGATTCCAAAATGGCCTGAAACCCGATATCCAGCTATAGTTTCATTTGATGACATCATCAGAGAGGACAGTGCGCATGCGTGAACTCAGCTGTTTTGTAAACACCGCTAGTCCGAAAGCTAACACCGCTCTGAACTTTACTTTTCTGTTGCGATATCGGGTTTCAGGCCGTTTTGGAATCTACTAAAAGTCTACCCTGACACAGCGATCTTCTGTGATTTAAAAAGTGCTAAAGTTTGTGTTATTTGGACACTGCAAATCAGTGCCCCGAGCACTCACGCTAACGGATATGGGATCATTAGTAGAACAGAACGGCTCAACATAAGTTCTGCGATACTGCTCCAATTGACACCAAACTGCTATGGGTGAGTAAAACTACTTGTTTTATTGCCGAAAGAAGGCTCAGATTGTAAAAAAAAAAAACGTTACTTTTCCTTTAAAGCACCAGTTTTGCCCATCCGAATCACACTAAACCCGATCATTACTCACCCCCGCGCTGCCGCCTCCTCCCTCCTCCTGTGGTGCGATCTGGCGATTTTACAAATTAAAATACTAATGTTTTTTTATTTGTAATTTGAGTACATGTGTGTAAAAGCTTACTCAAGTGAGGTTCATTTGTATAACAGAACATTGTTACATAGCATCAGAACACGCTTCCACATTAGTTGGACGTTCTGCTGTACAGGTAGGACATCCTACCTGCATAGCAGAACGTCCTACCTTTACAGCAGAACGTCCTACCTGCATAGCAGAACGTCCTACCTTTACAGCAGAACGTCCTACCTGCATAGCAGAACGTCCTACCTGCTCTTACTAATGTGGAAGCATATCTCTGAAGGAGTGACGTAGTACGAACTCTCAAGAAGTTACGTAATGTTCTGCACATGCGCACGGCTTAGCAGGCGCTCATAATGGGGTAATTTTACCAGAACTTCATACCTGCACTTACTAATGTGGAAGCCGTGTTCTGATGGGGTAATTTTACCTATCAGAATGTCCTAACTGCATAGAAACAAACATTAAAATAACGATGACAAAAAAAAAGACATCGGAAGCACACGGCAAGATTTTCTGAGAGGGTAGGACGTTTCTCGAAGGTAGGACGTTTTGTCAGAACACCGGTAGTTTAAATCCTTCAGTTTCGCGGATTCCAGGGGTCATGTGAGCCATGAGTAATTTACATGGGCAATTATTTGTATTCTCTGTATATTTGAAGATTTGTAAATTATTTATTGACATTGCATGAAAGCTACTGTCTGTGCTCACCTTTTGGCACCAGAAATATTAGCCATGTAATAGTGGAATGGTGTAAATGAGCTTTTGAATGAATGTTATGTATCGCGGTGATGTCATGCCCAAAGACGTGAATGCTGCCATCGCTACCATCAAGACCCCCAGGTACCTGCTTGTCAGTCAGTTCGGCACTGTTAGCGGTGGCCTGCGCTTTGCCCAAAATGATATCCAGGTTGCTTTACACTCGACTTTCGCACATGGATATGTTGTTCCAAAACAACACATATCCATGTTCACGTGTCCGTGCAAAAAAGCAAAAAATGGATCCACAAATGCAGACTCCACATACAAAGTCAACTACATTTGTTTTGAAATCTCGAAAATATATTTACAAATCTCGAAAATATATTTACAAATGCCTGTGTATTTATATACATTCTATCAATTATTTGTATGTTGCGTTTTTGTATTTGTATTATGTGTTTGAATATTTATAAATGTATTTATATTTATATATATCTTTTTTTATTTATACAAATCGTGGTTTGCGCTAGGACTGTCTCACAATTACGTCATCGACACGATAGCAAAAAATGGATCCACAAACGCAGACTCCACATAGAAAGTCTCGAAAAATCTCGAAAATATATTTATAAATCTCAAAAATATATTTAAAATCTCAAAAATATATTTACAAATGCCTGTGTATTTATATACATTCTATCATTGATTTGTATGTCGCGTTTTTGTATTTGTATTTTGTGTTTGAATATTTATAAATGTATTTATATTTATATATAGCCTATCTTTTTTTATTTATACAAATCTTTATGAGACAAAATTATCTCCATAGAGGTTGTGCTGCCCTAGTATGCTTGTTAAAACATTGCAAAGATTGTGGTTGAGCCTATTGAGTTCCTGCGTCACGTGACCTTTGGCACAATTCTGGTTGTCAGACGCCATCTTGGCAGTAAACATGACGACCAGTGGCGGCGCTAGCGATTTTAAACAGAGCGAGTACACATCTCATTTTAATTCCAGTGAAATTCGTCTTTATACAACAAAATTACAAAGATGAAATATTAGCGACCCTTACAATGCACCCGGTGTGCTTTTCAAGAGCATCTCATCCTGCCCTGAAGATGATTTACCCGACTTGCGCTATGCTGACATCCACAGCTATCTGGTAAACTTTCCATCCGTTTACTCTGGGGACTCCCTCAGAGCTTATAAAAGCTTGGAGGCGTATAAATGGTGTCAGTCCGGCTTCGTCACGCACATTCAGCTGTGGAGTCTTGCATCCAAAAACTGCGGCATCATCACTGCAAGGGTAAGTATTAAATTATCAGTCAGTGTCAATTAGGCAGTGTCAGTTAGCATTGTTTGTTTATTAGCCTGGCTAGCTGCAGCTGTGTCACAGTAGCCTACCATGTTTGTTTATCTTGGGTAGCTACTGCAATGCATCTGTAACTTAAGTTTGTATTTTCTAACGAACTCAACCAAAGAGGCTGGGGTTTTCAACCTGTAGTTTATATATATATATCAGCTGACACTTTACAATACAGCAGTATGAGTGTGAGGTAAATGCAAACAGAGAGGGTAAATGCAGTAAGTAATAGGCTATTCTTTAAAAAAAAAAAAAAAAAGAGCAGAAGTACAGCAGTAAACATTTGTAAAGGGCAGGGAGGTAGCAATGTGGGGTGGCATTACTATTGTTCAAAACTAATATTTACATTGTTTCTTCAGATGGGGATGCAAGAATGAAGAACTGGCCAGAAGTTATTACGAAATGCAGCATCGACTATCACACACAGATGTCCTGGTGCGACCAGCCGGATTCAGAATTTCTACTGAGCACCCATTTATCGGGGCCTCACCTGATGGGTATGTGTCCTGTAGCTGCTGTGGCACAGGGGTAATAGAAATCAAATGCCCATTTTCAGCAAAGGACCTGTCTGTGAGTGAAGCTGTAAATTCTGTTGGACACTTTTGCCTGGAAAAAAATCTTGAAGGAAAAATTGAAGTCAAGCGAGACCATCCATACTTCTACCAAGTCCAGATGCAGCTATTTGTCACAAAATGTGATTACTGTGATTTTATTCTGTGGACGGAAAAGGAACTCTTCGTAGAACGCATTGCATTCGACTCAGAATTCTTTCAAGTACAACTTGAACTCGCTCGTGCCTTCTTCACAAAATGTATTATCCCAGAGTTGTTAGGAAAATGGTTTTCTGCACCTAAACAACCAACTGCTGACACCGATCCCCAGCAACAGTGGTGCTACTGCCGTGCACCTGCGGCAGGGAACATGCTCGTTTGTGCCTCAGGGTTCTGTGCCGTGAAGAGGTTCCACCAAACCTGCCTCCAGCTGAAAAGGGTACCAAAACAGTGGCTGTGTCCAAGCTGTAGGAAACTACTCAATGCCAAAAAAAAAAACTTAATTACTTAGTCTTACTAACGTGTTCCGATGTACGCATGGTTGCACAGTAAGAAGATAATAAAAAATTGTATGTGTAACAGCTGTGTCGTCCTTTATCATCCAGAACCTGTCGGGGAAAATTGTGTTTTAACATCTGGGTTGTCTCACCCTTTAACGAGACTAGCATAGTCACCTTTTAAAACCTGATTGAGTTAAAGGTGGAAATCTTGGTAAACACAATGCCACAATGTTGTTCTCTTCTGTCTGTAGCAGTATCTGTGACGAGCATAAAACATGGATAGATCACTCAAATCTAGTGTGTGAGAAAAGTAGTCACAACAAACAAGTGAGAAGCCATCATAAAGGTTTATTTTCAGTTGGCACACAAATTCACTCAAAGGGCACCACAGAATCTGGTACATTTGTTAGTGCACAACATACACTTACAATTTTATCAAGATAAGTGACATCATTTTCTAAATACATATGGAAGAGATGTTCTTAAAGATTCTCTATCAGGCCACACCACTAGACTTGGCACCAGTCTACAATAAATCAAATTAACACAGTGTTTGAAGTGTCTGGAGGCAGTAGTTGGATCAATGGCAAAATAAAAAACTAAAAAGTCAAAAGTCAAGTTCATTCGCAGCTTCATCAAAGTCAACATATATTGTTGAAAACATGTTATTGATGCTCTAAGTTTGAGAAATGGAGTCAAACATTGAAAGATGGTCATAAGACATGTATAGGTTGCTAACCCAGTGAGGGTATTCACCTTTTTGTCATCATTTTGCAAACTAAGCTCTGTCAGGGTCTTTCTATTTATTTTGTCCCTTAACAACATATTTTCAGTCCTTAGAGCTTGGCATTCTAGCTCAAGAGACTGGATGTGCTTACTACAGGTTTCAGAGGTGCAAGGTGGTGTTGCTGGATCAGGCTGGACAGGATCTTCATCACCTGAGTCTTCCAAAGGATCTGTGATGGGGGGCTCTATGACTTGGTTTTCTGTGATGGAGGGCTCTGTGGTTTGGTCTTCTGTTGCTGCATTGTTTTGGGGACAATCAATTGATGCCCTGATGAAACACAGAACCAGCAAATCATGCATAAAATACTGATGACAATGACATGTTTACACGTTTACTGTTTGACATGTTTCATGGAAGCAAATCATATGCTATTCCTTCATTAAATTACTGGTGTGGCGCTTTTCTTTATAACCACATCTTGGCAGCTAACTTTTTGAACACAGATCACAAGTAGACCCAACATGTAAATAATCAATCAGACGGGGGCTTGATTTAACAACTAGTTTTACCCACCTTACACGGATGGCTTCTGCAGTTAGCTTTGCCTGCTCCATTTTCGATATTTTCGCCTTCTGCCTCCTGTTGAACACCTCCAGTCTAGCTGTCCGTCTCCTCTTCTCTGGAGACGGAAGATAGCCAAAAATCGATGGCACAAAGTCTGGACTTAAAGGGGTTATCACTCTTTCTCCCTACAAAATAAAAAGGAATGTCAACAGGGGGTTGTTTACCACTAGCTTACTACAAGCTACTGCTAACTGGCTAGGCTGCGCCTGAACCTTGTTGAGTAAAAAGTAAAAAAGGGACGCCACGGTGTCCACTAATTATAATAACTGGGTGCTATGATTCAAAGATCTTTGATCTTTTGATCTTTGATCTTGAAGTTCTTAGGTAAAATTAAACTTCCAGAAATGTTTTCTAACATTGTACCGTCACCCACCTGATATGAAGTGTTCGCTGCACAAACGAAATCCTACGGCAGGCGGGTCCCACCTTTCAGTCTTCTTCTGATGGCTCCTGGCTCTTTTGATAGCACTTATCCACTTTTCCCTCCTCGCAGCATCTTTTGGGATGCGATAAAATGATAGAGCTAATCCTCCTTTCTTCTTGCCCCGTCTGTTTCGACAACCTGGAGCACAACAGTTGTCTACCATCCTGTCAAGTTCGTCCTCCTTCACCGTGACAACCAGTCAGTGTCTGCCAATCTACTGACGCGATTACTGCCAAAATGGCTACGCCCATCATTTTTCGGCACGGGACCAGCAACTATGACGACGGGCGCAGGAAGTCAATAGCCATGATTTAAAAAAAGCGATTATATTTGAGCACAAACTAAATATGTTTTTTATACTTAGGCTTGCTATACTATTTGATTAGTTTCTCTATAATAATCAGTTTTCTGAATGAATATATTTTGGGTGAACAAAGAGCTAGTGACATACCGACTAGAATAAAGCAAAAAAATTAGAGACCACGTGTTGCGCGCGCAGATTAATTTATTCGTCAATTCGATCTTTGTCGCAAGTTGTCTCATTCTGAAATATTTCCTGCCACAATTTTGATTTTAAAATTTTGGACCAATGAGAGAAAAGACACGTGACTTCACCAGCCAATCTGCTCCTGCGTTTTCTCATCCCTGACGCAGACGCAATAAAATGCGTCACCACGCGCTCATCCACAGTCAATTCTTGCTTGGGACTCATTGAGGTCTTACTGTGAGAGTTTACTTTTGCTGCTCTTTTTCCTTTCGTATCTTTATTTTTATGTTTATCGACTAACCATGGTGAGTATTGCTAAATATTTGTTCATTTTTTTGTTAAAGCTAAACATTGTCCTTGGCGCACGTTGTTTAGTCCGAACCGGTTCTTTCACTTACAGTATTCAAATTAACAGTCTTATCATTTGTATCTAGGTCACAGCTGACCGCTTTTGTCTACAAACCCTTAACTTGCAAAATTTTACTTCACAATAAATACGTAAAAGTACTTCCCTTCCAACATTAATCATACCAGGGATCTAGTGAATCGATGGTCATTATAAAATTATGCACAGGACCATAGACCGTATAAAGCACAGGGCACAGGCGGGTTTACCGCCAGATTCCGTTAGAGCCGACTCCCCCGTCTTACCTTACTGATATGACCTCACGTGGTGTTGCAGTTCTCAAACTGCGGTACATGTTTTACTGATGATGGCACTTGGACTACTTTTGCTAATCAGGATTGCTTCCATTTTAGACGTTATTAACCTTAAATAGGCATTTGTGGGCTTTGGTAATTCATATCAGATTAGTGTTTTGTGGTTTTAGATCATGTTCATAGCCAGTTTACCCATAATGTAGTCCACTGTTGAGCACATTCTAGTCCTGTTTTAGACCAGCTTTAATGAAAGTTTTTACATTTTAAAATGTTTATATAGCGCTTTTCGGCACGGTGGCTGAGTGGCTAGCGCTCATGCTTCACAGCTAGAAGGTTCCGGGTTCGATCCCCAGGTCGCCCAGGCCTTTCCGTGTGTTCTGTGTGGAGTTTGCATGCATGGTCTGGGTTCGATCCCCGGGTCGCCCGAGCCTTTCTGTGTGGAGTTTGCATGTTCTCCCCGTGTCTGGATGGGTTTCCTCCAGGCACTCCGGTTTCCCCCATCAACCCAAAACATGATAGGTAAAATCCTCCAGCTGAGGTACTAACCAAACCGAAGCAAGAAGATCATGGACATGGTCCCCGGGCGCAGTAATGTGCTGCCCACTGCTCCTAATAACAAGATGGGTTAAATGCAGAGAAGAATTTCTCCAGTGTGAGATCAATAAAGTCGCTTCTTTTCACAGACATGTGTCACAAAGACTGTACAGGTCATTATCCGTTCACTCCACACTCCGGCCCAGCCCTGCTTAGCTTCTGACATCTGACGTGGTCAGACTTTGACAAGCTGGTATGGCCACAATGAGGTGAGAAGTTGTGGCGGTATCTGAGAAGCCAGATATGCCATGCTTCCATATTTAACAAGGTGATGTCTAGTGTGAGATGTTCCAGGGTCACTAGTCTATTGAATTGAATCAGATGCATAACTACTGAGTAGGGGTGCCACGGTTCACAAAATTCACGGTTCGGTTCGTATCACGGTTTAAGGGTCACGGTTTTCGGTTCTGTACGGTTCTTAATGGTTTCTTTCAAAATACACCTTATATCCATTTATCTTAATAATCCACAATAACAGGATATAACATTAAAAAGGCTATAAGATTATATAATAATCTAATGTAATATAAAATCTTAATACAATGTAATAATCACACAATCTGAATTTGATGACTTTAAGCCCATTATTGGAACCATCTCTCCGATCTGGTGGCAGTAACTATGTCACCTGCTGTTGAAAAAACCCTTTCACTAGATATTGAAGAAACAGAAACAAAAGTACGTGTCTCGTATTAAACTTCTACCGGTGAGCGGGCCGCGCTCCATGTGGAGCTGCGGAAACCGCATGTCAGCGCACGAGCGCAGCTCTTTCGCACGTGTAACGTGTATCACAGGGCAGGTTAAACTTTATAAAACACCCTGTCTGTCCGTGCCTCACTTACCGCCTTTTCACGCGCTCTCTGCTCCTGTTAGCTTCCCTGCGCATAAGCTCCCTCCTCAATGCCTCTGATTAGAGCGCATTTCGGCGGCGTGGGAGGGGGGTGTCCGTGACTTTCCGGTTTTCCCCAGACACTGGACTTAAATGACACTGGTGCATCCTCTATGTCCTTGCCGCTAACTCCACTCTTACTTGCCATTTCTATCTAACTTTATTTACTGCACTCATTCATCTTTCTCGCGAAAGGGAAACATGAGCCGACGTTACATACGGGCATGCCAGAGGCAAGTATACATTGCGCATGCCCGGAACCGTCATGTGCGCACCGAACGGTTCGTCATGACAAGCAAACCAAACGGTTTGTTGGTTTTTCATGAACCGTGCCACCCCTACTACCGAGATATAGACAGAAATTGCTATCCAGCAACTTGAGTCCTTAATTAAAAAGGAAAACATCATAAACTCATAAAATAAGTAGCAAATTTTGCCAGTTTTTACTTGTGCATAGGTTTTGGCCTCCAAGGGGGCACTAGCCTCCTAGAATGGCCAATGATCCCCCAAATATTTTTGCTGTTTTCATAGGACATTCACTGTTGATGTAAAAATGTTCAAATGGCAACCACAAAGTGTTCAAAATGAGACTACAAGAATATTATAAATTACTATGGGGGTTTGCAATGCAAACATGGTTTGGGGGGTGGGCACTTGCAACCATTAAAGGCTCTAAATTGACACGTTAAAAGTGTATCCCCATTTAAGAATTTGGCACCCCCAAAACAACTAACTAAAAACGTGTGGTGCCACCCCTGAGTTGTAGTAATTTTCACTAAGTTTCAGTACATTTTACTAATCTTGAAAGTTGTGAACTCTGACTTTTTTGGAAAGAGTTACAAATTACATCTTGTGTAGCTTCTTGGTAATTTGATGGCCACTCAAGGAAAGTTATAAACTTTGCTCTTTCTAACGTAAGCATTTGTTTTTCCTCCTCAGCGTGAGTGCATCTCTGTCCACGTGGGTCAGGCTGGAGTGCAGATCGGGAATGCTTGCTGGGAGCTGTACTGTCTGGAGCATGGCATCCAGCCCGATGGACAGATGCCCAGTGACAAGACTCTGGGAGGAGGAGATGATTCCTTCAACACCTTCTTCAGCGAGACTGGGGCTGGCAAACATGTGCCCAGAGCAGTGTTTGTGGACTTGGAGCCCACTGTTATTGGTGTGTAATGGAAGTGCTTTACATGTCTTTATATTAGTAGAGATGCATGTGTAAAACAAGGGTGAGATTTTGAACTGTTTACAGTAATTGATCTTAAGGGTACACTATGTAGCTTGTCTGAAGGGCGCACCACCACTTGTCTCCATGGAGATATTTCTCCATTGTCAGCATGTCCCACAGTATGGTGTTCAACTTGTCTCCATTGACTACATTGACTACATTGACTACATTACAAACCATGAGCACAGGTTTTACCTGTTATTGCTGGAGTGCAGCTGCATTAGTATCTTTAGTTTTCCCTAAAGCTCAGTGTCACACTTGAGGCTTAATCAGTGTCTGCTCTTGAATAATTGTAATGGTTTCTACTCCTCACAGATGAGGTCCGCAGTGGAACTTACCGACAGCTGTTCCACCCAGAGCAGCTGATCACTGGGAAGGAGGACGCTGCCAACAACTATGCTCGCGGTCACTACACCATCGGCAAAGAGATCATTGACCTGGTGCTGGACAGAATCCGTAAACTGGTGAGAGGCATGTGAAGGCTGAATGTGTGTGTGTCACTGTGAGCTTGTCTTTAAACCCTGGGTGTCCACAGGCCGACCAGTGCACGGGGTTGCAGGGCTTCCTGGTGTTCCACAGCTTTGGAGGAGGCACCGGCTCCGGCTTCACCTCTCTGCTCATGGAGCGTCTCTCCGTCGACTACGGCAAGAAGTCTAAGCTAGAATTCTCCATCTACCCCGCCCCCCAGGTCTCCACTGCTGTGGTGGAGCCCTACAACTCCATCCTGGCCACCCACACCACCCTGGAGCACTCCGACTGCGCCTTCATGGTGGACAATGAGGCCATCTATGACATCTGCCGCAGGAACCTGGACATCGAACGCCCCACATACACCAACCTCAACAGGCTCATCAGTCAGATCGTCTCCTCCATCACAGCCTCTCTGCGCTTCGACGGAGCTCTCAACGTGGACCTGACAGAGTTCCAGACCAACCTGGTGCCCTACCCTCGTATCCACTTCCCTCTGGCCACCTACGCCCCGGTCATCTCTGCTGAGAAGGCCTACCATGAACAGCTCTCTGTGGCTGAGATCACAAACGCGTGTTTTGAACCTGCAAACCAACTGGTGAAATGTGACCCTCGTCATGGTAAATACATGGCCTGCTGTCTTCTGTATCGCGGTGATGTCGTGCCCAAAGACGTGAATGCTGCCATCGCTACCATCAAGACCAAGCGCACCATCCAGTTTGTGGACTGGTGTCCTACTGGGTTCAAGGTGGGCATCAACTACCAGCCGCCCACTGTGGTCCCTGGAGGAGACCTGGCCAAGGTGCAGAGGGCCGTGTGCATGCTGAGTAACACCACCGCTATAGCAGAGGCCTGGGCACGTCTCGACCACAAGTTTGACCTTATGTATGCGAAGAGAGCTTTTGTGCACTGGTACGTGGGAGAGGGCATGGAGGAGGGCGAGTTCTCTGAGGCCAGAGAGGATATGGCTGCTCTGGAGAAGGATTATGAAGAGGTGGGCGCGGACAGTCTGAACGATGATGAAGAAGAGGGGGAGGAGTATTAGATGTGCACTTGGTTATTCCTGAAAGTTTGAATAATAAAGGTAGTCTGTTCAACTTTGGTCTCCTGTGTACTTGTATTTATTATCCAGGGATTTGTAGTATCATTGTTACTTCTTCATTATAGACAATAACTCCTTACACTGAAACCTATTTTTATTTATTAGCTGTTTATTTTGTGTTTAGGGAAAAGCTATTGCAGTATTATAGCATTACTTTTTTCTAAATGTATCAAGATGCATCTAAATAATTTGAATCTCATCTTGCCATTATTTAAGACCACAACCAAATTATAATTGTGTGATCAGCCATTCTGAGACAGGGATGGTTCTACAGCTCCACTTAAATTCTCGTATCATTCAGAACGAAATATATACAGGTAGCTTATTTTACCTCACATCTTTGTCAAGTTTTGTCAAAACATGTAGTTTTGGTTACCCAGTTAAAAATGATGGGTACTCGCACAGTTCCATTTACAGTAATGTAATAATAATTTGGAATGGATTAAACACAAGAAAACTTGTACATTACATAAACAAAACTTTTTGATAATGAGTATTTTATAATTTTTTAAATCTTGTTTTATAAAACAAACTATATATTTGTCCTCTTGGTTGGTTGTTTATATAAAAGTTTCAGCTCATCCTTAAGTTTACCCCCTTAGTCCCTCTGTGAGCTTTGACCTCTGTGACCTGCAGGTTGTGGTGGTCCAGACCTGTGTCAGAAATACCCCTGAAAACAGCGTCATGATGAATTTCCTCTTCAACATGCTCTGGGATGATGTGAGTGGAGTTGGCTTTTTCTCATATATATACAGTAGTCAGCAACTAGTCCTGGTCAATAAAGGCAAAAAATTTAAAGTGCATTACCAGATTTTTACCATCTTAAAAATGATGAAAAACAAACTAAAACTAAAACTTTTCCTCACTTACCTTTTGCATTCAAAACATCCTAATTATGTGCCATGATGAGTTTATAAGTGTTTTACCAACTTTTAGAAGCCAAAGTGGAGTTTTGCTATCAACTAGCATGCTAACAGTGCAACAGCATTATTTTCTGGATGATAAAAACACTTTATAATTGGATGCAGACAGCACACAGCCTAAGAACTGTTTTTTACAATGCATTTGCAGACATTGTTAGATAAAAAAAAAAAAAAAAGCATTGTAACCAACCAGTGTAGCATTATTTTATGTTCTGATTTGATCATTTTATAGCTAACTTTTTTTTAAATCAAATGTGTGGATACAGTACGTCTAAGTAATTGTGATTCTTGTTTTCAGGGTGTTTTCAGGGTTTTGAGTACAAGCGTGCCATACTGGACTGCATCATCAGCATCATGGAGGAGAACCCTGAGAGCAAAGAGACCGCTCTGGCTCATCTGTGCAAGTTTATCGAGGACTGTGAACACACCATCTTAGCCACAAAAATCCTGCACCTGCTTGGAAAAGAGGGACCTCGAACGCCCCAGCCCTGAAAATACATTTGCCGTGTCGTACTCAAGAGCGAAGCAGGTGAGACGATCAATATTTCATCACTTTTAAAGGCACTTTATGAAACTTTTCTTGGGGATTGTCTGCCACCATCCTGTCCCCATAGATATGTTATTGCTTTGCCTAGAATGTTACAAAGTTTGGCAAGTGCATTAAACTTTTCTATCTCCATGGAGACGAGCAAGAGATGCCACCAGCACAAGTTAAAGGGCTCATATTACTCTATTTTCTGTCACTGTTCCACCTTGTGAGGTTATGTGGTGGTACAGGAAGTGCTCCAATGTGTTTTTAAACTCCATACACCTTCACTAGAATCATTTGGGTAATTTCAGCACTGGAATGGAATGAAATCACAAGGTGGAACAGAACATTTTGAGTTTGGAAATGTAGACAGATAATAAAGCATGTGTGAATTAAACAAACTCCAGGTTTGTTTTTGAAAAAGTAAAAACATGATTGCATGGCTTAAAGCTCACAAGAGTCATTTTTTTGTAATGTAGAACCTAAAAAAATGCTAAAGTTTGCATAGAGTCTGACTGTAGGATTGTACCACTGATGCCCACCAGCTGTACCCCACTTTCACGGCTCGCATTACAGCATTTATCTTTGAGTGGGATGCAGCTGATGTGAATAAGCTGAGAGAATCCACAAGAGATCACAATTAACCAAAGAAGGCTGGACTTTTCTCACTGAAAAGCAACTGGACTGGCACATCACACAGGCTGAGCTGGAGCTGCACTGCAGGAAGAGGACACAGAACATCCAGCTCAGCTCATCATTGAGCTCATGAGTGACAAGATAAAGGATGCGCTTGGTGTTCCTCTTATGGACCCAGTAAGAATGCAGCACATCTGGCGTGTTCAGAAGACGCATGTCAAGTGTATTCAGGAGCTGCCTGGTGGGGCATTATACACTCAGACTGGCACCATCACCAAAGGAGGAGTCCAGCTGCAGACACTGCGCTGTGCCAGAGGTTCCACATCTTCGGAGTCATTCCACTGTCAATTAAACCGGTTCATTCCAGGTATGTGCAGTCAGATAATGCTGCTTATGTTTAAAAGTGAATACATTACCTTATTCAAACATTTGTGGCATTTATTTCAGGAAACAGCGCAAACTCCCTTAACTTCCAGATGTAACTGCTGGATGGGCTACATCGCTGGAATCAAGACAGGGCAACTGCCGCTGTTGAGGTGGACACATTTGGCCTCCATACATACTCTGGAGAGCTGCTTCATAGTGTGAATACTGATTATGAGGAGGTTTTTGGAAAGAAATTGGTTTCTTCATTTATTCCCCCTGCAAAATATACAGGTAATGCATAAATATTGTCTTATTAATTCTCTTTTTTATGGAAAAATTTGATTGATATTGTCAGGTGAACTCAATGGATTGCAGTATCTGTTGAGGCAGAATAACGAGCCACTTCAGGATATGTCACCAGATTCTGAGGAGGCAAGAAAGCTGCTGGCACAGTTAGAGGAGCAGCAGCCATTAGAGACAGATGAGGGCATTGAGGACATTGACAGCAGTGATGCCACTCTTACTGATTTACTTATATACAGCTGATATTATGGTGCACACTCCACCTCCATTTGCTCTCTCTCCCTTTGAGCCAGCTGGTGAATCATCTGCATCCGCTCTTCAGTCCACTGTCTGCTGTCCAGCCTGCAGCTCTGTCCAGTCACCTGTCTGCTGGGCAGTCTGGATTATCTAGCCAGTGTTCACAGGAGGCTGTAAGTTAAATAATCATGAAGCACAATAATGATTGCTGTCAGTAATTCTTGAGAGCTAATGTTTATACTTCTTTTTAGGCTGTGGATGAGCACACTATGCCTGGAATGGTTCGTGTTGACCAGCTTGCAGAGTATTTGGTGGAGCTAAGAAATGAGAAAGGCCTAACTCTTACTAACCAGCAAGTTAGCACCATTGTGGGTCTGTGTCAGAACCTGGAACAACATGATGAGGACAGAATTTGATACGCTGCACGACATCAGGACAGACGGTTCACTGGGCGCTTTAGGTTCCCCAAAAAGAAGGCTGTTTATGCAGGAGTTGACAGTACAAAAAGGCATGTACTTGGTTCAGCTGGGTCTGCAGCTCAGTGGCCAAACTGCAGGCGTCTAGTTGAAACTATATTTATTCAACTTTGTAACATTCATAACAGCCCCCAAAAAACTGGACACCAAACCTTTTCGAGATGGTCACCAATTCTAAATGAGTACAAATAGATTCGGCAGCTCATATTGAACAACGACATTATCATGAAAGATACCACTCTACAGCTATTTACTGTAAATAAAACCACCTTAATACAGTGGCATAATAAACAGTTTAAGGCACAAGATGTTGCCATTCTGCTGCAAGGGTTGGCATTGCCTGATGAACAGCCCCTTGCCAGCAGACCATTACTCCCCATCAACCCAAAGCCAACTGAAGTCACCCCACACAGACATGAACATGTTTACAACATGCCACCTGACACAACTGAAGAGGCAAATACCAAGCTATGTGTGAGGGACAGAGCAGAGCTGAGACCCATTCAGCCAAAACAACACCAACATGTCAGCCCTTTTTTTATGTGCTTCTGCTAATGCCACCTCAGACCACAGCACCAGGTGACACGATGCCACTGTTACCGCTGCAATGGACTATCTCCACACCACAGTCTGAAAGCTCTCCTACTGATACTGCCCAAACACAAGACAAACCACAAAAATGCAAGTACACAAGGACAGTCCCCTCTAACAGATGCACCAAGTGTGGAGAACCCCGCACCACAGAAAACGGCCATAGCCACCAAGCAGTGGCTTAGAATGATGAGAAAATCAATATCTAACATAATAATTTTATTATTTTTTCTGGGTAATTGATTACTATATATGGAAGTACTCAAGTCTTCTGTAAATATATTTGGAATTTGTTGTAAATAGGATAGTTTTAAAGGTAAACCCTGTAATCTATCATGTAATTTGTTGTGCATGTACATATTAGTTATAGGATGTAAATATATAATATAGTGTTGTGTAAATACTTTCATAATACATATTTTCCGTTTTTGAGGAATGAGAAGAAAATAATCCCACACTTACTTGCAAAATGTAAGATTTATTAGGACATACAACATTTCGGCACTAGGCCTTCATCAGGCAAAACGCTAAAATGAGTTGCTCTCTGGCAGTTTCATTTTGTGAAGGAGAGAAAAGGCTAGAGACCCCTGTCAGGGCCTTTCTCCAGCCACCATTGGATTCTCATTCACACACTTTTGCATGTTTCATTTGAATGGCTATGTGACAACTAAACCAGGACTGGAACAGGACCAAGCCAGAACTACATCAGGACTAGAACAGGACCAGTGTGAATGTGGACCTAATATCTTTACGTAGCCTTCAGAGGAACTAATTTCTATCTGGGGGTTGACACTTGTCTCTGATTGGTTGAATTCACCTGCTACTCACCGCATGAAGGAGGTGACCAATAGGACAAGTAGGACAATAAAATCTGAAGAAAAGCTTATTTATTATGATTATACACATATGTATGCCCCCTTGAGTGCACTGAGCATGTTTCCATTATGCAAATTCTATATGCAATATGTCATGGAACAAGCCCTATTAATTTGTATATTATTCCCATGTATATATTGTTTATTTTTTTAATCTATAACAATAATAATATGCTGTGAATTGTTTTATGTATATGTGTAGAATAATTTACCTTCATGTAAGAATACATTAAATGTATTATGTCAAGCATAAATTGCATAGACCTAAAAGGCAACAAAGAAGCGTGTAAGTGACAGTGTTATGTGATATTAACATGCAAACTATTAATGAAAACTGAACTATGCAATCTTGAAAATGAGTCATTCATTTATTTTATTAATAGATTTGGTGTGATGTACAATTTTTGTGTGAAATTGATTGAATTTGATTTAAAAATGTTTTTTTCAGCAGGGTGACACAGACTAAAACTTAAAGAGGCGCTGTTTTACTTCTATTCGGTATTAACTGTAACACATCACATATTTAGATCAGTGTTACCCTTTATTGTTTTAAGATTTATTCTTTTAAGTTTCATGTTCATTTTTGACACTGAGTCTCACTTTGTTACCCCTCCCCCTTCAGAGCTTCACAACATAATCAGCATACATCTGCTAATGAAACTACTGCACATCACATCAGGTTTGTCAAGTGTACAATTTTGTATTATGTGTTTGTATATTTATGGAGAATTGCGTGTCAGAAAGGTGAGATGATTACACTCATGTCTGTTAGGGTAAACTACATAACTGATTTTGCCTACAATGATGAGTGGGCAACAACTGTCTACAACTGCTGAGTTTGCAGTTTTATTGTTGTTCCTAGAGTTCATGCACATATTTCTCTTGATAATTATGCAAGTACCGTCCGTGTCTCTAAACATGAACACAGCAGTCAGTAATAGAATGTTCCGTTTTGTCAAGGCATGATCATGAAGTACTATAATAAAAGCCCATTCATAATAATAATTGATGATTTAGGATCCAAAATAAAATAATGAAAACTGTATTAATACCCTGTCATTCTTAACATTCTTGCAGTTTAAAACCATTTTAAACATCGCCTCACAAAGGTCGAATCTATGTGGAATGAATTTGAATTTATTTAAGAATATAATTATATATACAGGTAAACATTATTAAATTATGTATAAATGTACAACAACGTAACTATACAGTAATCTTTTACTTTTTCTATTAGAACTGTACCACACATGACAAACATGTTGCATCAGTACAGTGGACACAAGGACTCTCAAGTTTTGAGCGGGGTCGTGCGTGAGACTGCGTAATTTCCGAGGAGCGGGGGGGAGCGGGTAAAATTGAGCGTGTGAACGCGTCGAATTGTCTCTCTCAATGCGTGAGACTTGAGAGCCCTGCTGTAAATGTTTGTCTAAAGAGCAAACTTAAACTACAAAGCAACTACTGAGAGTTATATAAATGAAGTTATTACCTGATGGTTCTCAGTTTGTTTTATCATCACCGCAGTGTGTGCTTAGCAGCTGAAACTACACTCTACAGTCTGCCCAACAACAGAACAATCTATTTTCTGATTGGCAGATTTTTTTCCGGGGAGCGGGACGGGGAGGAGGGGGAGAGTTTTTTTTTTTTTTGCTGAAAACGCGCGGTGCCTGCATAAACTGAGCCACACAGACTGGTTTTCTGGACACACACACACAAAAAAAATCAGCGTGAGAAATGCCATGTGTGGCGTGTGAGCGTGTGAACACGTCGAATTGCGTGTGTCACACTCTCAATGCGTGAGACTTGAGAGCCCTGGTGGACACCAATGATCACAAGAGCTTATCTTATGTCTGTGTGTATCGTATGATCTCACTCAGGTCGTAGCCAGTCACTGCAAAGGCATAGCCATCATCATCACAGAAGCGAGCACCACAGATTTGTGTGTCTGTCACACATTCATTATGTAAATGAGCCACCTTTAGAAAGGGAGGATCCATTTAAGAAACACATACACAAAAACTGTTTTTTGAAAGTTTTTGAAACATGAATACCTCAACACTGTTGGTTTCAGGAGTTAAAGTTATGTGCCATACTCGCACTAGGGAATCTTCAGCAGCAGACAAAAGCTTTACAGCACAGGGAACAATTATTTAGGTGTAATGTAGGTATTTAGATGTTATGATGTTATCAGGGTAACTTACTAAACCAGAAACTGGAGCAATGTCCAGAGAGTTAATCCAGCGAGCATGAGCATTAATTTCCACATGTAGAATTCCAGTCACAGCCTCATACAAACGGATTTGGCCTGTGCCATAACCTGCCGCTACAGTGCCCTTCCACAGCTTCACAGATGAGCAGGTCATACTGGAGGGAGGAACAGTGAGTATCATTAGAGATCAATAATAGGAAACAGACTTCTAACCCAGAACTACTACAACTGAAAAACTTACTCAAAACCAGGTATCTTGTTCAGTAAATGAAACTCCTCACCAGCTTTCCACACACACAGGTTGCCTCTGTCATCAGCACTGACCATATCAGCTATGCACTCCTGGTGAAATAAAAACAATAGATAGAGGATGGTCCATTGTTCAAAACAATATTTTCAATTCAGACTTACCTGGCTACCAGAACACTCTGAAGCCATGTCAGTGATAGGCTCTTTATGCTCTTCCAGGACCTCTGATAATGTGATGTTACTGCCTTTACTAGGAATGTCAAATACTAATATAGACCCTGATGAAACACCTGAATGGAGCAAGAACAGTGTTGTGTTGTAAGATATGCTTTTTGACCTGCATAGCTTATTCTTTCTTTAACAATCTCACAGAGGCCTAATAATAATGATGATAATAATAATAATTGCTATTATTATTATTATTATTATTATTATTAAACAAAATTTGAACCATTTGAGAGCATGTTCTTTTGACAATTATCTGCTCAAGTAGTACATTTTGCTCAGGCATTACATTTTGGTGGCAGTTGAGCTAAAAAGCAGGTTGCTGCTTTGAGGAAACAGGAAAGTGGAGGTTGTCAAGCATTTAGAAGAAGAAGAAGTGACTTTATTGATCTCACACAGGAGAAATTCTTCTCTGCATTTAACCCATCCTGTTATTAGGAACAGTGGGCAGCACATTACTGCGCCCGGGGACCATCTCTATGATCTTCTTGTTTCAGTTTGGTCAGGACCTCAGCTGGATTTTACCTATGGTGCATGTTTTGGGTTGATGGGGGAAACCGGAGTGCCCGGAGGAAACCCACCCAGACACGGGGAGAAGATGCAAACTACAAGAAAAATCAATTTGGAGTTCAATAACCTGTCCATCCACTGCTGACAGGTGGGTTTCCAGAGGAAGCCCCAGCTGAAACTACAGTTGAACTACAGCAGCTGTCTTGCACCATGGTAGTCAGGAGCAAATAGAACCAACATGTACGTCTACATCTAAAATCATCACGCTCTACCGCATTTGGTTTTTAATTTTTTAAATACTTGCCCACACAGATGTAATTATCCCATACTGCTGAAATTCCTCGAGCAAATACTGCCTGGGCTATAACAAAAATATGTTTTTTAATTACATTATTATTATTATATATAGGTATATTATAATAGCCGTTTCATGCTTACCTGTGGGTGTTTCAGGTGTGTCAAGAGCATGCCAGTACACCATTATAGAACCATCAGATTCGTACATCTGAAATTATGCAGCAAAATAAAAACACGGCACAACAACAAGAACACGGAATAACTGAATGAATATTAATCATAGATACCTGAATGCCTTTCTGGGAGGTCACCACAAGCAAATCACGTGATGGTAAAACACAGAACGAGGCCTGTAATATATATACGTAAATAACACTTATACTAATGATTACAAATAAATAGTAATAAAGACTGCGTAAAAAAACCGAATGACATAACCTGCATAATGAGTGATGTGCTTGTTGCCACATTAGGCTCCTTGGACTGTAGCTGGCGGTGGGAGTAATTCAGTCCGTCCCAGGATGCACTCACCATATTCACCACATTTGCATGGACCACTGTGAAGTACGTGAGTTTCCGTGGAGAGATGCGCAGCACACTGAGGTTGTTGTACAGCGCAGATGCGCTGTTTTTGATTTGAATACTCTTTTCTTTGTGAAACATTGGACAGGTTTATGCGTCCTCCAGTGACTTCCTTGACTTGTTACGGGGATGAACCCAACTACTGTTGTATAACACGTTTAACGATTACTGTAACACACAGAGCACACAACGAAATGAACACGTTAACGCTGTGTTTCTCCAAGGTTTTCCTAGCCGCTAGCTGGCTGCTATTGCTCTGCAATGGCACAACGATCTAGTGAACGACTTCACTGATTTACAGCTGCAAATAAATTGTGCTCTTCAACACTGGACTTGACTATTCTATTGGTTAAACTGGTTAACAATTGTGAAATAACGCACTTAACCTACCAAAAAGGATATGTAGCAGTAGATTATCTGCACTGGATTATCTGAGCGTCCGACGCAGCCATAGAAACCAGCGTGAAGACGTACGTTCTGCGCACGCACAGGTGGTTGCTGAGCAACAGTCGACCAATCAGAGATCTCTGTTCTAATACCGACATTACGTAAAATAGTAGTATTACTTCGAGTTCGCAACGGGTTGCTCCAAGTCCTCAAGGTTAAAGTTTAAAATCTGACCACATACATGTAACTAACCCATGTAACTAACATGTTGGTACAGCGATGGTCCGTATGCGCCTGCAACCAAACTACTGAACGTGACAAAACATGTCGGCCAATCACATGGAGGTTTATATTTGTGACCAATCGGGAGCTAAATGTTCTGGTAGCACGTTTGAATGATCCCTTTCCGCGTGTGCTCTACACACGATACGGAGGCCAAATGAAACCTTCTGTAAACTATGATCTTAAACGGAAATAAAACTTCACCAATCATGAAAAAAAATCAAAAGGACGTAAATGGCTCAACTAAGGTAAGAAGACTTGTGTAATTACTCCTATGCTAAACCACTGACCCTTTTCTGTAACCATAGACTACATATAAAGAGATAATCTAATGTTGGCTACAGAACTCTTTATCGAGTGAATTCGGAGATATATCTAATTTTAACTAAGTGTCACGTAATTAGTTTATACTTTAATAAGTTTTGTAATTTACATGTCTGTAGTTCAATAAAAAAAGTCTACTTAATTTCATAAACAATTCGCCATTTCTGTTTTGCAGACGAAAACATCGGTCTCATTCCATGAAGACAAGGCTTTGACCAAAAGACCTGCCCCTGTTGATGATGCTGCTACAGATAAGGAGATGAAATATCATCCTGTAAAGATGTCCAGAAGTGACCTGTACAGACCTCCAACAGTAGAAGAACTAAAACAACTGAAAGAAGCGGAGAGTCTTTTTCATTGTAGTATACTTAAAATGCAGGTAATAAAGTTAACCAGCACAGTAAACACACCATGGTAGTTTGGTTTCCATGTGACTCATTTTCCTTCTCATTTTCCTTCCCAGATGGAGGAGCTTTTAAAGGAAGTTTTCTTAAGTGAACAAAAGAAACAGCAAATTGATACATTTGTTCAGACTTGTTCAAATCTTCTCAAATCTGTGCCAAAAACTGAAAAGGTGGAGGTATGTTGATGACATTGTGCAATTATGGATTACCCTGGAAGTTTAGAATTTTATTTTGGGTTTCCAGTATCTGAATTCCTATCTTTCAGATGGCTGATTTGTCATGGTTGACTGGAGCTGTTAAGGTTCCCTTCCTTCTCGTTCCTCAAACAACCAAGGGCAAATTTCACATGGAACCTCCATCTTCTGTTGATCTCATTGGCAGCTATCCACTGGGCACCTGTACTAAACCACATATCATGGTCGACCTGGTTGTTATAATCCCATCTGTAAGTCCAGTATTTAAATTTCACCATAATTGAACCTGTACAATAGCAATAAAAAACTAAATCAAGCCATTTTACCTCTAGGGTGTCCTCCAAGAAAAGGATGCATTGAATCAAAGATATCCCAGGAAAAGAGCTCTGTATCTGGCTGGTCTGGCTCAGCACCTGTCTACTTCTTCTCAAGTTGGAACATTGCTTTACTCCTGTCTACATGGCAATCGGCTTCGCCCAGTTTTACTGTTAAGACCACCAGGTTGTGATTATAACCATATTAGTATGTGTATATTTTGCTACAGTGCTTGACAGAATGCATTTCACAGGCAAGGAATCCTCTAGTTTTAGTGTACGTATTCATGCCTGTCCACCTCCTGGATTCTTCAAACCAAGTCGTTTCCATCCTCAGAGAAATAATATTAGGATGGAGTGGTACACTGGGACCCCTAATTCTGGTAATAATAAAAGATTGGTGGAGACAATGTTAAGTGACAATGTTAATGTTTGATTTCATTTTATTTATGTTTTCACAGAGGCCAATGAGTCCCCAACACCGCATTATAACAGCACCCTTCTTGGGGATCTTCTGCCCAGTGCTCACCTTAAGTTTCTGCTGGCCATTCGATCTCAGTGCTTGGCTTTTACAGATGCAGTTGCCTTACTTAAAGTTTGGCTTCGTCAAAGAGAACTTGACAAGGTAAGGTCATAAATCATAAACCTTGTGTACTTGCTTATTCTGTTTATAGTTATTTCAATGTATGAAATCAATCCTCCCTCATAATTTATGTTTAGGGCCCTGGTTGCTTTAATGGTTTTCTGGCCTCAATGCTTCTGGCCTATTTGCTGACAACTCACAGAATCAGCAACAGTATGACCGCTTATCAGTTGCTTCGGAACAGTTTAAACTTTCTTGGTAGGGTATACCCAATTTATATTTTATAGATATAATACTCGTCTATTCACCGATTATTCTAATTACAGCCTCCACAGACCTGACTGAAAATGGAATTAGCCTGGCAAAAAATACAGATTCCACAGCTGTAAGTGTTTTGCAACAAACAACGTATTGGAGGTACTGAACTGAATAACCGTTTTAATTTCTATGCAGCCCTCACTTGAAGAGTTCCACAGAGCATTTCAGGTAGTCTTTGTGGATCCATCAGGGCATCTTAACTTATGCGCTGACATGACTGCTTGTACCTACAAACAGGTATTGATCATTTAAAAAAAAATCTGAAAACATATGAATAATGCCCCATTAAAATAAAACCTTTGATTAGTTGCAGCATGAGGCGTCTGTTTCAATGGAGTTTTGGGACGATGCAACTGTGGATGGATTTCAGAGCCTTCTAATGACCCCAAAACCAATGATAAGGACAAGTGATCACGTGTTTCAGTACGTATTTATTTACAAGCCAGTTAGTGTCATATTATTTAATAGTAGAGTAGACAACAACTTAATGTAATATATAATGAACAGTAATTGCAAAATTGCAGGTTATGTGAACTAGTAAAGCTGCAAGCAAGCTGTAAGAAGCTAAACCTACTAAATGAGTTGATGGACTTCAGTGGAAACTACATCCATGCTTCACTTCCTTATATTTTATCACTGATTCAGCGAGGACTGGGTCAGAGAATAACACTTCTCACACACTCTCGGGCTCCTGATTCAGAGGTATGAAAAATGAGTATGGTGGGTTAGGCAGCTTTGCTATGAGGCATTATTAATACACTAACTTATTAAACAACTAAATCATTATTCATTTTCAATTGTCCTATCCCAGTGGTCTATACAGAATGAAGCACCCAAGTATAGAGATCAGCCGCCTTTGTCTTTTGGCCTGCTCTTGAAACCAGAACTAGCAGCCTCTGTTCTAGAAAGGGGCCCACCTGCAGACAGCCACAAGGTTGGTGGTATTGCTTGGTCAGACTTGTACTAAGAAACATTCAGGTTATTGTCACATGTGTTTGTATTTTAGGCTGCTGAATTTCGTCAGCTCTGGGGTCCTCGCTCTGAGCTGCGTCGGTTCCAGGATGGTGCCATTACAGAAGCGGTTTTGTGGGAAGGAGACACCATCTGCCAGAAAAGATTGGTCCCCAAACAAATTATCACACATCTCCTACAGCTGTATGTATTAACACAGAAACACAGCAATAACTATTACTTACTACAGACTAGAAATTTGAAATAACTTAAAAGTACATGTACAAAAATATCTAACACAGTGTAAATTGTAGCTTACTCTTTTTTCTATTTGTACCAGAGACAGTAGCTTCTAAAAAGTTTATTAGTATTGAAGTACCGTTAATGAGTCACATTTCTGTTTAAAAAGATGAGCATATTCACATGCTCAGGATCCAGTCTTGTGCGCATTGTTGCAAATGTCTGTCCACCCTCAGTTGATAAAGGGAGAGCTACACCTGGCACACAAAGGTAGTGACGTGCCAGAATAGCCAACTTGGGAAAGCGTGGTTCATTTGCTCTCCACCAATTAAGAGGGTTAATATCCAGAGATGGCGCTATGTCTCTCAAATAGTAATCAACTTGAGCCTCACAGTCTGTGGTATCTGGGCTACTGTAGTTATCCCCCAGCAACAACATCATAGTGTTTTTCCTGTCACTCTTCATTTGATTGGGCATCATTCCCTGAGAACTACTAGGTGTATCAAAGGTCTTGTGCTCTTCATTGGTGGTCACTGTTGTACCTCTTACATCCAACTTTGACACCAGTTCATGCAGTTTTACCTTTGCAGCCAGTCTTACTGTTGGGGAGAGGAAGTTGAGGTGTTTGTGACGAGGGTCAAGCATGGAGGAAATTAAGGCCGGTTTGGATGCCAACTCAGTTGAGTCAACCTGTAAACAAAAAGGATTAATTGAAAGAAAAGAACCAAAACATATTTTGTATTATCAATTGTTGGTGGAAAATTATGCCTACCTCCATACGTTTTCTTAGGGATGACTGCACTGCCAGTTTAAATGAAACAACTTGTTCAACATCATTGTCCTTAGGTTCTAGATGTGCCTGTATGAGGCTGAAGGTTATTGGATAAATGTTTGAAATGGATACCTCTGCCTCAGCTGATATAGCAGTTGTTGCCCATTTTAGTGTTGCTAGCACAGTTGCAAAGTTCTCAATAATTTGCCAGTAGTCATCTTCGATCTCAAGTGCTTGAGCTTCTTGCCTGTTGAAAACTGTGCGGTCTGAGAGTACAGCTTTAATGGCCCACCGCTGCTCCAGCAGGCTTTCAAACATGTCACATATAGTGTCCCATCTGCTTTTGTTTGACTGGATTAATTTAAGTTGGGGCAAACACATCTGAAGCTGTTTCTGCTCCAAAGCTTCATTTGCTAGTGAGTTACTGTTAAAGTGTCTAACAAGTTTCCCTGCAGCTGTTATAATATTTAGTAGATCTTCTGACAGTCCATCATTTACTGCTAACTGCAATGTTGTGGCAAAGCAGGCAACATAGTCCCATGTGATCTTGGCACAGTCACGAGTTGGAAAGATGTCCATTGTGTTCTGAACACACGCCGTAACCTTTTGAACAAGACCCCACTCCTCTACAACTTTAAGAAGCTTCTCCGAGAC
Source organism: Paratrypauchen microcephalus (assembly GCA_036785185.1). Classification (NCBI taxonomy): domain Eukaryota; kingdom Metazoa; phylum Chordata; class Actinopteri; order Gobiiformes; family Gobiidae; genus Paratrypauchen; species Paratrypauchen microcephalus. Next base: position 2,626,342 of record JAVJIX010000081.1, on the reverse strand, counting down.
ACATTCTGCAGTGAGGCCTTTGTCAGAAGGGAGCTTCTCTGTTTGCAGTACGACCCACTTTCCCTGCCAGTCCTCACATATGAACGAACATGAAACCGTCACATATTTCTGAGATGGAATACCTGTCCAAAAATCTGCAATTATTGCCACTTTATCTACTTTAGTTAACTGTACTTGGAGTTCCTCTACTTTCTCATGGAAACGTCCCTCGAGAAGACGTATGATATCAAAAGGAGTTGGCATTTTAAAATTCTGGACCGTAAACGCAAGAAGATCACGAAAGCCTTCCCCACAAACCACACTGACAGGAAGCAGGTCCTTCTCTATCATTTTACAAATGAGCTCGTTCACCTCTGCATGAGTGGGCAGTGCCTCTGAGTGCTTGTTTTTGATGTGGTAAATCATGCTGGTTGTACTGCTTTTGTACTTCAATTTAGTGTCGCACATGGTGCAGTACACTTCATCCCCTGATCTGATGAATACATCCCAAACAGAACTTCGCTTTAGGCGCTTTCTGTCGATGTTTTGGGGTAGATCAGTTGAGGGGATAGGAGATTGTAAAAACGCCTGAGAGATCATTTGTCCGGAAGTGCCTTCCTCCTCATCGGCGGATACTACCGTGCAGATGATTGGCTTTTCCTCCACCTCCTCCCTGATGGGTTCTGTAAACGGTGCTGCAGCGTGCTTCTTCATATGGTGCATCATAGTGCTTGTTGCCCCGCCACAATACTTGAGTGTAGCATTACATCGCATACATTGTACATAGTTTCCGACTTGCTTGAAGCAGTCCCAAACAGAACTGCTTCTCTTTCTACCCGAGCGCCCCATCATCGTGGATATCCGGATGTGTCCAGGTTTAATCCATTCATCTACGGTCAAAACATCGTCCTAGTTGTACCTATGATAAGAAACGGTAACATTGTTCCCTGCCAATACCTAGTCCTAAATGAAAATGTTTAAACAGGCACGCGAACATCCCAGAATCCTCCGTTCGATATGTCGGTGCGATGGTTGATGATGTCATCAAAATACGCCGTGAGGTAAAATAGATTTTTCCCTTATCTTTTTCTAACATTGTAATTAACGTTTTATATATTGTGACCATACATTTGTCAAAGTTATAGATGTTACACATTATTGTTCAATTCTAGAGCGAAACAATTTAGTTAAAATACCTGTATTACTTTATTTCTACCACTAGGGGGTGTATCATGTCATCGTATGATCAAAAGGAAGCCTTCCAAACATTTTGTTTACTATTTTCTTGGCAGGTGCCCAGCACTGGAGAGGAGGAGAGTTTACTGGTGGTTAAATCTTTTGATGATTTGAGTAGAAAATTATGGCAGCTGGAAGGTCTGCCTTTGACCATAACTTCAGTGCAAGGAGCTCATCCGGCACTCAGATACACAGAGGTATAGAAGTGAATATGTGGCCTTACTGTTATCTGGCACCACCACATACAACTGTATTCTGAAGTTTATAATAATTATTTACAGGTCTTCCCACCACAACTCACCAAAGTGGATTATTCATTTTTTGATAAGGAGAAGATATTTAGATCTCTTTTACCAAAAGCCGGAAAGCCTTGCCCCACCTATATAACCCCTATTACAGGTGAGACATCAAGTCTTCTGAATTAACTTAACATTAAGGATAGACTGTTAATAAATGTCCTGTTTGGTGTAATTTATTACCTTCACCTTGTAAACCAAAAGCAAATTAACAGGCAACTCGAAACCTTTTTTACAGTTATCTGTCACATGGAAGGAAGTGGGAAATGGCCTCATGATCGTCTTGCCATCCGTCACATCAGAGCAGCATTCCACATTTGTCTAGGAGAATTATTGAAGCAGCATCACAATTATACATTCAGAGCCTGTCCTACTCATCTGGATGTGTGGAAGGTGATTTTAAATTGTGTTCTAGGGATAGTTTGTGGTCTGTTTAGATTCTGCGTACTGTTTACACATAGTTGCAAAATATTCTAATTTAATAGTTAATGTATGCACCTTTACAATGTCTTTGCCAGGATGGATTGCTGTTCCGCATCCAGATTGCCTACCATCGTGAGCCACAGGTTCTGAGGGAAAGTATTGGTGCAGATGGAATGTTGGTTGCAAGAGATAATGAGGAGGCTCATGCTTTGGAAATGGCCACTATTCACAAGCCTTTTCTCACAAGCACGCTGCATGGGTAAACACGTTTGCTCATATTCATTCAATCAATTTTCAAGTTTGTGTCCAACTTGTTCACTTTGTCATTAACAGGCTTCAACAGCAACACACTTGCTTTGGCGCTGTATGTCGTTTGTCTAAACGGTGGCTGGGTGCCCAACTCTTTAGTTGTGAAATCACAGATGACACAGCTGACCTACTGGTAGCGTGGCTGTTTCTACAACCAGCACCCTTCACTCCTCCTGGGTAACTACTCCCTGTAGTGTGTGTGTGTGTGTGTGTGTGCGTGTGTATATATATATATAATATATATATATAATATATAATATGAGCTCCTCATCAATCATAAACATGTTTTCTTCTCCATACCTTTGTTCAGTCAGTAGGTCATCATGCAAATAAAAGTGTGTCTCAGTTCTCCTCAGGTGGGCTTCCTGCGTTTTCTTCATCTGCTTGCTTTTTTTGACTGGAGGAACAATCCACTGATTGTCAACCTTAACAGCCAGCTTACAGGCAAGAACAATAATACTGATGGGGTCAAACAAAAGTGTGAACTTACCTCACTTTATTTACATCAATATGTATTAATTCCTTTTTGTATTCCTCATTTTCAACTTTTTTGTGTGCTTATGTCACGTGAAGTTGCGGACTACACTGAGATCAAGAACGACTTCATGGCCTCCAGAGAGTCCCTGCCTGTCATGTTTATAGCCACACCTAATGATAAAAAAATGTCATTGTGGACCAAACAAGCACCAAGTGTACAGGTCAAGTGCCTTCTCAAACAATTTATATTAAAGCAAGAAATATTAGAAGCGTTACTGACACAGAATACAAACATATTTGTAAAAAATACACAAATTATTTTCTAAGTATAATGTATGTAGTTTAAACACTATAAGCAACAAAGTAAAAAAGAATTGCATGTTCGTGGCAGTGAGCAGTCAGTTTTCCAGTCCTGGAGCTTTTTCTCAGTGCACACTTGTCTCCTAGCTCACACTGAAAATTACACACAAATTTTTACCTCCGTTTCAATATTTAATATTTAATCTGGAATTCAATGACAAACACAATGTACTTTTACTATTACCTTTCTTTTTTCTCATAAATGGAAATGGATTATTTTGAAGTCGTTTCAATACTTCATGTAAATCTGCATCCGCAGGAATAAATTTAAATGCCTTTCATGACAACATAAACAAAAGTTTATTATTTTAAATAGTTAATTTCATAGTCATTCATTGGATGATGCTCATCAGTTGCTTTTCATTGCTTTTCTGTCATTGAGAAATAAGTTCAATATTGAATCATGTAATCCTCAGTTTGAGTGTCATAGTGGCAAACACCAGCTGTACACAGTAATGTACAGAGAAGGTACAATCTCCAGATGCTCGTGATCCGTAGCTGGCCCAAATTTTCTACCTGCGCTCACCTTGGTTTGTTTAGCAGCTCAGCTCTGCTTCTCTGAGACACCATTTATATCACTAGCAGGAGGCAGGAACTGTGATGTCGTAGGTTAATTTCATTATCCCCCTAACTCGCACACTGTTTATCTTGATGGGATATGCTATTTTAAAGCTAAAGTACAGACTACTTTAAAAAAAGTGAAAGTTTTTTTGTGCAGATTTTCAGAAATACAAACTTGTCTTACTTTTGTCTTTTAATTAGATGCTCCAGCGTATTATTAAGGTTGCGGCAGAAAGCCTGAAAGTACTGGAACGTCAGCTGATGTGTAGTGAGGAGACGCAAGATGTGAGGGTCAGTACATGCCTGAACGATTCTACATTTGCTACCTTTATGATAACATTTGAATATTGTCAAAATTTATTTTCAGGTTGTCATGCGCCCCCCTCTGGAGGCCTATGACATTTTGATTCACCTAAATCCAAAGCAAGTTCCACTGCTGAATCGGGCTGTGGACCTTTCTAGTGTCACTTTCACGAGGGGCACTACAGTGGGCTTTGTGGGACAGTCAGGTGGGGCCATGCCTGTGGTTGACTACAATCCTGTCTCCCTCTACTTGAACGAGCTCAGAGTAAGTCTTCAACAAAGTAAGACAGTTTGTTAGTTGTTTCGTCAGTCCTTATTATGAATCACTGTTACAATGTTTTATGTCCTTAACGAGGAAGAACAGTGCTGTGTTTCATTCATGCTTCCTGCCAGTTTTGACACAATGATATGGAAGTGTAACACAAGGACAACAGGAGTGTACATGCCTGAATTCACATTAAAGGAAAAGTAAAGTTTTTTTTTTTACAATTTGAGCCTTATTTCAGTAATAAAACAAGTTGTTTTACTCACCCATAGCACTTTGGTGTCATATGGAGCACTTCCAGAGATGTTTTAGATTTGCGGTTAACCTAGCGCAACTTTTAGCCATAGCTCGGGGCATATAATATATTCCCCAAGCATGTAATATGCTCCGTGCGGGCTCCAAATAGCACAAACTTTAGCACTTTTCAAATCATAGAAGCTCGATGTCTTAGTCTACGATTTCGTTTGAAGCAAAAGTGGCCTGTAATCCGAGATTTATCCATAGTTTACAGCTTTGCGTTTCATGTTTGGGTCCCGGGAGCTGAGAGCACAGTCCGCTCATGCGCACTGGCCTCCTCATCTACTCGAAACTATGGCTAAATCTCGGATTACAGGCCACTTTTGCTTCAAACGAAATCGTAGACTAAGATATCAGGCTTCTATGATTTGAAAAGTGCTAAAGTTTGTGTTATTTGGAGACCGCAAAGTAATGCCCCGATCACTCAAGTTAACGGATACGCTACAACATAACTTCTACGAAACTGCTCAAAAATGACACCAAAGTGCTATGGGTGAGTAAAACTACTTGTTTTATTGCCGAAAGAAGGCTCAGATTGTAAAAAAAAACGTTACTTTTCCTTTAAATCAATGTCTAGTATGGAGATGGCTTCCTTGTGTTCCTTCTTGCTCATTTTTCCTTGGAATTAGGCAGTGATGCTTGCCTGGAAATCCAGAAGGATATCTCTGTATTTGTTACGCAGGTCTGTGTCAGCCACTGATACAGCGATAAGTCTTGATTTTTCCAGGGAACAGTGACGCAAGGAAAGTTGGAGCAAGTTACGAGACTGGGATTAAAGGCAAATTAACGTTTTTTTACAATCTGAGCCTTCTTTCGGCAATAAAACAAGTAGTTTTACTCACCCATAGCATTTTTCTGTCAATTGGAGCAGTATCGCAGAACTTATGTTGAGCCGTTCTGTTCTAGTAATGATCCCGTATCTTTTAACATGGTGCTGTATCATTTGCTCGGGGCATTACTTTGCGGTGTCCAAATAACACAAACTTTAGCACTTTTCAAATCATAGAAGCCCGATGTCTTAATGTAAGAAATCATTTGAAGCAAAAGTGGCCTGTAATCCGAGATTTAGCCATAGTTTCGAGTAGATGAGGACGCCAGGGCGCATGCGCGGATTGTGCTATCAGCTCCCGGGACCCAAACATGAAACGCAAAGCTGAAAACTATGGATAAATCTCGGATTACAGGCCACTTTTGCTTCAAACGATTTCTTACATTAAGACATCGGGCTTCTATGATTTGAAAAGTGCTAAAGTTTGTGTTATTTGGAGACCGCAAAGTAATGCCCCGAAAACAAATGCTAATGGTTACGCTACAACATAACTTTCTTCAAACAGCTCCAAATGACACGAACGTGATATGGGTGAGTCAAACGACTTGTTTTATTACCGAAAGAAGGCTCAGATTGTAAAATAACGTTACTTTGCCTTTAAGTCAGTGAAAGTACATAACACAAGTTGTTGTGTAAGGTGTAAAGAAAATATTAAAATGGATCGTTAGGTGTTTTTAGGAACAGAAGAAAATGTTAGGAAGACTCACACGAAAGTATACAAAAAGTACCCACTGCTATAATTAACTTGGCAATTTGATATGTACATAAATCATTATGTTTATTTAACATGTTTTCAAATACGCCTGTAGGAATCTTTTGGAGATTTGGCCCTCTTTTTCTGTGATCCTTTTGGTGGGACAGTGATTGTTGTTTTATGGAAACCAAAAGCCTTCACACCATTGCCATTCAAGGTAAAGTTAAATATAATATGATTAGAAAACAAACGGAATATTCTTAAATATGATGCATGCAATGTGCATGTGTGTGTGTGTGATAGAGGTAGATGGATGGAGAGATCGATACGATACACAGAGATGAATATAGCAGGATATAGATTCTAGTCACTGAATGAACATAATCTGTGCCACCACCTGAAAGAAAAAAACATGCTTGAAACTGAACATGTGTGTTTGAATATCATGCAGACCTCACAGATGTCAGCCCGGGCTGTTGAAGTCAATGGAGAAGATGTAAAGGCAGTTCCCAATGTGGAAGCAATTCTGGAGGACTTCAAGATCCTGGGAAATGGTTTGGTCAAATCTATTGAGGCCAGAACTGAAAGATGGACCTTTTAGGCAGTGCGGATGCAAATCTTTACTCACCCTTTTTGTTATAATATTTTATACATTCTAAGAGATTGTAGTGTATATCTAATTATCTTGCATATTGGAAACGGGAATACTTAAACATCATTGCAGTGTAATAAAGATTGTCTTGGTGTTTTGGAAATGTCATGTCCTTTGTATATACTCGGTTGTGAAAAATGTATATCTTCAAATAATATGTGTATGAATTAAATGGGCATATATGACAATTGCAATATAAAGATGGTGGCATGTGTAGACATGCTAGCTAATCTTTCGGTATAGCACGTTCCTGTAAAGTATGACATCAAAAGAAACTTTATTAATAATTTATTGCTTTTTTAATGACAAGCAATGTGAGAACTAGACAAGGGACAGATTAAAATAAGATTTGTAAAACTTAGAATAATGCTATACCCAGTGTTGTCCCTGAACGCCTTCACTGAACGATAGTTCATGAACGCGTTCATATTTTGGGTGAACGTGAACTGAACGCTCTATTACTGCCTGATGAACGAACTGTGAACGAGTTCATTCTGGTGTCTGTGAACGACACGCGCCATCTCTTTAACTTCGTTCAATAGGGTCTCAGATTTCTGATCCATCCATCTGAAATTTCCGACCGGCACCTCTCTCCCTCTCTCCTTCTCTCTTGCGAGAAACAGCGCAGAGTGGTGCGCTAAAGGGGGCCACATTAAAGGGGGAATCACCAATGTTAATTTGCGGGTTTATTTTGTTTTCTTAATTCTCTTAGTTAATTAAGTCATACCATATGGGGGTTATTTAAGTATTTTCTTTATGCTGAATTGCAGGTGTTTCATCATTATGGGGACCATTATTTGTAGTTGGATAAGATGTGAAATTGGATATGAAGATGGAATCCAACACATGGTTTGATTGTTAAAACTGATATAATAATTGCTGTCTATGGTTCTATATGGGCTTTGGCAATGATATTGAAAAATAATAGCTCGCAGCAATGTATTGGGAAAAAAAAAATATGAACTAGTTCATTTTTTTAGAACTACGAACAAACTATAAACAATTATGAAGTATGAACGAACTAGTTCATTTTGAAATGTGTGAACTGAACTTTGAACTAGTTCATGTAGAAAATGAACTTTCCCAACACTGGCTATACCATAACATATGACCTCCTCAGTATTTGATCCCTTATTGATTTTTTTAAGTTTGCCCACTGACCAAGAAATGAACAGTCTATAATTTTAAGGGTAGATTTACTTTAACATTGAGAGATAGAATATCAAAAAGAAAATCCTGAAAATTACATTATAGAAAATATATTAATTTAATGTATTTGTATTGCATTGTGTGAAATAAGTATTTGATCCTGTACCATTAAGAGCTCTGACTACCACAGACCAGTTCACTCACTCACCTGAATTAAACCAAGAAATGTAAATGAATTGTGGAATGTTAACGAATCTTCGAGTGGAATAACAACTGAAAGGTCACAGACCACACATATGTGAAGCAGTAAAAATGGTCATACAACTAAAGTTTAGTGATTCACAGGATTGCTAAATTCTACAGTCAAAAAAATTGACGGCAGACACTGCTATTTTTTGCACAGCCTTGAGAGCTGCATATCATGAATGCTGGGTCTTGTTTGTTTTCTGAGGAACTACCGCACCTACTGGTAACTTGTTTTCCATGTAGCAATACAAATATACTAAAAACCTGGATTAATCTGATTAGTCACATTGGACTGCTATTATTTTGAACACCACTGTACATGAGAGGAGCTTGTCAATGATCTCAAGGCAGCTGGGACCACAGTCATTAAGAAAACCAATGGTAACACTTTATGCCGCAATGGATTAAAATCCTGCAGTGCTCTTAAGGTCCCCCTGTTTAAGAAGGCACATGTGCAGGCTGAAGTTTGCCAATGAACACCTGAATGATTTAAAGAGGGATTGGGAGAAGGTGCTGTGGTCAGATGAGACCAAATTCGAGCTCTTTGTCATTAACTCAACTCACCATGTTTGGAGGAAGAGAAATGCTGCCTATGACTCCAAGAACACCATCCCCACCGTCAAGCATGGAGGTGGAAACATTATGTTTTGGGGGTGTTTTTCTGCCAAGGGCACAGGACAACTTCACTGCTTCTTTTATATATGTATAAAGGATAAGATAAGACTTTATTGATCTCACATAGGAGAATTTACTTGCCACAGTAGCTCCAGGCAGAGAAAGTTTGAACAAGAAAAAAAGTGCATGCAGGCAAAAATAAAAAAAAAATATAGCTGCAAGCAGCAATGTGGGGACAAGCACCGAAGGTGCATGTAGGCCTCAGCATGTAGACTGCATGCAGGGTCTAACAGGGTAGTTAGACCCTGTCAGACTCAGAAACAGGGTTTAACAGGGTCTAACAAGGTTTAACAGGGTCTGACAGGGTCTAACAGAGTCTGACAGGGTCTAACAGCATTTGACAGGGTCTAACAGAGTCTGACAGGGTCTAACAAGGTCTGACAGGGTCTAACAGGGTCTGACAGGGTCTAACAGAGTCTGACAGGGTCTAACAGAATCTGACAGTTTTCATAAACTATAATAATCCTGTTGCAGGTGCTGGGGCTTAGATAGACAGAGTCTGACAGGGTTTAACAGGGTCTAACAGAGTCTGACAGGGTCTAACAGAGTCTGACAGGGTCTAACAGAGTCTGACAGGGTCTAACAGAGCCTAACAAGGTTTAACAGATCAGAGACACATCACAGACAGGTGCGTTGCTAGGCAATTCCTGAAAATTCCTGCAACTTTGACCTGCTGGTGGCACAAGACGGTTGGGGCTGGGGGCCTATAAATTGCTGTGGGTAGTGAGGAGACTGGCTGGAATGTGGATGCAAAATTTCTACTTTTTACCAGACGGTTCTAGGGGTTGAATCAGGAAACAAGACACATCAAAGACAAGATCAAAGGGTTGCTAGGCAACGTCGCTAGGCAACGTCGCTAGGCAACGTCGCTAGGCAACGTCGCTAGGCAACGTCGCTAGGCAACGTCGCTAGGCAACGTCGCTAGGCAACGTCGCTAGGCAACGCAGTACAAACCCTTTTAATATCTTTTAATATTACAAGGTACACAATAATACACACTTCAGGTACATAATAGTACATATTTTATCACCACAATAACATTCACAAAGCACTCAGAGGACACATCGGGGGATGCGGGTACGGGAATAAACACCACTGGGCACAAGGGCTAAGAGAAACAGGGGGAATGTAGAGGACAAAAGGGATTGCCCCAGGTGAAGAAAGGGGCCTGGGGGAGAGCATGGGTGATGCAGTGCAAACACTTTTTTTTTTTATATATATTTTATTACCACAAGGTACATATATTCGCAAAGGGCCCAGAAGACACATCGGGGGATGTGGGTACGGGGATAAGCACCACCGGGCATTAGGGCTGAGAGGAACAGGGAAAGTGCAGAGGACCAAGGGGCTTGCCCCAGGTGAAGAAAGGGGTCTGAGGGAGAGCAAGGGCGACACAGCGCCCAGGGAAGGCCCAGGCGCCAGGGCCCAGGGGGGACAGCGGAGGGGGGTAGGGGTCAGAAGTCCAACCGAGGGAAACCGGCTCGGGAGATGGAGAAACGCGTATTGTCTGGGATGAAGGTGTTGCGAAACTCCGTTTCTCTTGCGTCGTGGAGACGGCGGACGTGGGCGCGAAGGAGCGCTGTGAAGAGGGGCCAGTGCTCCGCTGTGTGGCTGTCGTGGAGGCGGTGGTTCCGTGCCGCGAAGATCGAATATCTGGCCACAGACAGGACAAGGCGGGCGGCATCCCAGTTGACTATGGGAGCATCCGGCCCGGTTGCTGCTGGGCAGGGCCGAAGAGGCAGAACCAGAGTCCAGGGTCATCGAGTCCATGGGCCGCCGGTGGTGGGAGCCTCAACGCCAGCCTCCGAGCGAGAAGGTCCAGTAGCCGGGTCCAGAACCGTTGCATGGCAGGACACCGGGCGGCCAGATGGAGGAGGTCTTCAGGCGCCTCACCACATACCGGACAGTCACAGCCGTACCTGTCAGGGTGTATTGTGTGCAACCTGGTGCAGGTACAAACCCTTTTTATTTATTTATTTTTTTTTTAAATCTTTTAATATTACAAGGTACACGATAATACACATTTCAGGCACATAATAGTACAGATTTCACCACCACAATAACAGTCACAAAGCACTTCTTTTTTCTCTCTTCAGAAAGATTTACCCCGTGGTACGGAAATGCACCACAAGGTACATACATTCGCAAAGCGCTCAGAGGACACATCGGGGGATGTGGGTACGGGGATAAGCACCACCGGGCATTAGGGCTGAGAGGAACAGGGGAAGTGTAGAGGACCAAGGGGCATGCCCCAGGTGAAGAAAGGGGTCTGGGGGAGAGCAAGGGCGACGCAGCGCCCAGGGAAGGCCCAGGCGCCAGGGACCAGGGGGGACAGCGGAGGGGGCCTTGCTCCTAGGCACCATACAAACCCTATGGTGCCTAGCACCTTCGGTGCTTGGCCCCAATAAGTAATAATAAAATAAGTAATAATAATAAAACAGTAACTAGGAGCGTATGGAAAAAATATTGCACGTTTGGACTATATATAGAGTTGTACAGTCTGATGGCGGTGGGGATGAAGGATCTGCGGTAGCGCTCCTTCTTGCACTGGGGGTGCCTCAGTCGGCTGCTGAAGGAGCTGCTCAGCTCCTCTACAGTCCCGTGCAGAGGGTGAGAGGTGTCGTCCATCATGGACGTGAATTTGGCCAGCACCCTCCTCTCAGCTACCTCATCTACAGAGTCCAGAGGACAGCCCAGGACAGAGCTCAAGATAAATAGCCTCAAGATATATATATATATATATATATATATATATATATATATATATATATATATATATATATATATATATATATATATATATATATATATCACACTTACAGTATATCTTGAGGCTATTTATCACACTTCAGTATTAAATTATAGCACTTTATTTGTTGACTTTTATTATGAGTTTGGACAGATAATGAGCAATTAGTGAAATCCTCCAGTCAAAGTAGTCCTGACTCCTAACTAAGCCTCTCTTGGGATGGGTTTTCAGATGCTGTGCTTTGTTCCCATGGCTCCTGTGCCCCAGTGGCATTGAAGGATGGGTCAAATGCAGAGGATAAATTTCACTGTGGGGAAATAAAGTGTGCTTACCTTTAACCTGCTGTGTATGTCAGTAACTTCATTAAGCATCTTGAGGTCTCAGCATCTCAGATTTCAGTAGAAATTCCACGTGAATTGACTGCTACACAATGCACATTTAAAATTCTGTTCATTAACTGGTTAATAAGGCTGTGAATGAAATGTGTCTGAATAAAGTATGACACCTGTCCCCAATGCATCATGCTTAGGGCGTATTTGATTTATATGAGGGCACACATGCTTCTCCTGTGTGTCACCGTGTGTCACTGTGTGTGAGATCAATAAAGGCTTAATCTTAATCTTAATTTAAGAGACAGATTACTATTAAACCCTAAATGTATATCTTTCATTTGTGGATTGTGTGAGATCCGTCAATCTGCCCCAGGGCAGCTGTGGCTACAAAAGTAGCTTACCACCACCAAGTGTGGAGTGAATAAACAATGAACGCTTTGGGTGTCATGAAAGGCGCTATATAAATGCTATGAATTATTATTATTATTATTATTATTATTAGATCTCAACTTGCTCATGCATCTTTGGGTGTTTTTATCTTGATTCAGCAATTAATTTACCTTTGGAACATTTCAGTCGCACATTATCTGTAAATATGTACATAGCATCTAGCCTATATTTTTCATAGTGTATAATCGGTAAAGATTGTTCTATTTGATTACACTTTTTACATGCTTCACTTTATCTTATTTATCTATTTTAATTTTTGCATGCTCTTGGCATCCAGGGTGGGCAGCAAAGTAAGAATTTCATTGTACAGGGAAACGTGTTTCTTTACTGTGCATATGACAATAAAAGCTTTGAATTTTGAATCTTGAATCTTTGAATCTTTCAGAGACATTTAAAAAGAGACCAGAAACTGGTATTGCCGGTTTCTGTTTTAGAAGAAGGGAGTGGAGGTTCTTCAGCAGCACATGCTATTTGCCGTAAATTGTAAAAAGGATTAACAAACAAGCCTGATGAAGTAAATGGTGACGATGACACATTGATAAGATGAGATGTAGCAACAGTTTAGCTTCAGGCAATAAAAGCAAAAAACTAAATAAGAAAATTTAAAATAAAAAAAAATAAAAAATCTTACACAATATTTACTTTAAAGGGATGCAAATAAAATAGTATCACCTCTGCCACAAACTGTCAATATTGTATTGCATAGAGGCCTATTATTGTGTTTGGGGGTTCAGTCACTCTTAAGCCTTAACTGGAAAAATGGATAGAAACTTTTATTCTTCATCTGCTTTCTACCACAGTGAAAACAAATACAAACTGGCACACAGCGGCACACACACATCTGGTGCACATCTGGACACATCAAGTATTACAGACTATTTTTGATCTTCATTGGAAGTAAATTAAAAAATCTAAATTGTTAAATGGTTAAATTTACTGCAATCGTTTGGGTGTAGTTTAGTTTTCATATTGAGTGTTGAGTATGTGGCTTACTGTGAAGTTTGATGAGATTTGTAAATAATGGATTTCTGTTTAATTTACAATTATTTACAAATTTTAACATTTGTATAACTGGGTTCACACTACTGAAGCTTGTCACCAGCAACAAGTGGAAGCTTTTAAAGTTTATAGTTCAGTTATTGTTTTGGTCTATTCACATCTGTCCTGCAGCATTAAATCCACTTACATTTTTCAATTCCTGTTTTGTAAGTTGCTCAATACAAATTACGTGTGTGATGTTGCACATCATGACTCAAATTGCCTCCAGTGCTGTGGCTCATGTTGTCTGGTGCATGTTTAACCTGTGCATAGAGAAAGTGGAAATTTTTGTTACTCATCAAAATACATGTCTGAACCAACATCCATAGCACTTGAATCCCACTTCACAGTAAACAGGCACTTTCTAACATGGACACAAGTAAAACTGGCACACAGATTCTTACAGATAAAAGCATGGCTGTGGGAATTTTATGTTCTCACATCCTTATTGAAACCAGACAAAAAGAGCACAATACAAAGTGATGATGTTTCAGACCAGGCACAAAAGAACAGGTCAGCAAAAGTGAGACAGGTACAGGCAGATAATCTGTACACCTGAGAGGCAGTGCTAAGATGTAACTAGATACATACTATGCCTTTTGTAGTACATTTTAAAAGGAAAATCTCCCATAATATGAGTATGTTTTACTCTTATATTTGCACTAGAAAGAAAATTTTGTAAAATAAGTCTATGTGCAAAAGCAACAATTGCATCAGCTTTGTTCGATATAGTTATTAAAATATATATATACTAAAATATCTGGTGTGATTTGTGCTGTAATTATACAAGTAGATTTTGCTGGCCATTTGCGCAAAACATAATCCAAACCTCTGATTTATCTTGCATTATCATAGTGAACATGTTTGATCCTGCATTAAAACAACAGATTAGACATCAGGTATCAATTTACACATGGTGACTCAAATTTCCAGGTTTCGGGCAAAAATTAGTGCATACACATTGTGTATGTGTGTGACCCATTGATACACATTGTGTGTCAAGATATGCATGAGAAATTCTTGTAAAAAATTCTTATTAAAACAGTAAAGGTAATACAGTCACATACATACATAATAGGTGTATGAATCATGACATGCAGGCAGGGCTGTGGTGTGTGGGTGTGGCTAAAGTGCAGGCTTGGCATTGGCCCAATCCCAAACCCATCATCATCACTGTATAAAGAGCAGCCCTGGTTCTCCCTGTTCAACAGCCTCACACGAGAACCTCATACATCCACCAAATAACCATCGGCTCTCCTCTCTGCTTTTTCTGCCTGAGAAAAGGAATCAGGATGGGCGCACAAAAGGTGGCCTTGGAAAAACTATCACACTTCTTCCAGATCCGAAACATGTTGCTTCGACAGGCTCTAGCGGAGTGTCTGGGCACCCTCATCCTTGTGGTAAGTCCCATAAAACTTAAAGAAGTGAAGTAAGGGTTCAATATGAGTTCATTCTTTGTGGTAGAAGTACTTGATGTGAGTAGACCCTCTTCACGCCTTTTCAAAGCCATGCTATTCATTGCTTATCTATGTGTAGATAAGGTTAACATTCTGTCATATACATAAGAGAAATGAATAATTGCATACTATGTTTCAAACTTCAAAGCAAGTACTGCAATTAATTTCACTTCCAAGTCCTTCAATAGAAACTGCTAGTTACCTCAGACAAGTTAACTTTATTTACAATATGGAGCCCATAATGAGTGCTATGTCCTTTGTGTTTGTGTTTGTCATTGTGACATCCAACATCCTTTTTCAAAAGCCTTCAGCTACACACAAGAACAAAACAACACTGTTTATTGTATAAAGGTGTTCATTTATTCACAGCTTTTATGAGCACATGTACTGCCCTTTGTGCTTAGTTAAAATCTCACATATGAACTCAATATTCTAAAAATATGTAAATAATTAATTTGCATTTCATATACATGTGTCATAAGGTAACCATATAATATTTCTGGAATGCTGCCTGAGTATCGAGATGTAATTGATGGACATGGACAGGGTGTGGCACTGACACATGCACATACTGAAAAGGTTCGTTAAACTAATAACTAATAGTGACACATACAAATACACCACACATAATTCTACTTCCTATGGGAAAAAAGTTGCTTTGACATTTTCTTTTCTTTTTATAATCCTATCTTTTGGAAAACTCCCCTGTTGATACTGCGTTGTACTAGTGTATTAAAGTGTAATAGAGGTGTTTGCACAGTGCTGTGTGCTTTGACACACATCTATTTTGTCATGGAACCAGTCTGTGTTTTAATAGATTAAGATGACATTGTTAGTTTATGCTTTATTTAAATAACTGGTTACATAAGTGATTGTAAAACCATGTACCACAAGATGTTCTGAGGGTTTCTAATGGAAATGTAAGAATACTATATTGTACGGAATAGTGTACAGTATTCTAATGAGATCTTAGTGGTGCAATTTGATCACTCTAAGCCACTAAGCACTTGTGAGCGGATATCTCTGGCATTTACCTTGTTTCCGCATTTAAAATCAAGTCCATTAGAAAGGCACACATATGGACTAATTGACACAAACCAAACAGCGAAGTATGCACTGCAGATTTATGTTCTATTTTATTTTCACTGAGCCGGTTTAGTATAGACAGGGCCTGATGACGTTTCTTGAGGCGCCAGACCCAATGTGTGTGGTTCCCTCAATGGTTTGGTGTAATGGAAAAGGATTCTCATCAAACTGCTCCACCAGCTGTAGCCTAAGCATAGACCGCGCATACTTGTCTCACCATACATTTAAAACACAGGGAAAATGTGAGTGAGACCATCCAACAAACTCAGCTGTTCCTGTATCCAAAACAGCACAAAACCAGTTGGTATTATTATATTATTTCCATTATTCTTTAGTCATATACTCTAGTGGAAGTGACTGTAGCCTGTTGCACATTATGCACAGTGCACTCCTGTGTGCCATTACAAACACAATAGCACTCTTTTAGCTCCTAAATTTATGAGTTTTTGTTTTCTTGGTCTCAATGACAATGATTACAGCACCTTGCCTTACATCTTACTTTGACTGACGCTTACAGATATGCATTGTAATGCATTGCATAGATTCATAAATCATCTTTTCTCTTCAGATGTTTGGCACGGGTGCAGTGGCTCAGTATGTGTTGAGTGGCGGTTCCCATGGAATGTTTATTACAGTCAACTTTGCCTTTGGGTTTGCTGCTACCTTAGGCATCCTGGTCTGTGGACAGATATCAGGTAAGTTTAACACTGCATATTTTTGAAATAATAAAGTAATAAAGCTATTTGAAATAATAATCACACAAATAACCCAAACCTGTACATGAATAGGAGGACATCTTAATCCTGCTGTGACCTTTGCCCTCTGCCTCCTTGGACGAGAGCGCTGGAGAAAGTTTCCCATGTTTTTTCTCTTCCAGACGATTGGTGCATTCTTCGGTGCCGCCATTATCTTTGGCATGTACTATGGTAAGTCATGACAAATGAGCTGTACTTTATATGAGAATGCAGGTTGCTGTTCCAGAGGTAATTGTGTTTTGGTCTCTTCATATTAGATGCCCTGTGGGACTACCCTGGATGTTTCGACATGACCGGCAACTCAAGTACCGCTGGTATCTTTGCTACTTACCCCGGAAAGCACCTGACTATTGTGAATGGCTTTTTTGACCAGGTAATAATGAGTTATCAGTAACAACATACTTTAGTTTTAGATCAACTGTTCTAAAGTTTAACTTAACCTGACTATACTCTTGTGTGACAGGTCATTGGGACTGCTGCTCTTATAGTGTGTATCTTGGCTATTGTGGATCCATACAACAACTCCATCCCACAGGGGCTGGAGGCCTTCACTGTGGGCTTTGTGGTTCTGGTCATTGGACTCTCCATGGGCTTTAACTCTGGTTATGCTGTCAACCCTGCCAGAGACCTTGGACCTCGTGTTTTAACTGCGATGGCTGGTTGGGGCGTTGAGGTTTTTAGGTAACTATAACTATTTCATGTTACCATCTCATTGTTTCTGTCTACTTCACAACTATAAACAACCTTGTTCCTCTGCCTACAGTTTTAGAAATGGGTGGTTCCTGGTTCCCACATTTGCCCCATTCATTGGCACATTCATTGGTGTAATGGTGTATCAGCTGATGGTGGGCTTCCACGTGGAGGGCGAAGTACGTGATCGCAAAGCTGCACAGCAAGAGAATGAGAGAGTCAGGCTAACAAATGTATCTACCAACAATGACCACAGCAAAGAGAGCACCAAAGAACTGCACTGAATGTCTAAGTGTTTTTGTAAGTGAGGAAAAACATTTTAAAACAAAGAATTACATTAATTCTATTATAAAATATTTTGTATTTTGCAGTATTGTACTCTTCATACCAATGTAGTATGCTCCTAGCTTTGTATTGTTTTTATTTTGTTATATTGTTTTAGATGCAAGTAGATTTGGACCACTATTACTATCTAAAATTTTGTATATTTAATCTATGCTTGAATGATAGTCCATTGCTTTTCAATGATAAGTGTGAAGAGTCCCTCAGTCGTCCAGGTAGAATCCATGATAAAAGGAGAAATTCAATTTGTCAACTGGACAAAGTTTGTTTGGTCGAAAACGTTTCGCCGCTCATCCGAGAGGCTTCATCAGCTTTGATAACTTTCAACAATTTTGTGATTGCCAGGATTTGATTTATTTGATTGTTGTAAATTGTTAACATAGGCTCTCATTTAAAAAAAAAAAAAAAAATAATAATAATATATATATATATATATATATATATATATATATATATATATATATATATATATATATATATATATATATATATATATATATATATATATTAATGAGTTTATGGATTGAGGAAATGTGTATATAGGTTAAGGGGAAATGCTTTTGTTTTAATACAATGAAGATGTTGTACCATTCATAAAGGTGGATTGTGTTACCTGCTGCTCTACTTTCCAGTTCATGTCCAGTGTACTTCTCATTTTTGTGTCTGACTGTATACAAGTTACAATAGGACGCTTATTTGTAACCAAGTAATCAAAGATTTTTTTTTCACTTATCAATAAACTTACTTTTTCAACCATGAGCTGAAATACCTTCAGAAAAGCTTAAGGTGAGACACTACAGGCAAATACTCAAAAACTAAATAAGATAGATTCAAGATTCAAGATTGTTTATTTGTCATATGCAGAATCAACACAAGGTCAACAATGCAATGAAATGCTTAGGATCAGAAGAACCGTTGACTCGCTAAGATAGTCAAGAAGTACTAATAACATGCAATAATAGTACATGGTAAAAAAAAGTGTTGCAAAAGTGCAGGGGAAGAAGTAAACAATATAATAAACAATATAATAAAATATGTGATAAAATGTAATAAAAAAATAAAAATAAAAATAAGGTACAATGTACAAGGTGCAGGTAGGATTAAATCAAAGATCAAATAAGCTGTAAGTATTTCACAGATTGCACATAATATGGTGTGGTGTAGGTGTTGCATGTGGATTTCGTATTGCACATAGTATGGTATAAATATTGCACATAGGTTATTGCACTGATTATTGCACAGGTAACAGTGGTTTACAGTGAGGTAGTGACAAACATGATATATTCATACAGAGCAGCAGCAGTAAACATAATTATGCATAATGAAAGGTAGTTTAGTGCAGTATTATTGAGAGTTCAGTATTATTTAGAGTATTATCCAGAGTTCAGTAGTCTGACAGCTTGGGGGTAATATCTGTCTTTGAGTCTTTTTGTGCGTGCTGGCAGGCTCCTGTATCGTCTACCAGAGGGTAGCAGACGGAAGAGTCCTTGTGCCGGATGAGTATGGTCCTTAGTGATGCTGCGTGCCTTACGCAGACCCCTGCTGTGGTAAATGTCCTGGATGGAGGGGATACTGCTGCCAGTGATGTCCTCTGCCGCTCGCACCATCCTCTGTAGTGCTTTGCGGCTCTGAGCAGTGCAGTTCCCATACCACACTGTGATGCAGCCCGTCAGCAGGCTCTCGATGGTGCACCTGTAGAAGTTTGTGAAGATGCTGGTGTTCATACCAAACTTCCTCAACTTCCTCAGGAAGTAGAGTCTTTGTCGGGCTTTCTTAACCACAGTGTCAGTATGTAGTGTCCAGGACAGATCCTCAGTGATATGTCCTCCAAGGAACTTAAAACTGCTGACCTGCTCCACCTCAGCATTGTTAATGAAGATGGGAGGATGCTGGTCTACACGCTGTCTCCTGAAGTCCACGATCATTTCCTTAGTTTTGCTGACATTCAGAGAGATTATTTTCCTGACACCAGCTGGTCAGTGATTTCACCTCGTCTCTGTAGGCACTCTCATCGTTGTTGGTGATATCCAAAATCCCCTCTGTATATTTTTGGGTATTTAATGTGTCAACAAAAAGAAGCAAGAAATTTAAACGCGAACCTAATCCTTTTCATGTTTCTGATTTAAATGTCCCAAAAATAGTCAATTTGGGCCATTTTTACACATACAATGCCTTATTTTTATATGAAAACATGACTTTTTTGCAATTTTTTTCTTACATTTATGTGAGTAAACTACAGTAGAAGTTTCAAACTGATATATCTATAGCAAGAAGGTTCTGGGTTCGATCCCCGAGTTGCCCGAGCCTTTCTGTGTGGAGTTTGCATGTTGTCCCTGTGTCTGGGTGGATTTCAACCCCAAAACATGCACCATAGGTAAAATCCTCCAGCTGTGGTCCTGACCAAACCGAAGCAAGAAGATCATGGAGATGGTCCCCGGGCGCAGTAATGTGCTGCCCACTGCTCCTAATAACAGGATGGGTTAAATGCAGAGAAGAATTTCTCCTGTGTGAGATCAATAAAGTCACCTCTTTTTACAATGCACAGTGTAGTTGTATTTGTCTAAACAAGCTCCCAAAGAGTTTATGTCCAGGTAAATATCACATACAGCTATTTAAAATATTTTGCAATGTACGGTAAGATATGCAAATTGTCTAATTTATGGTCAAACACAAGCAGTCAATAAGTACATCTACCAAGCCAATACCAGCTTCAAAATACATACATGTGGTTTCTAGCATTACATGTACTATTCACTAAATTCTCCTCTGGAATTTAGTGATTAAATTAGATTTATATGTAAGAAATCTCTCAGCACGTTAAAATGTTATCCTAAATTCTCTGGGGAAATACAAAGTAACCTTTCTTGCTCAAACAAGCTCCTGCTACTTGTGCACTATTATTGCCAAAAAGTTACCGGTAATCAATTGTTAAAGCAACAGCTAGAAGAGAGAAGACTTGTTTTAGCAGGCCTATTAGATTTTCAGTTATAATCCAAAACAAATACATTTTGTGTGAAATAGCTGGTTCCTTATCTGCACAATAGAACTATAAGACAGCTTACATACCAACTGCATTCCCTTTTATATTTGCTGCAGGTGAGATTTGCTATTAAATCTCCGTTAAACCCTTGAAGCCATATTACTTATGCCAAAGTTTAGGGTGAAACATCTGCCCCAGGTATATTTCATCATGGTGTAACTCATGCACAGGAACACGTAACAGGTGTATGCACTTAACTACTGGAATTCTTGAGCTGTATGTATATATTTATGGTGAGAATATTTAAAGAGGGTATAAGAACCTGTTTCAGAGTTCATTTTGTAAGAAATGAACTAAAATGTTTGATCCAGATGCCACATGATTATCATCTGGTTCATTCTTTACATGAAGCACCTGGGGAAAAGGCTGCTGCCATGTGCTGGCCATGTGTAATAGGTGTCTTCTTTACTCACAGGCTTTGAATTCAAACCACATATAAAAGTAAGCCTGGGTAACCTAATAATTTTACCTTCAAGAGCTTTAGGTATAGGGGTCTTATTTAACCCAAATATAAAGCAGCATTCTTCAAATAACTACAATACCTACAATAACACACAAGCGTATACAGCCATGGTTTTATCACATTGCAATGACATATATTAATTTCCTGAAGACTTATGATAACAAAGCAACAATATCCAACACAATATCCTCCTGTGAGAAGAAAATACTGAAAAGGCTCAAATTCAGCGCATTCAGACCACATCTGTTTGTTGTTTTTTAAGTTATCCTTTTCTTCAATTATATCCAAGTTTTAGTCAACAATTTTAGGAGAGGAATTTCTCATTCAAGCTGCCGGGTATTTACTCCCAAACCTAACCTCCTGTTATTCTAGGTCAAAGCCGAATTAACTTGTCCCTGTAAAATTTGAAATAGCATCTGCTGGTGTGGTTAGTTTATTGCCAGGATTAGAATCATATTTCATTTTGGTGATTTGTCTCACAGTCTACATCCAACATTTTTATAACTCCTCCTTCATGAAAAATACATCAGTAACAATGCATTAAAGGCACATGGGAAAATAATTTAACTCTGGTTGTTTCAAGTAGTGTGAATTATTATGCTTCAATTAAAATTATAATTTCCCATTGTCCATTGAATGTTACCCCAGAATGATCATCTACGCAAGAAGGCTTCTGAGTCAGAGTTCAACAACACACCCATTTTATTGAAAGAGGAATAAACCCTCCCATCTCACATGTAAAAACATGCACAAAACATTATATAAGTATTTGGACATGAAGAGTCAAATCAATGTCTAAGATTTTTATTGTTGCAGAATGCTGAAAATGAGCATTAAATGAATTAAAATGCCACCTTTTCACTTTAAAATGTTTATTGTTTAGTGGGATGCACTTTTGGAGTATAAAGAGGAGACTTAAACTTTTGTTCAATCTAAACACTAGCAATCAATGTGTATGTAAGTGATTTATACAATATTTAATATTGCAGCAAAAGGCAAATATAGTGTAAAAATAAAGGAATAGATTCTATTTTTTTTTTCTGCTTGAATAAAGTGTGTCTGTGGTTAGACAGGGAGCGTGTGACGGTTTTCACAGTCCAGTTTGCTCCTCATTAAACTTTGTGCCCTCTCATAGTGTGAAAAGACAAATAAATATCCATCCTTCAAAAAGACACCCACAAAATGGATAACTACAACATGTATACATGTGTACATACATCAAATTATGTTGTTTAAAAATGTATTTGGACATCCAGGACTGTTTTTGTTTATTATTTGTATTTAACTTTTTTTGAGCTAATTCTTTTCAGACACTTCTGCTCTACATTTTGGTATGAACTATTTTGATATTTGTCTAATCCGATAAATGCAAAGCAGATCATTCTGTGATGTTTTCTGAAAGCCTTGAAACCTAAAGGTCAATAATTTGCACCAACATCTGTTTTTGTGCATTGATTTTGTATAATGTGAAATACTCACATTTGTACCATTAAGTGGACCAAATTTGAATATTATTATACTGCAGCTCTGGTGGATGCTGCTCTCCACACACCAGGCCCAGTGCAAGTCCATCCCAGACACAGTCCAGAGGAGCAGTCACAGCGAAGTACACCACATACAGCCTCTGTGGTTGCCTTGTCTAAAGGGGCTTCAAAAGGCTATGTTATGCAAATTTTTCTATAGCTTAATTAATATGCACACACGTGCACATGCACACGCTTACACACGTGCACACATACAACTAGACAGGCTGGGGATCAACACCTCATGTGCAACTGGCTGCTGGATTTCCTGACAGGAAAACCGCAGGCTGCTGACCCACGACTGCACACGGTCGCACAGCTCCAACCTCTTCATCAAGTTTGTGGATGATACAACTGTGTTGGGTCAAATCAGCAACGACGATAAGACACAGTATAGGAGTGAGGTGAGCTGCCTGGTCAAGTGGTGTAGTAACAATAACCTCTCCCTGAACGTGGAGAAGACAAAGGAGATTGTCATCGACTTCAGGAGAGCACATACAGCACACCCCTCTCATCATCAACGAAGCTGCTGTGGATAGAGTAAGCAGCACCAAGTTTCTGGGTATGCATGTCTCTGAGGACCTCTCCTGGTCAAAGAACACTGCATCACTGACCAGTAAAGTCCAACAGCATCTCTACTTCCTCCACAAGCTGAAGAGAGCCAGAGCCCCAGCTCCCATCATGCCCACCTTCTACAGGGGCACCATAGAGAACATCCTCACCAGCTGCATCACTGTGTGGTATGGCACCTGCACCATGTCCTGCCGGAAAAAGCTACATCGAGTAGTGAGAGCAGCAGGAGAATTGTGGGTGTCTCTCTTCCCTCCCTGCAGGACATCTACCGCACCCGCCTCACCCGCAAAGTCCTCTGCATTGTGATCCCACCCACCCATCAAATTGCCTCTTCAGTCTGCGGCCATCAGGAAGGAGACTGAGGAGCCTCAGGGCAAAGACCAGCAGACTGAAAGACAGCTTCATCCACCAAGCTGTCAGGATGTTGAACTCTCTCCCTGCCTCCCCTCCCCCAATGACACTGCTGCTTAAATTGACACTTAAAGGGATAGTTCTGTTTTTTTTTAAATGTGAATCTGTATGGCATTCCCTTCAGCAGTGTCGTGCATTAATACTGACTTATCCCTGATAGTGTCCTGTGAGCCGAGTTTCTGCCCGGTTCTGGAGCTGACAAAAGTAGGTCCGGCAAGTTAGCCAGGACATTTAACGTTGTAAACAAGTGAACAGGTTAATAATAATAATAATAATAATAATAATAATAATAATAATAATAGGCACGTAGTGATAGGACTTAAAGGGATATGCCACCCCCAGGTCAAATTTGGGCATCTCCCCACAGTTCAGAGACTAAAATAAGTGGTGGAAAGCGTTTTTCTGGTGACGCAGCCATTGTCCGAGTCTGTCAGCACTGACCGCCGCGGTATCTGCAGCTACTCCGCGTTAGACTGGAGTCTAACGGCGCCAGAGAAAGATTTTGGCCAAAAGGAATTAATTTGCTCGATGCGTTTCCCAATTACTTTCTGTGTAGTGTGCATTCATATCGAGTGCAAATAAATGTGCAAATCACCACACACCACACACACCATGCTGACAGGGGAATCCCTGTTACGCACCAGGAAGGGAGTTCCCCTGTTACGCAGTGTGGTGTGTGCTTCGTCTGTCTTTTTCCGCACTGAAAAATAGTTCCCACCCAAAATGACCAAGTCAAGCTCTCCGTGTTGATTTGTACCTTTATTTGCACTCGATATGAATGCGCACTACACAGAAAGTAATTGGGAAACGCATCGAGCAAATTAATTCCTTTTGGCCGAAATCTTTCTCTGGCGACGTTAGACTCCAGTCTAAGGCGGAGTAGCTGCAGATACCGTGGCGGTCAGTGCTGACAGACCTGGATAATGGCTGCGTCACCAGAAAAACGCTTTCCACCACTTATTTTAGTCTCTGGACTGTGGGGAGATGCCCAAGTTTGACCTGGGGGTGGCATATCCCTTTAAGAGAAAATAGTCTGACTTTTTCGTGGGCAACTGTTTTGTGATGCAAATATATCACTTTTTGGACAAATATTGTTTTGAGAAGAAAAACAAACTTTATTAACTGTCCTGGCTAGTCAGTGTTAATGCACAACACTGTTGAAGGGGACGCCATACAGATTCACATCAAAAAACCCGAACTATCCCTTTAAATGACACCATTTGAGCTTTATTACGCTACACATTATGTTTTACTTATTTGTATTATATACAAGCCTTTTGTACTTTTACTATGGGCATATGTGATGTTTTAGTCATTTTGTTTATTGTCTTGTTTATAAGATGTTTAATGTTCACTGTGGGCCTAGGGAGCACTGCAATTTCAAATACTGTGTGTGCAACCTGTACATATGGTTTCTGACAATAAAGCTGACTTTGAACTTTGAACATATGCACATGTATGTGCTCACATGCATACACACACACACACACACACACACACACAGGTACATGTTTAGCTTCTGTGTGCCATTTCGTTGACAGATGTTCATGAATAATAGTTTTGGACACAAAATACACCAAAAGTCATTTTGAAATAAACATTCATGATTAGTATTTGTATTAGCGACCTTCCTTGGTGAGAGGTCCTTGTATCATTATAATGCATTTCAATGGGGAAAATCTGCTTTGTTCCGCAGAGTCTGGACATGTTGAAAACTGTGATCTGGTGAAGAGCAGTAAATATGATCACTTAAGTCAGAAGCTCAGTTAGAAATGTCCATATGTACAAAATTATCAACGTATGAAAAATCAAAAACACTCCATAGGGCTAAAGAGGTGTTCATATCTTTTCTTCTCATTTGTTACAAACTTAAAGCTCAAATTAGATGCTAGGCAACAGCAGCCTCGCCCAAAGACAGTAAAACACCCTGTTTTGCTGTTATAAAAAGATTCCTGCTGGGAAGTTTCCATGCTAAGGGCTGAACCTCCATCACCACCTCCATTAACTTAACAATGAACATGTATGTGATTATACATTCCTGTAACCTGTAACTTCACTACAGTCCTACAGCACTGCTATGGTTAATGATGATAGGAACAAAAAGGTTTGATGGGCTACCCAAATTGATATCAGTAGTATCTTTATTGGTGTATTTAGCATCAAATGTAGTAACAAACGCATCCCAGTATTTCAAAAATGTACAAAAATATGACATAACACAATAACAATCAAACATAGATGATCTATGTTTTATTAACATAAACTGTAAAATAAACTAAATATTCCATTACTACTAAAAGTAACTATTACAATCAATATTTCCAGTACCAGTACCAGGTCTGTCACAAGGGAATACTATTTCCAAAATTCTTAATCAGTTTACAGGGAGAAAAAAACTCAACTAAAACTATGCAATATTACATTGGTATGGTTTTAACTATAAGTTTAATGTTAATAATGTCATCTCAGATCCCACTAGTGCTGGACCTCATGCCTCATACAGAGGAGTCACAGTGCCATCCTTCCATTCGATAAGGATCTCTCCTCTCTGCAGAGTTGGGGTGGACTGTGGGAGGCGCATAGCGTGTTCAGTCAGGGGTGCTCTTTCACCAGGCATCGGGGAACCAGAGACACTCATTTCTTGCCTTGGTGAATATGACTTCAAAACACACACCACCTTTTTCCTTCTGACAGACAATATTAAAAGCCGTTGTTATTGATATACACTATTTAGACATATTTTTGGAGTTTCTTATCAAGTACTTACCTGTTAGAATACACATTAAGGATCAGGATAATAGTTCCCAAAACTAAAGCCAAGCTGCTTAATACAAGCATGGTTATCTTCCAGCCCATACCTGAGCAATAGTATATATTACAAAAAACAAACAAACTACATTACAAATGGCCCTCAATAAACTTTTAGTTTTTCAGCTCCACCTAGTGGTAAACTATCACTCCAACAAGACCAACTGTACCACCTAAATCAAGAAAGCAAAATAGTATTTTTTAAGGTTATATTTCTAAAATTCTAAAAAACAAAACAGTTGTCAGAACTGTCAAAAACATATTTTATGTTATTTGTTAATGTGGCCCTATAACTGCAGCAATATTTACTTCAAATGTGTTAACGTGTTATGTTTTACTTACCATAGTCCATATTAAAGAATATCATGGTGGGGTCAGCAGATTTAGGGTTTACTGAGGGAAGAGACACATTATTGATGGGGTATGCCTCTGTGATCTCTGAGTCTTTTAAACCTTCATCTGTTAAAACAACAAGCAAATGTTACATTAGTTTATACTAATTATTGTTATTGATTAAAATTACACGTTTGTTCAAGACGGTGGCATAATATATGTTTAAGTAGATTTAACCAAGGCTAAAGTGGATCAAACCACATACTGCTGTGCTGACTATGTAATATATGCTGTTTTTGTTTTCAAGACATGATGTGTATGGTTTTCTATATGAAAGGTCACAATCATAAGCTGTGCTGGTATATAAAGTACAAACTAAAACTTTGTAGCACATGCTGTAAATAAAATGTATTATTATTATTATTATTATTATAGTGATGGAAATGTGATATTTCTTACATAACGGGGTTTGCCCATTCACAGAGGATATGCCAGGTTCCCCTGGTTTTCCAGGATACTGAATATGTTGCTCCCGGTGTTGCATGCTTCCTCTCTCCTCACACAATGTCTGGTTATCAAGAGCTCTCCATCTGCTACCCTGCATGTAACAGAATTAAATCTACGTGATTTACCATTCACACACGCAACAAACTAACCTCATTCATATGTGCCTTTTATTCTTCTTTGTATTACTCATGTATGTATCCAGCAAAAAACACAAATAAGGGTCTTCACAAGAGGTTATAGATGAGTCCAGTTAAACACATATCTGTTAATTAATGATTTCCTAACAGTTATACTGTGCTATTATTATGAAATATGTGTTATTTTTTACAATCATGGATCATGGAGTTCTGCTCACTTGCTTGTGTTCCATGGAAACAAAAACTAAAGAGGATTCCTGAATGGCACTCAGATGCAGCCCTTTCCCACTCAAAGTGAGGTGGCCTTTTTTGGAGCAGGACCATGACTGTCTGCTCATAACTTTATCTTCGTATTCTCCAGATAGCTCACTGAAGACACAGGGCTGCAGCTGGACGCCTTCGTATTGCTCGGTGGGTGCAGTTAGACACAGAGCTGTGTGCTGGCTCTGCAAAGCATGGTTCTCCTGAAGCCAGCGCCACAGCTGGGAGGACTCATGCACACTGCAGTCCCCGAGTGCCACTCTCCCGTCAGTCTCTCCCTGCAGACACTTCCCCAACAGCTTGTTCTTGATCCTAATGCTCAAGGATGTACCTAAGAAAAACAAAACAAAACACATTTACAAATCAAATTTATTCAGCCCAATAAAGGAAATGGAAGTTTGTTTGGCTTTGTACTTCATCTAATGTGACAGGCTGAATAAGTGGTCAGCTCCATGGCAACTCTGATGTAAGCTTACAGTAACTCATTTACAAAGGGGAAAGTAGGCTGCAGTACACGACACTAAACTTTTGTGCAACATTTGAACAAGTTAAAAAAACAATAGGCTACAATACAGTCACAATTGGCACTGAGTAAGTCTTATAAACGGCACATGAATGCCTATAGGTTGCCAAATATTAGACCAAACTAGGATTTTCTTCATGGCTTTATACTAAAAAATACGTTTTCTACATTTTCCAAAATAAGTAAGATTGACAACAACTATTACTACTACTATTCCTGCTGCATAATGCTTATAACAAGTTGCGTATTTTCTATAGGGGTAGATATCCACATCGGTTTCAGCTAATGCGCGACGAAACGCTGATCCCGTCTCCTTTTGCGGAATAAACTGTTTTCTTTTGATGTTCCCCAAGAAAGTATCTAATTTCGCATAACTTACCGATGCAAACGATGAGAAGCACCAAACGTGGATGGAGCTGCGTCCTCGCCATGGCGCACACTGGCCAAACTTTGGTGTTGTTGTTGCATCTTTTTACCGACAGTGACAAGTGTCAGTAGGCGTGGCTACAGTTTCCCCAGATCCCACATCAGTATGAGAAGCGGCAATAACTGGGAAATAAACATGGATATTTTCGCAAGTATATCGTTTTTGGACCATTCAGGAGATATGGGCCAATGCAAACACTATTAGTTCATAATCACATTGCGAATTAGGCCCCCTGTTGTATGATTTAAATCCTTTCTTTATTACTGTCAGACATCATTTGCCTAAATCCAGACTATTTGATTCTGCACCATGGTAGATAGTGGAGTACAGTGACTTATCAAAATGTACCCACAACAACACTACACAAATAAAATAATTAAATAGGCCAGACTATGATAGTTCTAGCCTAAATAGCAAAGCCCAAAATGTATTCTAGGAATGCAAGGAAGGCTGTTAAAAGCTACTGTGTTGAAAACTGCATGGACTGCTAATTAGATGTGAAGATCATAAATCTGTTAAAAGACCTGTTCACTCCACAAACTTGAATGGGGGTCCCTACCCTGTACTGTGAGATATGGGACAGCTTTTACAGCCAACTGGTCACATGATGTTTTTCCTGTATAATGACGCACACCAAAGAATGTGACTTGTGTTGGCTAAAATGTTTATTTAAGAACTTAATTTAAAGATGACAATGCCTTATAAAATTGTGTATTCTACATGCAGTGGTATTTATACAAGATAAGCAACAGCAGTCAAAAACATTAGTAACATACAGTAGTTGGTCCCTGTAGTTGGTGCAGAGACTAAGTTCTCCACCCATTTGTATTGCTACTTTATTTATTTGATAATGAGCACTTAAAGCTCTGTCTTTTTGTCCATGTCACTTTGTGAAAGGTGGGTAGAGAGACGCGTAAGATGGCAGTGCCTCGTCTTGTGGAGTAGTCATTGTATTGAGTGGAGGCTGCCCTGGGCCAGGCATTACAGGCACTCCTGGATACCCATAAGGCAGGGGCTGCAGGGGCACTTGATTGTTGTAGCCTGGTACAGGATTGTAGTAGCCTCCAGCAAAGATTTGCGGATATTGATTAGGACCGGGTGGAGGGTATACATATGCATTTGGTGGGCCTGGAGCATAAGGACCAGAGATAGGTGGAAGAAAATCACTTGAGCTCGGACCACCTATTGCCCCAGGGACATTTTGGAAACCACGATCTGGAGCAGCAATGATCAGTGGAAGCGAAACTTCAGGGTCAAAACCAAAGCTGATGTCCAAATATGCCTGCAAAAACACAAAAAATACGTTAAATTGGTCTTAAGGAAAAAAAAGACACAATAAATAAAAAAAGACATTATTGTGTAAGCTATAGCTGTATAGTATAGAGCCTTTTGCAGATTTGAAATTAGACTTATGTTCATACCTTCAGATAGTACTCGATGTTTATGATCTCACAGTTCTGGATGCTGAGCTTGATATCTACAGGAACTGTGATGGCACAGGAGAAATCACCCTCAAAGTCAGGGTCAATATTCTCTCCAGCAATTTTGCACACAGTTTCATTATGAATCTTTGCATGATGGTATGCACGGTACACTGTTTTTTGATCAATACTGTACTTGATCTGCATTTTCTTGGAAGATTTGTTCCTGATTTTGGCAGTAACATGTACAGTTTCCCCTGCGAACAAAAGACATTGAAATCTGTATATGTAGGTGAATATGGGTTAAGTGAGACACTTTTTGAAAATTGATTTTCTATGATATTTTTCATTTGAAATCAAACGTCAAAAGTCTGGAATGTAGTATATTTTAAGTTTAGATTATATTTTTAAAAGCTCTAGAAGTCTACTTTACATCAGAAATATTACACAGAAGAGGGTATTCCTTCTCAAACACATGAGTTACATTTTCGGGGGTGCTTTTGGTTAACTGGGACACCTATCACTGGTAAAGTGGGACATCACAGACTTTTCACTTTCTGTAGTGTAAACACAGAAACATAAAAGCAACAATTTTAATTATTATTTAGTTAGAGGCTACAGATTACATTTATTTGAACCACAAATGTGTGTTTCAGATCCATGAAAGACCCATATACATGATGCTGGAGTCTGCAGCCTGCAGCCAGAGTGCGTGACATCAAACTGTTGACTGCCATTCAGTAGAAATGGACAATCTTAACCCATAAATTGGTAGTTCAGCTAACTATTATGTTGTCATTGTTATTGCCATTGCATCCATTGGCAAGACACAACTCACTATACATATATATGTGCATTTGTGATATGTGGTGATCAGAGATTTAAGGTATATGCCCAAAGAAGGTTACATTTGACCAAATATACACTGTTCCACTTTACCAATACATCACTGAGCCACGTTACCAATGCCCCATTGATATTGAAGTGGGACAGTGGCATTTTTACTAAAAAAAATATATCCTAGTAATTTCATATTTTGTAGAAATTCAATTAACAGCTTTTGGCCCAAAACACAAGAGCCATTTGGCTTGTTTACACTTTTTCACTGTTGATTTTCATCATAATAATTTTTCACATTTCAGAAAATAATCTTATACCCACAAACCATTTTTTTTTTTTTTAAATTCTGCACACGTCAATGGTTAGTATAAGGTAAAATGCAAATTATAGAAGTGCATGGGTTTTTAAATAAAATGAATCAAACTTAAATGTCCAATATTGACCCTGTATGTAAAAACTGATAAACAATCAGGCCAGGATTAATCTGAAAATGGGTTTCTATAAAGTCTTTTCACAGAGACTGTCCATATGTACCTGGTGAGACAACCCGTTTGCTCACAGTTGCACTTAAGTGAACTTCACCTTTGGAGAATGTCCCCACCTTTTTATCGACTGAACCAACCTGGGGAGACTAGTAAATGACATAAAAACATACAAGTTTACATTGAAAGACAACTAGAGAACATGCCAAATATGCTCTGTCCTCTTTTGTGGTGAAATACACATGCAGCAGAAACAGGTTTGGCCTGATTTTAGTGTTTACATTGTAACATTATCTTGTTTAAAAGGGTTCACTCATTATGGAGAACATAATAACTTCTGGAATTATGTAATGCTTCAACTCTAAACAAACAACTAATATATAACTATTTATTTAAACTATAAACAGGCTTTTACATGACATGATTTTATTGGTTTAGTCAGGTTAATGGAAGATAGCTATATAATCATAATTACTATGATAAGTATATGATATACTATAATATGATAAGTACTAAAGTTACACTTAGAACAACAGTTGATCAAATTGACTAAACATATTACCTGGTCAGATGGTAAAAAAGATCTAGACACAAAATTCAGTTCTTTTTTTTCTGAAGTAGATATGTGCCAGCTCCTTTTCAGTTTTGCCTGAAGCACATGGACAATTTGGCCATGTAAACCCTTGAAGGATGGTGGGATGTATCTGGAAGACAGGTTTCTCTAGCTGTTATTTTGATATAGAACCCTTATTGCCCATTATAGCCATGCATATAGTTGATGTGCAATTTTTTCTGTTCTCCAAAAATTCTGCCTCTTACCCCTCTGGTATTTTTAGCTTGAACTGATAATGATGGTCTCCCTTTGGAAGAACAGTTTCTGCAATTAAACCCAGAGCAAATCTTACGTAACATCAAGTATTCGATTTTATATTAAACCGTTTCAATTATTATAAATGCAACGTATAATAGGCCTATACAAAATGTCAATACAGTTCACCTGTAGTCACGCATTCTATGCAAATTAATATGTATAATTTTCTTTAGTCGAGGCCTACTTACCATCTTTATTTTCAGGAACTAGAAACTCTTTGACTTTGTAAAATCTCTCATGTTTAGAGTACGATCTCCGACGATCACCTTGGCCTTCACGCCAGTGTACGTTTGCGTCTCCTTTAGCCTTCACGTACAGTGATTTTATTTTGATTTCTTCGGTCAACGTGAAAGTAAGCGTACCTTTGATTGTATCCCCCGCCATGAAAGTATTTTCCTTATTGAGAGCTTCATATTTCAATTTAAAATCCTTGATAGGAGACATTTCGCATCGATAAGGCGCACGGACTGAACAAGAAAGATCCACGTAGAGAAGCTGTCCGGATCCGCCCCTGACAGCGCAGGTGCAGGTGCAGGTGAAGGTGCAGGTGAGGTCTACTCCGTGTTGACACTTCCGTAAATCCCCACCCCATCAAACGCACACCTACACAAAATCTAGCGTTTGTGCTTCGTTTGTGCTGCCCCCAGGAAGCTTTAAAAGTTCTAAAACGGCCCAAAATTGTGTCAGTCGTTTGTGCTTCATTTGTGGCTCTTAAGATATTAGTGGTTTTATTTTCGGCCATGACCCCTCAAAATGTTAAACAGCCTCAAAACAGGCAGAAAATTATACAAAACGTTTGTACTGTATTTTGTTTGTGCCGTTTTGTGCTGTGACAATTTTCATCTGTGCTTGTATATTTCTAAAATTATTAATATTATTTTTGCGGCCGTTATATGACGTCATTTCCGCTCAGCTGACGGCTGCGTCTTTAGCAAAGCTCCGCAAAAATTGTGAAGTTGACTTGAATCATAAATGTGAATCAAAAGCAACTTACTAAAGGCTGATACATACTTCTCCACAGCCTGAGATCTTGCTGAGAAGTTTTCGAAAAGTCGGCGATTCCACTGTTGAAAGCGGTAACATGAAAAACATACTCCGCCACAAGTCTCCTCCTCTTGAGGCTGAAGAATCTCAAAGCGGGAGAAAGTTAATTTTGTATGGTTTAATTTAGCTGCTTTGTGGTTTTATCGCCACTCTCATCCTCCGCTTGCTTCCTTGCTCACTTCATGTTAGACGTCATCCTTTTGGTCATTACCCAGAGCTCATGACCATAGGTGAGGGTAGGAACCTAGATTGACCGGTAAATTGAGAGCTTCACCTTTTGGCTCAGCTTCACCACAACGGTCCGGTACAACGATCACTGCCGACGCTGCACCGATCCGCCTGTCAATCTCACGCTCCATCCTCCCCTCACTCGTGAACAAAGACCCCGAGATACTTTAACTCCTCCACTTGAGGTAAGGACTCTCCGCCCACCCGGAGAGGGCAAGCCATCTTTTTCCGGTCGAGAACCATGGCATCAGATTTGGAGGAGCTGATCCTCATTCCAGCTGCTTCACACTCGGCTGCAAACCGCCCCAGTGCACATTGGAGGTCCCGGTTTGATGAAGCCATCAGGAAAACATCATCTGCAACAGCAGAGATGAGATCCTGTGGTTCCCAAACCGGATCCCCTCCGGCCCCTGAATGCGCCTAGAAATTCTGTCCATAAATATAATTAACAGAACCGGTGACAAAGGGCAGCCCTGTCGGAGTCCAACATGCACCGGAAACAGGTCCAACTTACTACCGGCAATGCAAACACAGCTCTGCTCCAGTCATACAGGGACCAAACAGCCCTTAGCAAAGGGCCCCGAATAGGGTGACCACCAGCATGAAACAGGAAAGGAGGACACTTGTGTCCAAAAAGGAGGACAAAGGCCCTAAAGTGAGTTTTTTTTTTTTTTAAGAAATCCAGGGTTCTCTACAAAGACCAATGGTAAGTCACTCATTGCGATCATTTGTGCTCCTGGCTGTGTTCTCCTGTGCCTTCGCACTGTCAAGGGGCATTTTTTGTCTCCTTTTCAAACTCTCCTGCAGCGTGAGCTGACTCGTCTTTGGCTGCTTTGCCTGTAACTCGCTGTCGGGTGTTTGTTTTTGAGGTGCCGTATCGGTTTGTTGTGTTAAATGTAGCCCTTTCCTTTCCACCCCTTGCAATCCCAAGTTTACATATCCCACAGTTTGCTATGGCAATCTTGTTGTCATCAACTTTATAGTATTTCCAGACCCAGACATACTCGCCAAACATTATAGCGTTCTTATAGCACTCATTATAGCGCTCTTCTGATCTCTTCTCTGTACTTGCGCTTTGCGCTTCGAGCTGCTTCCGTGTATTTAACCAGGGCTCTCAAGTCTCACGCATTGAGAGTGTGACACACGCACACGCCACACATGGCATTTCTCACGCTGATTTTTTTTTTTTTTTTTTTGTGCCCAGAAAATCGGTCTGTGTGGCTCAGTTTATGCAGGCACCGCTCATTTTAAGCGAAAAAAAACTCTCGCCCTCCTCCTCATCCCACTCCCTGGAAAAAAATCAGCCAATCAGAAAATAGAGTTCTGTTGTTGGGCAGACTGTAGAGTGTAGTTTCAGCTGCTAAGCGCACACTGCCCTGTCAGTGATAAGGACAGCGACTGAACACGAGGAAACAGTGATGATAAAACAAACTGAGAACCATCAGGTTCAACTTCATAACTCTCATTAGTTGCTTTGTAGTTTAAGTTAGCTCTTTAGACAAACATTTACACTGTAAATGCATTGAGAGAGACAATGTACCAATGTTCACACGCTCACACGGCATTTCTCACGCAATTCAAGCGCCCCTGCCCCCCTCGGAAATTCCGCAGTCTCACGCACGACCCCGCTCAAAACTTGAGAGCCCTGATTTAACCAATAGCGTGTCATGCCGCACGCGTTGATGTTTCTCTGAAGTCTCACTCTGTGCCACCGCATAACCATAGATCTCATCTAGGATATGTTAAAAAATAATAAGAATACTTGCTACTAGCAAGTGTAAATAATGGGTGGAGATTTATGACGATTTATGCAACGGTGGGCGACGAGGGTTCGAAAGCAGGACAAAATGTAAAAAAGGAGGACACGTGACAGACGGCCGGACAGACAGCTCTAAAACCGGACTGTCCGGACGAAAGCTGGACGAATGGTCACCCTAGCCCCGAACCCTGTACTCCCAGAGCACTCTCCACAGGACCCCACGAGGGACATGGTTGAATGCCTTCTCCAGATCCACAAAGCACATTTGAACTGGTTGGGCAAACTCCCATGCACCCTCGAGCACCCAATGGAGAGTATAGAGCTGGTCCAGTGTTCCCCGGCTGGGACGAAAACCACACTGCTCCTCCTGAATCCGAGGTTCGACTATCGGTGAAATTCTCCTCTCCAGCACCCTGGAATAGACCTTACCAGGAAGGCTGAGGAGTGTGATTCCCCAATAGTTGGAACACACCCTCCCGTCCCCCTTCTTAAACCACCACCCTGGTTTGCCAGTCCAGAGGTACTGTCAGCCAAGACAGCCGTACAACATCCAGAGACTTAAGATACTCAGGGCGGATCTCATCCACCCCCGGGGCCTTGCCGGGGCCTTCCAACCACCTCAGTGACTTCCAGGGTGATGAGCGAGTCCGCCTCCGAGTCTCCAGCCTCTGCTTCCTCCTCAGAAGACGTGACAGCGGGATTGAGGAGATCCTCAAAGTATTCCTTCCACCGTCCGATAACATCCCCAGTTGAGGTCAACAGCTCCCCACCCGCACTGTAGTGTTGGTGAAGCACTGCTTCCCCCTCCTGAGGCGCCGGATGGTTTGCCAGAATTTCTTTGAGGCTGTCCGATAGTCCTCCTCCATGGCCTCTCCGAACTCCTCCCACACCCGAGTTTTTGCCTCTGCTACCGCCTGGGCTGCAGCACGCTTGGCCTGCTGGTACCCGTCAGCTGCCTCAGGAGTCCCATGAGCCAACAAGGCCCAATAAGACTCCTTCTTCAGCCTGACGGCATTCCTTACTTCCCGTGTCCACCACCAGGTTCTGGGATTGCCGCCACGACAGGCACCACAGACCTTACGACCACAGCTACGGGCGGCCGCATCGACAATAGAGGGTGAGAACAAAGCCCACTCAGACTCTATGTCCCCAGCCTCCCCCGGAATCCGGGAGAAGTTCTCCCGGAGGTGTGAGTTGAAGGTGACAGAGGACTCTGCCAGGTCTCTGCCCCGCCAGCGGACCCAACTCGCAACCAGGTGGTGATCAGTTGACAGCTCTGCCCCTCTCTTTACCCGAGTGTCCAAGACACGGGGCCGGAGGTCAGATGACACGACAACAAAGTCGAACATCAACCTCCGTAGTGCCTCCTGGTGCCACGTGCACTGATGGACACCCTTGTGCTCGAACATGGTGTTCGTTATAGACAAACCGTAGCTAGCACAGAAGTCCAATAACAGAACACCGCTCGGGTTCAGATCAGGGAGGCCGTTCCTCCCAATCACCCCTCTCCAGGTGTCACTGTCGTTGCCCATGTGGGCATTGAAGTCCCCCAGTAGAACAACGGAGTCCCTGGTCGGTGCACTATCCAGTACCCCTCCCAAGCACTCCAAGAAGGCCGGGTACTCTGCACTGCTGTTCGGCCCATAGGCCGACACAACAGTGAGAGACCTGTCCCTGACCCGAAGGCGCAGGGATGCGACCCTCTCGTTCACCGGGGTGAACTCCAACATGCGGCGGCTGAGTTGTGGGGCAATGAGCAGGCCCACAGCGGCCCGTCGCCGTTCCCCGCGGGCATCACCAGTGAAATGGAGGGTCCAGCCCCCCTCAAGGAATTGGGTTCCAGAGCCCAAGCTGTGCATGGAGGTGAGGCCGACTATATCTAGTCGGTAACACTCAGCCTCCCGCACGAGCTCAGGCTCTTTCCACCCCAGCGAGGTGACATTCCATCAGTCAATCAAACATTATTTATAAAGCGCTTTTCATACAAAAGTGTAACACAAAGCGCCTTACAGTGATTAAGGATTAGAGGATTAGAAAATTGACGTTTATTGATCTCACACAGGAGAAATCGTTTATTTTGCTGTTTAGGCTTGGTCAGGACCCAAGGAGGATTTTACCTATGGCACATGTTTTGGGTTGATGGGGGAAACCGGAGTGCCCGGAGGAAACCCACCCAGACACAGGGGAGAACATGCAAACTCCACACAGAAAGGCCCGGGCGACCCGAACCTTCTTGCTGTGAAGCTGCCTTGAGTGCTAGCCACTCAGCCACCGTGCTGCCAACAGGATGAAAAAAAAAAGTCCCCAGAATTAGTCTCCATGTCCAGAGATCTGCCGCCGAAATCCCATGCACCCGGCCCCTATGGATCCTTCTGCGGGTGGTGGGTCCACAGGAGGTTCATTTTAAATTCACTCTTCAAACTTGAAAAAAAACTTTATTCACAAATGTCATTAAATGACAAGGATTTTTTATTATAGCACTTGTAGCACCATGATCCACATCAAACAAATCTGAAAAGTGTTAATGTAAGTCAGTCAGTAACCTGAAAAATTACACAACCAATATTCCAATGCTTGACGTGAAATGCTTTTTGTTTTCTTGCACAGTGTTTTACTCTAAAATATATGATTTTATGGTGACAAAGGCACTGATATATTTTACACTCAACACTAAACTTTTTTAAATTCCAAAATAACATCCAAAAAACAAAAATCATTCCAAAAACACATGGCAGAGGTTGCGTTCATGTTCTAAAGTTTGATGAAATACATATTTTCTGGGCAGGGATCTATTTAACTCTATGGGAGATTCCTAACGTATAAGGCTAACATGTTGAGCTTTTTATTATCAGGGTTCAGGCTCTGGTACACAAACCTACCCAATTTTGTAAATTTGGTTTATAAACTGTACTTGATTCAACCACCACGTCTGCGAGGGTAACTGGTGTCAAATTTGTATTTTTTTTTTTTTCTCAGATTTGTTTAACCTGGCCAACATATACTGTAATACTCTGAGCTGTACACATTCATCAATCAGAAAAGACAAGAGCAGAACAAGAATAGAAATCCAATATGTTAGATCCAGTAGAGAGAGATCCAATAGTTGCATGTTTGGGCAGTTTATTTTTTTGGCTTCCGATCCCAACCACAATTTCCTCCTATTCTGTGTGAAAAGTACATGTGGGTACACGTGTTTCAACTGACAACACGTCTTTGGGGGTTGAATAATAGCACCACTTTCTGAAGCTAAACTGTAAATATTTATGACAGGCTAGGTTTTGCACTTTATGTCTGTTCTTGTTTCATGTTGATAGGCCCAGTAATTATAGAGGTCTTAGAAATAAACCAGGTTGACAAATCTGAATCTCAGAGTCAAACAGCAAATTCCACCACAGAATTCTGACCTGCCCTACAACTCAGTTTAGTAGGCCTACTATAGGATTTTCAAGTATTATATCACAGTTTTTTGACACAAAAACACTGCATAGAACTCACAGTAAACATAATTTGGTAACATGTCATAATATGAAAATCATCTCTAGCCGTAAACCAGAGTATGCTTCACTGTGCAGCTTTAAATTTGAAGCATTTAACAAACCAGTAGAGCAGAATAAATCTGTCCAAAGGCCAAAATGAATGCCAGTGAATGAGGCTGAAATTCCATTGCACTTGGAAGTAGTCAACGTTTTGAAATCATCACACAACAGTCACATAAGCATCCTAGAATATAATATATATTAGAATATATATTAGAGTATTAACAAGAACCCAGCCTATCAAGTCCATTTGATTAATTGGGCTACATGTAAAATTGCACTTTTAATACTGTTTTAGTACCTAGCTAGAGCAGTTAATATGCCATTACAGCAAGTTGATCAAAGGCAACATTGAATTACTTTGGACCAGAATTTCAACCATTAGATGAGGGGAAGAGGATTTCATATGATGGAGGTTCTTCATCTGTTTGGGAGAGGAAGTTTTCAGTGATCACAGGGGCAGAAGGCACACTTACTCCAGAGGGGAGCGAATTGTAAGTTGGTGGCATTGAAGAGAATTGGGAATGTGGCTGGCCAGAGGAAGGTGGGCAAAGAAGCGTTGCTGGAGGAGGAGGAGGGTGAAGAACAGAGGCTGACGATGACGAAGAAAACGGAGATCCATATGCGCCTGGCTGCTGAGGCACAGGCCAACTGCTTGGAGCTCCAGCGTACATTGCAGAACTAGATGGACTTTGAGAAGTTGTTGGATACAGAGATGTGCCTGTAGCTGAAGTATAAGGACTAACAAAAGATACCGGAGCAGGGAAGTCACTGGTGCTTGGTCCTCCAATAGCACCACTTGCAGCATGAGAACTATCCCAGAAAATGACTACTGGAAACACAATCTCTGGATTAAAGGAAAAACTGATATCCAGGTATGCCTGTAAATAAAAATGAAAATGAGCACATGTTGAATTTTCAAATACAATAAATTCTATTGACAATATTAGTGGTTTTACCTTAATGCGGTACTCCACTGACAGTATGTCACAGTTCTGAATAGACAGTGGTGTATCGAGAGGAATCTTCAATGAAATTCTGTCTTCCTTAAAAGTTTGGGGTTTAACACAGTCTCGGACTTCTTTGTAAATTACTAATTTGTCATGTTTAGTCCTGCCATTTGCTCGGTACACCACATCTTGAATGATGCTGAATTTGGGCGTTGCATCTTTGGATGAGGAATTGTTGATCTTTGCATTTATCATCACAGTATCACCTAGATGGACATTAGAGTTGGGCGGTATCCAAATTTTGATACCGTTAAACCGTCTCCACATTTTCCCGGGGTATACGGTATTACCGTTGCTAAGGCTAAAAAAAAAATTAAAAAAAAAAAAAAAACACTTGGTAGCACTACAGTGGAGTCGCCTCGCCAAATGGCAGCTTACATCTATACCGTTCAGAAACAGAATAGCAAGCATTACATAGGCCTAATGATACTGAAAACATAACAAAACATGTACAAAATTAGTAACTTTTATTAACAAATGTTTAAAGTGCAAATACAGCAGCCAACCGATGGAACGAAATAACAAATTGTCTGTGGGCTAAAGCTAACAAACCAACAGGAATCATTATCAGAAGCAGTGACTTTATAACCAAGTGCTTAACAAAGAACTGAGCAAAACCCGCATGGCAAAGCTGTAACAACACAGTTAAAGGGATATTCCAGGATTTTTGACATGGGGGCTCATTTCCGAGTTAGCCAAGCTTGCTCCTGTCGTTATGTTAGCCTGCTGGTCAAAAGAAGAAGAAGTGAACTTTATTGATCTCACACTGGAGAAATTCTTCTCTGCATTTTAACCCATCCTATATATATATATTATATATTAGGAGCAGTGGGCAGCACACATTAGGGCGCCCGGGGACCATCTCCATGATCTTCTTGCTTCGGCTTGGTCGGGACCTAAGCTGGAGTACCTATGGTGCATGTTTTGGGGCATGCACGCTCATAAAGTTGTTGCTAGCCCGTGAACATTCATGTTGAGCACGGAACTGAAAAGACAGCCCCGCATTGATCGTTCATTCCAACAAACAATGCAACAAACCGGTTTTCTGTAGCTGTAGCGGGGGCTAACTCACCAACACTCTCGCGTTCTGCCCTTTCAACATCCACCTCTCAACTCTTCATCTGTATATTCCAAGCATCGGGGAGACCTCCAAACGTGGCCATGTCTGGATTGTTGAACAGGGCAGGCTACTGTACTCTACGGCTAACGACGACAGCTGAAAGTAAACAAATATCAGCTGGAAACCTAACTGCAAGGTGATATCACTCCGCCCATGCCTAGCTAGATCGGGGGAAAAACGCGCTGTTGCATAAGGACATAAATCCTTTAAATTACAAGGTTGATTATATTTCTAAAATTGTTCCATCAACACAGACATTTGCATCGACAGTCTGGCGTTATAGTTGACTTGTTTTGGGTGCACTATGGAGTGGGTAACCCTGATTAAAATCAGGCTACCATTTACCATTGACTTGCGCTAGCCTAGCAACTGAAAACTCTGCAGCTGGAAGGACTGCATGAAATTCGCTAAAAAGTGTCTCCACATCTCTGCAGCACTCTGGCTAACTCGGACATGAGCCCCCATGTCAAAAATCCTGGAATATCCCTTTAAATTAATTATAGATAAT
This sequence comes from Paratrypauchen microcephalus, assembly GCA_036785185.1. NCBI lineage: Eukaryota > Metazoa > Chordata > Actinopteri > Gobiiformes > Gobiidae > Paratrypauchen > Paratrypauchen microcephalus. The sequence continues at coordinate 2,584,867 of JAVJIX010000081.1, read as the reverse complement.
ATTATATTAGGGCAAGATTTTTTTTTTTTTTAAATGACGGTAATGAATCTGATACCGTTGCTATTTTTAGATACCGCAGTATACCGTATTACCGTATTACCGCCCAACCCTAATGGACATATTACTGCAATTAATAAAACCTTTACTTCAAGACAACCAGGACAACTTAAAGACCAATACCCTACCTGGGACATAACCTCTCCCGTCGACTGTAACGTCCATCTGCACTGTTCCTTTGTTGAAAACACCAACGTCCTTATTTACTGAGCCTACCTGTTGGAACTAGAGCAGAGAAAGATGATGACATGATGATGGCAGTTCAGAACTGAAGAAGCAGCTTGCATGAGCTGCAAAACATATGTGACCAAATAAATTTTTGTCCAGTTGACAAATTGAATTTCTCCTTTTGCCATGAATTCTACACACGCAGAAAGAGTCGACTGCCCTTATAAATAATTTTGTAATCTTGGCAGTTTAATCTGAAGGGTTAAAGTTCCTTCCTGTCAAATTACTTGTAACCAAATGAAGACATATTACTCACATGCATTTGATTAATATGAGGAAATGCCTTTGACCAAAAACAAATCTCTTTTTCATCTGTACGGTCAATCCTCCAGCTTCTACACAGCTTGGCTTCAAGTATGTAAACAACCTTTCCAGAACCACCTCGAAACGATGATGGCATAGTTCTAAAAAAAAAAAAAAAAAAAAAAAAAAGGTTAAGATTATAGCCTACATAATTTTATTTTGAAATCAAACTATTATTATTATTTTTCCTCATAATACCTTTGCAATAAACAGAAATAGAAGGAATGAAAGTGTATTTTATATACTTACCCTAGTGGTATATCGATGCTGAATTTGAAAATATGAACCCCTGCGGGAAGTTTGGTGTCTATAAAAGTAATAAACAACTTATTAAGTATGATCATTTTCAACAGACCTATTATTGGATGTGACCACCTATGATGACTCAAATTAGCACGAAGCCAAGGGTACCTTTAGTCTCTTGATTAATGAAAAAATGCTTCCGCTTAAACAGTCTTCTCTCCGCACTGTAGGTAGTAGAGTTACCCCCATGCTTTTCACTCCAGTGAACTTTAACGTCGCCTTTAAGTTTTACGGAGAGGGTTTCGATCTTGGTTTGTTTTTCTAGTTCCAGTGTAACCTTTCCCGTTATGGTATCCCCCTCCGAAAAGGTTCCGTAATTATTTAATGCATCGTAAGTCATCGCAAAGTTTCTCACGGAAGGCATTTTGAAACTAGGCTACAAGAAAACAAAGAATTAAAGAAAGTACCATGCTAGTTAGAGAAAAATGAGAACCTGATCTTGGCAACTTACCCACAGCCCGGATAGACCACGGATAGACCACGGATAGACCACGCCTGGTCCAATGTAGAGCAGCGGTCTGTGCTGCCATCTGCTGGACACTCAGTGGAAGGTGAACCACGAGGGCCACGCGAGGGGAAACCCAGCACTTTAAAAACACAGAGTTGCCATCATCTCCCTTTTACAGCTCTTTATAACTTTACGTTTCCTTCTTTTTCATAAATGATTGACTTATTTTCACTAATTGTTTTAATTATGATAAAAGGAGAAATTCAATTTGTCAACTGGACAAAGTTTGTTTGGTCAAAACGTTTCGCCACTCATCCGAGAGGCTTCGTCAGCTCTGGTTTAATTATATCAGCTCTGGTCTGTTTTAATTATATCAACATCGATGATTGGTGTAATTTTAAATGAATATGAACTAAATACCAGGGGTGGGCAATTATTTTTTCCATGGGGCCACATGAGAAACAGAAAATATCGTGGAGGGCCGGGCCAATTAGAAGAAGAAGAAGAAGTGAACTTTATTGATCTCACACTGGAGAAATTCTTCTCTGCATTTTAACCCATCCTATATATACTGTATATATATTAGGAGCAGTGGGCAGCACACACATTAGGGCGCCCGGGGACCATCTCCATGATCTTCTTGCTTCGGCTTGGTCAGGACCTAAGCTGGAGGTACCTATGGTGCATGTTTTGGGTTGGTGGGGAAAACCGGAGTGCCCGGAGGAAACCCACCCAGACACGGGGAGAACATGCAAACTCCACACAGAAAGGCTCCGGCGACCCGGGGATTGAACCCAGACCATGCATGCAAACTCCACACAGAACACACACGGAAAGGCCTGGGCGACCTGGGGATCGAACCCCAAACCTTCTTGCTGTGAAGGTTCCGGGTTCGATCTTGCTGTGAAGCAAGAGCGCTAACCACTCAGCTACCGTGCCGCCATTAACTCAATTCTGCATAATATGAATAGTATTTCTTTATAAAAAGCAGTAAATAACATTTAAAAACACCTTTAAAATAGAAGCAATGCAGCTTTAGTCCATGCATGAGGTAAAATTATAAAATATGTTTATTTTGCAATTCCAAATGAGCTTAAACGGGTCGCTCAGAGTTGACCAAAGGGCCATATGTGGCCTGGGAGCTGTACAGTGCCCAGGTCTGACTTAGACAAACTTTATTGATCCACAAGGGAAAGTGTTTTGGGTTCAGTAGCTCACTCATCAAATACATACTGTATAACAGAAGGTAAAAATAAAATAGATGGAATAGCAATCAAAGAGCAATAGACCAGTGTCAGATGAGACATAGTTATACAAATAAAAATAATGATAATAAATGTATATGTATAAATCAGAATTAAATAAAAAAGTAGTAATAAGGTGTATAATACAATATCAAATAAGATGTGCAATCCCAGCTATATACAGTTGTAGGGAGTAGTGTCCACGGCAAGGGTGGGCAATTATTTTTCCCCACGGGCCAAATGAGAAGCAGAAAATATTGTGGAGGGCCGGGCCAAAAGTTTGAAGTCTACTCTGGTTATTAATTTTATTTCTACAGTGAAATCAGTAAATGGCATTGTTTACAGATGCTGCTAAGTTCTGTGTTATTATTAAGTAATAAGAGAGTGAGGTTTTACAAAAACTGAATTTATTCAGTAAAATAAACTCAGAAAGCACTGCGGGGTTAATGTGACTGAAAAAGGGTTACAAATGTTTCACGTTTACCATTGTTTTGAATTAACTTTCTTAACTTTGTATTAAGACACCACAATGTCTTTGTTTGCCAAATAATATAATACAAGATATGTCACAAAATTTTTGTCCAACTGCCAAACTGTGTAGAAAAAAGTCAAAGTTAGCATGTTTAGTGTTTTTTTCTTGATCAGTGAGAGAAATCTAGCCTCTGTTGAGCTTTAACAAGTGCATCAAAGTCAGGTTGCATGTTTGAGGTGGAGATGTGAAGCACGTCCGGCAGATGATCAGAATCAGAATCAGAAAGACTTTTATTGCCATTGTCAAGTGAACACAATTCACAAAACTAGGAACTTGTCTTGGTGATAAGGTGCGAACATAAAACACTAAATAATAATAGTAATAACTAGAATATAGACACTACATAATAATAATAACTAAAATATAGCTATAATATAGTAAAAAATAATAAAGTAAAAAGCTTCAGATGAGCAGTCAGTCAGTCAGTACAGATGCATTATGTGCAATTTTGAAAGTAGGTTTTATTTTCTTAATTCCAAGTAACCTTTTGCGGGCCAGTCAGAGTCAGCTCGCATTTGGCCCCCGAGCCTTGAAATACCCGAGTCTGGTCTAGGGAGTATTATCTATTGCACAATGGTGAGTTGTTGTACATTTGTATAGAGTATGGTATGAATGTAGTCCTGTAAGTTGGTAAGACATAAACAAGATGTGCACACGGAACAAAGAGTGATCCAATATCATATCATACAGAAAAGCATTTTGTAATTAAATATTACAAAGCAATATAACATTGTATGCTGTAAATTACAACCACCAAAATATGGCTTGAATATTTATTTCACTTCATTACGAGATAGTTTCCAAAATGAATACTAGATTTTTTTTTTTTTTTCTTTTATCTTTTGTAAATACATTTCTATGGAAATAAAAGTTTGGAAAGAGCGCGTGGGTCAGTCATAATCTGAGGGACTTCAGTCAGTGCATTAAAGTGCATTTTTAGCCTTACTGTATAGTCGTTTTCAAGCATGTTTTTTGCATTTTAGCTAAACAAATTATAATCTGTTGCCCCCTTTATTGTTAATAGATAAAAATAGGGACACCTGGGACATTTCTTGTATAAAACTGGGATCAAATCAAACGTCAAAAGTCTGGAATGTAGTATATTTTAAGTTTAGATTATATTTTTAAAAGCTCTAGAAGTCTGCTTTACATCAGAAATAAAAAATAAGAAATATTACACAGAAGAGGGTATTCCTTCTCAAACACATGAGTTACATTTTCAGGGGTGCTTTTGGTTAACTGGGACACCTATCACTGGTAAAGTGGGACATCACAGACTTTTCACTTTCTGTAGTGTAAACACAGAAACATAAAAGCAACAATTTTAATTATTATTTAGTTAGAGGCTACATATTACATTTATTTGAACCACAAATGTGTGTTTCAGATCCATGAAAGACCCATATACATGATGCTGGAGTCTGCATTTGCATACACCTGCTTTTTATTTTACATATCTTTACTTTTCCTTGTGGGCTATACTGTTGACTGCCATTCAGTAGAAATGGACAATCTTAACCCATAAATTGGTAGTTCAGCTAACTATTATGTTGTCATTGTTATTGCCATTGCATCCATTGGCAAGACACAACTCACTATACATATATATGTGCATTTGTGATATGTGGTGATCAGAGATTTAAGGTATATGCCCAAAGAAGGTTACATTTGACCAAATGTACACTGTTCCACTTTACCAATACATCACTGAGCCACGTTACCAATGCCCCATTGATATTGAAGTGGGACAGTGGCATTTTTACTAAAAAATATATCCTAGTAATTTCATATTTTGTAGAAATTCAATTAACAGCTTTTGGCCCAAAACACAAGAGCCATTTGGCTTGTTTACACTTTTTCACTGTTGATTTTCATAATAATAATTTTTCACATGTCAGAAAATAATCTTATACCCACAAAACATATATTTTTTTTTAAAATTCTGCACACGTCAATGGTTAGTATAAGGTAAAAGGTAGAAGTGCATGGGTTTTTAAATAAAATGAATCAAACTTAAATGTCCAATATTGACCCTGTATGTAAAAACTGATAAACAATCAGGCCAGGATTAATCTGAAAATGGGTTTCTATAAAGTCTTTTCACAGAGACTGTCCATATGTACCTGGTGAGACAACCCGTTTGCTCACAGTTGCACTTAAGTGAACTTCACCTTTGGAGAATGTCCCCACCTTTTTATCGACTGAACCAACCTGGGGAGACTAGTAAATGACATAAAAACATACAAGTTTACATTGAAAGACAACTAGAGAACATGCCAAATATGCTCTGTCCTCTTTTGTGGTGAAATACACATGCAGCAGAAACAGGTTTGGCCTGATTTTAGTGTTTACATTGTAACATTATCTTGTTTAAAAGGGTTCACTCATTATGGAGAACATAATAACTTCTGGAATTATGTAATGCTTCAACTCTAAACAAACAACTAATATATAACTATTTATTTAAACTATAAACAGGCTTTTACATGACATGATTTTATTGGTTTAGTCAGGTTAATGGAAGATAGCTATATAATCATAATTACTATGATAAGTATATGATATACTATAATATGATAAGTACTAAAGTTACACTTAGAACAACAGTTGATCAAATTGACTAAACATATTACCTGGTCAGATGGTAAAAAAGATCTAGACACAAAATTCAGTTCTTTTTTTTCTGAAGTAGATATGTGCCAGCTCCTTTTCAGTTTTGCCTGAAGCACATGGACAATTTGGCCATATAAACCCTTGAAGGATGGTGGGATGTATCTGGAAGACAGGTTTCTCTAGCTGTTATTTTGATATAGAACCCTTATTGCCCATTATAGCCATGCATATAGTTGATGTGCAATTTTTTCTGTTCTCCAAAAATTCTGCCTCTTACCCCTCTGGTATTTTTAGCTTGAACTGATAATGATGGTCTCCCTTTGGAAGAACAGTTTCTGCAATTAAACCCAGAGCAAATCTTACGTAACATCAAGTATTCGATTTGATATTAAACCGTTTCAATTATTATAAATGCAACGTATAATAGGCCTATACAAAATGTCAATACAGTTCACCTGTAGTCACGCATTCTATGCAAATTAATATGTATAATTTTCTTTAGTCGAGGCCTACTTACCATCTTTATTTTCAGGAACTAGAAACTCTTTGACTTTGTAAAATCTCTCATGTTTAGAGTACGATCTCCGACGATCACCTTGGCCTTCACGCCAGTGTACGTTTGCGTCTCCTTTAGCCTTCACGTACAGTGATTTTATTTTGATTTCTTCGGTCAACGTGAAAGTAAGCGTACCTTTGATTGTATCCCCCGCCATGAAAGTATTTTCCTTATTGAGAGCTTCATATTTCAATTTAAAATCCTTGATAGGAGACATTTCGCATCGATAAGGCGCACGGACTGAACAAGAAAGATCCACGTAGAGAAGCTGTCCGGATCCGCCCCTGACAGCGCAGGTGCAGGTGCAGGTGAAGGTGCAGGTGAGGTCTACTCCGTGTTGACACTTCCGTAAATCCCCACCCCATCAAACGCACACCTACACAAAATCTAGCGTTTGTGCTTCGTTTGTGCTGCCCCCAGGAAGCTTTAAAAGTTCTAAAACGGCTCAAAATTGTGTCAGTCGTTTGTGCTTCATTTGTGGCTCTTAAGATATTAGTGGTTTTATTTTCGGCCATGACCCCTCAAAATGTTAAACAGCCTCAAAACAGGCAGAAAATTATACAAAACGTTTGTACTGTATTTTGTTTGTGCCGTTTTGTGCTGTGACAATTTTCATCTGTGCTTGTATATTTCTAAAATTATTAATATTATTTTTGCGGCCGTTATATGACGTCATTTCCGCTCAGCTGACGGCTGCGTCTTTAGCAAAACTCCGCAAAAATTGTGAAGTTGACTTGAATCATAAATGTGAATCAAAAGCAACTTCCTAAAGGCTGATACATACTTCTCCACAGCCTGAGATCTTGCTGAGAAGTTTTCGAAAAGTCGGCGATTCCACTGTTGAAAGCGGTAACATGAAAAACATACTCCGCCACAAGTCTCCTCCTCTTGAGGCTGAAGAATCTCAAAGCGGGAGAAAGTTAATTTTGTATGGTTTAATTTTGCTGCTTTGTGGTTTTATCGCCACTCTCATCCTCCGCTTGCTTCCTTGCTCACTTCATGTTAGACGTCATCCTTTTGGTCATTACCCAGAGCTCATGACCATAGGTGAGGGTAGGAACCTAGATTGACCGGTAAATTGAGAGCTTCACCTTTTGGCTCAGCTTCACCACAACGGTCCGGTACAACGATCACTGCCGACGCTGCACTGATCCGCCTGTCAATCTCACGCTCCATCCTCCCCTCACTCGTGAACAAGACCCCGAGATACTTTAACTCCTCCACTTGAGGTAAGGACTCTCCGCCCACCCGGAGAGGGCAAGCCATCTTTTTCCGGTCGAGAACCATGGCATCAGATTTGGAGGAGCTGATCCTCATTCCAGCTGCTTCACACTCGGCTGCAAACCGCCCCAGTGCACATTGGAGGTCCCGGTTTGATGAAGCCATCAGGACAACATAATCTGCAACAGCAGAGATGAGATCCTGTGGTTCCCAAACCGGATCCCCTCCGGCCCCTGAATGCGCCTAGAAATTCTGTCCATAAATACAATGAACAGAACCGGTGACAAAGGGCAGCCCTGTCGGAGTCCAACATGCACCGGAAACAGGTCCAACTTACTACCGGCAATGCAAACACAGCTCTGCTCCAGTCATACAGGGACCAAACAGCCCTTAGCAAAGGGCCCCGAATAGGGTGACCACCGGCATGAAACAGGAAAGGAGGACACTTGTGTCCAAAAAGGAGGACAAAGGCCCTAAAGTGATTTTTTTTTTTTTTTAAGCATAAGAAATCCAGGGTTCTCTACAAAGACCAATGGTAAGTCACTCATTGCGATCATTTGTGCTCCTGGCTGTGTTCTCCTGGGCCTTCACACTGTCAAGGGGCATTTTTTGTCTCATTTTCAAACTCTCCTGCAGCGTGAGCTGACTCGTCTTTGGCTGCTTTGCCTGTAACTCGCTGTATTGTGTCGGGTGTTTGTTTTTGAGGTGCCGTATCGGTTTGTTGTGTTAAATGTAGCCCTTTCCTTTCCACCCCTTGCAATCCCAAGTTTACATATCCCACAGTTTGCTATGGCAATGTTGTTGTCATCAACTTTATAGTATTTCCAGACCCAGACATACTCGCCAAACATTATAGCGTTCTTATAGCACTCATTATAGCGCTCTTCTGATCTCTTCTCTGTACTTGCGCTTTGCGCTTCGAGCTGCTTCCGTGTATTTAACCAGGGCTCTCAAGTCTCACGCATTGAGAGTGTGACACACGCACACGCCACACATGGCATTTCTCACGCTGATTTTTTTTTTTTTTTGTGCCCAGAAAATCGGTCTGTGTGGCTCAGTTTATGCAGGCACCGCTCATTTTAAGCGAAAAAAACTCTCGCCCTCCTCCTCATCCCACTCCCTGGAAAAAAATCAGCCAATCAGAAAATAGAGTTCTGTTGTTGGGCAGACTGTAGAGTGTAGTTTCAGCTGCTAAGCGCACACTGCCCTGTCAGTGATAAGGACAGCGACTGAACACGAGGAAACGGTGATGATAAAACAAACTGAGAACCATCAGGTTCAACTTCATAACTCTCATTAGTTGCTTTGTAGTTTAACCCTCCGGTCGTGTTCGCCTCCAGCCCCCTACTTTAGTGTTCCCGGTCAAAATTGACCGGTCTGTTTTAACTGCTCTTAAATTAGCACAAACATTTTTTTTTCACCACCAATTTTTTTATTAAACATTCTTTAGTTGAGAACAATGTTTCAAAGTAGTGTCTAGCGACAATTTATAGAAGTAAACATTAAATAACATCAGTGAAAATACAATTGGGCACTGAAAATGAACTACAAAATGAACATCTAATACAAAAAATAAATGGAAAACCAAACACCAAACTCAACAGGGTGTGTGTGTGTGTGTGTGTGTGTGTGTGTGTGTGTGTGTGGTGTGTGTGTGTGTGTGTGTGTGTGTGTGTATTCATGCACATAAGTGGCATGTGACACTCAGGTCAGAGTGGGCCTTATAAACATAAGCATGACATTTGCAGCATGTCAGGCTCGTTTTGATGTCTCTAGGGGCACAGAGGCCACAACGCTTCCTTTTCTGCCCATGTCCTTGTTGGGGGAGAGCAGCCAGGGCAGCGGCTGGGGCTGGAGCTTGCATGCTCCTAACCAGACTGGCGGAGGCTGGTGTGCTGGCGTCGCTGTATAAGAGGAGTCCCCAAAGCTTTCCCCAGCTCTGCGAGGAAAGGTCTCCTCTTGAAACTTTTCCCCTGATTCCAGGTTGGGTCGATTGCTGTCCACACCACATACGTGTTGAAAGCTAACACATCCAGGATGTTGTGGAACAGTGCCACAGGCCAGCGAGCCGTCATCCGCTTACAGGTGTATGTACCAGTAAGCTGCAATATAGGAACAATAAATAATAAGAGATTAGGAACAATATTCAATCTGTCGTACACAAAATGCTATGATTCACCTAGATAAAAATAAAATAAAATGCATGATGAGACTTTACATTACCTTATCAAGACAGTCAACGCCTTCCTTGTTCTTGTTGTAGTCCTGGATCATCAGGGGCTTCCTGTCCTCTGTGGTGCTGACAGTGGCGTCTTTGTGTACTGTGCTCATCAGGATGACATTTCTGTTCTTCTTGGGAATGTATGATGCAAGAGTGTGAGTGTCAGTGAATGCAAATTGTGATGAGAGTGCCTGTCTTCCTCTGGTCGATACCAGCGCAGGGGGAAGTTCGGGCTTGTTCTTCTTCACTGTCCCTACCATGGTGAGCTTTCTTTTCAGTATCTCCTGACCAAGAGCATGTGATGTGAAGAAGTTGTCACATGTGATATTATGCCCTTGGAGACCGGTTGTCATGTCCAGCACAACACGCATACCCTGTTTTTTTCCGGCCCTTCCAGTACTGTGTTTCCCCATGTACACCTGCATATTCACTGTATGTTGAACACATATAGCAGAATTGCCAATAAGGCTGACTTTGATCTTTGATAGCAGACTTATTTCCCTAAAAAATGGTGTTGACCAAAGGTTTTCCATAGGAGCGTCAGAGACACCTATCTAGTCTGTGTGAACATGTGATACATTGTATCATTAGGAAGTTGGTTCACGTGGGAGGATCGGCACATAAGCAGAAAGACATGTGTACCCACAAAAGACATTGTTCAGTCTGAAATGTGTGTGTGTGTGTGTGTGTGTGTGTGTGTGTGTGTAGGTGTGTGTGTGTGTGTGTGTGTGTGAGAGTGTGTGTGTGTGTTGGGGCAGTGTGTATGGGGATGTTTTCTGTATGTTGAATGAATTTACTCTGGATACCCATTCATTTCCTATGGCGGTCACTTTTGACCGGGAACACCACAGGTGTAACAAGGTTGATTAAAACACTCAAAATTGAACGAAATAGGTGATCATCACTTTTATATGTTCAAGTACACAGTGTGGAGGATATCATAAAGTCTTGAGGTAATCAGATTTAAAACATAATATTTATGAGTATTATAAGTTGTAAAACGGTCAGATTTGACCCGAACACGACAGGAGGGTTAAGTTAGCTCTTTAGACAAACATTTACACTGTAAATGCATTGAGAGAGACAATGTACCAATGTTCACACGCTCACACGGCATTTCTCACGCAATTCAAGCGCCCCCCCCCCCTCGGAAATTCCGCAGTCTCACGCACGACCCCGCTCAAAACTTGAGAGCCCTGATTTAACCAATAGCGTGTCATGCCGCACGCGTTGATGTTTCTCTGAAGTCTCACTCTATGCCACCGCATAACCATAGATCTCATCTAGGATATGTTAAAAAATAATAAGAATACTTGCTACTAGCAAGTGTAAATAATGGGTGGAGATTTATGACGATTTATGCAACGGTGGGCGACGAGGGTTCGAAAGCAGGACAAAATGTAAAAAAGGAGGACACGTGACAGACGGCCGGACAGACAGCTCTAAAACCGGACTGTCCGGACGAAAGCTGGACGAATGGTCACCCTAGCCCCGAACCCTGTACTCCCAGAGCACTCTCCACAGGACCCCACGAGGGACATGGTCGAATGCCTTCTCCAGATCCACAAAGCACATTTGAACTGGTTGGGCAAACTCCCATGCACCCTCGAGCACCCAATGGAGAGTATAGAGCTGGTCCAGTGTTCCCTGGCTGGGACGAAAACCACACTGCTCCTCCTGAATCCGAGGTTCGACTATCGGTGAAATTCTCCTCTCCAGCACCCTGGAATAGACCTTACCAGGAAGGCTGAGGAGTGTGATTCCCCAATAGTTGGAACACACCCTCCCGTCCCCCTTCTTAAACCACCACCCTGGTTTGCCAGTCCAGAGGTACTGTCAGCCAAGACAGCCGTACAACATCCAGAGACTTAAGATACTCAGGGCGGATCTCATCCACCCCCGGGGCCTTGCCGGGGCCTTCCAACCACCTCAGTGACTTCCAGGGTGATGAGCGAGTCCGCCTCCGAGTCTCCAGCCTCTGCTTCCTCCTCAGAAGACGTGACAGCGGGATTGAGGAGATCCTCAAAGTATTCCTTCCACCGTCCGATAACATCCCCAGTTGAGGTCAACAGCTCCCCACCCGCACTGTCGTGTTGGTGAAGCACTGCTTCCCCCTCCTGAGGCGCCGGATGGTTTGCCAGAATTTCTTTGAGGCTGTCCGATAGTCCTCCTCCATGGCCTCTCCGAACTCCTCCCACACCCGAGTTTTTGCCTCTGCTACCGCCTGGGCTGCAGCACGCTTGGCCTGCTGGTACCGTCAGCTGCCTCAGGAGTCCCATGAGCCAACAAGGCCCAATAAGACTCCTTCTTCAGCCTGACGGCATTCCTTACTTCCCGTGTCCACCACCAGGTTCTGGGATTGCCGCCACGACAGGCACCACAGACCTTACGACCACAGCTACGGGCGGCCGCATCGACAATAGAGGGTGAGAACAAAGCCCACTCAGACTCTATGTCCCCAGCCTCCCCGGAATCCGGGAGAAGTTCTCCCGGAGGTGTGAGTTGAAGGTGACAGAGGACTCTGCCAGGTCTCTGCCCCGCCAGCGGACCCAACTCGCAACCAGGTGGTGATCAGTTGACAGCTCTGCCCCTCTCTTTACCCGAGTGTCCAAGACACGGGGCCGGAGGTCAGATGACACGACAACAAAGTCGAACATCAACCTCCGTAGTGCCTCCTGGTGCCACGTGCACTGATGGACACCCTTGTGCTCGAACATGGTGTTCGTTATAGACAAACCGTAGCTAGCACAGAAGTCCAATAACAGAACACCGCTCGGGTTCAGATCAGGGAGGCCGTTCCTCCCAATCACCCCTCTCCAGGTGTCACTGTCGTTGCCCATGTGGGCATTGAAGTCCCCCAGTAGAACAACGGAGTCCCTGGTCGGTGCACTATCCAGTACCCCTCCCAAGCACTCCAAGAAGGCCGGGTACTCTGCACTGCTGTTCGGCCCGTAGGCCGACACAACAGTGAGAGACCTGTCCCTGACCCGAAGGCGCAGGGATGCGACCCTCTCGTTCACCGGGGTGAACTCCAACATGCGGCGGCTGAGTTGTGGGGCAATGAGCAGGCCCACAGCGGCCCGTCGCCGTTCCCCGCGGGCATCACCAGTGAAATGGAGGGTCCAGCCCCCCTCAAGGAATTGGGTTCCAGAGCCCAAGCTGTGCATGGAGGTGAGGCCGACTATATCTAGTCGGTAACACTCAGCCTCCCGCACGAGCTCAGGCTCTTTCCACCCCAGCGAGGTGACATTCCATCAGTCAATCAAACATTATTTATAAAGCGCTTTTCATACAAAAGTGTAACACAAAGCGCCTTACAGTGATTAAGGATTAGAGGATTAGAAAATTGACGTTTATTGATCTCACACAGGAGAAATCGTTTATTTTGCTGTTTAGGCTTGGTCAGGACCCAAGGAGGATTTTACCTATGGCACATGTTTTGGGTTGATGGGGGAAACCGGAGTGTCCGGAGGAAACCCACCCAGACACAGGGGAGAACATGCAAACTCCACACAGAAAGGCCCGGGCGACCCGAACCTTCTTGCTGTGAAGCTGCCTTGAGTGCTAGCCACTCAGCCACCGTGCTGCCAACAGGATGAAAAAAAAAAAAGTCCCCAGAATTAGTCTCCATGTCCAGAGATCTGCCGCCGAAATCCCATGCACCCGGCCCCTATGGATCCTTCTGCGGGTGGTGGGTCCACAGGAGGTTCATTTTAAATTCACTCTTCAAACTTGAAAAAAAACTTTATTCACAAATGTCATTAAATGACAAGGATTTTTTATTATAGCACTTGTAGCACCATGATCCACATCAAACAAATCTGAAAAGTGTTAATGTAAGTCAGTCAGTAACCTGAAAAATTACACAACCAATATTCCAATGCTTGACGTGAAATGCTTTTTGTTTTCTTGCACAGTGTTTTACTCTAAAATATATGATTTTATGGTGACAAAGGCACTGATATATTTTACACTCAACACTAAACTTTTTTAAATTCCAAAATAACATCCAAAAAACAAAAATCATTCCAAAAACACATGGCAGAGGTTGCGTTCATGTTCTAAAGTTTGATGAAATACATATTTTCTGGGCAGGGATCCATTTAACTCTATGGGAGATTCCTAACGTATAAGGCTAACATGTTGAGCTTTTTATTATCAGGGTTCAGGCTCTGGTACACAAACCTACCCAATTTTGTAAATTTGGTTTATAAACTGTACTTGATTCAACCACCACGTCTGCGAGGGTAACTGGTGTCAAATTTGTTTTTTGTTTTTTTCTCAGATTTGTTTAACCTGGCCAACATATACTGTAATACTCTGAGCTGTACACATTCATCAATCAGAAAAGACAAGAGCAGAACAAGAATAGAAATCCAATATGTTAGATCCAGTAGAGAGAGATCCAATAGTTGCATGTTTGGGCAGTTTATTTTTTTGGCTTCCGATCCCAACCACAATTTCCTCCTATTCTGTGTGAAAAGTACATGTGGGTACACGTGTTTCAACTGACAACACGTCTTTGGGGGTTGAATAATAGCACCACTTTCTGAAGCTAAACTGTAAATATTTATGACAGGCTAGGTTTTGCACTTTATGTCTGTTCTTGTTTCATGTTGATAGGCCCAGTAATTATAGAGGTCTTAGAAATAAACCAGGTTGACAAATCTGAATCTCAGAGTCAAACAGCAAATTCCACCACAGAATTCTGACCTGCCCTACAACTCAGTTTAGTAGGCCTACTATAGGATTTTCAAGTATTATATCACAGTTTTTTGACACAAAAACACTGCATAGAACTCACAGTAAACATAATTTGGTAACATGTCATAATATGAAAATCATCTCTAGCCGTAAACCAGAGTATGCTTCACTGTGCAGCTTTAAATTTGAAGCATTTAACAAACCAGTAGAGCAGAATAAATCTGTCCAAAGGCCAAAATGAATGCCAGTGAATGAGGTTGAAATTCCATTGCACTTGGAAGTAGTCAACGTTTTGAAATCATCACACAACAGTCACATAAGCATCCTAGAATATAATATATATTAGAATATATATTAGAGTATTAACAAGAACCCAGCCTATCAAGTCCATTTGATTAATTGGGCTACATGTAAAATTGCACTTTTAATACTGTTTTAGTACCTAGCTAGAGCAGTTAATATGCCATTACAGCAAGTTGATCAAAGGCAACATTGAATTACTTTGGACCAGAATTTGAACCATTAGATGAGGGGAAGAGGATTTCATATGATGGAGGTTCTTCATCTGTTTGGGAGAGGAAGTTTTCAGTGATCACAGGGGCAGAAGGCACACTTACTCCAGAGGGGAGCGAATTGTAACTTGGTGGCATTGAAGAGAATTGGGAATGTGGCTGGCCAGAGGAAGGTGGGCAAAAAAGCGTTGCTGGAGGAGGAGGAGGGTGAAGAACAGAGGCTGACGATGACGAAGAAAACGGAGATCCATATGCGTTTGGCTGCTGAGGCACAGGCCAACTGCTTGGAGCTCCAGCGTACATTGCAGAACTAGATGGACTTTGAGAAGTTGTTGGATACAGAGATGTGCCTGTAGCTGAAGTATAAGGACTAACAAAAGATACTGGAAGTCACTGGTGCTTGGTCCTCCAATAGCACCACTTGCAGCACGAGAACTATCCCAGAAAATGACTACTGGAAACACAATCTCTGGATCAAAGGAAAAACTGATATCCAGGTATGCCTGTAAATAAAAATGAAAATGAGCACATGTTGAATTTTCAAATACAATAAATTCTATTGACAATATTAGTGGTTTTACCTTAATGCGGTACTCCACTGACAGTATGTCACAGTTCTGAATAGACAGTGGTGTATCGAGAGGAATCTTCAATGAAATTCTGTCTTCCTTAAAAGTTTGGGGTTTAACACAGTCTCGGACTTCTTTGTAAATTACTAATTTGTCATGTTTAGTATTTCCCTTTGCTCGGTACACCACATCTTGAATGAAGCTGAATTTGGGTGTTGCATCTTTGGATGAGGAATTGTTGATCTTTGCATTTATCATCACAGTATCACCTAGATGGACATTAGAGTTGGGCGGTATCCAAATTTTGATACCGTTAAACCGTCTCCACATTTTCCCGGGGTATACGGTATTACCGTTGCTAAGGCTAAAAAAAAAAAATAAAAAAAAAATAAAACACTTGGTAGCACTACAGTGGAGTCGCCTCGCCAAATGGCAGCTTACATCTATACCGTTCAGAAACAGAATAGCAAGCATTACATAGGCCTAATGATACTGAAAACATAACAAAACATGTACAAAATTAGTAACTTTTATTAACAAATGTTTAAAGTGCAAATACAGCAGCCAACCGATGGAACGAAATAACAAATTGTCTGTGGGCTAAAGCTAACAAACCAACAGGAATCATTATCAGAAGCAGTGACTTTATAACCAAGTGCTTAACAAAGAACTGAGCAAAACCCGCATGGCAAAGCTGTAACAATACAGTTAAAGGGATATTCCAGGATTTTTGACATGGGGGCTCATTTCCGAGTTAGCCAAGCTTGCTCCTGTCGTTATGTTAGCCTGCTGGTCAAAAGAAGAAGAAGTGAACTTTATTGATCTCACACTGGAGAAATTCTTCTCTGCATTTTAACCCATCCTATATATATATATTATATATTAGGAGCAGTGGGCAGCACACATTAGGGCGCCCGGGGACCATCTCCATGATCTTCTTGCTTCGGCTTGGTCGGGACCTAAGCTGGAGTACCTATGGTGCATGTTTTGGGGCATGCACGCTCATAAAGTTGTTGCTAGCCCGTGAACATTCATGTTGAGCACGGAACTGAAAAGACAGCCCCGCATTGATCGTTCATTCCAACAAACAATGCAACAACCCGGTTTTCTGTAGCTGTAGCGGGGGCTAACTCACCAACACTCTCTCGCGTTCTGCCCTTTCAACATCCACCTCTCTCAACTCTTCATCTGTATATTCCAAGCATCGGGGAGACCTCCAAACGTGGCCATGTCTGGATTGTTGAACAGGGCAGGCTACTGTACTCTACGGCTAACGACGACAGCTGAAGGTAAACAAATATCAGCTGGAAACCTAACTGCAAGGTGATATCACTCCGCCCATGCCTAGCTAGATCGGGGGAAAAACGCGCTGTTGCATAAGGACATAAATCCTTTAAATTACAAGGTTGATTATATTTCTAAAATTGTTCCATCAACACAGACATTTGCATCGACAGTCTGGCGTTATAGTTGACTTGTTTTGGGTGCACTATGGAGTGGGTAACCCTGATTAAAATCAGGCTACCATTTACCATTGACTTGCGCTAGCCTAGCAACTGAAAACTCTGCAGCTGGAAGGACGGCATGAAATTCGCTAAAAAGTGTCTCCACATCTCTGCAGCACTCTGGCTAACTCGGACATGAGCCCCCATGTCAAAAATCCTGGAATATCCCTTTAAATTAATTATAGATAATATTATATTAGGGCAAGATTTTTTTTTTTTTTTTAATGACGGTAATGAATCTGATACCGTTGCTATTTTTAGATACCGCAGTATACCGTATTACCGTATTACCGCCCAACCCTAATGGACATATTACTGCAATTAATAAAACCTTTACTTCAAGACAACCAGGACAACTTAAAGACCAATACCCTACCTGGGACATAACCTCTCCCGTCGACTGTAACGTCCATCTGCACTGTTCCTTTGTTGAAAACACCAACGTCCTTATTTACTGAGCCTACCTGTTGGAACTAGAGCAGAGAAAGATGATGACATGATGATGGCAGTTCAGAACTGAAGAAGCAGCTTGCATGAGCTGCAAAACATATGTGACCAAATAAATTTTTGTCCAGTTGACAAATTGAATTTCTCCTTTTGCCATGAATTCTACACACGCAGAAAGAGTCGACTGCCCTTATAAATAATTTTGTAATCTTGGCAGTTTAATCTGAAGGGTTAAAGTTCCTTCCTGTCAAATTACTTGTAACCAAATGAAGACATATTACTCACATGCATTTGATTAATATGAGGAAATGCCTTTGACCAAAAACAAATCTCTTTTTCATCTGTACAGTCAATCCTCCAGCTTCTACACAGCTTGGCTTCAAGTTTGTAAACAACCTTTCCAAAACCACCTCGAAACGATGATGGCATAGTTCTAAAAAAAAAAAAAAAAAAAAAAAAAAAAAAGGTTAAGATTATAGCCTACATAATTTTATTTTGAAATCAAACTATTATTATTATTTTTCCTCATAATACCTTTGCATTAAACAGAAATAGAAGGAATGAAAGTGTATTTTATATACTTACCCTAGTGGTATATCGATGCTGAATTTGAAAATATGAACCCCTGCGGGAAGTTTGGTGTCTATAAAAGTAATAAACAACTTATTAAGTATGATCATTTTCAACAGACCTATTATTGGATGTGACCACCTATGATGACTCAAATTAACACGAAGCCAAGGGTACCTTTAGTCTCTTGATTAATGAAAAAATGCTTCCGCTTAAACAGTCTTCTCTCCGCACTGTAGGTAGTAGAGTTACCCCCATGCTTTTCACTCCAGTGAACTTTAACGTCGCCTTTAAGTTTTACGGAGAGGGTTTCGATCTTGGTTTGTTTTTCTAGTTCCAGTGTAACCTTTCCCGTTATGGTATCCCCCTCCGAAAAGGTTCCGTAATTATTTAATGCATCGTAAGTCATCGCAAAGTTTCTCACGGAAGGCATTTTGAAACTAGGCTACAAGAAAACAAAGAATTAAAGAAAGTACCATGCTAGTTAGAGAAAAATGAGAACCTGATCTTGGCAACTTACCCACAGCCCGGATAGACCACGGATAGACCACGCCTGGTCCAATGTAGAGCAGCGGTCTGTGCTGCCATCTGCTGGACACTCAGTGGAAGGTGAACCACGAGGGCCACGCGAGGGGAAACCCAACACTTTAAAAACACAGAGCTGCCATCATCTCCCTTTTACAGCTCTTTATAACTTTACGTTTCCTTCTTTTTCATAAATGATTAACTTATTTTCACTAATTGTTTTAATTATGATAAAAGGAGAAATTCAATTTGTCAACTGGACAAAGTTTGTTTGGTCAAAACGTTTCGCCACTCATCCGAGAGGCTTCGTCAGCTCTGGTTTAATTATATCAGCTCTGGTCTGTTTTAATTATATCAACATCGATGATTGGTGTAATTTTAAATGAATATGAACTAAATACCAGGGGTGGGGAATTATTTTTTCCATGGGGCCACATGAGAAACAGAAAATATCGTGGAGGGCCGGGCCAATTAGAAGAAGAAGAAGTAGTGAACTTTATTGATCTCACACTGGAGAAATTCTTCTCTGCATTTTAACCCATCCTATATATACTGTATATATATTAGGAGCAGTGGGCAGCACACACATTAGGGCGCCCGGGGACCATCTCCATGATCTTCTTGCTTCGGCTTGGTCAGGACCTAAGCTGGAGGTACCTATGGTGCATGTTTTGGGTTGGTGGGGGAAACCGGAGTGCCCGGAGGAAACCCACCCAGACACGGGGAGAACATGCAAACTCCACACAGAAAGGCTCCGGCGACCCGGGGATTGAACCCAGACCATGCATGCAAACTCCACACAGAACACACACGGAAAGGCCTGGGCGACCTGGGGATCGAACCCCGAACCTTCTTGCTGTGAAGGTTCCGGGTTCGATCTTGCTGTGAAGCAAGAGCGCTAACCACTCAGCTACCGTGCCGCCATTAACTCAATTCTGCATAATATGAATAGTATTTCTTTATAAAAAGCAGTAAATAACATAGTTTTGACATGCCAATAAGACTGGTAAGAGTAAATGTTATGACTAAGCAATGAAAAAGTGAGGTGGCCTTACGAAATGTGTCATTTAAAAACACCTTTAAAATAGAAGCAATGCAGCTTTAGTCCATGCATGAGGTAAAATTATAAAATATGTTTATTTTGCAATTCCAAATGAGCTTAAACGGGTCGCTCAGAGTTGACCAAAGGGCCATATGTGGCCTGGGAGCTGTACAGTGCCCAGGTCTGACTTAGACAAACTTTATTGATCCACAAGGGAAAGTGTTTTGGGTTCAGTAGCTCACTCATCAAATACATATAACAGAAGGTAAAAATAAAATAGATGGAATAGCAATCAAAGAGCAATAGACCAGTGTCAGATGAGACATAGTTATACAAATAAAAATAATGATAATAAATGTATATGTATAAATCAGAATTAAATAAAAAAGTAGTAATAAGGTGTATAATACAATATCAAATAAGATGTGCAATCCCAGCTATATACAGTTGTAGGGAGTAGTGTCCACGGCAAGGGTGGGCAATTATTTTTCCCCACGGGCCAAATGAGAAGCAGAAAATATTGTGGAAGGCCGAGCCAAAAGTTTGAAGTCTACTCTGGTTATTAATTTTATTTCTACAGTGAAATCAGTAAATGGCATTGTTTACAGATGCTGCTAAGTTCTGTGTTATTATTAAGTAATAAGAGAGTGAGGTTTTACAAAAACTGAATTTATTCAGTAAAATAAACTCAGAAAGCACTGCGGGGTTAATGTGACTGAAAAAGGGTTACAAATGTTTCACGTTTACCATTGTTTTGAATTAACTTTCTTAACTTTGTATTAAGACACCACAATGTCTTTGTTTGCCAAATAATATAATACAAGATATGTCACAAAATTTTTGTCCAACTGCCAAACTGTGTAGAAAAAAGTCAAAGTTAGCATGTTTAGTGTTTTTTTCTTGATCAGTGAGAGAAATCTAGCCTCTGTTGAGCTTTAACAAGTGCATCAAAGTCAGGTTGCATGTTTGAGGTGGAGATGTGAAGCACGTCCGGCAGATGATCAGAATCAGAATCAGAAAGACTTTTATTGCCATTGTCAAGTGAACACAATTCACAAAACTAGGAACTTGTCTTGGTGATAAGGTGCGAACATAAAACACTAAATAATAATAGTAATAACTAGAATATAGACACTACATAATAATAATAACTAAAATATAGCTATAATATAGTAAAAAATAATAAAGTAAAAAGCTTCAGATGAGCAGTCAGTCAGTCAGTACAGATGCATTATGTGCAATTTTGAAAGTAGGTTTTATTTTCTTAATTCCAAGTAACCTTTTGCGGGCCAGTCAGAGTCAGCTCGCATTTGGCCCCCGAGCCTTGAAATACCCGAGTCTGGTCTAGGGAGTATTATCTATTGCACAATGGTGAGTTGTTGTACATTTGTATAGAGTATGGTATGAATGTAGTCCTGTAAGTTGGTAAGACATAAACAAGATGTGCACACGGAACAAAGAGTGATCCAATATCATATCATACAGAAAAGCATTTTGTAATTAAATATTACAAAGCAATATAACATTGTATGCTGTAAATTACAACCACCAAAATATGGCTTGAATATTTATTTCACTTCATTACGAGATAGTTTCCAAAATGAATACTAGATTTTTTTTTTTTTTCTTTTATCTTTTGTAAATAAATTTCTATGGAAATAAAAGTTTGGAAAGAGCGCGTGGGTCAGTCATAATCTGAGGGACTTCAGTCAGTGCATTAAAGTGCATTTTTAGCCTTACTGTATAGTCGTTTTCAAGCATGTTTTTTGCATTTTAGCTAAACAAATTATAATCTGTTGCCCCCTTTATTGTTAATAGATAAAAATAGGGACACCTGGGACATTTCTTGTATAAAACTGGGATCAAATCAAACGTCAAAAGTCTGGAATGTAGTATATTTTAAGTTTAGATTATATTTTTAAAAGCTCTAGAAGTCTGCTTTACATCAGAAATAAAAAATAAGAAATATTACACAGAAGAGGGTATTCCTTCTCAAACACATGAGTTACATTTTCGGGGGTGCTTTTGGTTAACTGGGACACCTATCACTGGTAAAGTGGGACATCACAGACTTTTCACTTTCTGTAGTGTAAACACAGAAACATAAAAGCAACAATTTTAATTATTATTTAGTTAGAGGCTACAGATTACATTTATTTGAACCACAAATGTGTGTTTCAGATCCATGAAAGACCCATATACATGATGCTGGAGTCTGCATTTGCATACACCTGCTTTTTATTTTACATATCTTTACTTTTCCTTGTGGGCTATACTGTTGACTGCCATTCAGTAGAAATGGACAATCTTAACCCATAAATTGGTAGTTCAGCTAACTATTATGTTGTCATTGTTATTGCCATTGCATCCATTGGCAAGACACAACTCACTATACATATATATGTGCATTTGTGATATGTGGTGATCAGAGATTTAAGGTATATGCCCAAAGAAGGTTACATTTGACCAAATATACACTGTTCCACTTTACCAATACATCACTGAGCCACGTTACCAATGCCCCATTGATATTGAAGTGGGACAGTGGCATTTTTACTAAAAAATATATCCTAGTAATTTCATATTTTGTAGAAATTCAATTAACAGCTTTTGGCCCAAAACACAAGAGCCATTTGGCTTGTTTACACTTTTTCACTGTTGATTTTCATAATAATAATTTTTCACATGTCAGAAAATAATCTTATACCCACAAAACATTTTTTTTTTTTTTAAATTCTGCACACGTCAATGGTTAGTATAAGGTAAAAGGTAGAAGTGCATGGGTTTTTAAATAAAATGAATCAAACTTAAATGTCCAATATTGACCCTGTATGTAAAAACTGATAAACAATCAGGCCAGGATTAATCTGAAAATGGGTTTCTATAAAGTCTTTTCACAAAGACTGTCCATATGTACCTGGTGAGACAACCCGTTTGCTCACAGTTGCACTTAAGTGAACTTCACCTTTGGAGAATGTCCCCACCTTTTTATCGACTGAACCAACCTGGGGAGACTAGTAAATGACATAAAAACATACAAGTTTACATTGAAAGACAACTAGAGAACATGCCAAATATGCTCTGTCCTCTTTTGTGGTGAAATACACATGCAGCAGAAACAGGTTTGGCCTGATTTTAGTGTTTACATTGTAACATTATCTTGTTTAAAAGGGTTCACTCATTATGGAGAACATAATAACTTCTGGAATTATGTAATGCTTCAACTCTAAACAAACAACTAATATATAACTATTTATTTAAACTATAAACAGGCTTTTACATGACATGATTTTATTGGTTTAGTCAGGTTAATGGAAGATAGCTATATAATCATAATTACTATGATAAGTATATGATATACTATAATATGATAAGTACTAAAGTTACACTTAGAACAACAGTTGATCAAATTGACTAAACATATTACCTGGTCAGATGGTAAAAAAGATCTAGACACAAAATTCAGTTCTTTTTTTTCTGAAGTAGATATGTGCCAGCTCCTTTTCAGTTTTGCCTGAAGCACATGGACAATTTGGCCATATAAACCCTTGAAGGATGGTGGGATGTATCTGGAAGACAGGTTTCTCTAGCTGTTATTTTGATATAGAACCCGTATTGCCCATTATAGCCATGCATATAGTTGATGTGCAATTTTTTCTGTTCTCCAAAAATTCTGCCTCTTACCCCTCTGGTATTTTTAGCTTGAACTGATAATGATGGTCTCCCTTTGGAAGAACAGTTTCTGCAATTAAACCCAGAGCAAATCTTACGTAACGTCAAGTATTCGATTTTATATTAAACCGTTTCAATTATTATAAATGCAACGTATAATAGGCCTATACAAAATGTCAATACAGTTCACCTGTAGTCACGCATTCTATGCAAATTAATATGTATAATTTTCTTTAGTCGAGGCCTACTTACCATCTTTATTTTCAGGAACTAGAAACTCTTTGACTTTGTAAAATCTCTCATGTTTAGAGTACGATCTCCGACGATCACCTTGGCCTTCACGCCAGTGTACGTTTGCGTCTCCTTTAGCCTTCACGTACAGTGATTTTATTTTGATTTCTTCGGTCAATGTGAAAGTAAGCGTACCTTTGATTGTATCCCCCGCCATGAAAGTATTTTCCTTATTGAGAGCTTCATATTTCAATTTAAAATCCTTGATAGGAGACATTTCGCATCGATAAGGCGCACGGACTGAACAAGAAAGATCCACGTAGAGAAGCTGTCCGGATCCGCCCCTGACAGCGCAGGTGCAGGTGCAGGTGAAGGTGCAGGTGAGGTCTACTCCGTGTTGACACTTCCGTAAATCCCCACCCCATCAAACGCACACCTACACAAAATCTAGCGTTTGTGCTTCGTTTGTGCTGCCCCCAGGAAGCTTTAAAAGTTCTAAAACGGCCCAAAATTGTGTCAGTCGTTTGTGCTTCATTTGTGGCTCTTAAGATATTAGTGGTTTTATTTTCGGCCATGACCCCTCAAAATGTTAAACAGCCTCAAAACAGGCAGAAAATTATACAAAACCTTTGTACTGTATTTTGTGCCGTTTTGTGCTGTGACAATTTTCATCTGTGCTTGTATATTTCTAAAATTATTAATATTATTTTTGCGGCCGTTATATGACGTCATTTCCGCTCAGCTGACGGCTGCGTCTTTAGCAAAACTCCGCAAAAATTGTGAAGTTGACTTGAATCATAAATGTGAATCAAAAGCAACTTCCTAAAGGCTGATACATACTTCTCCACAGCCTGAGATCTTGCTGAGAAGTTTTCGAAAAGTCGGCGATTCCACTGTTGAAAGCGGTAACATGAAAAACATACTCCGCCACAAGTCTCCTCCTCTTGAGGCTGAAGAATCTCAAAGCGGGAGAAAGTTAATTTTGTATGGTTTAATTTTGCTGCTTTGTGGTTTTATCGCCACTCTCATCCTCCGCTTGCTTCCTTGCTCACTTCATGTTAGATGTCATCCTTTTGGTCATTACCCAGAGCTCATGACCATAGGTGAGGGTAGGAACCTAGATTGACCGGTAAATTGAGAGCTTCACCTTTTGGCTCAGCTTCACCACAACGGTCCGGTACAACGATCACTGCCGACGCTGCACCGATCCGCCTGTCAATCTCACGCTCCATCCTCCCCTCACTCGTGAACAAGACCAGATACTTGAACTCCTCCACTTGAGGTAAGGACTCTCCACCCACCCAGAGAGGGCAAGCCATCTTTTTCCGGTCGAGAACCATGGCATCAGATTTGGAGGAGCTGATCCTCATTCCAGCTGCTTCACACTCGGCTGCAAACCGCCCCAGTGCACATTGGAGGTCCCGGTTTGATGAAGCCATCAGGACAACATCATCTGCAAACAGCAGAGATGAGATCCTGTGGTTCCCAAACCGGATCCCCTCCGGCCCCTGACTGCGCCTAGAAATTCTGTCCATAAATATAATGAACAATAATAATATAATAACAATATAATGAAGTATAGTGACAAGGGGCAGCCCTGTCGGAGTCCAACATGCACCGGAAACAGGTCCAACTTACTACCGGCAATGCAAACACAGCTCTGCTCCAGTCATACAGGGACCAAACAGCCCTTAGCAAAGGGCCCCGAATAGGGTGACCACTGGCATGAAACAGGAAAGGAGGACACTTGTGTCCAAAAAGGAGGACAAAGGCCCTAAAGTGATTTTTTTTTTTTTTAAGCATAAGAAATCCAGGGTTCTCTACAAAGACCAATGGTAAGTCACTCATTGCGATCATTTGTGCTCCTGGCTGTGTTCTCCTGTGCCTTCACACTGTCAAGGGGCATTTTTTGTCTCATTTTCAAACTCTCCTGCAGCGTGAGCTGACTCGTCTTTGGCTGCTTTGCCTGTAACTCGCTGTATTGTGTCGGGTGTTTGTTTTTGAGGTGCCGTATCGGTTTGTTGTGTTAAATGTAGCCCTTTCCTTTCCACCCCTTGCAATCCCAAGTTTACATATCCCACAGTTTGCTATGGCAATCTTGTTGTCATCAACTTTATAGTATTTCCAGACCCAGACATACTCGCCAAACATTATAGCGTTCTTATAGCACTCATTATAGCGCTCTTCTGATCTCTTCTCTGTACTTGCGCTTTGCGCTTCGAGCTGCTTCCGTGTATTTAACCAGGGCTCTCAAGTCTCACGCATTGAGAGTGTGACACACGCACACGCCACACATGGCATTTCTCACGCTGATTTTTTTTTTTTTTGTGCCCAGAAAATCGGTCTGTGTGGCTCAGTTTATGCAGGCACCGCTCATTTTAAGCGAAAAAAACTCTCGCCCTCCTCCTCATCCCACTCCCTGGAAAAAAATCAGCCAATCAGAAAATAGAGTTCTGTTGTTGGGCAGACTGTAGAGTGTAGTTTCAGCTGCTAAGCGCACACTGCCCTGTCAGTGATAAGGACAGCGACTGAACACGAGGAAACGGTGATGATAAAACAAACTGAGAACCATCAGGTTCAACTTCATAACTCTCATTAGTTGCTTTGTAGTTTAAGTTAGCTCTTTAGACAAACATTTACACTGTAAATGCACACGGCATTTCTCACGCAATTCAAGCGCCCCTGCCCCCCTCGGAAATTCCGCAGTCTCACGCACGACCCCGCTCAAAACTTGAGAGCCCTGATTTAACCAATAGCGTGTCATGCCGCACGCGTTGATGTTTCTCTGAAGTCTCACTCTGTGCCACCGCATAACCATAGATCTCATCTAGGATATGTTAAAAAATAATAAGAATACTTGCTACTAGCAAGTGTAAATAATGGGTGGAGATTTATGACGATTTATGCAACGGTGGGCGACGAGGGTTCGAAAGCAGGACAAAATGTAAAAAAGGAGGACACGTGACAGACGGCCGGACAGACAGCTCTAAAACCGGACTGTCCGGACGAAAGCCGGACGAATGGTCACCCTAGCCCCGAACCCTGTACTCCCAGAGCACTCTCCACAGGACCCCACGAGGGACATGGTCGAATGCCTTCTCCAGATCCACAAAGCACATTTGAACTGGTTGGGCAAACTCCCATGCACCCTCGAGCACCCAATGGAGAGTATAGAGCTGGTCCAGTGTTCCCTGGCTGGGACGAAAACCACACTGCTCCTCCTGAATCCGAGGTTCGACTATCGGTGAAATTCTCCTCTCCAGCACCCTGGAATAGACCTTACCAGGAAGGCTGAGGAGTGTGATTCCCCAATAGTTGGAACACACCCTCCCGTCCCCCTTCTTAAACCACCACCCTGGTTTGCCAGTCCAGAGGTACTGTCAGCCAAGACAGCCCTACAACATCCAGAGACTTAAGATACTCAGGGCGGATCTCATCCACCCCCGGGGCCTTGCCGGGGCCTTCCAACCACCTCAGTGACTTCCAGGGTGATGAGCGAGTCCGCCTCCGAGTCTCCAGCCTCTGCTTCCTCCTCAGAAGACGTGACAGTGGGATTGAGGAGATCCTCAAAGTATTCCTTCCACCGTCCCCGATAACATCCCCAGTTGAGGTCAACAGCTCCCCACCCGCACTGTAGTGTTGGTGAAGCACTGCTTCCCCCTCCTGAGGAGCCGGATGGTTTGCCAGAATTTCTTTGAGGCTGTCCGATAGTCCTCCTCCATGGCCTCTCCGAACTCCTCCCACACCCGAGTTTTTGCCTCTGCTACCGCCTGGGCTGCAGCACGCTTGGCCTGCTGGTACCCGTCAGCTGCCTCAGGAGTCCCATGAGCCATCAAGGCCCAATAAGACTCCTTCTTCAGCCTGACGGCATTCCTTACTTCCCGTGTCCACCACCAGGTTCTGGGATTGCCGCCACGACAGGCACCACAGACCTTACGACCACAGCTACGGGCGGCCGCATCGACAATAGAGGGCGAGAACAAAGCCCACTCAGACTCTATGTCCCCAGCCTCCCCCGGAATCCGGGAGAAGCTCTCCCGGAGGTGTGAGTTGAAGGTGACAGAGGACTCTGCCAGGTCTCTGCCCCGCCAGCGGACCCAACTCGCAACCAGGTGGTGATCAGTTGACAGCTCTGCCCCTCTCTTTACCCGAGTGTCCAAGACACGGGGCCGGAGGTCAGATGACACGACAACAAAGTCGAACATCAACCTCCGTAGTGCCTCCTGGTGCCACGTGCACTGATGGACACCCTTGTGCTCGAACATGGTGTTCGTTATAGACAAACCGTAGCTAGCACAGAAGTCCAATAACAGAACACCACTCGGGTTCAGATCAGGGAGGCCGTTCCTCCCAATCACCCCTCTCCAGGTGTCACTGTCGTTGCCCATGTGGGCATTGAAGTCCCCCAGTAGAACAACGGAGTCCCTGGTCGGTGCACTATCCAGTACCCCTCCCAAGCACTCCAAGAAGGCCGGGTACTCTGCACTGCTGTTCGGCCCGTAGGCCGACACAACAGTGAGAGACCTGTCCCTGACCCGAAGGCGCAGGGATGTGACCCTCTCGTTCACCGGGGTGAACTCCAACATGCGGCGGCTGAGTTGTGGGGCAATGAGCAGGCCCACAGCGGCCCGTCGCCGTTCCCCGCGGGCATCACCAGTGAAATGGAGGGTCCAGCCCCCTCAAGGAATTGGGTTCCAGAGCCCAAGCTGTGCATGGAGGTGAGGCCGACTATATCTAGTCGGTAACACTCAGCCTCCCGCACGAGCTCAGGCTCTTTCCACCCCAGCGAGGTGACATTCCATCAGTCAATCAAACATTATTTATAAAGCGCTTTTCATACAAAAGTGTAACACAAAGCGCCTTACAGTGATTAAGGATTAGAGGATTAGAAAATTGACGTTTATTGATCTCACACAGGAGAAATCGTTTATTTTGCTGTTTAGGCTTGGTCAGGACCCAAGGAGGATTTTACCTATGGCACATGTTTTGGGTTGATGGGGGAAACCGGAGTGTCCGGAGGAAACCCACCCAGACACAGGGGAGAACATGCAAACTCCACACAGAAAGGCCCGGGCCACCCGAACCTTCTTGCTGTGAAGCTGCCTTGAGTGCTAGCCACTCAGCCACCGTGCTGCCAACAGGATGAAAAAAAAAAAAAGTCCCCAGAATTAGTCTCCATGTCCAGAGATCTGCCGCCGAAATCCCATGCACCCGGCCCCTATGGATCCTTCTGCAGGTGGTGGGTCCACAGGAGGTTCATTTTAAATTCACTCTTCAAACTTGAAAAAAAACTTTATTCACAAATGTCATTAAATGACAAGGATTTTTTATTATAGCACTTGTAGCACCATGATCCACATCAAACAAATCTGAAAAGTGTTAATGTAAGTCAGTCAGTAACCTGAAAAATTACACAACCAATATTCCAATGCTTGACGTGAAATGCTTTTTGTTTTCTTGCACAGTGTTTTACTCTAAAATATATTATTTTATGGTGACAAAGGCACTGATATATTTTACACTCAACACTAAACTTTTTTAAATTCCAAAATAACATCCAAAAAACAAAAATCATTCTAAAAACACATGGCAGAGGTTGCGTTCATGTTCTAAAGTTTGATGAAATACATATTTTCTGGGCAGGGATCTATTTAACTCTATGGGAGATTCCTAACGTATAAGGCTAACATGTTGAGCTTTTTATTATCAGGGTTCAGGCTCTGGTACACAAACCTACCCAATTTTGTAAATTTGGTTTATAAACTGTACTTGATTCAACCACCACGTCTGCGAGGGTAACTGGTGTCAAATTTGTATTTTTTTTTTTTTCTCAGATTTGTTTAACCTGGCCAACATATACTGTAATACTCTGAGCTGTACACATTCATCAATCAGAAAAGACAAGAGCAGAACAAGAATAGAAATCCAATATGTTAGATCCAGTAGAGAGAGATCCAATAGTTGCATGTTTGGGCAGTTTATTTTTTTGGCTTCCGATCCCAACCACAATTTCCTCCTTTCTGTGTGAAAAGTACATGTGGGTACACGTGTTTCAACTGACAACACGTCTTTGGGGGTTGAATAATAGCACCACTTTCTGAAGCTAAACTGTAAATATTTATGACAGGCTAGGTTTTGCACTTTATGTCTGTTCTTGTTTCATGTTGATAGGCCCAGTAATTATAGAGGTCTTAGAAATAAACCAGGTTGACAAATCTGAATCTCAGAGTCAAACAGCAAATTCCACCACAGAATTCTGACCTGCCCTACAACTCAGTTTAGTAGGCCTACTATAGGATTTTCAAGTATTATATCACAGTTTTTTGACACAAAAACACTGCATAGAACTCACAGTAAACATAATTTGGTAACATGTCATAATATGAAAATCATCTCTAGCCGTAAACCAGAGTATGCTTCACTGTGCAGCTTTAAATTTGAAGCATTTAACAAACCAGTAGAGCAGAATAAATCTGTCCAAAGGCCAAAATGAATGCCAGTGAATGAGGTTGAAATTCCATTGCACTTGGAAGTAGTCAACGTTTTGAAATCATCACACAACAGTCACATAAGCATCCTAGAATATAATATATATTAGAATATATGTTAGAGTATTAACAAGAACCCAGCCTATCAAGTCCATTTGATTAATTGGGCTACATGTAAAATTGCACTTTTAATACTGTTTTAGTAACTAGCTAGAGCAGTTAATATGCCATTACAGCAAGTTGATCAAAGGCAACATTGAATTACTTTGGACCAGAATTTGAACCATTAGATGAGGGGAAGAGGATTTCATATGATGGAGGTTCTTCATCTGTTTGGGAGAGGAAGTTTTCAGTGATCACAGGGGCAGAAGGCACACTTACTCCAGAGGGGAGCGAATTGTACGTTGGTGGCATTGAAGAGAATTGGGAATGTGGCTGGCCAGAGGAAGGTGGGCGAAGAAGCGTTGCTGGAGGAGGAGGAGGGTGAAGAACAGAGGCTGACGATGACGAAGAAAACGGAGATCCATATGCGTTTGGCTGCTGAGGCACAGGCCAACTGCTTGGAGCTCCAGCGTACATTGCAGAACTAGATGGACTTTGAGAAGTTGTTGGATACAGAGATGTGCCTGTAGCTGAAGTATAAGGACTAACAAAAGATACTGGAGCAGGGAAGTCACTGGTGCTTGGTCCTCCAATAGCACCACTTGCAGCACGAGAACTATCCCAGAAAATGACTACTGGAAACACAATCTCTGGATCAAAGGAAAAACTGATATCCAGGTATGCCTGTAAATAAAAATGAAAATGAGCACATGTTGAATTTTCAAATACAATAAATTCTATTGACAATATTAGTGGTTTTACCTTAATGCGGTACTCCACTGACAGTATGTCACAGTTCTGAATAGACAGTGGTGTACCGAGAGGAATCTTCAATGAAATTCTGTCTTCCTTAAAAGTTTGGGGTTTAACACAGTCTCGGACTTCTTTGTAAATTACTAATTTGTCATGTTTAGTCCTGCCCTTTGCTCGGTACACCACATCTTGAATGATGCTGAATTTGGGCGTTGCATCTTTGGATGAGGAATTGTTGATCTTTGCATTTATCATCACAGTATCACCTAGATGGACATATTACTGCAATTAATAAAACCTTTACTTCAAGACAACCAGGACAACTTAAAGACCAATACCCTACCTGGGACATAACCTCTCCCGTCGACTGTAACGTCCATCTGCACTGTTCCTTTGTTGAAAACACCAACGTCCTTATTTACTGAGCCTACCTGTTGGAACTAGAGCACAGAAAGATGATGACATGATGATGGCAGTTCAGAACTGAAGAAGCAGCTTGCATGAGCTGCAAAACATATACTCAACAAAAATATAAACGCAACACTTTTGTTTTTGCTCCCATTTTTCCTGAGATGGACCCAAAGATCCAAAATTCACTCCAGATACACAACACTACCATTTCTCTCAAACATTGTTCACAAATCTGTCCAAATGTGTGACAGCGAGCACCTCTGCCCCACCGAGACAATCCACCCCACCTCACAGGTGCGCCACATCAAGATGCCGATCCGACATCATGACCAGTGCACAGGTGCACCCCAGACTGCCCACAATAAAAGGCCACCCCGAAATGTGCATTATTTTTTTTTTTTTTTTTGCTTTATTGGGGGTCTGGGGACTCAGAACCAGTCAGTATCTGGTGTGACCACCATTTGCCTCATGCAGTGCAACACATCTTCTTCGCATAGAGTTTATCAGATTGTCAGTTGTGGCCTGTGGAATGTTGGTCCACTCCTCTTCAATGGCTGTGCGAAGTTGCTGGATATTAGTGGGAGCTGGTACACGCTGTCGTATACGCCGGTCAAGCACATCCCAAACACGCTCAATGGGTGACATGTCCGGTGAGTATGCTGGCCATGCAAGAACTGCAGGGACATTTTCAGCTTCCAAGAATTGTGTACAGATCCTTGCAACATGGAGCCGTGCATTATCTTGCTGAAACATGAGGTGATGTTCATGGATGTATGGCACAACAATGGGCCTCAGGATCTCATCACGGTATCTCTGTGCATTCAAAATGCCATCAATAAAATGCACCTGTGTTCTTTGTCCATAACAGCCTTTGAAGAGGAGTGGACCAACATTCCACAGGCCACAATTGACAATCTGATAAACTCTATGCGAAGAAGATGTGTTGCACTGCATGAGGCAAATGGTGGTCACACCAGATACTGACTGGTTCTGAGTCCCCAGACCCCCAATAAAGCAACAAAAATGCACATTTCGGGGTGGCCTTTTATTGTGGGCAGTCTGGGGCGCACCTGTGCACTGGTCATGATGTCGGATCGGCATCTTGATGTGGCGCACCTGTGAGGTGGGGTGGATTGTCTCGGCGGGGCAGAGGTGCTCGCTGTCACACATTTGGACAGATTTGTGAACAATGTTTGAGAGAAATGGTTGTGTTGTGTATCTGGAGTGAATTTTGGATCTTTGGGTCCATCTCAGGAAAAATGGGAGCAAAAACAAAAGTGTTGCGTTTATATTTTTGTTGAGTGTATGTGACCAAATAAATTTTTGTCCAGTTGACAAATTGAATTTCTCCTTTTGCCATGAATTCTACACACGCAGAAAGAGTCGACTGCCCTTATAAATAATTTTGTAATCTTGGCAGTTTAATCTGAAGGGTTAAAGTTCCTTCCTGTCAAATTACTTGTAACCAAATGAAGACATATTACTCACATGCATTTGATTAATATGAGGAAATGCCTTTGACCAAAAACAAATCTCTTTTTCATCTGTACGGTCAATCCTCCAGCTTCTACACAGCTTGGCTTCAAGTATGTAAACAACCTTTCCAGAACCACCTCGAAACGATGATGGCATATTTCTAAAAAAAAAAAAAAAAAAAAAAAAAGGTTAAGATTATAGCCTACATAATTTTATTTTGAAATCAAACTATTATTATTATTTTTCCTCATAATACCTTTGCAATAAACAGAAATAGAAGGAATGAAAGTGTATTTTATATACTTACCCTAGTGGTATATCGATGCTGAATTTGAAAATATGAACCCCTGCGGGAAGTTTGGTGTCTATAAAAGTAATAAACAACTTATTAAGTATGATCATTTTCAACAGACCTATTATTGGATGTGACCACCTATGATGACTCAAATTAGCACGAAGCCAAGGGTACCTTTAGTCTCTTGATTAATGAAAAAATGCTTCTGCTTAAACAGTCTTCTATCCGCTCTGTAGGTAGTAGAGTCATCCCCATGCTCTTCACTCCAGTGAACTTTAACGTCGCCTTTAAGTTTTACGGAGAGGGTTTCGATCTTGGTTTGCTTTTCTAGTTCCAGTGTAACCTTTCCCGTTATGGTATCCCCCTCCGAAAAGGTTCCGTAATTATTTAATGCATCGTAAGTCATCGCAAAGTTTCTCACGGAAGGCATTTTGAAACTAGGCTACAAGAAAACAAAGAATTAAAGAAAGTACCATGCTAGTTAGAGAAAAATGAGAACCTGATCTTGGCAACTTACCCACAGCTCGGATAGACCACGGATAGACCACGGATAGACCACGCCTGGTCCAATGTAGAGCAGCGGTCTGTGCTGCCATCTGCTGGACACTCAGTGGAAGGTGAACCACGAGGGCCACGCGAGGGGAAACCCAACACTTTAAAAACACAGAGCTGCCATCATCTCCCTTTTACAGCTCTTTATAACTTTACGTTTCCTTCTTTTTCATAAATGATTAACTTATTTTCACTAATTGTTTTAATTATGATAAAAGGAGAAATTCAATTTGTCAACTGGACAAAGTTTGTTTGGTCAAAACGTTTCGCCACTCATCCGAGAGGCTTCGTCAGCTCTGGTTTAATTATATCAGCTCTGGTCTGTTTTAATTATATCAACATCGATAATTGGTGTAATTTTAAATGAATATGAACTAAATACCAGGGGTGGGGAATTATTTTTTCCATGGGGCCACATGAGAAACAGAAAATATCGTGGAGGGCCGGGCCAATTAGAAGAAGAAGAAGAAGAAGTGAACTTTATTGATCTCACACTGGAGAAATTCTTCTCTGCATTTTAACCCATCCTATATATACTGTATATATATTAGGAGCAGTGGGCAGCACACACATTAGGGCGCCCGGGGACCATCTCCATGATCTTCTTGCTTCGGCTTGGTCAGGACCTAAGCTGGAGGTACCTATGGTGCATGTTTTGGGTTGGTGGGGGAAAACCGGAGTGCCCGGAGGAAACCCACCCAGACACGGGGAGAACATGCAAACTCCACACAGAAAGGCTCCGGCGACCCGGGGATCGAACCCAGACCATGCATGCAAACTCCACACAGAACACACACGGAAAGGCCTGGGCGACCTGGGGATCGAACCCGGAACCTTCTTGCTGTGAAGGTTCCGGGTTCGATCTTGCTGTGAAGCAAGAGCGCTAACCACTCAGCTACCGTGCCGCCATTAACTCAATTCTGCATAATATGAATAGTATTTCTTTATAAAAAGCAGTAAATAACATAGTTTTGACATGCCAATAAGACTGGTAAGAGTAAATGTTATGACTAAGCAATGAAAAAGTGAGGTGGCCTTACGAAATGTGTCATTTAAAAACACCTTTAAAATAGAAGCAATGCAGCTTTAGTCCATGCATGAGGTAAAATTATAAAATATGTTTATTTTGCAATTCCAAATGAGCTTAAACGGGTCGCTCAGAGTTGACCAAAGGGCCATATGTGGCCTGGGAGCTGTACAGTGCCCAGGTCTGACTTAGACAAACTTTATTGATCCACAAGGGAAAGTGTTTTGGGTTCAGTAGCTCACTCATCAAATACATATAACAGAAGGTAAAAATAAAATAGATGGAATAGCAATCAAAGAGCAATAGACCAGTGTCAGATGAGACATAGTTATACAAATAAAAATAATGATAATAAATGTATATGTATAAATCAAAATTAAATTAAAAAAGTAGTAATAAGGTGTATAATACAATATCAAATAAGATGTGCAATCCCAGCTATATACAGTTGTAGGGAGTAGTGTCCACGGCAAGGGTGGGCAATTATTTTTACCCACGGGCCAAATGAGAAGCAGAAAATATTGTGGAGGGCCGGGCCAAAAGTTTGAAGTCTACTCTGGTTATTAATTTTATTTCTACAGTGAAATCAGTAAATGGCATTGTTTACAGATGCTGCTAAGTTCTGTGTTATTATTAAGTAATAAGAGAGTGAGGTTTTACAAAAACTGAATTTATTCAGTAAAATAAACTCAGAAAGCACTGCGGGGTTAATGCAGTGCTTCTCAATTATTTTCCATGACGACCCCCCTAGGAAGAAGAAAAAATTTCACGCCCCCCTCCCTGCGCGCGACTATTAATAGTATTATTTATCTAGAAAATTATTAGTACACCTCTGCATAACATTGTATCCTTTTATTAACATTAAAAACAAAAAAGAAAGAAACTTCCAACAAACACTCCACTCTTTTTTTGTGCTGAGTACTCAAATATTAATGTGTTTTTAATGCAGCTTTGCGCACATTTGTTTAAAAAAAAAAACACACTATTGTGTCGCTGATGCGTCAGCTTCTGTTGGACTAAAGGACACGACTCAGTGGAATATAATGTGTTTTTTCTGTGACAGTGAGTCTGTTCTGTGCGTATATGCGTGTATTTAAGGTTGCCGACCCCTGCCCCAAAGCGACAATGAGAGTGCTGCTTCCAACTACTGTTGTTGATGTGCAATTACACTTTCATTCTAGTACAGTATGGCAAAAAATCATGTTTCCCAGGGTCACACGCGCCCCCCCTGGCATCACGCCGCGCCCCCCCAGGGGGGCCCGCCCCACTATTTGAGAAGCACTGGGTTAATGTGACTGAAAAAGGGTTACAAATGTTTCACGTTTACCATTGTTTTGAATTAACTTTCTTAACTTTGTATTAAGACACCACAATGTCTTTGTTTGCCAAATTATATAATACAAGATATGTCACAAAATTTTTGTCCAACTGCCAACTTTGACTTGCCCAAGTCAAAGTTAGCATGTTTAGTGTTTTTTTCTTGATCAGTGAGAGAAATCTAGCCTCTGTTGAGCTTTAACAAGTGCATCAAAGTCAGGTTTATTATTGTCTGTCACTGCATGTTCTGCTCTTTTACTGTATCCTGTTTTACCCCTTCCAATGGGACTACGGATGGAAATTAGCTCCTAGCTAAATCCGGTGTATTTACGGCACTAGTCGTTCATTAATACATGCTGTCCCATTCAAATAAATAAATAAAATAAAATAAAAAAAAGGTTGCATGTTTGAGGTGGAGATGTGAAGCACGTCCGGCAGATGATCAGAATCAGAATCAGAAAGACTTTTATTGCCATTGTCAAGTGAACACAATTCACAAAATTAGGAACTTGTCTTGGTGATAAGGTGCGAACAAAACACTAAATAATAATAGTAATAACTAGAATATAGACACTACATAATAATAACTAAAATATAGCTATAATATAGTAAAAAATAATAAAGTAAAAAGCTTCAGATGAGCAGTCAGTCAGTACAGATGCATTATGTGCAATTTTGAAAGTAGGTTTTATTTTCTTAATTCCAAGTAACCTTTTGCGGGCCAGTCAGAGTCAGCTCGCATTTGGCCCCCGAGCCTTGAAATACCCGAGTCTGGTCTAGGGAGTATTATCTATTGCACAATGGTGAGTTGTTGTACATTTGTATAGAGTATGGTATGAATGTAGTCCTGTAAGTTGGTAAGACATAAACAAGATGTGCACACGGAACAAAGAGTGATCCAATATCATATCATACAGAAAAGCATTTTGTAATTAAATATTACAAAGCAATATAACATTGTATGCTGTAAATTACAACCACCAAAATATGGCTTGAATATTTATTTCACTTCATTACGAGATAGTTTCCAAAATGAATACTAGATTTTCTTTTTTCTTTTTTTTTCTTTTATCTTTTGTAAATAAATTTCTATGGAAATAAAAGTTTGGAAAGAGCGCGTGGGTCAGTCATAATCTGAGGGACTTCAGTCAGTGCATTAAAGTGCATTTTTAGCCTTACTGTATAGTCGTTTTCAAGCATGTTTTTTGCATTTTAGCTAAACAAATTATAATCTGTTGCCCCCTTTATTGTTAATAGATAAAAATAGGGACACCTGGGACATTTCTTGTATAAAACTGGGACAAATCACTCGTTTTGGATAAATCTGCAGGGACGGGGACATACGACTCAAAACTGGGACTGTCCTGGGTAAATAGGGATATCTGGTCACCCTAGCTACACTGTCTTTGTTGAAGTGAATAAGTAAACACACATGTTAAAAGAATAGTGGTTTTGCAATTGATCTTTTAATGGCAAAGACTTGAATCACACCCCATGGTAGAAGCTCATTAATCGTGCTGCATGTGTGTGCACTTGCTGGATAGGTTGTATTGGAGAAAGGCGGCCTTGGTCAAGTCCAGTCTTTATTAAGATTAATGAACAGCTTGACATTTTTAGTCCTCTGTCTGAATCGATAATTTTAATACTCATGAGGGCCAATGGGGATCTGAGCTTGTGGAACACACATTGTGGCCACAGGGCACATGTTAAATGTCCAAGTGGTAATCAATGCAAAGAAATTAGCTATTGATCTCTTATAGTTTTGTAATAGGTTATCTATTGGTTTGCTCTTTCAGAAAATTCCAATATCAGTCGGATGGAATTGTGCTGGTAATATTGCTTATGGGAGTGTTTGTTTAGTGCACATTTTTCCTGCAGATGTGTGTGGTCTTTGGCAGGGTCACATTATAATTAGAGGGTAGAGCAGATTGTAAATTAACATGTGAAGACAATTGTGATGTATGCTGACTATACCTTAATTGCAGTAAACGTAATTGAAGGATTGCAGTACAATTTAAAGGCACTATTTTGGATTTTTTGCACTGTATTGGTTAACATCAGATATCGCCAGGTACTTTACTATAGTAATATAATAATAGTAGGAATTGTATCGGAAGTGAAAAAGCTGGACAATTATCCTAACATAAATTAATGACTTAAGTAGGGTACTTAAGTCATTAATTTATGTGAGGATAATTGTTAAGAGATGCCAGTTCCTGACCATCATCAAGGAGGGAGATTGCTACACATTCTTGATTTGGAAAGAAAACAGAAAATGCTTAGAAAATGTTTACTCTTTTTTGGTGCCTGTCTTAGCCTGGCCTATTTTGTTCCCACTGTGTACAGAATCTTGATAAACTGAACTGGATGGATCTTCTCTGCTGGAGAAGTGGGGAGCTCTGACAGAGTTCACTTTCATCCGGCTGAACCCAGTGACGCTGCTTCCAGGTGGATCACATCACATCACTGCAAAGCGGAAGGTGCCGTTTTCAATATTATATTTTATACTGTCTAGTAGAGATGCAACAGTACAATTTGCAGCTTATAAAGCACTTTTTTGGGCACTTAAAGATGCTTTACAGTGCATCATTCATTCACAACACACTCAACTCATTTTCCACTAGAGCCACTGCTGCCCCGCTGTGGCACCTGGTATTCCCAGCAGTCTCCCATCAAAGTACTAACCAGAATCAGCCTTGCTCAGGTTCAGAGATGAGATCAGGCATTGACAAGCTGGTATCTCAATACAAAGGTCATATTGAATGATTTAAAAGTGAGTATTGTTGCATCTTTACCCCTATTTAGTGAGAAAATGTTAAACTTTCCCTATTTGTGCTCTTTTAAAAATGCGTTGCGTAGGCCAGTAGACGGCAGTGACAGGGGCTCTTCAGTTTTAACATTACAGTAAATAGTTGAAAAATAATTGTATGCTTCATTAAACTGTTTTAGTTTCCCTAAAATATATCTTTTGAGCAATACATTAAAGTAGAAAAGAGTTTGATGAGTTTTGATTGGAATCGTATCGTATCGTAATAGTACTGCATTACTCCACTAGGTAATTGTACTGGGGGCATTTGCCAGTTGATAGAAACCATGACAACAGGAAAAGGGAGGTCCCTCCAGTACATTAGCTGACAGTAGTCATAAATCAGTAGAAGAGATAAGTCTTATAGATCGCCCCAACACAGGGATCCTATACCAGTGCCATCCTTACAGGAAAAAGGTGACGGTTGTGATTGATTAAAATGGTGCTGGCTAGCTTAGGTTAAATCATGTTAAGTGATGTGACATTGCAGTTTCACATATCATATTTCTGTCAAGACAATGATGGTGGAAAGCATTGTCAAGGCATGAGATCTGACAACAGCAGACATCTGTGGGGACCAGGCTGAATTTATGGGAACGTTTTAGTGGTCTGAGGGAGATGAGGGAGAGTAAAAAGTGCTCCTTTTTTGTGCATTGTCACTTCCCAAGTGACTGTAAATTTTTCTCCAGTGCTGTTGGGACTTGGAGACATTTACACATGCTGACAAATTGTCTGCTGTAAAAGTATTTACTGTTCTTGTTCTCTTTTTAACTTAGCTCCTTGCAGACACAATCTCAAAATGTACTTTCTGCAAATGTACCGGTACATAAAACACACCATTGAGCAATCTAGAGTGTTGACAATATGTTAATGAATATCCAACTTTTCAAACAAATAAACCAGTTATAATAGTTGCCACTATGTATTATGTCTCAATTGTGAGAGATTAAGAGAACATTTATGAACATTTGAAGCTTTTGGCCAAGTGGAGCATGTTTTGTAACACGTGTTTTGTGTAAAATATTGACTTTTCAGAAGATGAAGAGCAATAAATTAAATGTGTTGTAATTATAGCAATGAATTTAATTTGCCCTTGTCCTACCAAACAAAACTTTTCTGTTTGCCCTGCTAGCTAGAAAAAACAAACAAAACAAAAAACCCTGGTTTTGCCACAGGGTGGCACTATGAGACTGGGAATGTCAACATGTTAATGCTAGTGGGGGTAGTTGGGACAGAGGAAACACACACTTGCCTTGCCGACAGAGCTATAATTTACTAATAGTGCAGGCCCGCCATTATTGTTATCTTTTAATAGATTTGTATGAGGAAAAGCAGGTGTCTGTTGTTAATGTGTCCAATTGCCCACGTTGCCTACAGAATTTGTGGCATCCATCACTGTCACGGCAGTGACACCCTGTCGTTCTACTTCATGCAGTGGGCCAGTCGGGCTGAGCTAGTAACAGATGAGGCTGCTCCCTCCTCCAGACGCCCACATTCACACTGTTCTGTGCTGCATGCATTACATACACACCACTCACACCTATAGCCCATTAGTTCTTTCATGAGGTTTACACATTTATTTTTAGAAAACCCCTTTCGGTAAGCATACTGTATGACCTTCCAGCTGTGGCCTGGGTTTGCCTTTGTTACTGTGAGTTTGCCCCCCTGTCCTCAAAAATGCCCCGTGCAGCTGGGAGGAGAGACAGAGTTGCCTGATTATACCCAGCAGTTAGAATGGTTTCAGTTTATGCCAGCACCACTTTAGAACAAGGCCCTTGATCTGTTGAGTAAAGAAAAACAAAGGCCTTGAAGCAGCAGATAAATCACTATTTGAATAACAATTTAATAAAGTTTTTTCATACTGAGAATTGTACAAATTACATTTTGAAACTAAAATGTATTCTAAAACTCTAAAATTAAATGTTCTTTAATCGGAACTAACTACTATTTTATTTATAACAATGTAGAGTGATGCATGTTTTGTATCTTAAAACACATGGCTTTTTAATTGTGCTGCATTTTGAAAACTGCTAATAATATAACAATAATACATTACAGTCATTAATCTCTAAAGCTTTATATTACTTCATTGTTTATAGTACAAGTTTTGTAGACACATTTTGCTTTTAGAAACAGGGTCATGCAGATGCAAGTGGCCACTTTAGTGAATGTATAATTCACTGTCAAAAATATGGCCGCTTATATGTGGGCAATTTTCACTTTTTTTCCCCCCTTTTTCCTTCTTCTGTGGAGCCATCTGAGCCCAAGAACAATTCAGTGTTTCTCATGTGTTTCATTGTCTTCTTTAATGTCTGTCAAGGAGAGCAATACACATAATAATTCTGGGAATGCTTGGGCCATCCCTCTGTATGACAACTTCAATATTTCTGCTCTAGCACAGTCCTGAGCTCAGCTTTGGTAATAATTTCCCGTTTAGCTGTGTTGTTGCTTTTTCGACAATTTCCCATTTGGAAAAGGTGAGGGAGCAGAAAACTGGGGGAAAATAACCCCTTGGCCTCTTTCTTTTTGTGACCCCCAACCTTTAATTTAATTGGGCAGGGTTTGCTTTCAGTTTAGCACTCTTTGGCCTTTTAAGGTTAATAACGGGACAGAACTGTTTATGTTGGTATATTATGGACTTAACACTCACTCAGCGAAGCATACCACGCTTGAAATATGGAGCTTACCTCTTGTCTTCCACCTCTCTCTGGCCCCAGCCCCCCAAAAAGACAAACGGTATTCGGAACAAAAGGAGGAGGGAAACCTTGCCAATTAGCCACTAATGAGACAAGCTTGTGAGGATATCCAAATCCTCAACGTGTTAACATTTACAACACATCCCTCCCACCACCTCCTGCCCATTCCCAACTCTCCCAACCTGCACCTCCCTCGTGTGCCCTTGCATCCCGCCTGTAGTAGGGCACTTCTTAGGCCCTCTGTGATTATTCACACATGGCCCTGGTGCTGCCAAAGAAAGAAACTGCTATGTGTGGCTAATGGAAGAAACTCTGCTCTCACACATGGCTATAGTTCTTATCTCATTTTAAATATTATTAGATAATTTCTTTCTTTACTTCCTCATACAGCTTTTTTTCCCCTTTACCACCTTATTGCTTTTTGCACATTCCTAAATGCTGCCCTGTCTTCTTTAGAACTGGACACTGGTCTGATGAGACAGTGTGTCCCTCGCCAGCCGTTCTCAATTTTCCTTAATATAGTAAGGCCAAGAATTGGGTGGGTCAGTTGCGGTTGGGTGGCTGGTGAGGGAAACACATTTGATAAGTGAAAAATAATATGCCAGGAGGAAAGCCAGTCTTCCCGGTTGCCTTTGATATGCTTTTTATCAGAGATGCTGGTGTTGGAAGTGAAAATAAAATCTGCTTTTGTAATCACGATCTTTGGACAGCCTTGAAGGACTCGCCACTACTCTTTTTCTGGACTCATTTTCTCCTGAGTGTTGGGAGTGAGCTTGGAATCTCAGCAGGGAAAATCAAATATGAGTTGGCCTGGAAGTGTTGCAGTAAACAGTGAGAAAACGGGAACACAGGCCAGATCAGGGAATATCGTGCACCGTAATGTTTGGAGCAAAGAAGAAATGCGTAATGGAACAGCCCAAACTCCACTCTCGCCTACACTGGGGACTTCTAATTGATTCTGTGCTGTGTTACTGTACGTCTTATGGCGACATGGACGCTTTATTATGAAACAAAGCATACAAGTGTTAATAGGCCATTGTAATTTTGCAATACAGTTGGCCATGGATGACTGCGGCTTTATTGCGTTGGCTTTTTCTGAAATATTTTGAGGGCAGTAGGGAGTAGCACTTTGAATGAAGCTTAGCACTGACAATTAATTAAAACAATTAAGTAAAACATAACTGAAAAAATGAAGAAGCAGTTTGGGAGCGCACGTAAATCTAGGGCTCAACTCGATATGTTATTTGTCAGGGGCAGAACGTCTGTGCATGTTTTAAACTAAGTGTGTCACTGGACTTGGCCTGCTCATAATGCGTTTCTATTATTAATTCTGTCTGAACACATCCATAAATGAATAATGACAGAAATAATAAAATCATTTGTACTTTTGGCAGCTGGGTCATTTCTTGTTTCCTTATTTTTCCTGCTAAGTAACTTTCCAAGGAGTTGTCCCCCTTTTTTTTTTTTTTTTTTTTTTTAGCAGATTTTATTCACACACCACTAGACATATGAGTGTTTGAGGTCTAAAGATTATGAAAACTTATGAGCAGACATCTCCAGGCTTTAATGCATTGTCTTAAAGCTAGAAATTTAATGTTTATTTTTTTGTTTTCATGTGCAATGCTGGTATTGACTTGAACTTGACTTATTTAATATTCGCCCTCAGGTGTTATATGGTATCGATGATGATTTTCTTCCCACTTTCCCCTCATTAGAGCCATTGCAAACTTGTTCAAAGGGCTCCCTCGTTTTTGTTGCATTTTACTGTTAATTAGTTTGCTTTGTAAGGTTAGACACAGGGACG
Organism: Paratrypauchen microcephalus; assembly: GCA_036785185.1. NCBI lineage: Eukaryota > Metazoa > Chordata > Actinopteri > Gobiiformes > Gobiidae > Paratrypauchen > Paratrypauchen microcephalus. The sequence goes on along the minus strand of JAVJIX010000081.1, from coordinate 2,541,637 downwards.
GAGCAACTTTGGGAGTGTTGGGCTACCATCTGTGTGCATATGCTTTAACTACGTACAGATGGTGTGTGTGCGAGCAGGCAGGTTTCTTCATGTGTCTTCTCTCTAAGCATCTGTGAGGACTGCTTTGGTTTAACAAATATATGCTTCCTCACAGGTAAGTATTAGACTCAAACACTGCAGCTTGTCAGTCACACAACAAGCGGTGTTATTTATCAGACTATCTTTTGCTTTTACAGCTCTTATTTTGTGCTACATGAAGAGCCAGGCGATAATGACAAAAATGAATCATTTGATATGTTTGGTGGATTATATTGATGACTATATAAACGTGCCTGTAAATGTTTTGGCTTCTTTTCATGTCTTTTGTAATGTTTTTTACTGTAGACGACATGCATGTGCTTTATGAAGCTGCCTTGGTACCTTTCTTTGATGGGACAGCTGCCCTCAGATCCGTTGCAGTTCATTGCCTGATGCATTGCTACTGGGCATTTCAAATGACCCTCCCACAATTAAAACAGGGTTAGCAAAATGATTACTGGCCACCTGCCACATACTTTGTGAAACAGTGCACTGGTCAGATGCAGTGTAACTATGTGGCTTTTGGGCTGAGTTCCATGAAATTACTGCTTGCAATTAGCAATTAGAAGTACTGGGAGAAATCTCCTCCATCCTTTTACATTGCTGGTAACTGAACACTAACGGAGTATGTTTTGGAGTACTGCCATACTGTCTGTGGTTACCAACATGTATATCATATTATATATTATATACTGTATATTATATTCTCTTAAAGTAATGAAATGTAAATGCCTTTATTGTCATTTAACTTCATTTGTTGATGCTCTATTGACAGTATTGTAAGTTTACTAGCATTTTTATATTTATGAAAGCTACCAAGAGACTTTGTTTTATACTTTTCAATTAAGACCACAATAATTTTGTAACAACAAGCCTGTCACGATAGTCCTTTAATGTCTGAAAAGCAGTCCAAAACACAGACCAAAAGATTGCTTTGTTCATTAGTTCCCCTCCTTCTCTCATTCCAGCTCTCCCTAAGGTTCTATTAGGAAATAGATCCCAGGTGTTCGATAAGCCTGTAGTGGACATGACAGCAGTGCAATCAAGTGTATAAATTTAATTGCAGGCTCATTTTGTGCCGTTTATTAGCCGTTTAGGGGCACAACGCTCCACTTGAACCCTGTTATTGCCAGACAGAACAGCTGTTTGGTTCCTTACAGCTATGAAAAAGTTGCCACATGCTTATAAAAATAGTATTTCTATTTTGGTGATGCATAGTTTTGAATTCAAATTGATTACTATTTAACTAAGCCAACAAATGCATATGTGATATTGTTTATGAAGGCTCAAACTGAGACTGCAAAATTCTCCTCAGGGATTTATTAAAGTTTTTCTCAATTGGATAAGTTTGGTCTCTAATGCTTACTAGACAACTATCGAAGCAGTTTTATTATTCTCTTAGTGGTGAGTAATTCAACATTATACACTGGTTAGCCTTTTAAACTTTTACTGTACTGTACTGTAAGTATAAATGTTAGGTCTCTGTACTTTACTTGTGTACATTTTATTTCACTACATTTGAGAGCAGGTATCTCTACTTTGTACAACACTACATTTCTAAACTGGACTGAAAAGTACAATTTTTTTTTATTATTGTGTGAGAGCTATTGAAAAGGTTGAGGGGTTTATTTTTAATATATGTTCATGTATATATATGTATTCATGTATTAATATATGTGTTTATGTTCATAGTTTGAGCAAACAAAAATATACAAATAAAAATAGCTAGAAAACATTGATTCAATTCAGCACAATTCTTTATTAAAATCACTACAAGCTTTATTAGATCCCAAAATCTGCGCAAAATACTTTTTACTCTTAAATAAATGCTTAAGTAGATTCTTCATTCAATACTTTTACTTTTACTTGAGTGTTTGCTTCTGTATCTGTCCTTTTACTTAACTGAGAACTTCTTCCACCACTGGCCTTTTATGATTGATACATTTATTGACAGTGAATTTGTAATACTTTTTCACTTTGAGAATGTGCAAAAGGCTTGAGTGGCCCAGTGCTTTGGTGACTTTGGCTGTCCTGTTTTTAAGTGCGACACACACGGTGGGGTTTGCAGATGTACGCTGCTGGTTGAAACCTTCTTCTACTACGACACCCCATTAATAAAAAGCCCAGAGAAAGCTGTGTTAATTGTTACCATGCACTTGGCCTTGGCATTCCTATAAATCAACCGACTAATTGCAACAAATTGTGGGCTGACATTAAGCTATGATTCCGAAACTGCAAATATTCATCAACATTGCAACCAGCGCCATAAAACACAGAGCGGCTATTTCCCTGGCCAAACATATATCTCCTAGCTTCCCACCAGCCCCAACAGCTATTAATTATGGATCTCTCTTGTCTTAAGCATTTAAGTGCTGCGTGGAGAGTGAATGAGATACTTGTAGACTATACAGGCATTTATGTTTCGCCATTTAGCTCACTGTACAATGTGAATACTTTGTAATAGGATTTTTTTATTTACCAAAAACACTGGAGGCATTTTTCTATAATCTGATGCTCTTAATTTGTCTTTGAGCAGTGAATTTGAATGTAGTGAGCATTTAACCTTCTGCGCTGTGTTTATTGCGCGCAGACAAAAAGGCTAGTTAAATCTCCGTGCGCACGCTCTGACAGCAGCCGTAACTGTCAATGCAGGTGATCTATCTCACACCCCCATGCATTACTACTACTAATGTTTCACCATCCTGCCACTTCCACCTCATGTGATTGGAAACACCTACAGTATGTTGGGAGCACTGCTCAAGAGCCCGTCCCACTGCTGTGCATCACAAGCTTAAGATGTCGAAGCCAAAGGTCACCATCTGATTTCTTATGTAGGAGTTCACAAAGAATTTTGATGTTCGCTGATTAATTCTACATACAGCGTGTATATAAATCAATTTTGAATCCTGGTTGTTCTGTTCGCAAATTGCCTTGAGGTAAGAATTTATCATGCACATTAAATCATTTTTTTTAAGCTCTTAAATTCTGAACCACAGTACTATGGGCAATATATGTACATACAAGGCAGTATCAAAATTGTTGTTCTGAAGAAATGCAAAACTATTAATAAAAATGCTGCCTAAATGCTGAAAAGATAGTTGATATATAGAAGAGTACAAACTTACATTTCAACCTTCTAAGAGTAAAGAAGAGTAAAAGTTGACGTTATTGCGTTAAATTTACAGTCATTTCACTTTTTGCGCAATCCTTGAACCTCACCTGAGACATTTAAAATTCCAAAAATGTGATGTGATCATTGTTATCAGGAAAATCCACAACAATACACATTTTTGTCCATATCCCCCACTGTACACCCATAGGGGATTGGGATTGACTTGCTGAAGATCTGTTTAAAAAAAAAAAAAATCCTTTGACACTGTTAAACACTGACGGCCTTATTACTGCATTCTCTGATTCAGCTAGATGTGTTTAAGGATCTCCTCGGCGGTGAAAAAGGTCAGCTGCTCTTAGTTGTGCTCAGCTAGAATACTAATACTGTCCTTATTCAAATGATCTGCTCCAGCGCTTATTAAATTGATGGCCCGGGCGCTCTAATTTAATAGTGTTGCAGTCCAGAAGAGGGACACAGCTGCAGTCACCGGTGAATTAGGTGCTTCTGAGGCAAAGTTCAAGCAGGAGCCCCCTTTTTCGCTTTTGGGGTGCATTTTTCCCAGCAAATTAGCAGTCAGCGGCAGTGTGCAATTAATTAGCACAAACCAGGAAAAGCTTGTCATTTAATAAGGTGCTTTTTTCCACTTACACCTCTCTCACACAGAAATATCTTCCCCTATCTCACCATAGCTCATTCTCCCATCAAATATCTCATCCCCTTTTGTGTACATTTGTGCGTCCCCTTGTTCGCGCCACTTGAATGCAGTGTATTGATCCGTTAAATTAGTCTGCTATTAATACCATTTAATGAATATCTGGTTATGAGCAAGCAGGGGCTGGGAAATTCTCGGTAGCGTCAGAGTTGGAGCTCCCACTGGGTCATCTGCCGAGAATGAAGATGGCCAATTGGCGGATTTCAACAACAGTAATTGGACAATTGGACAATAGCAGTAATTGAATAGTAGATTTGTGTGTGTGTAAAGTGAACATTTTATATATAAGGCACATGTATATTATTATTATTATTATTATTATTATTATTATTATTATTATTATTATTATTATTATTATTATTATTATTATTATTATTATTATTATTAATAATAATAATAATAATAATAATAGTAATAATAATAATAATAAGTTTATTTTGGGAATGAGTGAATGTATATATTTTTACTATTTTATAACAGAGAAAAATGAAGAGCTGTCATTTGTATTCACATTTTTTTGTATTATTGTTTTTGTAGTAGATAATGCTATAATACTTCTTTTTCCCCCCTTCTGTCACTGTGTCAGTACTGCGTGACTGCTGAACGTGGTATACAAGGGCTCATAAATAAGAATGTAGGACTCTATCAGTGTTGATGGAGGTCTCTTCCCCTGCTACACACACGCGTCCTGGCCCAGCGCCGGCCTGATGCAGCCCTCAGCTAATAGACTCTAGTGAAACCAGTCAGCATTGTTGCTGTTCGATGGATGTGACCTTGATGCCATTTAGCGCAGTGATTTGTGTATTGGCACTTATTTTGATGCATGTGGAAGTGAGCCTTAAAAGCCCTTTCACAAGACACCCACACACGAGTCGAGAAAGATAAAGATGAAATGAAGAACAGCTCGGAAGATGGAAGGAAAGAAAAAGTGACGTAGATGAAGTAGAAGAGATTTTCTCCTGGGACACATTACATAATACATCATTCACAAAGCACTGTTGCCAATATGTCTTTTATATGGCTTAAATTGCTGTTGCCATCCCAGGGCCCCTTCAGCATTTTGACAAACACACCACAACAACACACAAACATATTGTATTCTCTTTCTGTACAGTTGTGTACAGTTATTGGAGTGTATCACAGCCCTCCTGGGATGCCACGGTGTGCAGAGAGGAACTTGTGCAGGGGACTACTGTACGGTATTGATGGAGCTGTGTTTCTGTTAGGCAGTGAAAACAAAGTCTCCCTGATGCACAGTGTAGTGTAGGGGATCAATGCACATGGAGCGCTTCATTTCCTCAGGCTTCCGCCAAAGAAATACTGACTGAAGTGTCAGAGCTGCTGCACTGGTTGTTTGACTACGACGGGTTACCAAACCAGCAGCAATGCTGTGCAGGGAGGCATATTCACACACAGTGATGAGAGGAGACCCAAATATCAGTGCTACATCCCCTGTGCCACATGATTTATACAAAACTTCAACATTATCAGCTTCATTAATGCTATTTGGACACTATATAACACGCTGCTGTATGTTGATCCATGCTGTACATTTTGCATGTCAAATGCAATGAGCCCAGAAGAGCTAACGTATCTTAATCACACAGTAAAATTAGCTGTAGTGTTCTATTTGTTCTAAAAGATGAGGCCGTTTACATGTTGTATTGTCTGCTAAAATATTTTAAAAGTAAATAGTCAGTGATTAGGGCTATGTTATCACACATTAGTTTGTCTATTGGGAAGGGCTTGGCTTCTGTGCAGGATGTAACTAGACATGAGAGTGTGTGCAGGGAAAGGTTTGGCTGGCGCTGGGGATGACACAGGGCCAGAGCCTGGGGCAGCCAGGGAGAGTGAAGAGCCCAGCTGTCACCTCAGTCAGCCCCTTCTCTGGGGGCAACTGTCAATCAGCAGTCCCTCATATCGCTCCGTCATTGAAGCTAATTGCTATTGTCAACCCCAGAGACCCAGTGGATGCTAATGCTAGTGCAAATGCCCTTTTTGGAGTGGGAATACTGCCTCTAAACATGAGATAAAGAAAATGCTGAAGAGCTGCGAGAGTGAATCAAAGGTGGTTGTGTTGATACGTTAATAAGACATTAGTCAAATTAAAGATGGGATCACAAAAATGACCTCAAACGGTAGCCAGATATTTGGTGCCAAACTGCTTTAAAAGGCAATGCATCAGAAACATAAAGCATGCAGCTCAAACGCAGAAATCCACACCAACTTTCCCATAAGTGCACACATATGCACACGGCAATAGACCTAATGAAAATAAGATGGATGTGCTTTGAGAGACGAGTGGCTGTGTTATTAATTGCTGTCTGTCCCCTCCTCCTGATAATGATGGGCTGTATCCGGGAGAATTTGCAGGAAATAGATTTTATTTGGACGGATTATTTATTGTCCTTCGCATTGGAGGGGTGGTGTGTTTAGAATAGTAGGGTTTAAATAATGGCCTGAGAGAGATAAGTCCTCATGTTAATTCTTCTTGTGTGGATGCCTTCTTAACTATGTCGCCCCCATTGCATAGATTTATCCTCACAGTCACTGAGAATTCAAATGGGATATTCACTTTGCCACATGCTTTTTCATTGAAAAGCATGAGAATTTTTCTTTTTCTTTTTGTTAATTGTCATAAACGCTTGTCAAATTCTCAGTTTTACACAGATACGTGTTTTGTTCTTATTCCATAGGAGAGGTACATATTTTCCCCTATCACTACAGTAAAGTACACAACCCACTGCGCCATGGCTGAAACAAAGAGTGTCCAATCAAAATGGTAAAAAAGGGGGCCTCTCCTCGTGCTTCTAGGCTTGTGCTTGCTTCATTTGTGGAAGTACAGACGGACAGCATTATCATAAGACAACACTGCCCCCCTCAGCTCCATTCTATCAGCCGCTCACAACCCATAAATCAGAGCGCTGGTGTCATGGTGGCTGGAGGCGTGGCTGGTGTGGTGACACGGAGGAGCCTAGTGTGGGTGTGAAATCACTTGACCCTCAGCATTAACCTTTCCCAAGTGAATGGCCGCAGCTCTCGTCGGCAAGCTGGGAACAAAAGCGGACTCGTATTGATTAAACTGTGCTGCGCACTTGATATTAAACACATCGCCCTATACATGCCTTTGTTGTTTTGTATATGCTGCATCACTTTTCCACACATTAAGAATATCACAGAACCAACGCGTCATATTTAGAGGGTTTAGATAGAAATGGACAAACACATGTATACACGCGGAGTAAAATCCACAAGGCCTGGTGTTTGGGGTCAGAGGTCATTCAGAGTGATAGAAAATGAGAGCGAGAGAGAGGGGAAGGTCCAGGTCTCCGGGGTGATCAGTGTTTTGTCATCTGTAGCGGTGTTTACTTTTTTCAGCACGCGTTCCCCTCCCTTCATCTCCTCCCCGTTTTCAGATCGATACGCAGCGTCCGCAGAGGTCCAACAGAATGGATGTGTTTCAGTCCAGGCTTAAACCGGACCAGAGATTTCACCATCTCCCACTACACTCTTATCTTCATTTTATTTATAATATGTTAGGACAGCATGATTTAAAAAAAAAAAAAAAAATCTGACTATTACGAAATGTGTTTAAAAAGTAGCATTCTGTTCAGACTGCACATTGTAAACACCTCCTGGAGCATTAACATTTTCAAGAAGCCCCTGCATTTTATCTTGTAGAGGTCAAAACTACAGACAAGATTTTTCTATAAAAAAGAAAAACAGCCTATTATCTAAAACAATTGCAGCCTTTGAGACTTGATAATTGTGCAAACTCAAATTGATCTCTGATGTACAGCCCTAGAATTTGTTCTAATTTTCTTATGCTTTTTTTTTTTAATCAAGGAGTTGCCATTTACAAAAAGTTAAAAATAAAATAAACATTTAGTCTGAATTTAAGTTCAATTTGGGTAACCTTTTATGGAGAGCTCTTCATTTTCTCTTTTTTACACTTTTATGAATGAGGAATGCTTTTTATTCAAGTGGCAATTTAGTCAAACTCACCTATAAAGGATCGGTCTACTTGTGCTTTTGCTGTACCCCATGAATTTGTCATTCATTAAAATTTTAAAATACATTTGGAATGTCTGTGTTACAGTATGCTACCTTAATTGTGATTCAAACCATAATTAATCACTGAAATGAATTCATATTATGGTTGTGGATTCAAACAGGTATTTTTAGTTGAGTGTTTTGGGAGCCAATGTGTTCTGTGAAACTGCCCATTCAGGGGTGATTAGTTCATTTTGAGGGCGATAACTCTGTGACACACTTCTTAACCTTAGAGGCAGGACAGGGTGAGTCTCCTGCATCTGTTCCAGGAAGTGTCTGTCTCACTCAGGCCTAATTGTGGCTCCTATAAGAAAGCTGGTATGTGGGAGCAGGAGGGGGGCTGTCACGTTCCCGTCACGTCCCAGTGGTCCGGTAAATAGAGCGTGTGAGTGTACTTCTCCCTTCACTCACTGATGGACCAATAGCCTGTCCCTCCCAGTCACCACTTTTTAGGTCCCCTCCTCTGTGCCCATACTTTCCACTTCTCAGCTTCCTCTCTACTTATTTATCTCTACACTGTCATGTAGTAGAAAATAATTAATTGCTGTACCCAGTGATGATTTATGGTATTACTGACATAATTAATGATACACATCAATTTTCCTGCTTAACTGAAGGGGGCTGCAGTTGCCTGTCTTGGCACCGAAAAAGGCCACTGCCCCAAGAATATGAGAACGCCCCCAGCCAGTCCTCCCCTTTCTCTTTTCCTTTAGGTTTCATCTCCCACACCAAGAGCGCTTATCTGTACATTGTAAATAAACCTTAAGAGGTAGACAGTTGTTTCCCATATAGATATAAGTTCAATCATTCTTTTCTCTTGTCTATACATTTGTGTGCTTGTGGACTCTATAATGGCCACTACGCGTGTGCGTAGGTATACATTGATATATGATTCATGAAGATGTGTGTGAGGCATATGTAATTCCAGCTCTACCCTCAGGACTAGAGACAACAAGGTAGTGCATGAATATTTGATTTGCAGGGAGAAGGTATAGGATCTATGCACAGCATTTTAAACAGACAACCTGGAATATTCCTCTTGGAAATCTATACTGTCTGGCTTGTCATCATGCTAATATGTGTTATTTAATCGTCTGCACTTTTCAATATTTTATGCATTACTTTGCAACACACGATATAATTATTTGTTTAAGTTGGTAATGTTTATTTCTTAGACTATATTTTGAGTAACAGTGGTCTAGGGCTTTAAAGTTTGCCTTCATATGTAAAACAGTGATGGATTCCTGTGTTTGCATACATTTGTATATACTTTGTGGATGCAGTCGCAGGGACTTGGAAAGCCCTCTCGCTGACCTCGAGTACAGCAAACTCCATTTGAGAGTTTCCCGGTGGCTCCAGCAGCCTGCAGCTAAATGTGTGATCAGGTAGTTTCAAAAAGCGCCTGACAGTGTCAACACAGCGAATGTGGACTGGAGGTGCGGAGGGAGTCGCGGGCTGGGGATTAGTCACCATAGCAACCGCAAAGTATCCCTGTTTGTAGACAGACAAATTCTGCTACATGTAAAAATGATTGGCAGCTCTATTCCTCCACAGCTGACCCATATAAATTAGCGAGTAAGCATTATAATACCCAGCTGCACTGGCTGGGTCTCCATACTTTTTAAAGTCCTCTTGTAAGTGCTTCTCTCTGACATTTGCATAAGAAACATGGCATGCTTTTTGGGGGGAGTCCAGGCTTGTTGTGGGGTGCTTTCATATCTTTGGCTTGACGGCTTCTTTGTGATCAAGGGAATAAAGGGGAGGGAGTGTTGCCAGATGAGAATAACTTAATTTCCAAAGCCCAAGATGAGAGAGAAGAGTTAAGACTAGACGTTCTGGTCAAGCAATCGTCTTAGTTAAAATTGAATAGTGCCTTTAAAGGGCAAGTAGCCCAAAGACAACTTCAAAACCCACCTCATTTTTGTAGTTGAAACCACATTTTGACATTTTAATAATTCAAACCACCTGCAGCCCACACTGACAGAATAAGTGGTTTAAAAGTATGCCTTCATGACATGAAAAGACAACCATCGTAAACAGTATTTGGCATAAGTTAAGACACTTACTTGTAGTGTCCAATTGGTGATTTTTAGCAATTGTCACATTTATTAGTATTGGGTATAAAACTATACTCAGATTTGTTTTCTGATCTTACTGATTGAATACACTTTTATTCCGTATTGGGATGGTCACATAATTAACACAAGGGGGCAGCAGTGTTCCACATAATTCAGTGTGCATGCCTATTAACAAGCCTTTATCATGAAGAATTTAATGCTCTAAATAATGTGTTTTTAGCATCACAGGATTTGCACAAAAGCACAAGAAAGCACACTCACATTCCAAATATTTTAATTAATTTTGACAGCCTTTTAGACATTTTTAAACTCTTTCTGACAATATAATTTTGCTTTGCTGGGACAAAAATTAAAATCATTTTCATTTCACAAGAAATCACTGGTTGAAAATTGGGGTCAAGGTTGAATCAAAGAAAGTAATCAAAACAATCACTGGCTATTAGTGTGGCATATTTATTCAAATGTCTTTTCGTTTCAGAATAATCATAGTATGCAATTACCTAATCCAACCAAATTTAAAGTGAATTTGGATTTGATTTTTCTTTTTGGTTAAATTAATTGCTCTTTCAGGATATCATTTAGTGCATTTCATATTTCTCACTGCAAATATATTCATTTGACATATTAGTTAGTTGCTTATAAAGAAATTGATCTCTTTGGTATATTCGAAACTTATATAATTAAATCAAAATATTAAGTCAATATCATTTTGATATAGAAGATTTTTTAGAAACCTAGAGTCAGTGTTCTCTCAAACTGCCCTGTGTTTTAGTATCCCGTTCATTTTGAGGTAGCATAACTTGGCAACACACACCTTCACCTTAGCGGCAGGTTAGGGCACTTTCTGTTCCAGAAAGTGTCTGTCTCGCTCAAGTCTACTTTAGGCTCCTATAGCTGGCACATGGTGATAGAAACGTCCAATACAGTTACCAGCTACAAAAGTTACATTTTGTACAGTAAATTTGCTAATGTTTTCAATTGCTGTTTGACTTGTTTTACCTTTTTGGTTTTCAATTTTACTCCAAAGTTCAAAGTTTTTTTTATTTTTTTTTATTTTTGCCTGCCGTATTTTTCAACATGACTATTTTATAATTTACTGTAGATCCCTTAATTCTTTCAAAACGTGACGGCATAAACATTGAAAAATAATAACACTTGCCTAAATAAAACAGAATAACACTTGTACTCAATCTACTCATTAAATATTGTGAATGGCCTATTTTCACCTCTGATACTCCAGACTTGTGCTCACCACCGATCATGCAGCGTACGTCCTTAGCTCTCTGGGTAGTCATAGTTTAGAGCCGCTGGTTTGCATGTTGTCACCTGTATCCCATTAAGAAAATTCTCACCTCAGCAGCAGCAACCCCTGCTCCCCTTTTCTCTCCTCCATCGCTACTCACAATTCCACACCTGGTCTACTGCCCTTTTTTCCAATGCATGTTTTGTGGAGTTGGCCTTTTCTCTCTGTGTTTTCTGCTATGCTTCGTGGAGACCTTGAGAATCGCAGCCCTTCAGCATTTATATCTAGTCTGCATTTTTGGCTTTTTATCCGGTCCTTTTCTCTTGACCCACACATTTTAGTCGAGTCTATCAGAAAAGTCTAGTGCAGATGAGGTGCAAAAGCATTGTGGACATATTGGTTGCATCTCTCTGGTTTAGGTCAGGGACAATAAACTTGACAAACACCAAATATGCTGGTAAGATGTAGTTGTTTTTATTTTTTTATTTAGAATTCTCATTTGTATTTCTTTTGTTTAATATGTGTGCATTATTATTAAGTCCTTTAATAATGTAATTTATTGTGATTTGTTTTATGGTGGGGGGTATTCAGCTTAAAAGATGCATTTCTGCCACCTACTGGTGTGTGAACCAGGATTGTCTAGCTTCCCGTTGTTTCTCACAAAAGGAAACAAAATTATTAAATTAAATAAGGAACTAGATTCAAGTTTGATTTGTTTACAAAAAAATTGCAATATTTTCTAGACTGTGTGTGTGTTTTTAGAGAGAGTAAATGTCTTCATCTTCTCAGAAAATGTTTGTTGTTAGAAGTGACTGATCAGTTACATATTTTTGCTCATAATTGTCTGTGTTTATGGTTCATGAACACACAGCACTAGAGGCCCTTGTGCACTCAGGAGCTGCCCGTAGACCCAGGCGTCATCATCTGCCAGTGACATGCGCTCGGCAGGATGTGGCAGCTTCCTTAGAAACAGGCCCACTTCCAATCATCTACATGCCATAACCTTACGGCCGGCTTTGTCCACACCTCCGCCAACATTCATTTGTGTTGCCCCAGCAGGTCTGACCGCTGAACAATTCCCCGGTTGGAGCAGAGGGAAAATACATTTGACTGATTAAAGATATCTGGTGACTGTTTTGCATGCTGTCAGCACCCTGTTAGTGTTTCCCCAGCGTCCGTAACCCCTCCTCTTTTGTTTGTTTCACTAGTTAGCCATCTATTTACCAATAATTTTATTTCAGTAAAAAATAATAAAAATAATAATAATAATAAACAATGTTGTGTTTGTTGCAAAATGTCTTATTGATGAGGTGTTTTGAGAGGTACATTTTAATGATAACTAATAATTTAAAACAATCATGTTTTTCTCAACTCACTTACATTGGGTTTCTGTTGCATTCTGGTACAGATGCATCCCAACCAGCCCTAAATTGGATCAAAGTACACCCATATAATACTATTTTGTCAGTCTGTTTATTTAGACTTTTGCATGCTGTATACATTTGTACTATTATGACAACGGGGCACATGCAGCGCCTCTCCAGACCAGCAGGGGATGGTATTAATTGACATGTAAGCTAAGATACTTTAACAAATGTATGCACTGCTAATTAGGAAAAACATTGTCTTCTTTGTTCTCTTATTTGTTGTTGATTTTATTATCATACATGTTTGCAGCCTATTTCATGTTATTAGTTTGAGTGATTTGCCAAGCCACCGTTGGCACAAGCTCACAAACACAGCATGGCCGATAACTTCAAATAATTTGATTGTTCTACTTTCTTCACAGGGTACTGCAGTATATGGGTCACACGTTTTGGAAGGTAGAGATGTGGAAAGAAGCTTATCTTTTTTGAACATTTTGCCCGTTTTCATTCCAAGAGTCACCTCCAAACCCTAATTAACAGAGAGAAAGCCATGAAATCAAACTTGACTAATCCCAAAGGTGCCTGGGCAGGCAACTGGCACAGACAACGTGAACACTACTACCTTCTTCCATTCTTTTCTAATTCATCTGTGTTTTGTTTGTTTATTGTGTATTTAATCTGGCATTGCAGAGCAGAGAGTGTAAAAGAAAAAATAAGTTGATGGTGAAATACAAGCCATGAGTCTTAAAACATTAAACCTTGTCCACAGTTAAATTACACCTTGATGTGTGCAGCATATTTATAAGCATTAGGGCCTCAGAGTGTTTGTATGCATTTTCATTTGTCAGGGCCAACAAGTGTATGTTAGATGTCAGTGAAGGTTAGAGCATGTGGAGTGGGGAGAGCAGAGAAGTGCTGCTCCTGTGTGACACCAGTGCTGTAGACAAGGGTTAAGCAGGGAATAGGGAATAGTCCTGGGGTAATAGGATGGGGGCGGTGGGTTGATGAAGGGTGAACAAAGGTGATGCAGTGTTTCACGACACGACACCCTGATATGCTTTGTTGGCTCATTTGATAGGAGCCTGTGAGTGAAGGAGCATGCCCTCTAGGGAAATTTAATAGCAGTCAACATCAGCCTTTACAATATGAAAGTAAAAAATAGGGTAAATATACTAGACAGAGAGAGGAATAAGTCAGCTCTGTGTGCTGTAAATGGCCGGACTATCTCTCTTTATGATTAGCCAGTGGACCAGCTTATGATGGCTACCCTTCATTTCAGTTATCATCTGAACAGTGTGTAAGTATGAACAGTCTGTGCGCACTGCAGGGCCATATTTCATTAAACATGGAGACTCCAGGGTCTCTCCTCAGTTCTCCACATATCTATTTGATTTCTCTGATATTTATCCGCACAGCTACATTACAGTCATTGCTCCTTGTCTAGACAGAAATGGAACTGTGAGAGGTGACTTAGTCCCATGTGTGAAGTATTATTCGGAAAACCAGGCACAATCTGATGGGCTCTGAACTTCAAAGTCTGTGTCATGGGCCCAATAGCATCTTGAAAAGGGTACCAGGCGAACACTTGACCTTCCATTAATTGTCTTCCATGCATAACCACTTGTTAATTACTGGCAGACCTAAAATGGCTTCCAAAGCTGGTTATAAAAGGTCACTTATACTGTGTAATGAACAGTCTCAGTGGCTCTTAGGTCTGATGGCCTGCTACTAGCTAAAGATGTCTGAAGTTGTAACAGAAATTCTGCCTTGAAATAATAAGAGGTAGGTGTAGTCCTTTTGTCTGCTGTAAAGAGTGTCTATCAGTTATAATCCTATAGTGTCCTCAAGTGTAGAATATAAATCTCCCTATTCAACATTCACGCCAAATACTTGTGTTAAGTTGAAGCAAAATGTAAGCTTTGTGAATATGCGAGATGGCAATTAATAACCTTCATAACTTCATTGCGTGCTCTTACACCCCTCCCTCATCTCATTAGCCTCTGTCCCCATTCTCTTTATCTCCCTTACCTAGTCTGCATGATGAGAGTATACATTCTTTGTAGCGACAGTACTATCACGCAGGGTCATCATTTTGCCTTTCCACACAGTATAACGATAAGCACTGTTATTTTAAAGAAACGGCTCAAAGAGAGTAGCGATAATACGGCAATAATGTGATTAAAGAGAAAAGGTTTTACATGATGCACATTAACAGTTTTGTCCTCTTTTCATGTCTCAAGAATGATTACCTTTAAGTATCTCCTTGCTCTTTAGAGAAGCCGATGAAAGCCTCTAAATGGTAACTTAGCAACTAAATGAACTTTTCAGGCTTCTTAAGATATTTAAGAATACCCTTAGTTGCTTTACAGTTTACTTTTTCCTCAAAGATCAGGTTGTCTTTTGCCTCTTGATGGGAAAATTACATCCCGTGCCTAAAAAGGTTTCATTCACATTTTTTTTACATTGTAGCACAGTTTTTTGTTTTTTTTTTTTGGCATTATCACTGAATTAAATTTACAGACATTTGATTGTGGGCTATGAAGTGTCTTAAATGTTGAGAGGGTCTGTAACCTTTTCAAGGGGCCGACATTAGAAGTATGCACTCTCAGATAGATTTTGCACTTTTGCACTTCTACCTCCTTCACTTTCCCTGCCCCTTTTAATAGCTCTTGGTATTGTCTTGGTCCTTGCTGGCAACAAAGGGGATAAATGCAATGCCTACTGTAAGTCCCTGTAGTTAGGCCTTGGACATGACACGTGTCAGCCTATGATAAATTGGCTGTGTGTCTGTTCAATTTCAAATGCAAAGCTCTGGAGAAAGTGAGGGAGAGGGGGAGAAAATGAGGAAAAAGAAGAGAGCAGGGTGGAAGAGAAAACAAGAAGGAGAGATACAGGCGTATTTTTGGCACTGGGACAGGACATCAGATGCTGTAGGTTGACTTGATAAACTATTATTAAGTTGAAGATTGAGTGGTAGACTCACTTCCTGATTGTGAAGGTAAAATCTGTAAAGTCAGGAGTGGGTAACATGTTGGATTGCTAAAACAAATGAAAGAATATAATATTTTGATTAGATTTTTAGGATTTTTAGAAAGACTTATGTGTGACTATGTGATTTTTTTTCTCTCCAGGATAGAGTGAGATGCAGCGATTTGCCAAAAGAGTTGAACTACAGTGCTTCAGATGCTTGGTTAATAATCTGCGTGTGCTAATCAGTGCAGCTGGGCTGGGAGAGTTGGCGCTCTGACACCAGGCAGCCATGCAGAGCTGGGAGGAGGCAAGAACGTGAGCCAAATCCAGCTTGTTTTTCCCAAGCTGAGCTTCACGGGGTGCTGCTAGGCAAAGAGAGAGAAGAGTAGCTTCTGTACTGGTGTGAGCTCTGCCCTTATTTGTCCATATGAAAACAGAAGGATGACAGTTGTATTAACTGTGCTTTTCTGCAACATTGCCTATAGCAGTAGTGAACTAAAACTGTGCAGATCCATTACATCTATTACTTACTATTGTGTGGTTAAAGCAACTTTAGTATGGTTTAAGTTGAATGTATATTGCATTCATCCAATAGAAGTTTCATTCCCCCATTCCATCTTTAAACTAGCCTTTGGGTAACATTTAATCTTTGTAGTCTGGTGCAAGTTGTGTCTTTTTAATCACATATTTATCTTTACTGACATCCTTTTCCACATTTTTTCTATGATTTGACTCTTTTCCACCGAGGGCAATCTTGATGCTCTATAATATATAGCAAGTGAATCCCCTTTTGTACATGCCTGTTTGACCTTTAAATGTCATTTGCAGATATGTTGAGGTGGCTCAGCGCTAATGCTGAAATTTGATAAGTTTATCTCTCCCCTAAATCCAAAAGGCCCTGGAGAAGGAACATCGGTGTATCTACAGACATGAGGCATGGCCCACGTGTAGCACACAAAAGAGCTCTGAATACATACGTGTGTATTTAAAACAAAACCGCAAAGTGGTATGGACTCTTGACATAAAGTGAGGTCCTAAGCATGCAAGACCTTGTCTTTGCTGAGCCAGGACTAGCTTTTTCCTCTGTGATCTATCCATGGCTGAACTCTTTGACACCTCATCTGCTGTACTGACGAGATGTCGCTGGGCCTTAATTGAAGTGGGTTTGTCTCATCCCTTCTCTCCCATGATCCTCTTCTCTATGGGTCACTGAGAGGTGGGGGGAACCCCCTTGGGCAGGCTGCATTGGTGGGATTGCTATTTGCCTCCTACCGCCCCGGTGAGAGGATGTTAGATTGAAGTTATTTTATGCTTGGCTTACTTCTCCCTTCCACTCTTCTGCATCATATCTTCTGTTCTCTTCCACTTCCTTCCCGTTTTTCTCTCTGGCCTCGTGCTCCCACAATTGCACCATTCTTAAAACCTCTCATGCAATAAGACTGGAGGAAGGCATCCGTTACAGTGTGAAACTATTGTAGTGTTAAGGAGGTCTTATTATTAAATAGGTATACTTTTTCCAGTGGAGCCAAATTCTCTTTTCAAATGGTTCTCATCTGTTTTTGTCATAAATGCACTGAGTTTTGAGAATAGTGTCTGCAGATGTAGACAAGTGCCTGATTCTGTTTGTGGAATAGTAGCAGCATCACATTATACATGCCTGTGTGTGTAAAACACTTGAGTGTTGAGCCTTTCTTCAAATGTCTATGATAGCGTTGTGTATGGTGTCAGGGCTGTTTGTTGCTCTAAGTGTTGTGCGCATTAGAGGGATGAGGGTAATGATGTGCGAGGCAGTTGTGTTTTGTGCCAGGGCGACCCTGCGGCTCACATCCCATTCCCTGCCCAATGTGTTTCTGATTCTCTTCATCCCTCATCAGTAGTCACTGCCTTTTGACAGCAACTTGTGTATAAAGTTAGCCCACAAGCACATGTACCTGCTACGTAGACAGAAATACATTATGAATAGATATGCTGTGAAGGCCCATAGACGTTTAGGCAGTCTTGATTCAGTTACGTCATAATAGTCACATACAGTATGTAACTTTATGTTAATATCAGCTGTCCAGTTTGATGCATTGCTACAGTGTTCCAGGATCAGACAAGGGGGGCATTGAATTAAGACAAGTCAATTTATAGTTTAGAAACTGCAGAACAAAACATGGAGGTAGATGCTGCTTCAGTTCCAGAAAGCTGTCAGGAGCATGCTGCTGCATATTGACTTGTCTGTTGTCACAGTTTTGGTTTTAGATGGTTAACACCTGCTATTTCCATACCCACAGTTCCCAGGACCTGGCTGAGATACAAAGGCAAACATATGACAAAACTCTTTTCTGGACTGCTCAGCGTTCTGGTTCAGTACCGTAATTGGCCTAGGGTGAACATACACTGGCAGTAATGTATTTGAGAAGATATTGAAAAAGCTGATGAGGGAGACAGAGGATGTGTTGTAGAATACAAAAGTTAATAATGGTGGGGATTTTGACAAATGGATCTCTAAATGTATCCTGATATCACTCTAAATTGCATTCCTTTGCACACAGTTTTGTGTTTTTAATTTATACATTTTCTCATTGACTATGCAAGGTGCTTATATAGTAGATGAGGCTGTTTCACTTTGTGTGGTGGATAATGCATGCAGAAGTATTGTTGTGCTTTGTATATCCAGTATACAGCATAAATATTCTCCTGCAGATAGCATAGACAACAAGGTGGAATATTCGCATACTGTCATCACACAGACACACTGATTGTGTCTAAAAGAGTCATGGACTCAACTCTTACACAATGTGCTTTTGAGTACATGCATATCATTTTATTGCTGCATATATCACTCCACACCAAGGCATCCAAAAAGAGAACATGATCTATACCAAAACATTAATCATCATTCATTGTATGTTAATAAATTCAGAATTTCTCCATTTACCATGCGGACGTCCATGCGTGCTGGAAATGCAACCTTTCCAGAGCTCATAAATCACACACACTGAGTCATCTGACAAAGTACCCAAAACACAGGCTGAGGCGTGCGATCCCCAGGGCACAAACACACGCCGTCTAATGTGGCGGAATCAGAGAGGGGACCATGGCTTTCTGATGTGTCTCACTGATGCTCTGCTGACAAACCCTAACGACAAGGAGCTCAGGATGGAACATGGGACAATAAAAGGGGGCTGAGTCGGAGGGGACTGTGGGATGCCTCTGGCCTTCTCTGCAGTAGTTTTTACTTGAGCACAGTACCTCTCTGTCTTTGTCGGAATTTTACCTACTCTCCTTCACACCATCTCCAGGGGCTAAGGCCATGTGCAAAACAACTTACTCCACTGGGGTTGGTCCTTAGTTGTGTTTTTTTTTTTTTTTTTTTTTTTTTTGACAAAAAAACAAAAAAACAAAACAAAAAACTTTTTTCTCTCTTTTAGGGTTACCAAGTTGTAACATCTACCTCCTAGTATAGTTATTAAATATATATTTAATATTTAATATCAATACTACTTTTATAATACTATTTTTATGCTAAATATAAAACCATTAAGTGGTTATGTCAATATAATTATTTTTTTGTTCAGGAGTGATCCATGGTCTCCTTAGGACCAATTCTAGTTCTACATGCCAATACTTTCAGAATTGACAATGGTTTTTGGATCCTAGATGGCTTGATAAAAAATGAATTAAAAATCCAGATTTTTAGAAAATTCATTGTAGCTTTTTTACCACTGTTCCTTACAAATAATTTAGTACTACTCTACACACAGTATGGAATGTGTTCAAAATTCTGTGGGGCTTTGTCATGATTATCAGTATAACAAACCAAATATTTTGTAAGCTAAGTTGTTTTTCTTCCGGTTACTATTGTATCAAATTTAGAAGCTCATTTGGCAAGCAGTGGCAAGTGGAAGCACAGAGAAATAATAATGCAGCGGAGAAGAATTTGAGCTGGTATTGTATACATTATGGAGAAGACCCTCTGTAGTGCCATTATGAACATGATGTCTTTGCATGTTAATGACCATAGTATTTGCAAGGAGTAATATGAGCACCTTCTGATATGCAAAGTTCTTGGCCTACGAATGCCTGCATGTACGGAAATCCAGGAAAATAGAGATCAATAGTGCTGTGAACAGACGGCATTATTTATTCCCCCTTTTTCATTCCTCTCTCATTTTCCTCCTTTTTACCCCCCTTTGGGTCGCTGGATCTTTTCCCATCTCTTCTGTGTTGCCTGTTCCTATCCATGACTCCCCCGAGACTTTAGTAGGACTTGTGGTTATTTCTGACTCTGGAATATGGTCGTGACTAATTGATTCGACATCTGATGGAACGTGTGTAAGGTCTCTTTTTTTCCCCTACCGCATCTTCAGCCTTGCCATTTGCTCACACAAGCAGGAACCATTAATGTATTGTGCATATATTTATGTATTATACACCAGTGTTTGATATGAAAAATGTGTTTATGCCAGCGCTGTCTGTGTTTTTTCTGTAAACCCCACATAGTGTTGTCCCTAGTAATCTAAATTATTACTGGACTGTTTGATGTTTTCCTTGGAGAGTAGGAATTTTTGTATACCAACGCATTCCCACAGGTCTCATAATAATGGATTATATGGCTAACACTCAAAATACACCCACTTTTGTATCTGTTAGATCACTTTGTATTGTTTAACATGTTGTTGAGTTGTTGCACCACATAAACACAATTGAACCCAGAGGCAATTTGCCGTGGGAACACTTCTAATTCACCTATTGAAGTTTTGTGCTGCCGTTTCCCTCTCTCCACTGTCTTCTTCTCCTCAGGTCTTCCGTCTTTGTCTTTGCTGTGCCATTTTGGGGAGAGTCCAGAGACCTAATGAAGCGGTTCTGATGGGCCAAGTCCCAGCGGTCTTCTTGGAGCTGTGGCAGGCTGCTGTTGATGCCCTCTCTAAAGGACTTAATTGATCTAATCATTTAGCCAAGTGGTCAAAGTAATCAGTCTCTTGTGGGTGCACAGAGAAAACAATGACACATGTTTAGTTGCTTTGGGCTGCATCCAGTTTTATGTAATGTATAGGAATAAGTGCTTCAACTATGAACTCTAGTTTTCTTTGTCTGTATTAAGTGTTCTAATCCAAAGTTTTTGTTTGTGAGATAAATTTTTCATAGTGACTCGATACATAAACTTCTCAGTCAGGTTTGCGTGCTTTGTATGTAATTTTAATGAACACAATGAACAGTGTGAAGTACCTTACAAAGTCCCCTTCATTTACATCTTTAAAGGTCTGCGAAGCAAGGCTCAGTGGAACTCTGCTCATAAGGAAGACACATTTAGTATATCGTCTGGATATGGAGAAGGCCACTGGGGAATGATCAAGTGTGCATCCCATCGACCCGCATCCTCTTCCCCATTACCCTGACATTTCATCCCTACTTTAATTCCAGGCCTTTCTAAAGAGCAGGTAATAGTGCAGAGGGGTACAGGGACCCAGAATTAAGCAGTTTTACACCGAAGGGTAATTTGGTGTGATAAATGTGCCGTCGCTGGTAACTAATAATACATATTTTAAGTAGCAGCAGTGCAGCTCAGCGGCCCAGTAAAGGTAGCATCATTATTAATGTGGGAGTCGCTGCGTGTTTTAGTCAGGGTTACGGCACCAAGGTCAGAGCTGCGTTTCACTGAATTAAAAGCCATTTTGAGCTATGGCACTGCTAATCAACTCAGACCTAAAGGTGCATAGCTCAGTTATAATGAGGCACCAATGAATTTAAATAAACAGCAAGATGTAGTGATTTATAAAGGCAATGTGCTATCCTTATAGCTCGTTAGCCATGACGGATACTCTTTATTCTCTGGGCCTCTTTACCCACAGGACCCTGAGCTTTTAACCAAGTAATGTCTGCCTCCATTGTCAGCGGATACGCATTTGAAGCAGGACACTTATCCCCGTCATTATGAAAAGTGGAGACACAATACAAGAGTAATGGTAATGTATGCCATCCAAATAGGTGATTTTTCTCCTCCCTCCCTCCGTTTCGCTGCCAATGTATAAAATCTACCCAGGAGTTTTAGACTTGTGAATTCATCACCATATTTTCACAAAGGATTTCTCAAATATTCTGAAAGAAATCATAATCCTTGACTGTGGAAATGTTTTGCATTTTAAGGGGATATATTCTAGTGAAGAAAAGTTTCAGTTTTACTTCTGTAAATCATTTTTTGCTTGAGCAAAATGAGTCAGAGGTTTATTTCAGTTTGAAATCATTTTACTTTAACAGTCCTTTCACCATTAACATGCTGATTTTTTAAATCATATTTAATGCACCAAGTCACTTTACCCACATTTCACTTCTCTTAAAAATCTCTATTTTCATAAACAGCTCTTAACCAAAGTTCTATCTTCTTATGTAGTGGCCCGTACAGCAGTAATTGCATGGTGTTTTACTGTATTGTAGCAGTAGCCAGCTGAGGCAGTGAGCCATGCCTTCATGCCCGCCTCTGGCCGACCCCTGCCGCTCCTATTGGGGCAGACTCGGGGCATTAGCCACTTCATCAACCTCTTTGTTGCCACCCTCTCCATTGTGTTTTGATACAGCTCATTCAGGGGACTTTATGAAAACCAACTACTCACTTGGGACAAGACCTGCTTTAATTTCTACACTGAACTTTTATACCAGTGATTACCAGTGATTACCAGTTCTGCTCCGGTTCTGTAGCTGACGAAAGTAGGTCCGGCAAGTTATCGGGGACAGTTAATAAAGCTTGTTTTTCTTCTCAAAACAATATTTGTCCAAAAAGTAATATATTTGCGTCACAAAACAGTTGCACATGAAAACATCTGAAGTCTAATTCGCTTGGTGGTATTTTTTGTCGATTCACTTGTAAACATCCACTTACAAGTGAACAGGCTAATAATAATAATAGGCACGCAGTGATACGAATCAACAGAAAATAGCACCAAGCGAATTAGACTTCAGAGTTTTTCGTGTGCTTTTTAAACTTTTTTAACTGTCCGATAACTTGCTGGACCTACTTTCGTCAGCTACAGAACCGGAGCAGAACTGGTCTCAGAGGACACGGTCAGCGGTAAGTCAGTGTTAAAGGGATATGCCACCCCCAGGTCAAATTTGGGCATCTCCCCACAGTCCAGAGACTAAAACAAGTGATGAAAAGCGTTTTCCTGGTCACCCAGCCATTGTCCGAGTCTGTTAGCACTGACCGCCACGCGAGCTGCTGCTCCTCCGCCTTAGACTGGAGGCTAACGTCGCCAGAGAAAGATTTCGGCCAAAAGGAATTAATTTGCTCGATGCTTTTCCCAATTACTTTCTGTGTAGTGCGCATTCATATCGAGTGCAAATACATGTGCAAATCAACACGGAGAGCTTGCCTTGGTCATTTTGGGTGAGAACTATTTTTCAGTGCGGAAAAAGAAAGACGAAGCACGCACCGGGGGAACTCCCTTTCTGGTGCGTAAACAGAGATTCCCCTGTCCGCGTGGTGTGTGCTTCGTCTGTCTTTTTCCGCACTGAAAAATAGTTCCCACCCAAAATGACCAAGGCAAGTTCTCCGTGTTGATTTGCACATTTATTTGCACTCGATATGAATGCGCACTACACAGAAAGTAATTGGGAAAAGCATCGAGCAAATTAATTCCTTTTGGCCGAAATCTTTCTCTGGCGACATTAGCCTCCAGTCTAAGGCGGAGGAGCAGCAGCTCGCGCGGCGGTCAGTGCTAACAGACTCGGACAATGGCTGGGTGACCAGGAAAACGCTTTTCATCACTTGTTTTAGTCTCTGGACTGTGGGGAGATGCCCAAATTTGACCTGGGGGTGGCATATCTATCCCTTTAATGAACGACACTGCTGAAGAGGACGCCATACAGATTCACATAAAAAAACAAAACGCACTATCCCTTTAAGATTCGCAACTCACTCTCTGCTTCTTTAGATGCCATTCATCTAAGGCCCATGATAATGATTTGAAGTATATAAATGCCACCATGCAGTTATTATTTACAAACAACATTTTTTTTACTGTATTCTCTGAAGTACTAAAGTGTTGACTCTGCTCCAAAATACACTTGTTTGATTTCTCATGTGAACATGGTGCACTGTGACACCCATAGCTTTCACTATTCACACTCACTCACGAAGCCTCTCCACATTTCAGAGTAATTTTCACTCCTGACACCATGGCTGTACCTACCTGCCAATTTCTGTCTGGCTTCCTGAATGGGTGATTTGTAAAGCCATGTTCACCTCAACACTCTTAGGATTTACTCAGGAGTGGGCCTTCCAGGCGTTTGAGCTGTCAGTTTGAGCTGCTCACAAATGGAATATAATAGCTACTCAGTTAGCAACAGCCAACTGAATGACTTCCAGATTAAAGGAAATACAATAAAATATATGGTTTGATGACCACAAGTAACTGGGCTTGGGGTCACGCGTTGTGCTAATTCCAAGCCCACTATTCTGTGAATTAAGAGATGGACATTTCACACTAAATATGCTAAAAGTGTACAACTGCACTCTGCTGGAATTGTGTTTCCTTGTGATGTTTTTACATTTGCATTGCATTATTTTTTTATATTTTTTGTGTCATTCTTTGTAGTTTATAAACAAGCTGTGGTTGTTTAAAGGACTGGAGGTCATATATTTGTCTGCATTTCCCCATAGGTCATTGAGGTCGTAACAACCCCAAAAGCATCTCACTAGGAAAATGAGAAGCCCTGCTCGGCTCCCCACTGGCGACCGGGAGCACCCCTTGCCCGCGCCCGCCCTGATGATTAATGCCACCCCCGTCCAGCCACAAACCTTTCTGCCTCAGATAATGCCAGGCAGCAAGTGCGGCTGACACTTTTAATGTATAATTAAGTAGAAAAAGTCAGCACGAGCTATGCAAATTTTTTAAAATGATAAATGACGCTGTACAGCAGCAGGGATTGATTTGGTGTAAATGAAACTAATTAAGGAAATGTCAAACATAATTAATAAAACAGGTTTAAGCTGCAAAACATTGTCAATTGAATGAATGAGGAGGCATTGGCTCCCATTGTTCAGGCTTTATTTAGGTCTTGTGTTTAGCTTGTTCCCTGCTCCAGAATGCTCTCTCCCCTCCTCGCTCCCTCCACCACCAATTCCCTGAGAGGGGGAAAATAAATTTGCTTGTCTCTCTGCTGACTGTAGAAATTAATTGCTGAAATCTTGTCCCATCCAAGTGTTACATTCACACGCAGGACATTAACATAACTAATTTGAAAGAGCTCAAATGACTGCATAATGGAGCTCCGTCACCATGCATGACAGTGGCTGGTCATACCAAATTAGCTTGGTTTTATAATTGAAAAATTTCCCCTCCTTTTTATTTTTTACAACATTTCCCCCCTCTTTCTTTGTCTGACTTTCACCCCTTTCGCAACTTAAAATATCTTGTCCTGATGTCCGCTCGAGATTTCTTGATAAGAACAAAGGTTTTATAATTTACAAAAAGAGTACTTGACCTATAATTAGAGAAGAAGAAGAGGTGGGGGTGTGGTGGCAACAGAGTCAGATCCTTAGTCCTGGTAATGATGCTAGAGACCTTGCGGCCTCTGGGGAGCCTGAAGAATAATGGGACGGCTATTTTTATTGGGGGAGTAAAGCAATAGGCCACCAGCCACTGAGAAGCCACGCTGCCTGGTTCGCTAAAGTGCGGCGGAGGCTAGCGGGGCACCGGCGGGGGGCAAAGGAGGGTGAACGCAGCGCCCGCCAGACTGCCAGTGCTCAGGCCTGCCCATCAGTCCTGAATGTCAGACTGATGCTGCGCTGTCGGACCTCTGTGCCCCCCACGCCAGCATCTGCCCTTGCCACATCCACAAGCGGGCAGGTGACTGGAGAGGTGGGTAAATAAGTCCGCAAACATCTGCCACTGTGAGGGTAAGAGAAAAAGATACAAGGTGAGGTGGGTTACAGTGGGATGATGTAAGTGCTCATTATAATAACACAACAGCAGTGATGGAACTAATTAGACAAAGTACGTTGAAGTGTCAACTAATGTTCTATTTTGCTTTGAATGTTCCACAGTATGGCATTAAACTTAGACTTAGACAAACTTTATTGATCCATAAGGGAAATTGTTTTGGGTACGGTAGCTCACTCATCAAATATAATATATAATGTATAACAGAGGGTAAAAAAAATAGATGGAATAGCAACCAAATAACAATAAGCCAGTGTTAGATGAGACATAATTATATACATAAAAATAATGATAATAAAAGTATAAGTACAAATCAGATTTAATTAGTAATGAAATATAAAATACAATATCAAGTAAGATGTACAATCCCAGCTATATACAGTTATAGGGAGTATTGTCTAGGTAGTATTATATTATCTATTGCACAAGGGTGAGTTGTTGTACATTTGTAGGGAGTATGGTATGAATGTAGTCCTGTATCTCTCTAGCGGAGCTGTAGGAGCCTGTTGGAGAATGAGCTCTTCTGTCCCTCTACAGTCTGGTGCAGTGGGTGAGCAGGAGTGTCCATGATGGAGAGCAGTTTGTCCAGTAAACATAGCACTTGGTCCAATTTCCTTTTTACTGTTTGCTATTGAAACTAATTTGTGCCACTGACACAGACAAGACCAAATTTATACCACAAAATCTATTCTAAATCTGCAATAAATAAATAAATAAACAGAAATGCTTCTGTAATGGGTCATTACGAGCAGTGTTGTGCAGTAATGCGTTACTAATAACGCATTACTGTAACGCCGTTACTGTTGACATTAACTAATACTGTAACGCATTACTTTTAAAATAAAGCAACTCAATTACCGTTACTAAACGGCGCGTTACTGCGCGTTACCGAACCTACTCATTTTGAAACTGGCATCATGTGCGCGACTCGCATAGGCACAGGGGAATTTTTTCTCCCTTTGGTAAGGGCGGGATAACTAATGATGATTGGCTAAAGCAGAGTAAGATTTCATGTTGAGCCAACCAGAGACACCCAGTGGGCGGTGGGCGGGTTCTACACACAATCCCAGCACACAGTAGTAGCGCACACACAATACACACACCCCGTGTCAGATGGCGAGTCCCGAGTCGAAGACAGAAGTATAGCCAGTATTTTAACCTCGTCGAGGTAAAAGGTAAAAACGTACATGTTACGTGCACATTGTGTCAAAGACCAAAGACTTTGTCCATGTCCAATGTAAGCAACTCGAATTTAATGAAGCGCGCGCTTCTGTTAAACTAGTGGCCCCCAGCAGGCCCCATGATGATAATCGCATGCTAGGTGCCGTTAACAATGAAGGAGAGGGGAGTAGGAGGAGAGGAGGAGAGGAGGAAGAGGAAAGGAGGAGGAAGAGGAGAGGAAGGGGCAGTAACGCATTAGTTACTTTCCTAGGTAACTAGTTACTTTTATAGTGTAGTAACTCAGTTACTAACTCAGTTACTTTTTTGGGGTTAGTAACTGTAACTAATTACTTTTTCAATGTAACACGTGCCCAACACTGATTACGAGTTATTAATTCAACCTTTTATGACTTAAATCTTACCATACAGTAAAAAACAACCAAAAAGTTTCCAGTAGTGTCAAGAAAAATGCACATGACAAATATTGACCCTATATTAAAAATATAATTTCATTTGTCATATATTGAATGATAGTAATTATTATGACAGTGTATTGGGATGAAAGTATACATCACCCGCTCTACCTCTGTTGTCAATTTATTTATTCATATAAGTACATACATAGCAGTACTGCACTGTAAATAAGGGATAGACATGAATGTACAAACTTGGATAGAAATCGTATTGTTTAGCATGTGCCTGTTTGTGTATCAGCTGCCAGTATTTTGGTGTTTTGGTTTTACATGTTCTTAACACCTCTTGTTTATCATACTCCCACATAGCAATCTTCAGGAGTTAAAAGAGCAAAACAAGAAAACAAAAATGACAAAACAAAAGAAGAAAACACAGGGACAGCCAGTGTTCATTCTTTTTGCATTGTGTCATTTTCATTCTCATCTTTATTTCATTATTCCAGAGAGGACACGGGCATGAGAAAGTTAACTCAAATCCTCAACTTTTTTCATCTTTCCAAGCATAACTTTCCAACTACCAACTTAGTACAGCATTTTGTTCTTTCTGTTTTGGTTAAATTTTTTGTGTTGAACAAAGCTTTTCCCCCGTGTATCAAATTTTACTATCTTATAACATACAATTTGTGTCTGTATTATTGTGTACCCATAATTTGTAGGGTCACTTTATGCTTGAATTGAATATAGTATGTTTCTTTTTCCAATATATGATCTGCATTCTAATTCTATTTTATGTTCTCATTTTCTTGTTTTCATCTCTTTGCAACTGTTTACAAAATACATGTTACTACAGAATAGGTGTGAAATATGCAGAGACAAAATATTGTTGCACTTAAACTTCGCAAGGTAAACATTTTAAAGCTATAATCATTCTTTCTCATTTGACATAATGATAGGAAAAGGACTACAGTCTGTGCTGGACAAAGGCTCAAAATGCATGGACACAAAAATTATAAGAATAATTTAATATAACTAAATAATTTATATAATTCATACTTCCGCAATGGTATTATTGTATAGAGTTTTTCTGCAGGTGAGTAGAACATGTATTTCATTACATAAAAAATATACGACCTGCTTTGCACCTCTTTTGAAAAGTTCTCAAAGTTCTAATTTACCTTGCAAGTTACTTTCTCTCACTTTTTCTTCCATCTAAACCCCTGAAATGCCAAGGGTCACAAGTCAAACATATGCAGCACGGATTACAATTTATTACACCGCATTTGCCTGATAATTTTTCTCTTTTGACAAGCTTAGGTAAATCATCAGGTCCGCTCTATTATATATGAGGGCTTGGCAGGCTTGATGAGTAACGCTCGCTGCTATTGGCTGTTACCCCTGTGGTGGTTAAGCTCCCATAAGACCAATAAGACTTCTCTGTGTTTCCGGCAAGAATGGAGCCAGTGCAGGAACAGGTAGAGGTCCACATATTTATAGAAAGCGTATGCAAATGTGTCAGTGCCACGCTGGATTGTTAAGCCGAGAGGTGACAGTTAAGTACATGTACATAAAAGGAGAAATATATAGCCCTCTCCACTTCTCCGAGACATGTCTAATCAGTTAGACCTCCTCTCTTCATTTCATTTGAATATATTCAGCTTGGACTTGGACTAAGGGATTGTCTCTCTCCACCCATGTATATTATTCCTAGCCACTGAAGGCTCATTATTTTACAGCAGGGTGTGTGAGAGGTGGCCCCAGTGTCTGAACTCTGTGTCGAGGCTGTATTAATCAAACTTCACACAGCGGGAAAGAGTCCACCCACTGACACGGCTCTTCGCTCCACACTTGAGGACCAAAACATGCTGCTACACCACACATTACAAAACCTTGCTTTTAAAACCAGTAGGTCTGTCCAGATAATGTGGTTAAATGATACAACGGGTCGCATTATGCTTGTGAATAAGATCAGAAAAGAATAATTGTGAAAATTCCAGAAAAAAAAAAAGTCAATTGAATATGAAGTGACAGTGAAAGACAGTTTGAATTAAATCTACATTTTTTTGTACATATCTTTCTCTAGCATATTTATGTTGAGTGTGCAGAAGATTGTCATTAATTTTCATTATAAATGTTTCATTACCTTTTATATTGAAACATTGTTCTTGTTCCATTTTAATTTACTTATTTATTTTATTGTACTTTCCTTCAGGAAAGAAGATAATGGCATGGGGCAACGACAGTGAACAGTTAGTGAAATATTCTCTTCAATTGCTTTCTTGCCAAATGCCTGTTGTGAAAGATATATACACACAAGCTTGAGTTATGATAATGTTCCTTGTTAAAACTTTTCATGCCAGACGGCTGTCTGTCAGACTGTTCTAATATATAAGGCCCTTGGAGCGATAGTGATGTATGATCCGCAAACCTGACAGAAGTAAGAGAAGAGATCAAAGAAAGTAAGATGCTGCTTCTCAGTCTCGTTTGGTATTGTCCCTTCTTCTCACCGACTCTCCATGTCTCTATCTCCAAGCACTGAGCAATAGCACCTCTGAGCAGGACGGCCCTCTCAAGTGGGTTGCCTATAGTAGTCGGAGCCTATAGTTGGAGCTCAACAACACCCACTTGCAGTGCAAAGGGTGATCATCTTCTGTTACACAACTGGCACTGTGATACTCTCAAACTCCTCGGCTTTTCCTGCTAGTCTCACTGGAGGCGAGAGAAGGGAAAAGTATGTGCAGGAAGTCGTGTAAATTTAAACTGGCAAACTTTCTGATGGAAATAGCACTGACCCCGGAGTGGTCTTGTCTTGAGTTGAAGCATTGTTGTAATCAATACAGGCTCTCGTGGGGATGCCCGGGCGAGGACCTTTCGTTCCCTGTTTGTGGAAATAATGGAGAAGACTGTTTGTTATTTTTTCCCAGACATGGCGCAAACTAGCGAGATATGGCCAGGGCATTGCAGGTTATGACGGCCGGCTCAGGGAAACAAATACAAAGAGGAGCATTTTATCAAGAAGCTGCAGAGAGTGTTTGAAGCAGCTGGAGCTCAAGGGTCATAGAGGGAGAGCAGGGGCTTTCGTTTGACCAGCGAGTCCTGGTCCCTGATCACTTCCATAATTGTTAGTAGTAAGATTTGTAGTTCAACACACATATGTAGGTAAACTCAGAAAATTGTGCTCATATGTTTTTTCAGTTTTAGTGTTGTTGTTTTCATCTTTACGAATGGTATCAAATAAATACAGGAATGTTTAGAAGATTATTATTATAGCATAGGCCTGTCACAATAACACATTTTCAAGTGTGATATATAGAAAATATAGATGATAAACGATAATATTGAAACTACAGTGGTACCTCACCTTACGAAAGACCCAACAAACGAAAATTCCAAGTTACGAAACGCCTTCATGTTAAATTTTGGTCTCTAGATACGAAAGAAAATTCAAGTTACGAAACGCGAAATCTCAAAAACTCAAATAATGCGTGCTCAGCCACACACATTATACGGATTTAAACTTTTCTCACATTTGTCTCTCGTTTAAACACTCAAACTTTCATAGATTTTCAACAAAATGTATTAATAGTGAAGCATGGGGGATAGGGGGAGGGCGAAGAAGTGTGCGCGCGGACACGTTTGTGATAGCGCAGCATGACCCGGCGCGGGGCTGCGAGCACGAGACCCGTACTCAAAACGTGCCTCCTCTAGACCAGGTCTAAACCAGGATTAAACCACCGCAGCTCTTGCCTGTGTTCGTTCATGCGCTCAGACTGCGTGCGGTCCCGAGGGGAGGCACATCCCCTCCTCGCTGCTCGCCTCAGCCATGACTCGTGAGGTACACCGGCAGAGCTAGCACAAAACCAGGAAATAGATCCGCATGCGGTGGTTTAATCCTGGCTTAGACCTGGTCTAGAGGAGGCACGGTTTGAGCACGGGTCTCGTGCTCGCAGCCCCGCGCCGGGTCATGGATCACACATGTGTCCGCGCGCACACTTCTCTGCCCTCCCCCTTCCCCTCACGCACGCAGTCGCTGCTCGCCTCAGCCGTGACTCGTGAGGTACACCGGTGTTGCTGCTAATAGCAGAGCTAGCACGAAACCAGGAAATAGACCCGCACGCGGGGCTTTAATCCACCTGTCCTGGTTTAGTCCAGGTCTAGACCTGGTCCAGTCCTGGTTTAGTCCAGGTTTAGTCCTGGTCCAGTCCAGGTTTAGACCTTGGTCTAGACCTGGTATAGTCCACGTTTAGTCCTGGGTCTCTTAGCCAATCAGGACGCAGAACACAATGTTACACTATAAAAAAATTTTACACTATAAAAAAAAAAACTTGGAACGGAGCCTTGGAACGAATCAGGCTTTTTCCATTGAAATAGCTATTCAACTTACGAAAAGTTCACGTTACGAAACCAATTCTGGAACGAATTAATTTCGTAAGGTGAGGTACCACTGTAATTTATGCCACTGACACCATAACATTAAAGCAAGATTATCCCCCCAAAAAGATTCTAAATTTACAATACAGTTAAAAAACCAAACTGCAATGAATAAACAGCAGAATGAAACACTTTAGTAATTAGTTTGAATCTATAATGAGACATAGAAGTTATTTATTCAACCTTCTACAGCTCAAATCTCAATCCACAGAAAAATGACTAAACAGAAAAATGACTAAAAGTTCCTCAGTAGTACAAAGAAAAAGTACTCATGATAAATATTGACCCCAAAAATGATCATCATCTGTCATGTATTGTACTGTAAAACAGTGGCTGTCCACTAGTCAAATATGTAACCATATTTAACAAAATTGAAATATATTGAGGGGTTATTGGTTTAACTCTTAGACTCTTGACTTGAACTGTCTGAATTGTGTGTACAGTGAGTGCTGGTTTTATGTACTTTTGTGTGATTGTTGTTGTACTTTTCCCTGTCCCTGATTTGACATCAACCTGCCGAGGGACTGAAGATGGAAATTAGCCACGCTGGCTATAATCTTTGCATATTTACATTTTAAATGTTCATTAATATGTGCTGTCCCTTTACAAATAAATAAATACAAATACAAATTGAACAATAACTCGATATAGTATTTATTGTGACAAGCCTATTATAGTACGTATTTGTCTAGTCTGTTGCACTGGGTTGGGCAATACTGATAAAAAAAATAAAAATAAAATAAACTCTATATTTGGGTTAGGAAATGTAAAAGTTTTAAATGAGCATTTACATAAGCATTACATAAAAAGTGAACAAACTTAAGTACAGAAATATCATGTTATACCCTAATTTGGAAGATTACATTGTAAGGTGACTTTGTTTTTATAATATGCTTGTCCTATAACCTTTTAAAGAGTTTTTTTTTTTTTTAATTTTTTTTTTTATTGTAGTCATTATACTCTATATTAAACTTTTTCATCCAAAACAAACACACAAAAAATTAGATTGGTGATAGAGAGGAACAAGAAGATACCCAGTCAATTTAAGTGAAGTTTTACTGGCAGCAGAGCTATTGTAATGCTGACAGTATTGTGGGTGCTCCAGCAGGCTTTCATTTTGAATGATGGAAAGTGGACATGTCTACAACTTTGGAAACAAACTATTTGCCCAATAGGGTTATGAAAAAAACAACAACTAAATGTTAATTTGAGAAATATTATCAATACCAAACACATGACATGAGACAAAGTTAGACCTTTTGTGGACAGTTTTAGATATCATATCATATCATATCATATCATATCATATCATATCATATCATAGGTAAGATTAACAATTGAAGAAGCTATTATTTTGTGCTACATTTTGTTGTATTTATTATCATTGTGGTATCAAAATCAGTATTATCTCACCTATTCCTCACTAACACACAGCTACATTCATCTATACATTCATCTATTTTATTATTTTTTTCCAGCTCTATCATTTCATGTGTTTAACATTATTACTACATTTTATTTTATCTGTTAGGAGATAGAGAAACCATGAGGGATTGTGGAAGCATGTACTATCTTTGTGTGTTTTATTCCTTACGGGCCTTGGTGACTCCTCGTTGGCTGCCTCTCTATCTCTGTCCTTAGGTGGCTTACACAGTATCGTGCTGCTGAACCATACAAATCCTAAATTAAGTGCTGTGGAACTGGAATTGGCTCTCTTGTGAAGTGTTCCACTTGCACTGGAGCTTAATTTTGCCTACTCATATCATTTGATTCAGTCTCTCCATCTTTCTGTTGCTTGCTGCAACAACCTATCACTTTTACTCTTTATTCAGAATAAGCTTGTTTGCCACAAAGTATTTGCTTGGTTTACACATGACCATATCACAGGTGATATATGGTCTGAGAGCCACCTTCGAAATATCTCGTAGCGGAGGTGTGGTTTACGATCGCCAATGGCCGTTTATTGGGCGTAACGAATGTCTATCATTTGGCGTCTACGTAGCCCATAGCCAATCATGTCAGTTATCAGTTCAAACTACAAGCTTCCGTTTGTCACGTAGTACACGTCACCGTCTTGCCACCCCTCCCCGCTCTCTGATTGGCTCCCAGAATCGGGAGAGCTCTCTTGCCATAGTTGCCAGGCTGTCTTTCAGATCGGAATGAACGAAAGCAGCCTGGGATTTCCCAGGTTAACAAAGTGTCAGTCTAGGTTAATGAATAATGCTACTCAACCACTGATGTTCTATGCACATGTCACAAATTGTGGACCTCTCCTCTTTTTTCAACCATTTCTTTCTGCTTTTAAGTCTAACAATATTGAACTCTCTATGCCTTTTCAGGTCCCACTTCAAAACCTTCCTTAATTTTATTTTTTATTTTAGCATCTGTTTAATGCTCTTATAAATGTATTAATGTTGTTTTTATTGTGTTCGGGCCCAGTAAAGCGACCTTAGGTGCTTATACATAAACTGGGCATTCTGGGCTATAGTTTTGTAGTCAATTCTGCTGCTTGTTTTCAGTGGGGAGGTACTGACTTCATTCTCCTGTGTTGACCATATTGCTTTCCTACATTTGTTTAGTCAGTCCAGACATGCAGCCCCACCTGCAGCGATGGCCCAGACACTATTCCATATGATACTGCTTATTGTTGTAAAGAATCTGTGCGTTAGAAGTGGCTTCATCCCTTAGGCTCAGTGTCTTCTCACTGTCTGATATACAGGGCTGGCAGAAAGAGTTCCAGAAACACTATATTCTCGTCTTTATTGGCCAGTGTGATAAGGATTTTGTTCACACCTGTGAGTCTTTTGTTCTGGGGTGCAATGGCATTTTGTCTCCACAGACAAGGTTAGGTTAGCTTCTATTTAACGTTTGATTGACATTATTTTAATGACCCGCCATTGGGAGACACAGTATATGTCTGCGAAGTGAAAGGGAAGTTCATCTTTTTGTCCATGCCGTTCTTTCAGTTGATCACCCTATAGGAGGTATAGGGTTTTCTTTATAATTAAAATGGTATAATTTTATCTATGGCAATTGGTGATATTGCCTATAGTTTAAAATATGAAAATTACCACCCCTTGTCTGCATAATACTAATGCATGTAAAACGGTATAAATCCATGCAGATAAACTTCTTCCTAAGTGTGACACATGCAGCTTGATCTTGGCACGGTGTCCACGTTCAGCCTGGCTGAGCACAACTTGTTTGAATGTCATATTTCTCCCTGTGTTTTGTCAGAAAATTAACTTCCTGTGAGTTTGCGGCAGAGCCGAGCATATGGCCGTAGCTCTCTGGAGATGACAGCCTAGCGGAGCGGGAGCTCGTCGGTGCCGCTGCCCTGCTCTAGCGGCAGATGCTCCGGGCTTCTCCGCGATTAAGTGGAGATCATCACTGTTTTCTTTGAGCACCGCTGTGCCTTGTACTCTGAAGTGTTCCGTTAATCACTGCCTGCCTTTTCCACACAAGCTGCCAAAGCACTCATTAAGTTTGAACCTCCTCTCACCACTGGCTTTCACAGAGAGCATGCACTATATGACCAAAATCTATTTATTCCTCTACAAAGGTCTTATTTGACTGATGAAAAAAATCCTGAAATGCAAAGCCAGAATATTTTAAATCTAAAAACTAGCAGTGGGGTTAATACAACAATGTACAATCCATGAAGAAAAAGAATAATGCCTGTTTATCACTCTTTGGAGCTTTGGAGACACACTTGCAATCATAATGCAGTAAATGGCATCTGCAGCCGCCATCATTGTATTGTTAAAAGATTGTGACATGCTTTAACCCTGATTAATCTTGATCTCCGACACAAATAATAATGTGATTACAGCCTCTTCTCACAGCAGTGGAAAATACCATTAGATAGTGCTTTTCATGTTAATCGTCTGTGTTGGAAGTATACCTCCGTGCACCAATAGGCCCGAGTAATGCTTCCTTTCTTCTAAAGACATCCAAAATAGCCCATTTACCGCACACCCACACACACTGCTTAGCTTTCTAACACCCTTATTCTGCACCCATCAAAGCTCTGCTTGCTTGTCCTGGTGCAGTGATAATTTCCCCACAAAAGCAGAATGGCATTACTCCGCTTTTGAAAGCATTTGCATAGCAAAGCAATAACATGCAAAGCAATAGCACCTTGTAAATAAAGGAATTGATCCTGTTCATTGCAGGTTGGATTTCCTGGATAAAGCCAGTGGAAATGAATCTGCACACATCTCATATTGATAAGCAGCCCTTGTTTTTTCATTGTAAAGTTTTCATTGCAATATCTCTGCTTCATGATTGTGTCTGTCAGCATATTCACGCATGGTTCTCTGTAGAGAGCTTATAAACTGAATTTGGTTACTTTTGCAGAGGAAAAGTTTGTCTTACAAGTGTGTTACAATTAGTGCCCGACCAATATGGATTTATTTGGATCCGATATGATACAGATATAACAGGCTTTGGAGCTGCTGATAGCCGATATAACAGCTGATATATTTAGTGATTATAAAACTTAGGTTTTACTCTATTAGATTTTAAATTGGGTTTATTTAGGCTACATTTACTGTTACTTTGCCTCTTTACAGTCATATTTAAAGACAGTAGGTCAGCCTAATGACATTTTTGAATGACATTCGAGCCAGTAAACTACTGCTATTAGCCTTTAGTAGTTATCATAAATGCGTTCGCACTGCAGTAATTAATTATACGTGTAAATGTGGACCATTCACACCTCTATTCAGAGTTCATCTGAATTTCAATGCATGTCTGGTAACATGTATACAGCCACTGTAATCAGTATACTTTACTGTAGGTCAGTGTAAGAGAAAACAGGCTGTTTATATGTGGTAGCTTACAGCACCTAAACATAAACCAATGAGAAAGAACGAAGTAGCTTCAAAACCAACACATCTGCAACACTCACCACTCACAGGCTTCTCTCAGATCGATAGTCTTCACAATTAAGTGTCCTTTTAATCATGACTCAAAATGATATGATGTAAAAATAATATAATCCAGCATGTTGACAGCAGCTGTTTTTGTCCTCTATCTATGGGACAGTCCTTTTTTCTCCACACTTGCACTTTAATAAAAACATGCAGTAGTTTTGTTGCTGGGCTAAACTGCGCTGAAGTTCACTTTTATTCATAGTCAATATCTTAGATCAGACACAAGAGCATTCAAAGCCAGCACCTCAGTGCTGCGCACTGGTGTAAACAAGAGTACGTGAGTGACGTAACTCTGGGGTGCATTCAGGGGCAGTACTGCAAATTATTCTGCAAATAAATATTGATGCAGTGCTACATATGATAAAAGGAGAAGTTCAATTTGTCAACTGGACAAAGTTTGTTTGGTTGAAAACGTTTCGCCGCTCATCCGAGAGGCTTCGTCAGCTCTGGCCCTCATGCTGGTTAGACCCTCTCGGATGAGCCGCGAAACGTTTTCAACCAAACAAACTTTGTCCAGTTGACAAATTGAACTTCTCCTTTTATCATGGATTCTACCTGGACGACTGAGGGACTTTTCACGCATCTTAAGTGCTACATATTAGAACATTAATCTGTCTGTACATAGGGTTAACTAGATGTAATATAGAAAGTCTAAGCTTTATAACAAGGTATAACATGCCCACCTGGACTACCAGCTCATATCGGCTAGATTTAGGTTGATGGGTTTTAGTCGATTTAGCTGATATGTCTCCTAGTGCCCATATCAGCCGATAATATCGGTCAACTGATGCTCATTCAGCTCATTCATTCAGACAAAAATTGCAATGGCTATTTTCTATTGACTGGGAAAATTGCTTTGCATTGTTAGCTGTTGATAAGAGATTTTGTTTTATTATTAAAATGTGATTGACGGCGTCAAATATTTACTAACAAGGGTCAACAACATCAACTTGAAATCAAACACATTCACAACTGAACAAATTACCTCTGTGTTACAGCAAGGTACAGTGATTTTTGTTAGTTGAAGAAATTCCTTGTCAGGAGCAGCCAAGGGAGAAGGTGTCATTCTGATATTACAAGCGCACTAATAGCTTCGCCGGAGCATACGTGTATGCTGCGCTTCAGTGACAGTGCGTTCGATTTCAGCACTGACCACTGCTGATGCCAAGCCTCTGGTTCTCATCTTAGCCTCTCGGGACATGTGAGCACAGATGCCCGTCCCCTTCATCTCTCTTTAGATTACTGCTATGGCAAAGACTGGGCCGAGATACACCCACTGGCCACATTATTAGCTACACCTAGTGGCTCTGAATACAATTCAGATGGTCTTCTCCTGACGTTGCTTTTAACTAGAGTGGGGTGGAGATGAAATTTAACCAGACATTAAACTAAATTATGAAAGTTTAAAAATATCTTAAAGTCTGAGAGATGTGGTTTGAATTGATCTGATGCCAAAAACATTGACTTGTCTGCTTATCTATTTGCATAAACATAAGCATTTGGGTATGCCTATAAAGTGTCCATTTGAGCACCTTGCTGACAATAAAGTGTAGTGTTCACTGTATAAATGTCTATCATATGTCTAATGTTACTCCACAGCTACAGGCCCATGCAGCATGTGGGAACTTTGTGTGGGTGTGCAGCGACCTAAACTTCTATGCCCATCTTCCCTTGGGGCTTTTCAAAGGACTCCTGTTCCCATTCCTCCTCCCAGGCCCTGTGCTCGGCTGAAAAATGAGAGGTAAGGAAAATGAGAGACGGGGAGGTAGTCTCAGCTGTGTAGGAAGGCTAACCTGTGCCTCTGGAGATGCAGCGCCAAGACAAGCCCAACACTCTCACTGCAAACTGCCTTCTTGGGTTTGTTTAGGGCCACATTCTTGTATAGTAACTTGTTCTGCACTTTAGAAAGCTCCTATAGGCTTCCCTTTATTGTATTGCATTTATCATGGGTTATTATGCAGAGTTGCACTTAAAATATGCGTTATTTTCTCCGTGCAGACGACAGACTATGATGCTTGTGACCTTGTTTCCGTTTGAGTCATATGCCCCACTGTTCTCTAATATGCCCCTAGTGTATGTGACGCTGAAAGCATGTTTATTACACATCAATAATTCTGTACATTTCCCTTCTGGAAAACTAATTCTCGTAATAGGATTTTGCCAATGTGCTTTGAATAATGATCTCAAAACATCCCATTTTAGGCTACTTAACTAAATAGAATATTACTGATTGCAACACTTATCCATGGTTGCGGGTTTGGTAACCTTCTTTTCTGTTTCTTGCCAACAGCCAATTTTCTCTCAATTAAAGCATGATATTAACACTTAGTAAGGCCTAAACAGAAATAACTGTATGGAATATCATGCCTCAATTATGTGCTTAAGTGTGGGTGTAGAGATGGATGCTGTCAGGGTGCTGCGGTTCTGATACCTGCATGTGTGTCTGGATAGAATCACTGCCAATGTTTACAATTTACAAGTTGTATCCCATGAACATCTTCTTAAAGGGAAAGGGGCAGTGGCAAAGGAAAATAAATGGCAGGTATGAAGAAAAGTGGTTGCATTGTGAGTCAGTCAGTGGTACTGCCAGTTGGCCAAAGTTAGCAGGAAGCTGTCCTAGTAAATGGCAGCAGCTGCTCGCAGTTCGAGAGAGCATGTCCCAGTCAGAGGAGAAAAG
Organism: Paratrypauchen microcephalus; assembly: GCA_036785185.1. Taxonomy (NCBI): domain Eukaryota; kingdom Metazoa; phylum Chordata; class Actinopteri; order Gobiiformes; family Gobiidae; genus Paratrypauchen; species Paratrypauchen microcephalus. The sequence continues at coordinate 2,502,485 of JAVJIX010000081.1, read as the reverse complement.
CGATGGCATCTACATTAATACTACCTTAATGGCCCATCTGGCGCTCCGTAGGGTCCCTGGCTGCGCCACCGCCTCATAGGCGTTTGACAGCAGTCTCCAGCGCACCAGACGCGCATGGCATGCCAAATGGTGGGGAGACGGCTCTGTGGCGCACAGATCTGTCAAACTCCTCTCTGACACAGTACTCACACAAGCGAAGAAGTTAAGGCAAGTTTTCACACGTGATTGGTTCTTGACATAGATTTGGGGAGCGTATGGTGGTGGGAGATTGTCTGTCTTCCCTGCTCTCTCCTAAGACACCCCAGATGAACGCAAAGCACACTATTCGATAAAGTGGCATGACCAGATTAAACCTCAATGAGAAAGTCAGGTTAAGATTAGCCAGTGGTGGATTTGCTCTGGTCTGATGGCAACTTGAGATAACACTAATATTTTTGCTGCAAGTTGAATCTTTTGTAAACAAATACTGGAACAAATTTCCTTATTGGGGGGATTGTGAAAAGGTCTTATCAAAACACCACAGGGGGTTCAGGCTATAATTGGCATAATTGGGTGACAGAACAGGCAGCAGTTCACAGTGAAGTGCAGAGATGAACTTTAAGAAGAGGGACAAATTGTGGATTAGCAGATAGCCTTCAGATAAAATGTGAGTGAGATAATGCACAGAAAGGTGTTTCATGGGGATTCTATTGTACAATAACAAGTCATTTTTCACAAACCATACATACAAGTTATGTGCAGTTAATTCATAGTTAGAGAATTAGTGTTTTTAGATTCAGTTGACTATTTCATCCAATTCCTACTGGTATATTCTGGTTAGTTAGTCAAATGACATAAATACATTACTGTATAAACAATGTAAAGATATCTCAGTCAGGATTGTTGTAAAATGTTTATTGCAGCTCTTTTTGTCACAGTTTTCCTGTAAAGGACATTTTGAGAGACGGCAGTTCAAAAATGGAAGAGGAGCTTTCTTAGTAAATGCATTTCAAATGGCTTATCCACTAGGTAGCCCCAGAGGACACCTCAGGGATAAACCTTGGCAAGAAAGGAAGATAGAGGAAAGAAAGTGAAATTGGAAAAACGACACATCCGTGACTAAAACAGTGAAATATGTAGAGAAGGGGTATCCTCTTAACCTGGATGTCTCTTTGGAGGAATCACTGCTCCCATATCAACATTCACTTCCCCAACAATTTTCAATAGTCTGTGTTTACTGTTTGTGATGATGTGATAGTGACCGTCAAATGCAAGGGATACACGTACAGTTGTTACTGGGGCTGATATAGTGCAATAGTGAATGAATCTTAAAGGGCCATTTTAATAATATGATGTACAATAGTTACTTAAGACACTGCAAAGCTCTAGGCCTTTGCTTTAATGAAAAGACAAAGTACAGGAACAGAAAGTAGCTTAACTGGTGACAAAGATGATAAGAAAAAAATATATATACTAGAAACTTTTCAACTTCCACTCATATTCCCACATGTGTTATAGAGAAGGCACCTCCTTTTGCAAGCTTTTGGCCAAATAGGCCAAGTATATGCACTGTGACTGTATACACTGTATATTCCTCTCACTCGCTCCCCTACTTCTCTTTTTTGTCCCGCGGCATCTCCGTTCCTTAGTGGCAAGCCCAGCTGGGGGGAAGGGGGGTTTGTTGGCACTATGTGTGAACTCTCTCTGTCTACTCATGTAGGCTGGTGTCCCCCACTACACTGCATGCTGCACTTAACATGCCCTCTTTAGCATTTTTTTTAATGTTTAATCTTAAACATACATTATGCAAATGATTTTGATATTCAGAAAACACTAAACTGTTCATCCCCTTTACTGCCACTAGCAGTCCACATTAAAGCCACTAGAGGGAGCATCATATATATAATATGAAGTATGCTGTGGGCAATGTGGTACTTTTTCTCCTTGTGAAGCTTCTAAAACAAAGCATGCAAAAATGCATAAGATGATTTCTTATATTTCTTCAGTTTCATTCTGGCCAAAATGGTCAACAGCACTGATTTATGTTATTTTATATAGAAATAATTATCTTTAGTTACTGGTGGTTTCTTACAATTCATTATCTTCTGCTTTTAGGCTGTGCGTGTGTGTATGTGAAGGTGATAATTCTGAAGTTACAGCTAAACTCTGGTAGGGTGTATAATGACATAAGCATGAGGCATGCCAGGGCATGCTTTCAATCTGCAGTCTTAATGTAATCAACATGGGCAGAAGTCTGGTCACCCAAACTAGAACAAAACAGGAGGAAATCTGCAAATAATTTATCATATCCTGTGGAGATTCATCAGTTACACATGTCAAAATGATGCTGAGCTGAAAATTAAAAGGAATCCATTGTCGTCATTGTTTCTCATATGGAGATGGATTGTGGAGGAAAGTCATTGGACGTCTTGTGAAATTCTGTTTTACATGAAATGACTGTTCATGAATTTACATTATGCATTTAGAATCAAATATTAGTTACAAAAGAAGTAGTCTGTCCAACCATAAAGTTTCCTTTCAAGTTACAAGCAGAGCCGATGGGATTTGCTCCGCTCTTTGTGGCCTTTTCTTGTGGCAGAGCTGCCAATGATCTAGATCTGGCATGACATTTTACATTGTGCTCTCTAATTGCAGCAGCTGATAGCAGCATAGCTCACCATACAGCTGCATAGCTCCTCTTGTGTCAGCTGCTGGCTTTTTTTTTTTAACTACCATCGCGCTGTGCTGAGTAATTACATTGTGGATTCCTTGTCTGATTTTATGGCAGTCGTTCAGCTGTACAACTTTATCTGTCCTTTTAGTTTTAAATGCATTTATTTCCTATTGTTGTTTCTTTTTTAAAGATTATGTATACCAAATAAATGTAAAGGAAGCCATTACTTCATTGAGGGCAGAACCAGAGCTGTTAAAAAGTTTTTACTAAGGAAAATTATTACAATCATATATTGTTAACATAGTGTAAAGTAATAGCAATTTCCCATGTAGTTCTGGAATAATGTATGTTTTATACTGTTGTGTGGCTCTTTACTGTATGTCTTAGTGCCTAAACCAAAGGCTAGCTAAAACTGTGTGGCAGATGCAGCAGTAATTATACAGTTGTTTTAAGGCTGTCAGGTGGCAGTAAAAAGATGGGAGCCAGGCATATGGGGGAGAAGAGAAGGAGATACAGGGAGGGGGATGCAGAGGGGGGTGGAGGGGTTTTGATGGACGGACATTGTAACTCCAGCATCTGGTAATAGCTGCAGCTGCTGTATCATTTTCCAGCCACCAGCTTGCCAACTAAATAAATATTGCCACGATCTGTCTTGTACTACCAAGTGTAAATTACTTTAACACGTCAATAACTAGTTTACAATGATGTTTTTTGCTGCCATTTTAGAACATATATTGATTTCACATTGGAGGTAAATGGCATGAGGATTGTTTCCCCACTGTGTACCTTATTTTACAAAGAAAGACTATGCAGTTGACAAGGGTAGAAGAAAAAGGAGACCTTATTAGCAGTACTGCAGTACAGCAGCAGTAACCTGTAACCCTTATAACTCAGTGGTAATTGATGATGTGATTATTATTTAGCAATATTACCACAAACAGACATTACCAGATTTTGGTCACAATAACTTCAACAACTGCAAACTGTTGTTTGCAGAAGTCATACATTTGCTATATGAAATTCTTAAATTAAAATAAATGATTGAGAATTAATAGTTGGCTAACAGTCTGAGGTGCTTATGATGATCACAAATAAAAATGCAAGCATGTCTTCCTGTCCATATGGGGTCCTCCTCTCCACCACAGATGTTGGGAGACCCGCAAAATCAACTCAGAACCACACTGTAATCACCACAATTTTAATCACGGCTTCGCGTTGTGACCCACTTCTTTTTTGGTGCACAGATCTGATTGCGCGGCACTACAGCAGTGACTAACTGCAGCCTGTTATTAACCTTCACATCATCTGTACGCTTCCAAGACATCATACAGCCAATCTTAATCCCAAAATTACACCCACTTGGGTGACAAACCTCTGCGTTTGTCAAATTTAAAGACTTTCGTTCCTCCTAAGCTAAAATGATGATGCTATCTTCCCATAGGACTAAACTGACATTGAAAATATAAAAACAGGTGTATTTATAAAGCTACATCACACTCAGAGGCAGGTAGACTAGCCCAAAATGTAAGAGTACCATTCAAAGTAATCTTTCAAGTAGAAGTAAAAAGTGGTGGAAGTACAAAGTAGAAGTAAAAAGTATTTGAGGAAACTACTATTCAAGTAAGAGTAACCGGATGTAAATATCACAATGATCACAAATGTTCAAATCATTTAGTATGGTCAAATAAAGCTTTTCCGTTGCTTGTGGACTTACAGTAGGTAAAATAACCAAAACTTTTACATAAGTTAAGTACGGTCACTTCAAACTAAATATTACTCAAGTTAAGCAGGAGTAACTACTGAGTTGCACAGTTTCTTAAAGTTATGATAAAAGGAGAAATTCAATTTGTCAACTGGACAAAGTTTGTTTGGTCGAAAACGTTTCGCCGCTCATCCGAGAGGCTTTGTCAGTTCTGGTTCGAGTGCTGGTTAGACACTGCTTATATCTAGCTGCAGGGAGGAGCTCACTACCCCGAATTCTTCTGAAACTATCTCAACTAATCTCAACTAAGCCCGCCTGTGTTGGTACATCCTCTTGTGAAGTGGCTGTTTTGTTTCTCCAATGTAGCGCTCACTGCAGTCTTCACTACACTGAATGGAGTAGACCACATTGCTTTGTTTGTGGCTTGGTGTTTTGTCCTTTGGGTGGACGAATTCAAAAAACAAAAGAGAGAATCGCAAAACAAATTAGTTGAGATAGTTTCAGAAGAATTCAGGGTAGTGAGCTCCTCCCTGCAGCTAGATATAAGCAGTGTCTAACCAGCACTCGAACCAGAACTGACAAAGCCTCTCGGATGAGCGGCGAAACGTTTTCGACCAAACAAACTTTGTCCAGTTGACAAATTGAATTTCTCCTTTTATCATGCATTCTACCTGGACGACTGAGGGATTCTTCACGCTTCTCACATTTCTTAAAGTTACTTTGAATAAATCTAACTGAGTTGACTTCAGGCCTGTCATGATGAAGCACAATATATTGCTACACAGAAATATTGTGATAAATAATAATATTGAAGCTACTTTATGCACTGACTCAAGTTACATAAAAATGGCAAAAATTTCCTCACTATTGCAAAGAAATTGAACACACGATAAATATTGAGCCCCAGATTATATTGTTCCAGCTATTATATATTGAACAAAGTAAATATAGTAATTATCGTGATCGACCTCAGATCACACTACTACAAAAATATCATCTTTTACTGTATAAAATTCAGTTTGAATGAAAAACAAATGGTGTTAAGTTTAGACAAATGGGATTTCTTTGACAATACATTGCACATGCACACACACCCACAGTCACAGCATTATAATCTAGACATCAGTGATAATAAAGCAGATTGATTATTCCTTCTCAAGCTTCAACACCATTTAATTGTCTGGCTTGAACACTGCAGTGAGGGTCAGGAGGGCTCTCTCTCTCATTTGCAAGCTCAAGCACACACAAATAAACACAATTCAGAAATGCACACAAATTCAAAAATCACATTTGGTCTCCACCCTACTATTTCTAACTTATTTTCTCACTGCGTCTTCTCACTGGGGCCCACAAAACGTGTCCAGACGGGCGTTTGCCAAAAAACATTCTTTTTTCAAACACACATGATACCCCGTTGTGGTCTCATTGCATTTATTAGTTGAACATCTCAATTAAAACTCACCATGAGGTGTTACGCCCTGTGGAGGAGCAAAAATACTGAGGTGGCTTTCTGTAATCACTGTCCACAAATTCCATAGTGGTTTTAACATTTTTTATGTATTTCTCTTTTTTTTTAAATTAATGTGCACTATTTCCTTCCATCTTTGTGATATTGAATATGAAAATGTTTCCCTTGGTTTGCACAATCTTGTAAACTTCTAATACTACATCCAATATGACTTTATGCAGTACTTTGGAAATGTAGACATCATAATTATAGATATGCTTTGCATTCTTTATCTTTGTCATTAAGTGCCTGCCATATTTGGCATAGTAGGCATCATATTGCAATTTAATTTGGAATAAATTGTATTGCCCATCCCAACAACCCATTATCTTGGCACAACAATTTGACATTTTCTGGATTATTATTATTTCTTTTTCCAAATCCTTAAAATGTCCATTTATCACAGATGTGGGACAATTCAGGGCATCTGACATTCTCCTCTGACCCTCTCCCTCCCCTTCACTATGTTGTGTATCATTGTGGTTTCCGAGATCTGCTCCAGAAATGTTCTCTCGGTGAGATTTGGTAAGAAGTGCCCTCAGCAGGGCCTCCATCTGCCATTAGGCCTCTCCACACTTTTTATCTCAAGACCTCAGAGACCCCAAACTGCCAAATGAGTTGAATTATGGCCAGTTATGTGGAGTAGACTTGGCATCACCAGGGAGAGGTCTGAGTCAGTGCAACTAACCACACTCCTGACCATTAAAAGGGGCTCTGACAAGGCTCCTTCATCTTTCCCTCTGCTCCAAAGACTAGAGCTGCACCAGTGCCCCCTGAGTACTGATGCTCTTCAACACTCTAACCAGTGAGCGAGACAGGTGCGGAGATGGCCAAAGGGAGGAACTGCTTCCATAACAATTTCAGTAATTTTTAAACTTTCATATTGAAATTAATGTACTCCTGCTTTTTTTAGTTGTACTAAACAATAAACGGTACAATACATTTCCGAAATACAAATATTCTTGCACCTAAGAAACTGTTCATAGTGTTCATTTGAATTTTCTTAAAAATAAAATGGACAGATATCCTAAATAGACAAGCAGAACACATAGCATTCACACCTCTTTATGAGTGAATTTTTATTTAACCACACATAGTAGTAGTAACAGTACATAAAACAGGCTTTACGGCATGGTGTCTTGCCAGGGTGTGAAAAGAGAGGTGCACACACACACACACACACACACACACACACACACACACACACACACACACACACACACACACACACACACACACACACACACACACACACACACACACACACACAGAGTTTTAACCACGAGAATGAGATACCAGTCAGCCTGTAAACCACAGTTTGCATGTAGCACAGACCGACAGACACCGGAGACACAGCGCGTGCACACTCACACATCACTGGATTTGATCTGTCACAATAACAGGGGCATCATGACATGATGGATACAGCTCTTTTTGCTCAGCTCTCTTTCATTCTGCCTCTCTTCGGTAATCTTGATGCAGTGTGTAATGTTTGCTGTAGCCGGCGGCTGAAATTGAATGAGTGATACAACTGGAGGTGCTGGGATTACTGTGGGCAGAATTGATGCTATCCGTCCGGTGATGTGTTATTTTGAGGAAGAAGTGGGGCAACAAACCAGAGAGAGAAATGGTCGCTGCTCTGTATGATTCTACAGTTTAAGTGGTGCAAGACAAATAGAATAACAGTTGATGTGCTAGCAGGGGTTGTAAATGCTTGAATAATTTTCCAAGATATAGACATTCATCTTCTCCATAGTCTTTTACAGGGTTATGCATGGAAACTTAAATGCTTTTTGTCTCTGTAGCCACAACTGCAGCCTCAACCAACTCGATGCACAACTTTAGAGGTGAAGAGGGTTGTGTCCAGTCTTCGCTGCTCTAATAGGGTCAGTGTAGAGAAGGGTCATAGGTGCACTAATGACACCTGCAATAGATGCTTCTTCCTCCAAGCCTAAGCTGGGGCTGAGCTTGTGGGAATTAAAGTATGCTGCTTTGAGACTGGCAGGCTGTGCTGGGGTCAGACGCAAACCACAGAAAAGACTAAATTCAGCTCTTTCTGCAGGTTGGAGGCTCCAGCTCAAGGTCCGGGGCTATTGTTGTGGGGTCAGGTTAAAGCTGCCCAGATTGCTGGAGCAGCTGACAACCATTCATCACGCTTCAGAATACATGTATGTGCCGTACAGCTGGTACAGTGTGAACAAACTTTTGATACCAATATTATTATAAACACTAGTATTTTTTAAACAAGTATGTTTTTTTGTTCTAATAATGTTCAAATATTTCTGCTATTATTTTAATGTAGTGGTTTGGGTTTGTAATAAAAATACATTCGGATTATTTGAAAACCATTAAGGATCTCAGAATTGAGACTCATCGTAACTACATTGAATATTAAAATGAAACTTGTTCATGAACTTGGCTGTATTAATAATTTTACTAAAATAAATTTCAGAATGATATTTCATCAACAATAAGCCATATGTACAGATCGTGTGGCTTAATCTTCCAGTTACATTTCAATCTGCCATACATTTAATCTTCCTTTGCATCTCAAAGTAATGATAGTATTTTCAGCCTTGTTCAGACACTGTGGGAGAAATTAAATAAGAGGCTATTTTTCTCCCCCATGTAAACAGCTGGCAGCATCCCATGCTTGCACAATTAATGGGCATCTAATTGGCAATAATCATTTTTACTTAAGCAAATTTAAAATAGGCAGTTGCCCCTAGAAGAACAGCTGTCGGCGAAACCTTCTGGCAACATAGCGTGGTTGTTTGAGAGAGTGGATGATGGCTAAAAGGAGGTGGTCGAATACAAAATTATACCACTCAAGTAATAACACATTCACAAATATAAATTAATACTATCTACATTTTTTTTTTGTAATCCATTGCATTTTCCATTTTCAGTGAGTATTACTAATATGAGATTTTAATATAGTGAAAATAGAAAGGTAGTAGAAAGTATACTGAGAAAAGAAACTGACAAAGGTTTAAATTCAAAACACTAAATGTATCAAAAAGTTCAGTTGTGTCAAGGAAAGTTCCATTCGGGGCCAAGTTTTGAGTGCTTAAGCCTTGCTCTGATGTTTCTTCACAAAAGGAGTTTTCAAAGACCATCGCGATTATACTTGCTATTACTCACAGTTAAGTTCAGACATGTGCAAAGAATATTATACAGAGATGTCATTTAAATCCACACTAGATAAAAGCATCTTCAACAAGGTCAATGGGACAATGTAAAAAGCACAGGGTTTATAGGACTCACGGCTGGCAGCAAACACAATCCAGGAATTAAAGAATTTTAATCATTTTCATTTCATTTTCAAAATTGTACATTTTTGTAATATTTTGGTTCCATGATACAAAATGGTCTTAACACCACCAAATAGTTTAGTGCCACTACACTGTGAGGTGGTAGTGCTAACCACTGCACCACTGTGAAGGTGTCTGGTGACTAAATCAGTCCAGCTGTGATGAGTGGAGGCAGTAAGTGTTATTTTTACTCCAGTGATATTATTGCATATTATTGATATTACTCCAGTGATTCTTCTCTGTCTGTCAAAACAATCCATCTTCTTGACAGACAGAGAAGCATCTTCATTGGGGTTTGTACCATGTTCCTGTAAATTTATGATTGTTTCAAAATATTCAACAACATGACAACATTGTTATTATCAGTAATAAGCAATGATCTTACTCCTCTTTTTCTCTTGGAGTCTTGTTTAGTAGTGATGAAGACGAGGACATGTACGTGGCCATGTGAGTAACAGATGGAACCTAAAATAGATTATTATTTTAATATACCAAGAAAGACAGTTGTCTAATTGCAGTTGCATTCTTCTGACTCACCATTGCTTTGGACTGCTGCCCGGGACCCTAACCCAGTGAATGAACAATTCAGCAATTCATTTTTTTATACTTAAAGTAAATATATTCTTTTTTAAATTACATTGCGGTCAACTGTGGTTTTAGGACAAATATTTTTGTACCAGCAGCACTGTTAAATATACCTAGACTACTAAAAGTACTGTGGTGCTACAATTCCACATTAATCTAGGTTAAATACAAACAAAGTCATTCAATGTCACAATGGAAATAACAGTGACTCTGAACACGTTCAAACGATATAAGTCAGTGTAAAACACTGACTAACACTTGTTAGAACTAACAGAGGGTCATTAACTCTTAAACCAAAATACGCTCTTAAAATGTAGTTTATACTTGAAAACAACATTAATATTTCATGCAATCATGAAGACAGATTAAAATAGTTTGAGACATTGCATACATTTAGTATGAGAATCAACCCATCCCATCGATGAACAAGTGCAATTTGTGAACGTCAGGCTTACCTTGCAATTTTGCTGATATTTTGAGATGACACTTTCATATTTGAAGACGGTGCTGTTGCTTTCTATATTATGATGCCGTCTTCTATGAAGACTAATTACACAGACAAAGCTGAAAAAAAAATGATTGAGAGAGAAGCCGCCTCCAACATTTAAACCGTGGCCAGTGTTCCCTCTAAGCTGCGCGCCTGCGCAATTGCTCATTGCTCGCACATTCTCAGCGCACAAGAAAACCTATGCAGTGCACTGTAAATGAATTAGATCTATATTTTTTTCTGTATCATTTTGCTGTGTAACTCAGTGAGTGACAGGTGTCCAACCAATCATACAATACGATTCACTTACGCTACGCAGCCAATCATGGCATTGACAGTACTTGTGTACGTGCCCTGACCATACACGCTATACAACAGTAATAACAGTGCAGCGGAGTTAAGATACGCTAATGCTAACCAATGCTCCCTCTAAGGTGCGCGCAAGCAGCACATAAAATAAAATCTAACCTGAACTTATAAACAAAGTGCTGGTTAGACGCACGGAACGATCAATTTGATAGTTTGCACATGTGAATGTGACACGCGTTAGGGACAAGCCAACTACAGACACATTTCGACCGCGTTTCTCTCGCTTCTTTCAGTATGACCATAGTTGCAGTTGCACATCTCCGCGGGTCAGAGCGGCAGGTCCGTCGCCCGCACACACTTCACGTAGGGAAGAATAGAAGAGGAGAAAGGTAGAGCCATAATGTAATCTTCCCCTGTTTACTTTGTTTTCATAGTTTTTTGTGAGCCAAAAAAACAGGACTTTCTCAAAGTGTGAATCCTCTCCCTGGAGTGTTATACCACAGAGCTCTGACACTCACACACAATTACTTAAATAGGCTAATAATTAAAAAGCAAGATATAAAATTATAATAATTTATACTTATTTTGGTTATCATTATTTTGGGAAAGAGTATCCATCTTATGGCCTATAGGTCCTACAATCTATTTTAAAAAGCTGAAAGCTGAAAAAAATCTCTTAATGTAATTTTACAAAATATTGTACTGTTCAATGTTTCACTGACCACAGCAGGACCCTCACACTGACATACAACATATACAAAGCTCATGAACAGATTTTTGTCTTTTTCATTCTAAGTGGACCAAAAAAATCAGTTAAATTAAAAGTAATCTAACGGAAATAACTGCAGTAATTTGATGAATAAGCTGTAACTTGCGAAGATCTCAGGTGTGATACTGGTGTGGCCACAGTGTGCATGTCGGATGTCGCTCACAGGGGTCCAAGGAACGCTCAGGGAGTTAGTGTGTTTGCTCAGACACATAAAAAAATAGGGGGAACATTGACCGTGGTGCAATGATAACCGGAAACAAGTCACCCAGAGCAATTTTACAACCGGAAGTAACACTTGCTAACATTCACCTAGTCTAGTCCTGCCAGATATTTTTCAAGAAAACCTAAAGGAAAACTGCCTCTGCTCAGTTGTTTTGTTTACATTAATATTTAACATTATATATACATATATATATATATATATATATATATATATATATATATATATATATATATATATATATATATATATATATATACATATTTAATCTCTTGATTTTCAGGCTTGGGAAAGGGTAGTTTCTCAGGCTGACACGATTGGGGCTTTTATAACTGTCCCATTGGTGATGACACATTGTTGAAATAAATAATAAATAAACAAACATTGCTAATTAATACACTGACATAAAATAAAGCCAAAGCAATTTATAACTTGCGAAAGATCATAATATACTGTATATATTTTTACCTTCCAGTTAGCAGCAGCTTTTGGATGCTCGTCAGACAGATGTAATGTGTGGGATGTTTGAAAAGTAACTGGATTGTGTTGGGGACATGGATTAACATCATTGTTTGAGCTACAACCAACAGAAGGTGACTTCTCCAAAGCTGACTGCCATCTTATCTGTTTCCCCAACAGCGCTGTAATCTGCAGGGCGAGCATGCTGCAGATCATCTCTATCCGGCATGAGGACAATGCAGCTGCCACTTTGTTGTGCATCGTGGATTACTGTATATGTATCTTGTCCCACCCTAACATAGACCTCTGACAAAGGACATAATTGAAAACGCCGCCATGGTGAAATTGTGTATTGAACAGGCATATACTGTACATGACATGTTTACACTTTGAACGTCTTCTGCTATAGCATGTGCTAGTTGTCAAAGAGATGCTATGAGCTGTGCCCTGTAGAAATCATTTAGGCCTACTTGTTTGTTTAGTATGTTTGTGTCAGGAATTATGGCTTCTAGAAGAAATCAAATGGGCCAGATTCAATTAACTCCAAGGAACCTTTCAAATACTGCAATAATGTGGGAAGATAATGGATATACTATACCCTTCAACCTTAACCCCATCTTTTGCCATTTGTCTAAGTTAATTGAAGCCTGCAGATGTTGTTTGTCTTAAGTATAAATGCATTTAATCACATATTTTAACTTCACATTACACTTGTTCTTAAGATAATTAATTTCCAATGTGTATAATCTTTTAATATTATGGATTTACATTTTATTAGCTTTAGAAGTTGGATGTTTTAATTAAAGTTTTAACAATAGGACTAGCCAGGTCAGGTCCAGAGGTGTGAAAACACCCATTATGGCCCTGAATGCTAACAAGACCCCACACTCCACTTCCACTGCATATTTAATAGGCTCACGTAACTAACAAAAACTGAAAACAAATAGGTGTGTTAGTCTCAGAGTAATTTCATTGTAGTTAGCTCCTCCCTTCAGGCAGATATAGGCAGCTTCCACCAGCGTCTGAGCAGAACTGAAGAAGCATCTTGGATGAGCTATGAAATGTATTTGACCGAAATCTTTTCTCCAGTTGACAAATTGAATTTCTCCTTTTGATGTTTTAGTTAGTTATCAGAATGTTTTTAATTTTATATGTCTAATTTTAGAGGCATTTTGCCCTTGCTATGACAAATACAATTTTATGCACCAACTCAATATTTAGGGCATGCATAATCTAACATAAAAACATAATGTGTTCATTGGTTAACAATAAACAATGTGCAGAGAAATAATTTGTCTCTTTTTTTTTATGTTTTTTTTTTTTTCTTCTAAATTGAGTAATCAATACAGCAGTCCAAAAATAATATTATGCTTTTAGTTTGTATGTTTGATCACACATGATGCTCAGCAGAACACTGCTGACATGTGTGTGTCAACTAAGTAGCCCCAAACTTGCTGGACAAACAGCCTTGTGCACTTTGTGTATTTGTTTATTTTGCAGATAAGAGCAGTCTTTTATGTACAAGCTGTGGCGTTTCCCGCTCTGTCAGGCCGGGACAGGCTGAGGGGAGATAAAATAGAGTCTGTTAATCTGGCGCTGGTGTGCGGAGAGAGTGATGTTATTGACCTACGCTGGCAGCAATGTGTTTCAATTATACACCGCCATCCATTTTTCAGGCAAGTGAAGCGATGGGAGGGGAGCACGGAGTTCAGGCCTGGGTTAGAGTCATTCTCCATCACTTATGATGTGTCTTTGCAAAGCACTTTAATTGAATTACCCAATTTATTCTTTAAGCAACAATGCTCTGGCACAGACCCATGACAATTATATACAAGTTTAAAATAAGCCACTTTGTACAGTTAATTTTTCTTCCATAGTGTACATAGTGAAAGTGCTGAGCTGAGCAGCAGTTTATACTGATGATTAGAACACATCCCTGTTGAACTGACCTTACCTTATACATGTTGGAGAACGGCCTTTCTGTGCTGTACTCACTGCCAGCTCACTATTGTTATCTTGTTGTCTTGGCCCACGCCATCAGAGGTATATTACACCCTACAACAGAAGCGTAGCCAGACTGGAGAGTTCATTCCTCCAGGTGCTGGGTCCTGTACTGAGGGTAAATATTCAACAACAATACCTGTATTATTATGACCTTTATTCTTTATGACATGCAAAATTGCAAGATGTCCATGTGACTTTTTTTCTTCACAACTTCACAAAAAAAACAAAAAAAAAAAAACATCCTATGTTATGTTACTAACCTGGTAACTCTGGTAATTCTGGAATGTGCCAGCATAATAAAATAATGATAGTTGAATATTTACTTCTGCTCAAAAGAAAAATGTTGAACATGCAATATGTATTGTGTAAGTGAAAATACAGTATTTATGAAGTATAATGTGTTTGTGTACTCCACTGGCATCTTCTTGATTGTGCATCTGTCTTTGCAGTTCTTTAAAAGTTCCATTGTAAAGAGGGCACTTTGCTTCACTTCCCCCTTTTCTTCAGCCAAATTTTGCAGAATATTTGCTGCGTTATTTGCAAATTGCACTTGGCTGAATGTGATAAATTCTAATCAAGTTCAATTTATTCTGTTAGAGCAGCTGGAACAGACCTAAGTGGTGTTTGCTTATGTCTATGAGCTGTCTGAGAAGATTGTCAATCACTTGGCCCCAGTTGAGTGTGTTAGTATCGTGCTTATAACAGTTACACCGAGTCCTGCCTGTCCTGGCTGCTCAGTATTATTTAGCAGGACCTATTGTGCTGTATCTTCCAGCTCTTTGGATCTAATCAGCTGTACCGCTCACTGCTCCACTTATGGAGGGAGGAGCTGTGGATACCAATGTTCTCTATAAGCATGTAATGTACACAAATTATGTTAATTTGTTGTATTGCAGATGGCCCAGTGTTGATTGCTACTTTAGGATCAGGAGAGGCCTATCTGAAAATTAAACAGGGAAAGTTTATCAGATGTTCATTACACGACAACCTAAACTAAATATTATTTTGGATCCTGTTTTTTCTCTTGACAGCTTCTCAAATAAATGTATGGTAACCTAGAGTCAACAAGGTTAACAGTTTTAAGCTAACATGCATGCATCTATTGCCAAATTACATATTTTGAATCCTTTACACATAATAAGTTTTTAAATCTTTGTTGTATTTGTTAAGAATTTGTCGTTTTAGTGACATTAAAGGGATATGCCACCCCCAGGTCAAATTTGGGCATCTCCCCACAGTCCAGAGACTAAAATAAGTGATGGAAAGCGTTTTCCTGCTCACCCAGCCATTGTCCGAGTCTGTCGCCACTGACCGCCGCGGTATCTGGTGCTCCTCCGCCTTAGACTGGAGTCTAACGTCGCCAGAGAAAGATTTCGGCCAAAAGGAATTAATTTGCTCGATGCGTTTCCCAATTACTTTGTGTGTAGTGCGCATTCATATCGAGTGCAAATAAATGTGCAAATCAACACGGAGAGCTTGCCTTGGTCATTTTGGGTGGGAACTATTTTCCAGTGCGTAAGAATACAGCCGTATCACGCACCACGTTGTGCAACAGGGGAACTCCCTTCCCGGTGCGTAACTGGGATTTCCCTGGCAGCGTGCTGCGTGATACGGCTGTATTCTTACGCACTGGAAAATAGTTCCCACCCAAAATGACCAAGGCAAGCTCTCCGTGTTGATTTGCACATTTATTTGCACTCGATATGAATGCGCACTACACACAAAGTAATTGGGAAACGCATCGAGCAAATTAATTCCTTTTGGCCGAAATCTTTCTCTGGCGACGTTAGACTCCAGTCTAAGGCGGAGGAGCACCAGATACCGTGGCGGTCAGTGCTGACAGACTCGGACAATGGCTGGGTGAGCAGGAAAACGCTTTCCACCACTTATTTTAGTCTCTGGACTGTGGGGAGATGCCCAAATTTGACCTGGGGGTGGCATATCCCTTTAAAAAAAATGCAGCATTATAAGTTAACCTGATCTCATTTGAATATAAGTAATGTACTGCTATTTAATTTCATAAATTCAAACTATACATATACATTATTAGTTTGGTGTCAGTAGACTCAGAACATAGCCTACAGTTAATGCCAGTGCTTTATGAAAAGTGTGACATTCTGGGGGTGCCAAGGTTTACCGCGTGTGAGACAAGCTGCTGCACTCAAGTTTCGCTGTGATGCTCATTGCTGTGGCCACTGAAGCAGGATAGTGCAGCCCCGATCTCCTTTAAACTTGGTAAAGTGAACCCTTGCTGATGTCCAAATGAATAGGGCTCTTTCATAAAGCCATGGCCATTGAACTCTAGAGACAGAATATAGCCTTAAGTCCTGCAACCTTTGTGGCTGGGGGTTCCTGCCAGGCATGATTCCTGTTTAGTGAATAAGTGGGGTAATTATGGTGCGGTTTGGGCCATGCAGCAAATGTCACCAGCAGATAAACAGTGGGAGCAGCCCTGCTGTAAAGGCCTGATTTATTCATCCTGGACCTCCTGTAGCCTGCAGATGAATTGGGAGCATTTGAGTGGAAAAAACTAACTGGCTTGTCTTGATTCTCTGCAGTTCAAGGATGCATATAATTAGAATAAAAGTAGTTAGTGGATCATGCTCCAGGTTATTCTTACATTGTCATGCACTGTAGTTTTACAGATTTCTGAAAGTCAATTAAGAGCTAACTTTGATAACTTTGACATGTAACATACATAGATATTAGGGAGACTTGTTTTTCTCCAATGAAATATTACATTTAAATGTGCATAAGATCACTTATTTGTACTGATTAGGGTCACTTAACACAGAATTACAGTGGTACCTCACCTTACGAAATTAATTTGTTCCAGAAGTGGTTTCGTAACGTGAATTTTTCGTAAGTTGAGTAGCTATTTCAATGGAAAAGGCCCGATCCGTTCCAAGGTTTTTTTTTTATAGTGTAACTTTTTTTTTATAGTGTAACATTTGTGTTCTGCGTCCTGATTGGAATAAACCAGGTCTAGACCAGAACTAAACCAGGTCTAAACCTGGACTGGACCTGGACTAAACCAGGATTATCCCGGGACATGGCAGTGCCGTTGGAGGAGCGCGTTGCTCGTGTCTCCGCGCTCCTTGCGCGTTCCGCGCTAGAGCTAAGAGGCCGAGAAAGACGCTCTTTCAGCGGGAATAAGAGCGGGGCGGGGCGGGCTCTGATTCTATCTGACCTCCAGAGCCGGGGGGCTGACACTGTGAGCTAACAGGCCGAGAAAGGTGCTCTATCGGCGGGCAAGACCGCGGGGTCTCGCTCGGGGCGGGCTCTGGTTCTATGTGACTTCCAGGTCTAGACCAGAACTAAACCAGGTCTAGACCAGGTCTAAACCAGGACCGGATCAGGTCCAGACCCGGACCAAACCGGGACCAGACCAGGATTAAATCACCCCGTGCTCAGCCCGACGGGGAGGCACGGCCCGGGTGCCGCGGCTCCATCCCGCGCCCGTAGTCCCGGTGTACTCGCGCCCTTGCGCCGTGTCGACGTCGCTTTTTGATCCTTCGATGTCGGCTCTTCCTATCATTGTGAAGCAGAATTCACCAAGCGTTGGATTGTTCACTCACTAATAGGGAACGTGAGCTGGGTTTAGACTGTCGTGAGACAGGTGAGTTTTACCATACTGATGATGTGTTGTTGATAGTAATCCTGTGTCTCCACTCCCCTCGCGCGTTCGGCGCTATATTGAGCCGTGTCTACCCCCACGCTTCACTATCAACACATTCCATTGAAAATCTATGAAAGTTCGAGTGTTCAAACAAGAGAGAAATGCGAGAAAAGCCCAACTCCAGTCTGAGAAAAGCGTAGAATGTGTGTGGTGAGGCATTTACAGCTCTAAAACATGTAGAACAATTGCAAAATACAAAGTTGTCCTACCTCGCGGACCTCTCCCACCACAGGCCACCTCTGGAACCTAACCCCGTGTGTGTTGATAAAGTGTATTTACATTTCGGGGCGTGCATCTGAGCGCGCATTAATTGAATTTTTGAGATTTCGCGTTTCGTAACTTGAATTTTCTTTCGTATCTAGAGACCAAAATTTGACGTGAAGGCGTTTCGTAACTTGGATTTTTCGTATGTAGGGTCTTTCGTAAGGTGAGGTACCACTGTATAAAGATTTTCATTCAAACACTAAATGCTTTTTTTTATTATTATGAAGCCAACACCTTCTTGCTCTATAATTATAATTAGTCATACTTATAGGACAGCTTTTTCAACTAGGAGCTAGATGACGGAGCCAATAAACATCATTTCATTACCTTCTCAAATATATCGTCCTATATCTCCTCCAGATTAACTTTGTCTAGAATAACAATGATAGCTTTAAGTGTCTCTAATTGAGGCTGCTAACCCTCCCTTTGCATAAAAGTGCTTACTCATTTTATCTGTCCTTTTAATAATTACATTATCATTTTACACCCTTGCTGCTTCCTTGGGAAGTGGGGCCAGTGTGTGTGTGGTGGTGAAAGCTCATTATTGGAGCTGAATTATGTGCAGTTTATTGATCCCCATGGTGGATTATGGTGCTCTAAGTTAGTCTAGACAGAATAGTTAGCCAGATGACAGGGAGGAAACAGAAAGGTCCCAGGGGGAAATCGCTGGGCTCAGTTAGTAATTAATGCTGCCAGGTAATGGAATTTAAGTTTACACTAAATCCAGCAAAGCTGACATTTTCAACGCCGTATAAAATAACATTACCATAATGAGTCGGTCAAGACCAGGAGGAAGGTGTTACATGGTATTTCTATAATATTTTTTTTTACAAACAACTATACATGATGATATTGTGTATTTTGCTTATTTGTATATTTTTAGCCCTTTCGCTGCAGACTTAAACTACTAATATAAATAAAAATATAAGAAAGGGCAAGGAAGCTTTGAGTCATGAATCATAGATTTTAGTAGGATTTACCAAAGGTCTGTTGTACTTTGTACTATTTAAAGGTGATGTGTTAACACGTGTTACCATATTGCTGGAGTGTACTGCCAGGAGCCAAACTGCACTCTAAAGGCTGCCCTTCATAAAACACTGGATCACCACCAGGCAGATTGCTGCACCTGTTAGAGCAACCTTTCACTGATACTACGCCAGGAACTTTGCCCTCTAATGAGGCAAATGTGGAGCTCAAAGCCCCTCCGTGTCTTTTGTGTGCCTGCTAATGTCCTTGGCTCATATGCTGTGTGTTAGTAAATGCACATTAACAGTATATGTGCCTGATGAAACAGGGCTGTGTCCACAATGGGAGGAACTGAGGAGGAGAGTGAAGCCGCTGATTAAACTGGTTTTACTGCTTCACTGACAACCTAGAAAAACACGGCATCCCTAACCTTGCTTAGCCCAACCCTTATATATCTAATGATCTCTGAGTACCTTAATGATAGTGTGTTCTTGCTCTCCCCCATTTTGACTATCCTCCTTTTATGTTCCTCTCCAGCCAATCTTTCTTTTTTAGAATAAGTGCGTGCACACACACACGCACACACACACACACACACACACACACTCACGCTCACACGCGCGCACACACACACGCGCGCACGCACACACACACACACACACTCACGCTCACACGCGCGCACACACACAGACTTGTCCACATTCACACCCTCACAGTACATAGCCCTAAAAACCACAGTCAGCAGTTTGGGGTAGGAGTCTAGCAAATGAGCTGTCCTATTGAAATAGAAAGGAGAGTGCTCTGTTCTGCAGAAAATGCTGCTATGGCAAGCCTTACAGAAGAGGGACGAAGGGGAAATTGCTTGTTCGGACAAAGAAACATGAAAATGTCCTTTCACTACAAATGTACCAATTTACATTTAGGAGACTGGATATCCATTTCTTAGATGCTCTACTTTTCTTCTCCCTTTTTATGTCACAAAATGCCACTAAATGGTGTAAATGGTCTGAGAAACACTATTCAATTTAATACCTGCATTTTCAATTTATCCTCTTCTGGGCTTTTAAATGTGTGCTGTGGAGTATGCCAGTTTAATAAGAACAGCAGCTAGTTTTTCTATATTTTAAAATTACTATGTAGAAGATTTCAGTGAAAAATGTGAGAGCTACATGATGATACTCGAATGAACATAGCTAAAATGGGTCACCATCCAATTTATTAGCCAGTCCAAAGTCTGGATAAATATAGTGATATTTTCCTTTTTTATTTTTTATTTTTTTTTTACATGTGCAAGTATGGGAGGTGTTTCTGTATTCTACTGTTGCTGTTAATTCCCCCATTTACCCCACTTAAAACAAATCTCCATTGGTGCTTGTATTCCCGCACCGCTTCAGCACGGTAATTAAGATTCCATTCTGCCTCTGAAAAGAAATCTGAAGATGGAGGGTTATCACTGGACTTCACTACCCAATGAAACCTCAAACCTAGCCAGTGGGGTCCTCCTAGCACCTCTCCTAGCCTCTCTCCCCCGGGCATCATGTTGTGTGGTCTTCTCTCTCATTACTCTCAGTGTGAAGGCCTGGGATGTGGGTGGTGAGCTGGGGAGGAGCGAAGGAGGGCTTCTGTCCCTGGATGAGTGAGTGCGGATAAGAAGTTGTTTGAATTCATAATTGTGTTCTGGTGAAGGGGACAGATTTGTAAAGCAAGGCTGAGTTCATTGTGTGGCAGTGCGAGTCCAGTGGAGGGTGTGAGCTGCTCAAAGCTAATGTAATCTACGCTATTAGAGAGGGTTAATTAGCTGCTGAACTGGAGCCTGAAGAGCACACAGGGAAAGAGGGGAGACATGCATTGAGATAGAAGGAGGCCGGGCGGCGGGGATAGAGAGGTGTTGAGGGAGTGATTAGCTTGCTCTTGTTGTAATATAGCCACACAGTCAATAAGGCTACTCCTCCAAGGACCAGGAGAAATCCAGAAGAACAGAGAAAACGGGGAGGAAAGTTTTACCTCATAAAAAATGTCTGGAGGTCTGCTGCGGTGTCACATGCTCAGGCACAAGAGATTATGATTTATTATTTTCATTTTTCGATTGAACAAACTAAACTAAACTGTTTCTCTTCATACAGCCATGTATGGATTATGAACTTTTAAAAACAAACAGCTTGGTAAATGTTGTAAACCAATTTGTGTCTTATTTTCTGAAACCTGAAATAAAGAAGCCTAATAGGTCTGATAGTGCAGGTGTATGAGTCTAAAATGGGCCTCATGGTGGGTTGTTTATTATAGTCTTTATGTGCTGACACAATTTGGCTTTTCCTATTTTGGACATCTATGCACTTTTACTTTTAAATTGTATAAATCGTCAAGCACTGATAACAGTACATGTCTGAACAATGTCCTTGTTAAAATGCAGTGTTGTTGCAATTCTAAAACTCGAATTTTTATATTCAATACAATATTGGTATGCTGATATGGCAATGATACATTTTTAGACAATATAATCTAATTTCAATGCAACATATTAGTAGTTTATTTAACATTACCACGTGGTTTATAGTTCTAATTTAGATGAAGATCATTCTAAAACTTTTGAAGAGAAGGCTGAAGTTCCTATTAAGGCTATGTGTCATTTTTCTGGTATTGATACTTGCTGTGAGTGAGTACACCTTTGATACTTTGTAGTACCGTTGAAGTATTATTTGTGTCTGGGTATCATATTTTTAATAACCATACTGCACTAATGAGGCTGTTTATGGTATTTCTTTTACAGTATTCAGCCCTATGTCCATCTTGATTCGCTTATGCCTTTGAGCACATAAGAGGTGTAGTTCGGGCCTTGTCCCCAGGCATTCTGACCACACAATAATTACCTTTATAGCAAACTGAGCCAGTTATTTGTTGATATTTGTGTTTTTAAGCTATTTCTCAATCTAAAGGTGAGATAATAGAGAAAACCTTGAGAGCTGGATGAAAAAACAGTGTGGAGTTATACCCTCAATTTAATAGCAGTGTGAGGTGTTTCTCCAGCATCATCAGATCAATGGAGAGTAAATAGCCCACACTTCTTGTTTCACCGTGCAGTATTGATCTTTTCCTCAGCCTCCACTTCCCTTTTCCACCGGCTTCTTGTGTCTTTCAACCCCAGGGACCGCGCTGATTGCCATAGATTGGACAAGCTAACAAGCGCATGATGAGGAACCGAGGCTTTCTTTTCTTCTCCTCTGCTCTTTCATTTTTTCTTCTTTGTGGCACTGGCATGAACACACAAGACAGACATACACACAGGGACTTAAAAACATCACAGCTCCACCACCATCAAGGAGTGTTTCTTTCTTGTTTCTGCTGTTTTTTCCGGCTTCATCTGGGAACTACTGTACACTGTTGTGGTGCCGATCTTGCGGGCAGGTTGCCAGGTTGATGGAACTTAACTAGACGGAGAACTCTTGATACAGTGCGCCTCTTCACCTCACCGGGAACTTTATTCTTTCCAGATGGCGCCACATTTTCTTTCAGCGAAGTATCTCAAGCGCAGTGCAAGTGGGTAAGTCTTAATGCTGTAGTTCTGTAAGCTGTGATAGGAGCAGAGATGACGAAGGGAAAGCCCTGCCTTTTCCCAGCCCCCTTTCTCACTGCATAGGCAAATCAGGTTCAGTTATGCATGTTCCAAGTAGAGGTGGGTGATAAATCTTGCAATATTTTATGAATTTTTTGCAATCCTTCATAATCGTGCTCAATCGTGCCCATTAATGTCTTGATTGAGGTTCAAGTAATCCACTGTAAAGTGAATCACAAAAGTGCATGAATATTACTTTATATCTTTATTTTTAAGATCAAGTTGTCTTTTCCTTTTTATTTTCAGTTTATCTTTTTGAATGGTCAATAAAGTTTGCTCTATATTCTCAATTTGAATATCAAAAACTTCAAAACAACTAGATGCTTTCTTGTACACAATATATTAGCTGCCTCTAGTTGTAAATACAAGAAGAAATTACATAGTTACACTTTCTATTCAGCATGTGGTGTGGTCTTTTTCAGCCCAGCACATAAAGTAGTACTAAATCTTGTGTATGTGCTGCTTTGTGGTTCAGGATCAATATGGAGTGTGTTTATTGAATTGTATTTGTGTTTGTGGAGGGCGTGCATAAACTAGCTGCTGTAAGTGATTAGATGTGTTTTTAAGGCTCAGTATGATCCTGCTGGCCTTATAGATATGCTTTACCTGCTTTGATTAGTTAATGGCTCAAAAGCTCTACTATGCACTGCTTATTTCTGCAGCATGCCTGATGATAAATACTGTACTTTATCTCCACACTTTCATGTTCTTTGCCTGTGCTCTTGTTGGGCTAATGTAGAGTTCTAAGAATAGTTATACAATATATAGTTTAGTTTGTTTTATATTGCAAAGCAGTCGGTGGTTTAAATTGGGTAAAACGTACTGTACTGACCCTTTGATCTAATTTCAAAATCATTGTCAGAATGTATTTTATTTGACCTCTTTGGTTCTTTCTCCCAAGTAACCCAAGTCTCGCAGCACCCCCCACATACCAGAGGACACATGCACAGATCCAGTATCTCAATGCTCTGTGCTCTCTTCTGGGCTCCTTGTGTTTGCATGTGATATTTTAGGCGACTCTGGGAGGGATGACAGTTCTAACTAGGCCTATTAGGTAACCCTCAGGGTGCCCTCAGCACTGATTTGAGCACCATTAATTTTCTATTATGGAGTGCTGAAGATGTGCCCCTGCGCAGTCATTCACCTGGCTTATTGAGTCTCACACACACCAATTGTGGACTTTTCCAGGGCAGTGTTGCTGGAGGTTTAGTGTGACCCCTCCAGGGAGCTAATTTATTATTTGCAGATATCGATCTGGCAGGGTAGGCCAGGCGAGCAGTGGCCCATGTTGACTCTGCTCTGGCCCCTAGCGTCTTTAACCCTTTCCAGACAAACACAGACTGGAAGTAGAGAGTTAGCAGGCATTACTTTATTAATTGTTGTTCTTGCTCAATACATTGCTTGTTTAGATGTGAAAACGTCAGCAGTAGGAAAAGGATAGATTTAATCTGTGTTTTTTCCTCTTTCAAGCAGACAAGTATGTATACACTCTGGCATGGTGCGGACACACACACAAATAGCACACTCACACACACTGTCTGGCCTGTCCAAGGGAAATAAAATCACAGTTAAGAGGAAGGAAAACAAATTTAGAAGGTCAGACAAAACATTTATCAAGCTGTGTATGTCTGGTGGGTAAATAACAGAGGGACAGTAAAGGGCATGACTCTGAAAGCACCAGATAACCACAGCACATCATCACACAGTCTCCACGTTCACTGTGAGAGCGGATATTTCTCAGAGGGTCGCCTCTTGAGCTTTCACTAATATTCTTTCTCTTGTATTGCTGTTTTATTTTGAACATTAAACTGAGTTATTATGGCATATACCCTTGGGACTAAAATGTAAGGTATCGCAGAGATAAAAAGCCATAAGACAGTGGTAGTGGGGACATTGTGAGCCTTATTTGTTTCAAAGCTGCTCTTATATAATACTAATATGTAATATGAGACTATTTTAATGATATATTAAATACTCTATTATGTATTTGTAACAATAGGGACAGGTTGGAGACAGTGATGGGACAATAAAAAAATATTTATCAACTTTTTTGAGATCAAGATAAGCAAGTACAGCTTTAGACATTCTATTGTGATACATATGCAAGCATTTATTGGCTCCAAGCAGAGGGTTGGTGCTTTCTGTTACTGTTTGTTCAACCAGATTTTCTATACTATAATAAACAGTTTATTAGGTTATTAGGGCTGCATAATTTTACCAGCAACTACACTAGTTTAATTGAGAGTGAAGTGAATGGTACTCCAGGTAGCTGTCCAAAAGGGAATATTATTACTACAATGAATAGAATATCCAGATGTGGTTTGATTTTCTCTGTTGGGACATTGTCTGGGCTTTGAAGTCCTTATCCAGCACAAACACAGTGAGCTGCGCCATCTGCCTAGAGCACTGGTACTTGTGAAAACATACACCAAAATAAAACACACACGTTTATGCCAAGGGACCAATAAGCTTCTTCCCACAGGCCTCCTCAAGGCCTCACCACAGCCTCGGCCCCAGACCTGCACTGTCCCAACCCTGATTAGGATTTAATACTCTCACAAAATCTCAGAGGTCAAATGGTCATGCATGTCTGTTGGCATGTTTTTGTAAGAACCGCTAAGCCTGTTTCGCAAGTGCAGAGTGTAGGTAAGAGAAGCAAAGAGGAAATTCACAGACTGTTGAGCTTTGGGGGTCGCCAGCGATGACTAACCTAAAGGAGGTGAATGATGACAGATGTCCGGAGTGGATTTATGAGAGATAATACACCAACATTTTCTGTTTTATACTGGTTGTTATGATAACGTTTTACCTGTTCTTTATAGCGCAGAACATAAAATAAAGGTCAGGAAATTTCCTATGGTTGAAAGTACCCCCAACCTGTCCAAATTTGTCCATTCTGGTTCTGTGAAGACCATTTCACGGTTGACAAGGCTGTCTCTTGTTGAATTTGGCACCACCTCAAAAGTTGGCCTGTATTCATCTTCCATATTCATGTGAATGTGAGGTGGAGGTCAGGGAGAAGACGTTCCTGATGAGGAATCATGATGTAGTGAATGTTCCACTGGTCTGCAGAGTGGTCTGTGAATGCTCTTACAGTCTAATAGGACTAAGGGAAGATACTGTGTGCCCCTTCCCAAACTCTACAGTCTACTTTTGTCAGAGTATGGTCCAGGGAGACTCTGCAGCTGCTCAGTGGGAGGAAGTCATTTAAAAGGTATTAAAATCATTTGTTTTCTTGTGTTTAAATAATCTACCAAACAATAGAATGTGGAGCAAAGACTTGTTTTAACTTTGCATTGGATCATTGATATTTTTTACAGTCAATCAAAGTTTTATATGGTTCAATTTATACGGCAGTAAAAGAATGTATCCTGTCAAAACATAAGTAAGTAGACAAAAATAAGCAAGTTCAATGGATTTAACACAAGTCCAATTGATTTAACACAACCAAAACAATATAGCATATTGTTTGTAGAATCCCATAGTCGTCCAGGTAGAATCCATGGCAAAAGGAGAAATACAATTTGCCAACTGGACAAAAGTTTATTTGGTCGAATAAGTTCCGCAGCTCATCCAAGCTGCTTCTTCAGTTCTGGTCAGACACTGGTGGACACTGCCTATATCTGCCTGAAGGGAGGAGCTAACTACAATGAAATTGCTTTGAAACTACCACACTTACTTGTTTTCAGTTTCTGTTAGTTAGGTAGGCCTCTTAGATATGCAGTAGGAGTGGAGTGTGTGGAGTCTTGTTAGCAGACCCATTCAGGGCCATAATGGGTGTTTTCACACCTCTGGACCTGACTTGGCTAGTAGCCCTGTTTGTTTTGATTTAGGTTTGAGGATAGAGTTATCGATGGGAGACAAATGATGTCTGAGACCTCCATTTCTGTTCAAGGAAGGATTCTCTTTCTTGACAAAAATAGTCTCTTTAACACCCCTCTCAAACCTCTTTTCTCTGGCCAAGATCTGTACCTCACTGTCCTTAAAGGAGTGGCCCGTGGCTTCTAGGTGGAGATGTACGGCAGAGGTGTGGTAGTTTCAAAAGTAATTTCATTGTAGTTAGCTCCTCCCTTCAGGCAGATATAGGCAGTGTTTAGCGTCTGACCAGAACTGAAGAAGCAGCTTGGATGAGCTGCGAAACGTATTACACTAAATAAACTTTTGTCCAGTTGAGAAATTGAGTTTTTTCTTTTGCCAATATAGGATATTACTAACAACCCATCTTTGTGACACCAGCATGTCCTTCATGTAAACGTGAATAAGGACACTTAAAACATTGATTGTATTTGCATGAGAGAAGGACATCAGCATTTGGATTTAATGGTCCTATATTTCACTGAACTGACTCTTGTCTTTAAGCCATGTTATAATGCAGTTACCTCCTCAAATACGTGCGTAGTGTTTTGTTTCATTTACACGTTTGAGTATCCCTTTCTTAGTCTGTGTACATCTCCAAAGCTGAAAATTTTTCACCATGTGATGTCATGTAGTGGTAGTTTTTAAGTTAACACCTTTTTTCTTAAGTTCAGTAGAGATTGGAAATTCCAGGGCTGAATTTATCCATATGATTCTAGCGAATGTGTATGGAGTTTAAAGCAAAGTGGATCATTTCCTGTATTACACCATGCCTTCACAAGGTGGAACAGAGTGTTTTCAGTTTGAGAAAAGAACTCCACCTAAATATGCAGGGTTTGTGTGCGAAACATGTTTGAATGAAACAAAACACAACTCCAGGTATGTTTTTGATCAGGAAACAATATTATAACATAGATCACATAGCGTAATATGTTCCCTTTAACTGAAATATATCACATTGTTCTTTTAATTTATCTGCAATAGTGAGCTGTGAAGTCTGGCTCTCTATACAGGTTGATGTGATTCTGAAGAACTGCTGTCAATAAGCTTCAAGTAGACCTCTCTGGCACGCTGCTGTCTCATCACTAATCAGGCCAATCTGTTTTCACAAAGTGGACACACTCCGAGCACTATTGACAGGAATGTCTCGTTTTATCTCCGTGGTGTCTTACAAATGCAGAGCAAATCAGTGGATGTTCGTACGTTTAGGCAGACACCATGACAACCGGTGAGATTTGGTAAGCCCTGTGCCAGCACTTTGCGCTAAGTTACACTGCACACTAATTGGCTGCTACCTGGCTGCACATCACTAGCATCATTGAACAAGATAAAGATCTGGCTCTAACAGTGAGCTCTGTAGTGTTGGCGGAACACCCTTCAAACTCAAACGAGGGCAAGGAAGACAAAATATCCCTGCTCCATGTCCTCTTGGCACCGAGCTACATTTCTTCATATGTCTCTGACTTGGAATTTCAGCCACAACTGTATTATTTCTTTTAAAGGGCCCATATTATGCTATTTTCTGATCTATGTTATAATGCTGTTTCCTTATCAAAAACATACATTTAGTTTTGTTTTGTTTCATTCACACATGTGTAACACGAAAACCCTGCACATTCTTTTCTGAAACAGAAAACACTTCACCTTGTGATGTTATGTGGTAATGCAGGAAGTTCTCCACCGTGTTTTTCAAAGATCAAAAAGATCAAAGTCAGCTTTATTGTCAATTCTGCCATATGTGTTCAACATGCAGTGAATCGAAATTTCGTTTCTCTCTGGCCAGGTAGTGCAAAAAGACAGTGTACAAGATACAATATGAAGACAAAACACAACAAAAAACTATCTAAGACAGAGATCTAAAGTTAAAACTAAAGTCTAAGATCTAAAATCTTAAAGCAGTGCAACATAATAAATAAATACCTATATACAGATTTCCAAAGTGTGCAGTGTGCATCAAAAATGTGCAATGGAAGATACAGCAGTGAAATGGTCATGTGCAGTAGAATGTGCATTGGAGTTAAGATAAAAATAAATGTGCAACAGTAGTAATTCTAGTGCAATAACAGGAGTAAACAACAGTACTAAAAATTCCAGTAGTAAATGTGCAATAACAGTAGTAAACAACAGTGCAACGGGAGTAAAATTCAATAACAGGAGTAAACAACAGTACTAAAAATTCCAGTAGTAAATGTGCAATAACAGTAGTAAACTCACTACACCTGCACTAGAATCAATTGCATATTTTCAGACCTGGAATTACCAGTCTCTACTGAACTAAATGTAAAATGTAGCTGTTAACTTAAAAACTACTGCTTCATGACATTACAAGGTAGAACAGAGCATTTTGAGCTAATAATAGGATTACTCTAACATGTGTGAATGAAACAAAACACAACTCCAGGTTTATTTTTGATGAGGTAACAATATTATAATATGTCTTAAAGCTCACAAGAATCAATTTTGTGTAATATAGGACCTTTAGTACATTTTTTATGACCAACTGATTGTACAGTGGCAAAGAGTGGCCAGTTTCTTCCAAATATGGAAGAAACTAAGAAAAACATACTTGCACTACACTAACCATATTAAACATGTATTCTCCTAAACGATTATTTTAAAATGTACACTGCATCCAAAAATGTGAACATGTTAATGCTGTGCTCAGGGATAGCTGCCCAATAAAAACATGGCCATCCTAGAGCCACCCTTGAGTGCCAGTGTGACCGATGGGCCCTCATTTAGCGCAGCGGCAGAGCTTGTGTTCGGACAAGGAGGAGCAGATTGATTTGAGCACCAGGGAAGATTTATACTGTACACTGGCCACTTTTGACACCCACTGTTTCGCATGTGCCCTGTTGAGCCATATCTCCCAAAATGCATCACTGTGAAAGACCCAGACCCAGAGCCAGAACAGAACATTATTGTAATCACTGTGTAATTTTGATGAACTTATCAACAGTAAACTTCTTACACTGAAAACAATAAATATACAGTTTTAATGTGGTTTGTAGAATGAAACCCAAACTACAGAGCCAAGAAATCAGTGAAGGCCATTGTTGTCTGTTGCCAACACTTAATAAAAGTGTCTGTCTTCCTCTTAGCCAAGAGGAATGTGTCCCTGACGAGGAGCCTGATAAATGGGAGACCTCTGGCTGTGTGGTGGGAGGCTTGGGGCGCAGGGATGTAACCTTGAGATATAAAGCCCCCAATAACTTGTTTCCTCTTTCATTCGGGGCGTCTTGTTACTAAGTTTGTTGAGTTGTGCTTTGCCAAAATGAAATTCCTGTTGCCATTTAGCTGTAACCGATTGTATTTGGGATTTATTACTGATTTAATTTGCACTGTGACTTGACACTTCTCAGTATCACTCCAGCTGGAATTTTAAATGCAGTCGTCTTTGTTGCAAATGTTGTATTTGTCCTACTCGCCTCGAGTAAGAATTTTAGCCTTCTTTTATTTCTTCTAAATTATTTGTACCCATTATAGAGTACATTTTATATGGGATAAACTTTTACAGTCTCCTTTCATTTCACTTGTGCCTTCAGGGTTTACCATAGCAAATCATCTGCGTCCTGCCTGCATGATACATATTCCTTTGGCATTTTCAAGACATTGAGGAACATTTACCCCTAAAATCTGGCTTTGTTTGTCTTACTCTAAAGCACTGTATTCTAATAACTTCTGTGTACTTTTTTGTGTAAAGCTCCCATGCGAATGTTCACTTTGAGTGTCCTTTAGTATATTCTCTTCCGCATTTAATTTAAAAAATGCTAAACATATCTTAAACACTATATAATAACTACACCTTATTTAGCCTTAATAAAGCATGAACAAACAATTAACAATGAAACATGCTTAGTAACTACTTAATTACTAATTTAATTAGATTAGCACTTATAAAGTTTTTAAACATTTTAAACCGATACTGAAGACTGCTATTAAATTATGATAAACAAGGTCACACTCTCGCAAAAATATAGTAACAGAATTGAAAAACAGAAAGGGTTTTATGCTAGGCTATAACATGAGGAGCAATGCATAAATTAATTTATCACAAACAATTGGATTAGTCAAAAGCTTGTGGATGCATTTGAAAAGGTTTTGCAACAACAAAAATGGTCTACATAAAATGTTATGGCTAATGGCATGTTTCTATACAAAATGAAGTGTATTCCAATTAGTCTAAGAGCAAACGGTTTGATGCTATCTAAAATTAGCTTTCATGTGAGATTTGCTACACATTTTGTGTTTTTAGCTCCAGGCATAGTTTGAATTTGGTGTAAATCCTAATGTTAGTTCTTTCATCTCTGAAATTCCCTTTTATAACCTTGGCAATGTTTTACGTGGCTGTTGTTTTTACTGTAATGGTCACACTTTAGAGCATCATTATCTCAATACACAGATTTTTATATTTGCAAATGACCTATAAACTTTAATTTTAAACTACCTACGCATATTTGCCCACGTACCGCCGCTCTCCATCTGGAACAAAGCTGTGCCCCCTCCCACCTAACAGATCAAGAAAGTCACCAATTTGCTAGAGCGAATATTACCCACCCTATTACTTGAATTCCCTACTGCTTACTCTCATACACGCTCATAGTCTAACATACAATTGGTGACACCTGTAAAATATAGAAGTAATGATGCACTACAGATGAAAGGCTCAATGGGCTCCCAGTAGGGCTTTATAGTGACAGGAGTTTTCTACAAAAGAGGAGGTCAGTAACCTTTAGCTGGCATGTGCAGATTTCAGGTGCTTTATTTGAATGTAAACACAGTGCAGTTTTCCTTTACATTTGAAGGATAGTACCTTCCACTATAGATAAAAAAATTAAAGTGATCAAACCAGCACTGCTGCACAGCACTTTCCACATATTTTATAATCAAGATCATGGACTATACAAGTGCTTCACACAGTCAGCAGCTGTACATTATTTAGTCTGAAATATATTTAATTGAAACACATCCAGTTGTGGATCCGGGGAGTTAATAGAGATCTTTACTCTGTATTCTAATTTCCATTCCAAACAAAATGAAAAATATGTATTGTGAACAATGTTTTGTGTAGATGTGTGAATGTGAGTATATTAGACATAAAAGAGCTGCCTCTGCCTTTCACTCACTCCAGTGTGAAGACTAAAGAACAAAGCTTGTTTTGGCTGATGTTTCCTAACCTCCTCGGCTTTGGAGAGGCCCAGTGGGGGCTGCAGCGCGTGAGGCTGGAGAGCATAGAGCATGGGGCACTGTGTAGGCCGCAGCGCAGCATCTGCCAGCCCAGACTGTCCGTGGTTTGTTCTTTTCCCAGCACATTCTTACATAATTATCTGTGATGAACTCCTCTGCAGTCAAGCCACAAATCCACATGTCAGAGGCCTGGCTTACTGAAGAAAGCCATGCAAGACCTTGAGGATGCACGAATACACATACACACACTATATAGAAACAGACAAGACAAAAAGTTTGAGCCATGACAAGTGGGTTTGAGTGTTTTGGAGCCAAAGCAAAAAGGGTATAATCTTGGCTTCCACATTGATACTCATCCGAGTTTAGCAGACTTTACGGGCTCCTGTCATGCCCAGCACTTTCCCCCTCTGCAACTTTCTCAGTCGCCTTAACAAGGAACCTGCTGATACACTTCTTTTCCTGAAGTGCCTATAGATAAAGTTTTAAACTCTGGATCTATTCATTAAAAATCCGTTCATTAAAACTTATTCATAAACCAGGTCTAATTACCTACCTCAAAAATGATTAGACAAGCATCATATTTTGCAACATACTGGACCACAAAAATATAAGACAATGGCTTGATTGTGAGTTCAAAGAAATCTCCTCCATACTCTTGCCATGTTTTTTTGTACGCCTCTTTGGATCTGCATTTTGCTGTGTATTATCTAGTATGATGCCAGCAGAATAGGAGGATGGGTTGACATTGGAGTAGTGTATTGCAAAAGAGTGAAGACCGTGCCAGTGGGATAAGAGAGGAGAACAGCGGAGTGTGAGGGTCTCATTAGCATAACTAACGGGATGCCCAAAACCGTGTTCTGGAGTGGCATGTTTATGGCACCACATTTGGCAATGGCACAGTTCTTTTATGGGGTTTATTAAGGAGATAACGCCAGGCACATGCACTATTGTCTGCACTGGTCTTTGTTTGGGCTTTCATTTGTATGTTTTAATTGTTATTGCCCTTTTTTTGTATTTAATGGTTTTGTTATGGAGTGAATCCAATAAAATATGGAGTGAATCCAATAAAATATAAGTTGTGATTGGTGTATTTAAAATATCATAACACAAGTACAGAGTTTTATAGTATATACATAAAAAAAATTAAAATATGACTTACTTTATAGTAACTATGCCTTAATCAGCCATAAAGCATAAATAAAAAATTCAATTCATAATTAACAAGAATGATTCGGGCTTAGTCACTACTTAATGCCTTATTGGTAACCTGTTATTTATGCATGATCAATTACATCTTTATTAAGGCTATAATGAATTTGGTTATTATACCAAAATATATGTTCTGTGAAGTATGTTATACATATATACATATATTTTTATTCTTGTGCCTATAATAGAGCAAAACATATGCATATTGTTATTTGTATATATTGATAAGCAACAGCACTTCTTCAGAATTATCCTGTTTGTTCTAAAACCTCCTTTTCTTGTAGTACTAGAGCTAATGTAGTGAATGTGAAGGTCTGGTATGTGTGGGGCCTGGGGAAGTGTGCTCATATGCGCCTACTACTTTTACATGTTTGTATTTTGGCTTAAGTGGCCTTTAAAAGCAATGAAATGGAAAGTGCATTCATAAGCCAATCTCAGGAGCGATCCCATTTCAGGCAAGCACAGAATGGCGCTCTTTGTTGTACTCCGGCCCCTTTCATGTCTCTGAGGTCATTTTCACAGAGCAAACAGGGAGACTCATTATCAACCTGCACCTGAGAGGTCAGCACCTGAACTCTCTCTCTCTCTCCATCCACCCCCCCTCTCTGACCCTCCTCCCGTCTACACCGCTCCAGCCGTGCCTCCGCTCGCTCCCTGGTATCCCTGCTCTGTGCTCGGGTTTATTAGCGCAGAACATCTTTTCCAGTGACTGAGCTTGCCCTTATTGTCTACAGTGGTCAGGGTCAAGTCAAGGGCGCTCAGCCTAGATTGGAATCATTTGTCACATGGTCCCGGACTGGAGCTGATTTCAGCAGAGGCGAGGGCGAGGTACACTGCGGTATCCAGCAGCACCTCTGACATGGGGAGCAGAGGAGATCAGGTCCACGGACTACACAGATGGCCCCGACGAATTACATAGCGGCCTCTTGCCAAATCGCCTCCCTATTCAAGCTTTTTTTGCTTGCAGATTTAAGAGGGATGAAATTGGACACTGAATGGAGGACATAAATGGAACATGCTCTCTGGGTTGGGCGGACATATGCGCCCAAGTGAAAAGCTCTCTCTCAAACCCTCTGTCTTCCACGACATACCGAAATTTCCTCAGGAGTAACTGTGATGATCTTTGGTACCTTTTAAATCTAAAAAAAAACAAACAATTTTCTTAGATTATGAAAAAATTGCAATTTGGTTACTTAAAAGCTGGAGGAGTTTTTTTCCCCAGGTGTCTCCTTTATGGTCAGCAAGAGCTTGCATGAACAATGGATGGTGCTGAGGTAGCATGTGGAAAATGACTTTAATACACCATACAGAATGTCTTATTGCTTTGGTCAATAGGGCCGCAGAGAAGATGGTGTATTCTGTCGCCTAGGAAGGTTAGAGCTGTCGTAAGGCCTTAGTGACTGATACCCACACCTTGCTTATGAGGTCTGTAATGGCTGAGCATGTGTGTGTATGTGAGAAAAGGGCTGCAGAGTGACAGGAAGTGTTATAAAGGTTATAGATGATGCACACATTGCTCTTAAGCTTTAGATTAGTCAATATATTTTACTTTTTACATCTGAAACCATTTAAAACATGACACAAAGGGATGCTGAGGTGGTAATAAAACTGGTGTGACATGGAAAGCTGAAGTAACAAATACCACCCAAACCCCCAGTCAAATAAACAGCAGGCTCCAAGAAAAAAATGTTGAATTGTGGAAAAAAACAAGGGGAAATAAAAGATTGAGCATCAGGCCATTTTAGCTTGTTTTCCCTTAGAGGGGGCAAGTGTGGAGGTGAAGGTCACTGAGAGACTAAGCACACAGCTCATAAACAGCACAGCTGGAGGAATCATTGAAATATAGCCCTTTGTTTTCTTGGGGCCATAATTGGCCCTGGAGCGTTCTTCCCCTTCCCGCGCTCTCTGTCTCTCCCTCCATCTCTCCTTCCCTGCACATGTTTTGCACCAACATGGTGCAGTTTAAAAATCCAGCCTGCAAAGGCTAATGACTTTAAGGTCAAAGGTCACACCTGCGGTCACAGAAACAATACACAATACAATAAATACAGAAAAACATAAACAAACATTCAGGGAAATAAAAGTCAGAACCACAGAGCCTCCTGGACTCCCCACACACTGCCTTTTGGGTTAGTAGATTTTGCCATTATAATCCTATATATATTTTTGGCTTTGTGTGTAACTGTTAGACCATTTAAGTTTATCAACAATCTTATTCATGCTTTTTTAAATTATATGACTTTTATTTATTTATTTATTTTTGTAGTACTTTTATTTTCTTTGTAGGGAAATTGTGGGCAGCACATGGGGTGCCCGGGGACACATCTCCATGATCTTGTTGCTAGGCTTTGTCAGGACCTCAGCTGGAGGATTTTTTTTTACCTATGGAGCATGTTTTGGGGTTGTAACATGTAACAGAACCTCCAATTTGCCTTGGCCATTAAGCCATATGTGTCTATGTTCCAAAATTATGTCGCAAAATATACATTTTATAAATTCCCCATTGTGGGACAAATAAAGGTTCCTTTATCTGATCTTCTTACATGTAAATGCTGTGTTATAACTATTCACTGATACACCTGTACTTTTCCCAGGTACAGACATTTTGCCCATAGTGACACTGGTGGTTTGGATGGGGCTTGGTCCCTTCTTAATGGCCTCCATTTTTTGGTGATGAAATGCTTTCACAGCATGTTCATTTTCATTAAGTAGAAGGTGGTGGTACACCTCTTAAGGGATTAGCTCTGGGAGACTGCTGTCGCTCCTTCCGACTGGATGCCTGGATCTTGCAGTAGTCAGGAGAAAAACAGTATCAGATCCAGCCTGAGATAGTGGAGCTTTGCGTATAATTACCATGTTAACCTAGATGATTCTCTCTGATCTCTGCAAACATCAGGGCACAGGCCCCGCCAGGCCGGCTTAGGCACGGATCTGTCACACTGCACTGGGGGACACTTGATGTATGTTCACTTGCTAGTGCTATCTGCATGTGCTTCTTTTCAAACCTCTTGTGTGCTCCAGTGTATTTCTTTCTTAACCAGCCCTACTTTAAGTTTATACAGAAAAGCAACCAATATCAATAATGAATACATGCCTTGTTGTTTTCAAATGCAGAAATCCGTATAGAGTATTAAATAGACACTTTCAAATGTGTTATTACTGTTATTCAACACCTTAAATCTTCTCTTTTTTAATTTAAACCTCACCAAGTAGACCTATAAAAGATCTGAAACCCTTTCCTTTATCGAGTGTTATCCCCTGAAAGTGAGTAGAGATTCTGTCTTTGGATGCTTTCTCCCTAAGCCTTATTGATCTGTGGGCGTTTTCTCCCTTTGCCATTCTCCAAAGTCACTAAGCTTGCATCAATTCATCTTAATCTGTTTGCTCCTTAAACCCGGAACAAGGCATGTCTTGTTCCTGGTTGTAGGAGTCTCCCGGCTGACTACCCTCACATCCTTCCTCAGCGGGCTTCTCCTGGGTGGCAACAAGAGGCTTTCCATATCGAATCAAGTGTTATTGAGTTCCCCTGTACACCTCTTACATTCCCCCTCTTCTTGGTTTTCTCCATTTCTCTTTTCCCTCTCCTCCATCCACTTTTAACAAAGCATTCCTTTAATGACTGTGGGATTACGGGCCAACCTTTTGCAGCCAGTCTGTGGACTAGCCTGTAATCTGACCTCATTACATCCCTTGTGACAAGCTCTTGGGTCACTTCTGAGTGACTGCATCTTATCTTAGAAGCCTTGCTACACAAGGGCCTCTCAAGTTGGCACCTAGTCAACCAGTTGTTTCATCAGTTTTTTTTTTCTCTTTTTCTCAGGTCTTTATTTGATGGTACATGGGCATCAATTTTTTTATTTATTTTTTTTTTTGGCATTTTTAAACTTATAGTTGAAATGTACTATTCTTCACATGTTATAAGAAAAAAATAACAAAAAATGTGACTCTTTAACCAGCTGTTTCTTCCTCCGTACTGAAAAGCTCATCTGGGCACTTCCTCTCCTTCATCCTTGTTTCCATCCCTTCATTCTTCCTGCATGTGTCCCTGCATGCCTGCGTGAGCCGCAGGTGTTGACAGCAAACTGGCAGAGTCTCAGGTCTACTATAGGGCCTGTACAGTGCTCTGTTCTTTGGAGGAGCAGGAAGGCCAGAGCAGATCCATTACATCATCTCCATCAGGACTGATTGGGGTCCATGCAGGCTCAGGACGGGTTGGCTGGCCCCAGACCATATGCCTTTAATACAAGAACAGATGTGCTGCACCTAAACAAGGTACTCCAAGTATCACCTCCCATCTCTAACCTCCATTGTAACCTTTCTTTGCCATGTACTTGTTTGGCAGCAGGCTGGCTAAATATTGTGGTTTCTGACCAGCAGTACAATCATTTAAAATGTTTTGAGGAGTGTTCCATGTGATCTTAGCCAGGCCAGGCTCTTTTTTCTTACTCCCATTCAAATATATATAATTAAACATCATATATGGAACTACAATAGTCTGACCATAAACAACAGTGGTCAAGTTCAATTTCCACCAAAGCTCTCTTCAGTTAATGGTGCCAAAGCTGTCCGGCTACAGCCAATCAAGAGTTGAGATTGCTGGCAGCTATTTCCTGGAGAGGGATTACGAACCCCTCCTATTGGGCGGGACAAGGCCTCCTAGTCTGACTTCATCAGCGACACGGCCTACGAGATGTAGGAAGCAGGTTAATAGACACTCATCAGACATCTGCTGCTGGGTTACCGTCCAATAATCTTCTCCCTGGATCCGCTGCCAGCAATTGATGACCACGTTTCCCCCTCTAAAACCCTTGAGTTGCCCCCTCCTCTTCATCACCTCCCTCCTATCCCCCAATCAGTCCCTCCACTGAGCTCAGACCAGTGTATTGGTGTACACTAAGCAGAGACAGTACTTGAATCTTATCACAGCAATCCAAAGGGGAATCTCGGGGTTATAGTTTTTGAATCTGAGTTGTCTACATAAAATAAAAACAATTTGAATAATCTGGAATGAAACAGTGAGTTTGTGTACAATAGCAAAAAGCAATCTGGCACAGCTTTTTCTGTTCATAGTATCATCTCAATCTTGAACCCTTCTACTCAATATCATTATTGCAAAATCTTAAATAGGGGCAACAGTTTATCAGTGGTTAGAGCTGAGTTTATACAGAACAATTAATAGAAATTAGCCTCTGAATTGGTTTACATGCATGTGTCTTGAACGACCCAACCCAATCAACAAATAGTATCACATTGATAGTATAGTATTACATTAAAAGATTTGTTGAATCTCTTGCGGCGAGTAGTTTCATGCTCCCTAGATGTTTCCTTTTGCCCTCACAACTCCAATAACTAGTCTTTTATATTGACTTTGTGTTCCATGTTGGTTGTACACTCCAGGGCACTTAATGGCTGCCCTAATAATTGTGAGCACATAACTCTGGTGAAAACCATGCATCTCCTCTCCTATTGATCGCCCTCTCAGCCAGGTTCAGGGGGCAAGTAGAGAGTTGAAACTCCTTATTTTGCTGGGTTATTTACGACTTTTTCCCCTCAGAATAATTTTTTTTCTCTTGCTGTGGCAGAGTGGTGTGTTAAATCCGACGTGTCACAAGATTACTCAGCTGGCCGTCAAGTGCACATGGTCAATTTGCTATGATGAGAGGAACTAGATCACACAACTCCTGGAATCTCTCAATGAAATCTCCAGGGAGGGGGGAAACTCGTCGGTCGTGCGCACACATTCAAGAGGAATGCCAATCTGGTAGTCATTTCAGCTGCCAAAATCAAATGCGAGTTCAATTGTTTCCACATTTCTTAAGATAACATTATGAGAGAGGGGGAGAGTTCGAAGGGCCAGGCTATTTAAGCATGTTGGTGAGGTTTCGTTGGAAGCAGAATAATGGGGTCAGAGGATGAAAGGTAGGACATGTGTATAGGCAGAGTTCAGCTACAGGACAGTACCACTTTTTCCTGACTTATTCACACAAGCTCAATTCAGTGCTGTCAAAGGTGGTTGCAGATGCCCTGTGGCCACTCCCTGCTGAAATTAGCACAATTGGACCTAATAACTTTGGGAATCACTAGAAAAACAGCCAGTCTATGAAACACATGCTGTAGCATTTATGTACATATTATCTTTTAAAAACTATGAATGAACAATGTCCATGTTGATGTATGGTATTAAAAGACTATTTATATTGGTGCTACGACTACTTTATTCAGAAAGTTTGTGTATGCGACAATGAGCTTTTATCCTCTGATTTCTGTGGGCGATGTCATACATGGCTTGACTGATTGAAAGCTGGTACCCGTCTTGGGCGTCTCCAAAGGGAGTTTAGGATGTATAGAATGGGCAAAGAGGGCGTGTCCTCCGTTCACACTTCAGCAGTGCCCAGCCACGCTTGACCCCTGGCCTTCACTTCTACCACGATCATATTGCCTTTCCCAGCAAGAGCGTAATGAAGTGGAGAACATTATGGCCACTATGGTTAATGCTGGCCTAATGGAGTTCAAATAGATGACCGACCTTACTCACCCCGCTGTCAGTGGGTAAGACAAAATTAGAAAGTGGAAGATTTTCATGTTTTTGTACATTACTGGTGGTTTTATTTTTGAATTAATGGAATGCAATAACCTTTAGACGTTAAATCAAGTGAAACAGTTGTGTCGAAGTTTGCAGTTTTATGACAATAAGTTTGTGTTAGAATGTAAATCCAGCGGAAGAGTTGCATTATGTTTGAACACTATTTCCATGATTCTCCCATAATATATTTAAATTCATATGTTCTACTAGAGTACATTTTAACATACTATTCAGTTTGGTTTGGATTGTTGTGGGTTATTCTGACCCATTTCTGACTGTCCAAACCCATTTTGCTGCTTATATATTCTCATAGAAAGCCACAAGCTGACAAGTTTTGCTGATGTCTTTGTCACA
This sequence comes from Paratrypauchen microcephalus, assembly GCA_036785185.1. NCBI lineage: Eukaryota > Metazoa > Chordata > Actinopteri > Gobiiformes > Gobiidae > Paratrypauchen > Paratrypauchen microcephalus. The sequence continues at coordinate 2,462,769 of JAVJIX010000081.1, read as the reverse complement.
GTCTCCCTGAGCCTGTAATGAGGGACTTTGGTCACAACAGATCTCTTTCTGATCCTCAGTCTGAAGTGAAATTCCTGCAGCGAGCAGTCAGCACTTCTTGACTCTGTAGCTTGCTGCTGCACGCTACAGGAGATTTGGCCTTCCATTGCAGCCATGTTTGAGGCTTCTGTTTCATCCCATGTTCAGACTGTCCTGTCTTGGCCCCTTGATTTGCACACTACGGACTCAAGATGCCAAAAGCTGCCTTTCTCTGACTTCTGACATCAGCCATCTTTAAACACTTTGTGCTTATGTTGCATTCTGTCATATTTCCCCTCTCATGCGCTCTTGCCCCTCTCTGTCCCTTTATGGCTATCTGGCTTACAGCTGAAACTGGTTCAGGCGTAAAAGGGATCAGATGATTTCAGCTGAGAAAACTCTGGTGATTTTGCATATTGCTTTGAACCTTTCGACAGAAATGTGTCCTTTGTACAATAATGTGCTTCGTTCTGGATAGGACAGATGAGGGCGCATGAGTATGGTCTTGTCCAGGGTTAGTAGTTAAAACAACAAAATGAAACTTTTGTTTCCCTTTTCTGGTCCACTTTTTCAGGCAAAATAACCCAGTTAGATAGGGTTATAACATAGAAAATGCTGTTTACTTGCCAATGGTGCATTAAGAGAAGATAATATAACCTTTATAATGGGTAAATTAAAGTGTTGCCACGTCTTGTACTGTACAGCAGCTGAATAACAAATAACATGCAATCAACAACAAAGCTATTCCAGTTAATCCACTTAAATATAATAATAGAAATGACTTTAAATAGGCTTAAGGAAAAAAGTAAAAATACATAAAACCTACCAATCTATTAACTGAGGTGAATGTTATCTCTGCATATGGCTGGACATTGTTAGCTTAATAAACAAGAGCACACCTCAAGTGTACAAAGTTTGCCAGCTTCATCATCAAAAACAGACATGGGCGTCTTGACGATTCAAAAAGTTGGGCGTTTGCTAGTATGTAATATGGTGTTGTGGGCGTTTAGAACAGGGTGAAAGTGAATGTAGTGTCTGTTATGTGAGGGGTCCCTGGAGGTTCCCCAGTTGTAGAATTGGTGATGGGTGTTTCTCGGCGTTCACACTTGATCTCTGCTCAGTCATGCTGAACCCCAAGACTAGCCCCTCTTCTTCAGGACATCATCTAATCTCCACTCGATGCTGCGATGTAATGGGCTGGGAACGTTAGGGTCACTGTGGCTAATACAAAGCTAATGGGGATCAAAGATGTCCAGCCCACCTAGAGACAGGTAAATGGGAGCTTTTAACAACAAAATGTGGGGTGTGAGTGATTTTGCTGCTATAATAATTTAAAACTGTTTTATGTGTGGCTATGTATGTTGTTCATGAGGGTCACCATTATTTTATATTCTTTGTTTTTTCCCTTTATAATACAATATTAAATTAATAAGAACTTATATTTGTCTAGTCAACATGGGTAGGTTGGTGAGTAATTCCAGCAGCAATAAAAACCTGTTCATACTCCAATTCATCTGTAAGGATTTTCAATAAACAATGTGCTGCTTGTTTGTGGTACATTTTGTATCATTGTGAAAACTGCCAACAAAAATATTCACCATAAAAAAATAATCACCATTATACCACCAGATTGTGCAGAAAGAAAGATGCTTATTATCTTATTATATTATAAGATGTTCTCTTCTAAATCACTGTTGTTCAAAGTATAATTCTATAATAGTTGTTTAAACACCAAAATATTCAAATAGGAAATGAATGTCTGCAAAAGTCACATTTTAAACAGTCAGTTCAATTCAGATCATTCTTGATCTAATGTTGTTGCAGTTTATTTGCCAATGATTATCATGACACATTTATCCCACTCTCATGCTAAGTAGTCATGGACTTTTTTATTTATTTTTGAATTTAGTCCTAATTGTCATAATGCAGTTACTTATGATTTATGTGTAGTTTTCATTTTTAAATAACTGACCTAAAGCAGAGTTACTTAAAAAAAATTCTTTGAGCTTAACCATTGAATCTTCACCTGTCTGTATGAGTCAGTCTGTGTCTCTTCCTGGTCAGTAACTATGGGAGGAAGGCCATTATTCCAGATAGAGGTGTTAGATGTGGTGGGCCAACCTGTATTGATCGCCTGTGAGAGGACGCTGAGCGGGGGAGAAGCACTATTTGCTTTAAAGTTCAATGGCTCTCCACTTGTGTTAGTGTTGAAACCACTGTAGCAATCAATATCTGGACGGGGACCCATGTCACGAGACACGTTCCCCATTTAGAGACATCATAATACTCTGCTCGTGTTGTTTCCCGCCTGCTTCATTTTTCCACCCTTACTTTCCTCCTTTGTGCCTTGGCTGTCATGTACCCCCTCTGCTTCATACAAGCCGCTTTCTTATTTTTATACTGTAGGCCGGGTTTGAGCTTTGCAGGCTAGAATCAGTGTGAATTGTAATTATAGATGATGCACATGGCTGGAAGGGAGAGATAGAGCAAAAACACTGGGAAAAATAAAAGGCAAACAGTCATTTGCAGAAAAGGTAGGTGTCACAAGGTAACTGATTATATAAAGAGCACACAAGGTGTTCACTACAATGTGTGTGTGAGTGTGTGTGTCAGTTTTTTGCAGAAGAAACGAAAAATATATAATGAAATATTCTGTGCGCATTTCTTGGCTGTGGTTCAAATGCTGAGGGGAAGGAAAAGAAAAAAGGGGGCGATTGTTTCTAGTTCAAGGTGTGTAATGCACAGAGGCGTACATACATAATGGGGTATTGTCAGGGGGTTACTGCCAGGATATTAATGCCCTGGTTTGTCCATGCTATTTGGTGCAGTGTCGCTCCCTGAAGGAAACAGTGCGCGCTTGCTCCTCTAACTACTCTATCCCCTCTTCACACCCGCCCCTCCCAAGGCCCCGACTAGAGGTCACTCTGTTTAGCACTAGAGGCAAAGCCCATTTTCAGCATCATGCACCCAATATTGCCCCCTTCTCCCTTCACCTCCATTAGTAAACATAAATGCCCTGTCTGGTGTTATTGTGTTTCGAGTGTTCAACCTTCTTCTGTGTTTTTTTCTTTTTTTTCCCCTTATCTTCTCATCCCTATATGCATATACAAGAACCGCTGTGTGCATACATTTACATCAAGACCCCACCTTTGGCACCAGCTTCTCCCCGCCCCCCCTCAGTGCTACCTACCTTTGCCATCACTCGTCCCGTTAGTCTCCCAAAGAACCGATTTCTTTTTGAACTGGCATTCCACTGGCATTTGAACTCGTCCCATCGATTTCTGTAAGAGAGGTGGCAGGGGCAGCTCCTTAAAGAGGTAGGAATTGACCATCTAAATATTTGACTAAGAGGTCACCTGGATCATACCAGGCCCTAGTAGAAAACACAGACCGGAAAAAACAACAGGGAAAGTGTGAAACTCTGTCTGACCACAGTAGTGTTGCAGCAGGAGAAGGAAGAGAGAGGTTGCAGTGTCTGAAAGAAGCTGTCTTTCACACAATGTCCACAAGAGGACGCTGCTGGACAGACCATAGGCATACACTATGACCACAGTTAAATTCCAACAGACCACTTGTTTTTATATTGCAACCTTTCTGTTCAATTCATGATAATCATGTTACATTTTTAAACATGTTGCATTTCTTAAAATGACTGTCCTGACTGTTTTACTATTTTACAGTAATTATACGACTATAGAGGTGTCAAGAAAAAAATAACTTCAGGCTTTCCTTGAGTTGACCATTATTATGTCTTCCCCAAAGTGCATTTTATAGCAAATGTGAATAAAATCAGCTTTAAAATGAGATTAAATTTCAAAATGACCTGGAGTTGGGTCATATGTAGTGGATAATGTGTGTGTTAAATACATTTTTGGTGTCCTAGAGAAATACTAACAGTACACATTATGAATGCATGTAGTTAATGATTTTAAACATGATTTAAATTTACTACATTTGGATAATTTATCAATTAAGATTTGCCACAGTCATATGTTCTTTTCATGATAACTTGGCTTTTCGTATTCCACTTGTTGGTTCTATGGGTGTAGCCAAACTAATGGTAATTACTGATCTCTTTGCATTACATTCTTCCCATTAACAAGCTGTGTGTCTCTGCCTCTCTCCTTCACTGTCTATTTTTCCAGTGCACTACAATAGTACGCTGCAGTGTCGTGTATGGAGCTGCGGCGGCGTCTGTTGTCATGGCGTTCAGAGCCCATGCCAGATGTCATAGTTAACTTTGAGGCAAAAAGAGAGAGAGGGAGAGAAAGAGGGGAGAGAAGCATGCTAGAGGCTATTTTGTTGTCAGTGATTTAGATGAAACAGGGATGTTAAAATGTTACACTTTCCGCCCAAAAAGAACCATTCTTTTTTTCCCTTTTAAAAAACAGAGATAGTAAATATACCTGCAGGGTAAGCAGACTTTTTTTTATCTGACACAAAGCATTATTTCTGAACATATTAGAAAAGTGAATAGATTTGTGATAACAATGTTTTGTATGTCAGAGTCAGAGGTTATGAATTGATTTCTATATGGCTTTCTGAGCTTCAGCGTAGTTAATCAGCTTATTTTCTGATATTCACAGATATTACCATGTTGTTCAACTTGGTAATGAGCTAAGAAAAACAAAAACATCTAATTATATTTGTACTATGTGTTCATACATGTTGTGATTGATTAGATACATTGATTTGAGAAACAGAATACAAATGCATATAAATTACTCTTTCATAGTCTAGCATTTATTATAGATATTTTAAGTTGTGATTGGTCATAAAATACACGCTTCATCGGAGAAATGGAGAAATTGATTTCCTTTCTACAAACAAATGTGACATGACATGTTTAGAGAACCACATAAAATCATATTTATGCTCCCTATTTTCATGGGGAATGGCCAAGTACTTATAATTTAAATTCTTTTCCTTTTTAAAACAATTTCTGTAAATAATGCTCAAATTAGTATTAGTATATTTTTGTTACTGTAAAGAGCTGCTGCAAATGAATTACACTGTAACAGTTTACATTTAGGCAATAATTCATCAACTAACTTTTACTGGTTTAATTTATGGGGAAGCAATTTTCACCACCAGCACTGTGGTAAACATCGTTAATCAATATACATTATTATAATGAAGCTGTTTTAAAATGTTTATTAAAGAAAATAAAGAAGGGGTTACCCTTGCTTTCCACATCTTACCATTGTCATCATAATTAATCACTAAATTGATGCCTGATCTTTGCCAATGCAGATGAGATGTTTGCCAGGCCAAGAAGAATAGTCAGACTATAAATTCAACAATAGGTATTAGGGAGGCTTAACCTTAAGTGATGAAAGAGTGTGTAATATTACATGAGTGGGCCAATGCTCTTACTTTTTCACAGAGTGGGAGACGACAGCCAATTAGAGCATGCATACAAATGGTCACAGGAATGGCCTCATCCTTATTGGTCAGTGGGTGGTCTATTGGTTTCTATTATATTTCATTATTGTAACTGTTCCATATGCATATTTCCATTATGGGCTACAGCAATCTTGTCCATATCCATATTCTGTATGTATTGTCCCACATGCTGACCACTTCTGACCTTGACAAAGTAGTTCCTGACTTTACACAGGTCTTACCTCAGTGCTCCAGCCGTCCCCTGTCCGGGCTGTGTCATTCTGTGACCACCTCTGTGTGTCCCTGTGTCCCACAGCAGGAAGAGGATCACTCAACTGCCACCTCGGTGAATGCCATTTGTTAATGAAGGCCATAGTGTTAGGTGATAAATAGAGCAGAAGAGAAATGGCACTTGTAAGTGATCTCATTTAGGAACATTACATTTGAATTTATTAGGGTACTTAGAGGGGACAGAGGGGCCGTGACTTGCAGGGTACAGCAGGGCGACGCATATAACTTATAATAGACGTTTAGGTGGGGCAACTTAACAACAGTGATATAGGCTGTAACTAAGATATTCCTTTAAAGTGTACGGTGCAAGGTGTAATGTAGTTAAATCTTTACAACTGTATCCTTGTATACATATCAATTTAGATTTTTTGTTAAGTGTGCAGAATATGATATCAGAGACTATACGAATAACAGATTAAGCCAACTAAAATTTTATTATAAACATCATTATGATATACTGTGTCTGTCTACATTTTAATGCCTTGCTGTATTTGTTAAAACATTTAAAAATCATTACCATCATAAAACGGCGTGTTAAGCCTTATATACAAGGCTAACAAATACAGACAAAGAAAGTGACTAGTGTGTTGCCAATTTGTGTAGGGACACCGCTTTCACTTTTGGACTTTTTTTTTCCTAATTCATAATCCTTGCTTAGGAAAAGAGTTGCTTGTTTACTTGAGTTCCCTCTGAGTTCATGTTTGGTTTGATGCTGAGACTAGACTATACCTTTAAACACTGGCAAAGTGCAACAAACAGAATAAAAAACCCTGCAATACATCTAGCCGCTTGACACAATTTGGATCGCAAAAGACGAACAATATATTCAATCCATTTCTTGGCCCTGGTACATTTAGTAAATACAGTGCGTGCTTGGTAAGAGGGATGTTGACAGAAAATCAAAAGCAATGTAGCTGCAGCGTCTCATAATGGCGACTAAGCTCTACTTTACACTCCTGTTACAAAGATGTACGATTTGAAAACAATCAATGCCTTCATGAGAGCTTGTTATTTTTCCCTATAATAAGAGTAACGGCTTTTCATCATCCCTGCACTGGACTGATTGTGTTTACAGTGGGGCTATAAGCATTTATGGCACAAGTGCAAACAGCAATGGGTGTATAGCAAGGTGAGAATGTTCTGTGTTGTTCTTTTTTCATTCACTTTTTCAGGGTGCATGTAGTGCTGGCGTTACTCAGCCACTATTTGTTAGAATTTTTCTTGTCAGCTCCTGATCATTTTTTGAGTTGAACTATTGTATAAAAGAAGATATTTGCAGAATACTGTATTTAAAATTCAACTTGAAATTAAACTCAATAACATTTTTTAATCTGTTGTAATAATTAGTACTGCGCATAACAAACGTCTATCTGAGCTGCTACTGTCATAAGAGCAGCATACTGTGATTCTAAGAAGAAGCGAGAGAAGTGACTTTATTGATCTCACACTGGATAAATTCTTCTCTGCATTTTAACCCATCCTATATATATATATATTAGGAGCAGTGGGCAGCACACACATTACTGCGCCCGGGGACCATCTCCATGATCTTCTTGCTTCGGTTTGGTCAGGACCTAAGCTGGAGGATTTTACCTATGGTGCATGTTTTGGGTTGATGGGGGAAACCGGAGTGCCCGGAGGAAACCCACCCAGACACGGGGAGAACATGCAAACTCCACACAGAAAGGCCCAGGCGACCCGGGGATCGAACCCAGACCATGCATGCAAACTCCACACAGAACACACACGGAAAGGCCTGGGCGACCCGGGGATCGAACCCGGAACCTTCTTGCTGTGAAGCAAGAGCGCTAGCCACTCAGCTACCGTGCCGTACCGTGCCGTACCGTGATGTTGTGATATGCTATATTGTGTGTAGCTATAATCAGTAAATCGTGTAGCTTCATTGTGTGTATTAGGTTTGACCTAATGCAGGTTTGGCTTGACCTTTGGAAACCTGGTAATAAGGACACTTTTTTATATTTTTCTATGTGCTTGCCTGTGGCACAGATTGTGTTAACCTCTATGGTTCTTCTCACAAATGACCATTAAATCACTCTTTATGAATCCTGATGCCTCGCTTTTATTGTCTGTCTTTCTGCTGTTTACATCCATGAGGCCGGGCCTTTAATATGCAAGCAGCTTTAGCTTGGCTCTCCTACGGGCACATTGGTCTGTGTTTACCGTTCAGTCAAAATGCCATCTTTCCACAAGTTTGACATGCCTTTTTGTTGCCATGGTAAGCCCTTCCTTAAAATATATATTTCTGCTTTTGGCCTGGATGTTTTTATTTTTTTTTAACTCTGTGTGCTTTTGAGCCTGTTGCCCCCAGGGCCAGATTTAGATGTGTGTGGGTCTTCAAGGATTTCTGCACAGAAAAGCTGTTTGGAACGCAGCCTTTTTACCATACAAGTGCGACCGAATTGTGTCATTTCAGGTTTTTGAGCCATCGTTGGAACCAAAGGAAAGTCCAAAAGAGAAGCAAAAAACACAAGACAAAAGCTGGTGAAAATGGACCAGATTGGATTATGTCAAGCTTGGCATGTGCCTCCTATGAGGGAAGTCTTCGTTCTGTCTTATCACACTCTGCCTCACAGCTAAATAAATTAAAAAAGCCATAGCACAATGCTGCTCTTTGGAAAAGAACACGCTGATAGTAACTGTAAATATGGGCTTTAAGTGGTGTTGGCTTTCCACTTTTTCCTCACTAAAGAGGAAGTAAAGACAAGGAGGGAAAACATAATTCATAGAAATCATTGAGCAAGTTTATTAATTTAATTGATTATTCTTATGAAGTTTTTATTTACATGAAATGATAATTTTGTAGTATTTGGTTATTACTGATACAGACAGTATTTAATACACAGCATTACAATATTTGTTGTGGAATATGTAGTTATGTGTGCATATTATTTCCCAGTGTTTTGTATCTACAACACATTTAATTGGTTACAATCAGCCTTCATATCTGTGCAGGAGCTGAGAGGCGATCGATTTGCAGTGTTCAACAGGTAATCAAGACTGATTAGGCTCCAAACATCCACTAATTTCATTAGCTCTCAGGAGCACAAGCACACACCTAATCTCAAAATACAGACTTTACCTTCAGTTAATTACCATAATGTTTCATTCATGTATAATCTCCCACTTATCCATATGGCTCACAGATTTATATAATTTATTTGTGTGCAAACTATATGAACTAATGACAAGCACTCTTCATGGTGCCACTGACATGTTGGGGGAGGGATTAGAGAAAGAATGTTTTAAAACAAAGCAATGTGATGTAATATTATTATTAAATATAAATGTATGAGATCTTGAAAAGGTCAAATTATAACATAGTTTCCATGCAGTCCTTAAAATGTGTGATTTTCAACATTTTGAGTCAGCCTGAACATGGTGAGGCTAGTGCAACAATCATGTCAGACAGATGTGAAAGTTTGGTACAAATTGTATTTGGCCTTATTTTATTCTCTGCATTGAATATGTGTGAGACACATTTTGTGAATGTATTGTATAACATAAGAGGTGGTTGGAGGAGCTGATCAGCAACCTTGCTATCATCAATAGAGAAATGACTCGCTACAAGGTATGGAGAGAATGAACAATGACAATAGTGTAACACTTGTATATGAGGGGCCGTTCAAGACATTATTCATACTGGTCCTCTAACATACATACATTCTCACGCTGAGATTATGTATGTGACAGTGAGAATATATGTATGTGAGAGTGAGAATATATGTATGTGAGAGAAGAATGTATGTATGTGAAAGGAGAATGTATGTATGTGAGAGGGCCAGGAATGAATAATGTCTTGAACGGCCCCTCATACTTATACCGTAGTACATATACATTATTGTAAGACATTATTAGACACACCATTTGGCCTAGGGATATGTGCATCATTATATAGGTCAGTAACATCACTAATGCAATCCCTCCCAAACTTATAAATCCAACTTGTTGAAAATGTCAAAGATACAGTATGGTGCAACAAAGAGTCACGATCATGAATCTCCATGTGAGCCTCTTCTTGCTGCACAGTCTAACTGGCCCAGGGTCATGTGAGCTCTGATACTACAGTGGTTTGATCTGACATGCTTCTTTCATTAGAACAGGTCATGCACTCAGCTTTGAGCAGTTTTCATCATCATGGCTCTGAAATGTTTTGTTCACAGATACATTTTCCATTATGTAAAATGAGGACTGGTGGAAAAGAGCATAAAATAACATGGATTTTAAAGACGTACTAATGGTTTTGTCATGTAAAAAAAAAAAAACTGTCAAAGGGCAGTGTAATAGCTAGCAGCCATTTTGCTAAAAGACAAGCAATTCTCATTTGGATTTTGATATTATGAAGTGTAATACTAAGTCATGTGGATGAGAGACCTATGTAATGTAATGTATCTTATCTTATCTTGTCTTAATGGGTGTACTGTATATGGTGGAGCAATGTTCAAATGTTCAGTAGGAAACCCAGTTTGTATCCAGCAACAAAGCCAGCAATGCATAGATTTTAAAGATCCCATGACATGGTACTTCTTGATGCTTTTATATGGCTCCTTAATGGTTCCCTAATACTGTAAATGAATCCTTCTTCAAAATCAACACTCAAATCAACACTCAAACAGAGATAAGCTGAGAAAGAGTAATTTTTCTCACTCTGAACACTCTATAATGGGCGTTGTTGCTTGAATGCAAATGAGGAGGAAAAGAGCTGGCCAATAGTAGAGGGCGGGGGCGTGGCCAAACGCTCCGCTCTCGCTCTGAGCCTCAGCTGATCCATTTCCTTGTTTTTGCACGGGGGGAGAGATTTGAAACGTTCCATTGAAAAATAAACACATTTCCACAGAAAATAAAATTAAACCACTGCTGTTCAAAGGTCCAGAGGCTCAGATAAAGGACTTCCGAGCCTAGAAACACTCGGATGGGCAAATAAAAAAACGCATTTCGCATTGCCTAGCGCATTTGCAGTCCAAACTCTCTGGGCGTGATTTACAGAGACGCTGAGTAGAGACAGACGGGGGTGGAACTGCATTTGCATTTCTTTTTTCGATCTGACGTCAATAAGGTGCCTTGTTCAAAATCGCCCGTTTGAGCGCCGATTTTTTGTAACGCAGAAAAGGATCGCAAATGCTCAGTTTAGACATTTTGCAACTTTTAACCATGGGGGGGGGGCTAAACAGGGTAGGGGAGCTCACATTAACGTTCAAAAACCTCAGAAAGTGAAAATTTCATGCCATGGGACCTTTAAAATGATAGGACTGTGTCTGAAAAAAGTTAAATTAATAGTGTTGTGTTCTTTTTACATGCTTTAAAATAGTCAGGAGGGCTTTAAAAGTATCTTCCCTGGTTCAGCAGCATAGCAAGTCCAACAGAGATCAATGCTGGTATTCCCCTAACTCATAAACACTTCAGATCAAGGGCCAATTGCACCTCTTGTTTCTTTCCACTGAGAAAATCTATTGCCCAATTTATCACGTCTGATTGGTTAACACTTGGACTCTCAAAATGGAGCTCTTTATAATTTAGAAGCGCCTCTAAATGCAGTCGTCCGGGGTTACATCTAAATGTTTAAAAGTCAAGTGAAGGAAGGAGGTGCTCGGACTTGAAGTTATGTCCTCCAAGGGAACTTTACAAAGATCCTCTCTCAGATTTATAGCCACTTACCTTGGAGCCCAAGTCGATATTCATAAACACTATACCTCAAACAAAAGCCCCATCCACTATCCCCTGCTTGTAAATAAATACAGATATGACTCTTTTACAGACAGCAGCAATCTAAAATATTACCACCAGCATCATTTTAACACACACATTAATATTTTACGGCACATTGTATTTTACCACATTGCATCTTAAACTTTCATAGTCGGCCCAGAGGAGTTTTTTTCTCCTTTGAAGTCTGTATCATTATTAGACAAGATGCATGACAGATACAGTAGACAGTTTTATCTACCATGTTTAATAGATAATATTTTAACAATCAATTGTGCAAAAAGCTTGTCCTGTCTAATCCACTCAGGTTTACACAGGCTAGGTGAAGAAATAAAGTGGAATATTTTCAAACACCCAGCATCAAATATCCAATTCTGTGTGTGATTTTACATTTTAACTAGCTGCATTTTAACTGCCCTGAATAAGGAGGTAAGCACTTCTGCCTCTCATTAAAAGTGCCCTTAATAACCTTTCTGGTGGGGGTGTGTCACCTGCTTGTCTGCATGGAGCTGTTATTGCATTTACTGGAATGTTCCACAGTATGTCATTAAACGTATTTATCTTGCACATATTGAATTATGTCCGTTTATGATGCTAAAATGATGTCTTGGGTTGCACAGGTCTGCCCTTGTATCATGGGATGGAGGTATCACTTTTTTGTCTTTTATGGAGATAGATATGTTTAAATGATGCTAAAGTTACATATTGAACTTTTAAGGGCCACTTTGGGCAACAGCTCATTTCCACTGGCCAAAGACATGGATTGGTGCATTATTATTGAATAGGAAAATCCAACAGTGAATAGTTTTCTGTCAGCGACATGTCTGTGTGCTGCAATGAAAGTGCTCACTTGTCATTGTCCAGGATCCACCACAATTGCCAAACTAGAGATTTTAGGCTGAGGACTTCATGCATTTGAATATATAATATGACTGGAAGAGGCATTTGGATGCACCTAAAACTATAGTCTTCTCATTTGACTTTATATTTATGTTATTTCAGTTAGTAAATATGCGTTTAACCTTTTTTTTATAGTGTTTAGCTAATTATAATAGCAGTAAACTCCAACATCTGTATATTTCTTCACATCTGCTCCAGTGTAATATAGCATGTGATTTAAGTGCAAGGGTGTCAAAACAAGACTCACAAGCTGGTGCAATAATTATAAGCAAATTTAGTGTAGATAATTGAGACTGTATCTATTATCCCTGATGTTGTACTGTCAGTAATTAAGAGCTATTTTAAATGCACTAATGTGGAATGCAGGCAGAGGGAATCACAAGCCAATGTACCTTTTTGCCATTCCAAAATCAGCAGCCACACCAGCACTGAAATAGTGTAAAAACATGCCCTCATAGGGGAGAAGTTAATTTGGTCCCTTAGTTGAAATTGAAAGGAAACAAGAATAACATCCTATAGTCAAATAAAGTTATGAAATATGTTATGAATAACTGCCTTTTTGTGATTTTTTTACAGTTTATATATAAATAGGTACTTCCTTGCTAATTCATTCACCATGAAATTCCACCTCCTTTTCCCTGTCATGTTTTCCTTGCAACTTTTTTCTCTTTTGGCTCCCTGTGTTTGAAGCGCTTTGTACCTCTGGTGTCTTATCCAGGTGAGCAGAAGCTGATCCCCAGGCCTTTTGCTCTTGTCAGGGATCTCCTCGGCTATTGCGCTCTCTTGAGGCCCGGGTTCACACACTAAATTGATGTCTGCGACTGGAAATGACACTTTCAGCAGGATTTGGCATTCTAAACCACCTCACACCCATGTGATCTCACCCGTTCATTCTCAGAGGGATTGCCTTGAAATGTGCCATAGCTTCAAAAGCCATTGAGCATAGCAATGAAAAGCTGATACATACACTATAGGGGAAAAGAGACAGTGTTCTAAAATGCTGGCAATGTAAAACAGTTTTTTTTTTCATGTCAAAAGCTTTGTGAATAAGTAGATATTGTCTATGGGGCAGCATAATGGACGGCAAAAAAAAAATCAATAATCTCATTAATTTTCTGTTTATCTTTTTATAATCCGCGTAAGAGGTTCATGACAAAACAATTCGTAATTTCTTTATTCCACTGTACTTCCTATAGTAAATAAACAAAACTCAGGGTTGATGTTTTTCCCCTTTGTCATTGGGCCATTGGATATTATTCATAAATTAGAAAAGAAGATAATCCCCCAAGCAGAACCTTGAGACAAAATCAGACAGTATCTAATCTAATTAGAAAACATCTGATCTATTACAGTCTTATAAGAAAGAATCATAGAGACACTATATGACACTTTGGGATGAGATCTGATTGGCTGTGCAAGAGTGGTCTATCCTGCTTTCTGTCTGAAAAAGCTGTGTGAGTTGCCAAAAAAGTAATTAATGCGAATACAATGTGCCAAAGTCTTGTGAGAGCCAGAACGAGAATATAGTTATACCTATCCTTTCACTATTTGAAAATCAGGAACCCCAGCTTTAAGCCTTGTATAAATCACAACTTCAGTTCAGTAGTAGTGGTCACATGCAGAGGCAGTTTACCACCAACATGATCTAAAATGTATGTATTGTATGTATGTAATACAGGGGGTCCTCGGGTTACGACGGTCTCGGGTTACGACGTTTCGTGGTTACGAACGCGCCCCCATTTTAAAAAATATGTATATATTACGCGTCATTCCGTCTTACTTTGTGTTAGTGCGCATTCATATCGAGATGCAAACAAATGTGCAAATCAACACGGCGGAAGAATACGCTTTGGTCATTTTGGGTGGGAACTATTTTCCAGTGCGGAAGAATACAGCCGAATCACGCAGCACGCTGCCAGGGGAATCCCAGTTACGCACCGGGAAGGGAGTTCCCCTGTTGCACAACGTGGTGCGTGATTCGGCTGTATTCTTACGCACTGGAAAATAGTTCCCACCCAAAATGACCAAGGCAAGTTCTCCGTGTTGATTTGCACATTTATTTGCACTTGATATGAATGCGCACTACACAGCAAGTAATTGGGAAACGCATCGAGCAAATTAATTCCTTTTGGCCGAAATCTTTCTCTGGCTACGTTAGACTCCAGTCTAAGGCGGAGGAGCTGCAGATACCGCGGCGGTCAGTGGCGACAGACTCGGACAATGGCTGGGTGAGCAGGAAAACGCTTTCCACCTCTTATTTTAGTCTCTGGACTGTGGGGAGATGCCCAAATTTGACCTGGGGGTGGCATATCCCTTTAAGCCTTGTATAAATCACAACTTCAATTCAGTAGTAGTGGTCACATGCAGAGGCAGTTTACCACCAACATGATCTAAAATGTATGTATTGTATGTATGTAATATATGCGTTTGCACAATATTTAAACTTATGTATGTTTGAAGAATAAAAAAAAACTTGCTAAACTAATTTTCTTTTTCTTACTTTGTTCAAACAAGGGCACAGTGACCATGTTTTTGCCTAAGGACAAGTTATGATATAATTTAGCACTGGAATAGAGTAATAAGGAAGAAGGTGTGACCAAGAATACCTCCCTTGACTTATTTTCATCCCAGAGTCTTTCAGGGGCTGCAAGTTTCTCCTCAGGGGCTCTACACATGGGCATAATGGAGAAGGCCAAGGGTGTGAAAAGAGCACCTTTAGACTCCTCATTCAGCTTGCCCGTCTCGCCTGTGCGTGCTCTTGAGCTGTGAAGCCCCCTTTTATTTGCCCTGCGACGGTGGGAGCCTTGTAATAGGCTCTAATTGATAGGGAGGTGTTGGGATCTCTGTATGGGCTGTAGCAATGAGAGAGGGAGGATTACATGTGGGCATCTGAGGTGGAGTGTAGAGGACGAGGAGAGGCTGTGGAGCGGCCTCAGCCCCTGTTTGTAATGACTCATTAATTTCCTACTGGTTTTGTGGCGCTTTGCTCATTACTGGTCTGCAGAGAACATGGGGACAATGCCTGGACTAGGTAGGAGGTGAGTTTAAGTAGTTGGGGCTCAACACATCCGAACAAAAGGTAAAGAGGACATTCAATGGCACTTGGAATAGATTCAGTAAAAAGTGGCAGATGCAAATTGCTGAATTTCTTGCAACACATTTTTTATTTTATTATACATTTTCGGCTGTTCAGTGGTAAATGTAGCTTGTCATAATAAAGACAGCAACATCTTTTGTAATGTTGTCATATATTACTCATAATATATAATGATTTAATTTATTCCATACAGACATTTGTGCAATGTATATACTGAACTTAGAGTATTGTTGTTGTTTTTTTGGCAGCTCTGCATGGAGTTTTTGAAAGTGCTGTCATCCCAAAGTCCAGGGCATCGATCATGTCAAAGGTCATCATTGGAGCCAAACACATGACAGGTATAGTCCAGTGTTTGGTAGCAGAGGTTTTGGATTTTGGTCTTATATCAAAATTCAGCTACTTTTTAAATGTATTATTAATCATATGACTAGATGCAATCACTAAAAATAATACACACCCAGTATTAAGTGGCATGTGTTCTTGAATGTGCAGCCATTTTGTTCATTTTTATCTGAAGCTCCAATCTCTGATTCCCCATTTGCACATAATCTAAAAGAGAGAAGAGCAGAAGAGTGAGAGAGGATACGGCCCTGGCTCCTGATCCATAGCAGTCATTGCCTGTTACATACATTTCAGAATTCATTCAGGCTATGAAGATAATCGAGGTAGTAGACAGTTTCCCCTGCAGCCCAATGGATTTATGATAGCACTGTCAAGAAAATGAGGCGAAATGACACAGTAGCTGACTTTAGCTGCAAATAATGTGATAGGCCGTACAGTGGTGCAGCAGCAGCTGCTGTCATTGCAGGTAATAGGCTATAAAGAAGCCTGATAGCAATACCTGTCATTTCTTAATGGCTGACTTCACTGAAGAGCTTTTGTGGCCTTTAACATGAAGATAATAGAAGATACAACAAATTTTACAGCTTTTGCATTGCATCCATAATTTATAACCACTGGCCTCATGCAGCAACAAGGACAACATGCTGCCTGAGGTATGCTAAGGGGAGATGCAGATGAGTTGCAGGGCGAGAGGGGCTGGCCCTTTATTCAGAGGAATTAATGGAGGGAAACACTTCCAGACACTACCCAGTGTCTAAAAGCAAATGGCTAGGACTATAACATCTGAAAATAAATAATTTGAGACAAGTACAAAAATAATAATACAGTTACAAAATCTGTAATTCATAAAATGTATTTTACCAGATGTAATCTTTTGTTTCTGGAAACAGATGGTAAATGAGAAAAGAGACATCATGTGTCCAGAAATAATTGCAAATCCTCAAGCAAAGGACATGGTTGGAGGAGTCTGGTATACTTCTCACTGGTAAGTCATCTACCACTTCACATCTCTGTGTAAGACCCTGTCTGTTTATATAGTTACACAGCCATAAAATGTGTGAATGTACACCGGCTCATATCCAAGATGTAAACATAAAGTCAATCGCTGGTGTGTCTAGACACTTCCACAGATGTGGTGTTTGCACTTAGCTGGAGTTGTAGTATCGGTCTATACACATCATTCATTAAGAACTCTCCCTGGGCTAGTGCAGCTACATAAACAGAGAGGTTGAGGCCATGGCTGCTCTTTCACCTCACAGCGGTGAACTTCAAAGTCACTCCTTTTCACTGGCCAGATGAATGATCCTTGTCCTCTAGGCTGATATATGGGCCCCAGTTGCCGCTTTCGTACTGTAGAATGACTGCGACTGAGGCCCCGTCATGAAGCCAGAGTTGGACTATTTGTTTGTTTCAACTTTATCTGTAGGACTAGGTCTTACCTCTAAAGGAGGACATCAATCCTTTTATTACAACCCTAGGGGAACCATGTCTCTGTGTTGTAAATGCTGTCTATAATTACCACTTTAAAATGTGTAATGGAACTTGCGTCAGGCTTGTAAGTGGATAATTTGCTGCTGCAGTATCCTTTCCAAAAATATGAACAAAGCAAGAAATATCAACTTAAGTAGCGAGTGTAAATAACTGGCCTACACCTGACCTCACAATGTGCTAAAATAATGTTAATTAAACTATTTGATGTCATTTCATGTATTTAGGTTAGTATCTTTTGGTAATATCTGGACATTTAGAACCACTTAAACATTCCAATCCAGGACTGCATCGTGCCAAAACTATATTTTGTCCTCAATTGCGTGTCTTTCATTGTAATTCCCAAATCAAACTAACAATAAAAATAAACAATATTTAATTAACCATTTCTTAACTCTTAGTTGACCTCAAACTCGAACCACAAAGGCTGGGCACTTGCAAGAACTTTCTCCAAGGCCTATTTCTTTAGCAATTTTGGTAATATTCCCAGTTTGATGTCTCGCTTTATTCTGCCATGAGGGAACAGAAATATCCATCTCCAATCAGGTCTTAATGAATAGCTTGATGAGTGTTGGGAAGAAATGAATTAGCGCATAGATTTTAGTGTATGTGTGTGCATGTGTGGGATTGTTGCGGGGGTCAGTAGATAAGACAGGAATTAAATTAGCACTTTTGTTTCGCACATGCCTCATCCGTGTAAGGTTTCACTTATTAGGGTCAGGCCACAATGAGGTGCACATGAGCGAAAAGTTTGATTCTTGAGAAATGAAAAGGAAAAAAAAAAAAGAGAGAGAGAGGGAGAGAGAGAGAGAAAGGAGGGAGGAGAGGGGGCTGACAAAATAATTGGAAGATTGGGCAAAAAGCAAAAAAAAAAAAAAAGCCACTAGTATGAGAGACAGCTTGCCTGGGCCAGAGCATATTGAGGGCAGCAGGTGGAAGAGTGGCACAGTTAATTAAAACGCCTGTCTTAATGTCTCAGCCCGTCACTCGGGGGAGAGAGAGCAGCACCTAGAAAAAGAGGAAGTGAGAGAGTTGCCAGGCTTGAGCTGGGCTGCACCCAACCAGCCATCCAGCCAGGCCACCATGCCACATGTCAGACAAGCCCTGACACTATGGCCTCATCCCCCGCTCTCCCCTTCCCCCTTTTAGACACAAACAACCACACAGGCTCAAACATGTGATTTTTCTTTTGCCATAGCTACCTAGTCAAGCTTGTTTCCTCTTGTACAAATATGAACAAAACAGACTTGTGATGTTGCCATTTTGCTCAGCAGCATCTGTAGCATGCCTCTAGACTTCCAGCCTTGCAGGGTAATCTGTTGGCTTTTAATAATTCATAGAAAGCACTGGCTGCATGCT
This sequence comes from Paratrypauchen microcephalus, assembly GCA_036785185.1. Taxonomy (NCBI): domain Eukaryota; kingdom Metazoa; phylum Chordata; class Actinopteri; order Gobiiformes; family Gobiidae; genus Paratrypauchen; species Paratrypauchen microcephalus. The sequence goes on along the minus strand of JAVJIX010000081.1, from coordinate 2,444,168 downwards.
ATGTACTGAATGCTGAGAGTAATAGGGATGGTGTGATATTTCTATCATGACTTGTCTGAAACATCAAGTGAATCAAAGGATCTGATAAGCAGTCTGCTCGCTGTTGTTACAGCATCAGCTGTCATCACTGCCTTAGGTGGACATTGACAAATTCATCCTGCCCTGTCGGCTATGGTCTGGTAAATGATGACACCTTATTGGCACCATTTTCAAATCTAGTGAAATCAGTCATGACACAGCCAAAGAACCATGGATGTGCATGCTCAGTGAAAACCTGGACTGGATTACATATGAAAAGCCTGCATACTAGACATGGACATCTGCTTTTTGTGCTGACCAGTTGGTGTAGAGTGGTTCTAACAAATTTGAGCAGGGCTGTTGTATAAGCTTTGAAAGACGTGTTTGAGCATGGAAAATATGGTTTCCAGGACAAAAACAATATGCAAATCACACACAACCTTCCCCACATGTCCTCTGTTCTACATTGTGTGAAGTGTCTAATGTTTGATTGTGCCCTGCTCCATCACTGTGGATTGCTTGGTCAATAAGCAGCCTTGTGCCTCACTGAGCAAGTTACCCAGATTGTGGGCTTGAGTGACAGCCTGGAGATGGCAGATAATTCAAAGAAATTGGAAGTGTGAAATCTTTAAGGGCCACTTAATACAGCAAATGCCAGGGTATCTTTCCATCAGCTGCTACTTTCACAAGCCACCCCATTGTTAATGGCGGCTTGTCTGTCCATCAAGACTGCTTCAGGAGGGATTTAGAACTGTTGCTTCCTTATCTCCCAGGTCTCCTCCAACTAACCTCAACACTTGGAGATGTGTGGGCTTGGTAAGGGTCAGAAATGAGTACATGCTCCTTAAAGGAAAAGTAACGTTATTTTACAATCTGAGCCTTCTTTTGGTAATAAAACAAGTCGTTTGACTCACCCATAGCACGTTGGTGTCATTTGGAGCTGTTGAAAGTTATGTTGTAGCGTATCCGTTAACATGAGTATTCGGGGCATTACTTTGCGGTCTCCAAATAACACAAACTTTAGCACTTTTCAAATCATAGAAGCCCGATGTCTTAATCTACGATTTTGTTTGAAGCAAAAGTGGCCTGTAATCCGAGATTTAGCCATAGTTTCGAGTAGATGAGGATGCCAGTGCGCATGCGCGGACTGTGCTCTCAGCTCCCGGGACCCAAACATGAAACGCAAAGATGAAAACTATGGCTAAATCTCGGATTACAGGCCACTTTTGCTTCAAACGAAATCGTAGATTAAGACATCGGGCTTCTATGATTTGAAAAGTGCTAAAGTTTGTGTTATTTGGAGACCGCAAAGTAATGCCCCGAATACTCATGTTAACGGATACGCTACAACATAACTTTCACCAAACAGCTCCAAATGACACCAACGTGCTATGGGTGAGTCAAACGACTTGTTTTATTACCGAAAGAAGGCTCAGATTGTAAAATAACGTTACTTTTCCTTTAATATAAAGTATTTTTTACTTAACCATCCATGTTTGGTTTGACAGGTTTTCAGGATACCATTGAATGACTTCTCAATACTGTTGACAGATGTTATGAAGATTTTCCTTTAAGACATGGATTCTTATTTATTATTATTGATTTATTATTCAGGAAAGAAAAAAAAATACCATATTTGTGTACTTAAGACCAATATATTTTTATCAGGGATATTATATTGTCAATATCTATTTTGCACACAAAAACTCTAAATAGTAAAGATACTGAGGAGGAATGATGTTTGGTAACATATGCTGATTTAAAAGAAAAAACCTAGACGCATCCCGTATTTGTATGTTCAATGATATAACAAGAGAAAATGGACAAGAGGAAGGAGAGGGACTGTAGAGAAGGAAAGAAAAGAAATAAACACTGGGAAAAAGAAGAAATATATCCCCATTTTCCCTTGTAATAGTTTCAATTCCACACCATAGCTCCCTGTCACAGAAAGGTGGTTCCCAGGCCGACACATCTCAAGCTGTTCAAACATCCATTAGGATGTTTTGTTACACACACATTACAAATACAGCGAGATGGGAGAGAAGCGGGTAGATGACGAGAGGGGAAATTGAGAAAAGAAGGAAAAGAAGGCGAGGGAGGAGGAAGCTGATGTGAGCAGCAGAGAGAAGAAGAAATTTATCAAGAAAGTCGTGTGATATTTAATGATCCTTGTATGTGCAGAGGAAAGACCACACCAGCCCGTTCTCCTCCGCCAAATACCGATCCCCTAACTTAATTTCCTGCTCAATTGCTGTTCTATAGTGCATAGTACACTGATACAGGCTGGTAATATAGAAAACAGATTGCCTGTGCGGCAGAGTGGATAAGGCTCAGGCTTGTGCTGCTGGAGACCTGCTGTCTCCAGGGGGGTCTTGTCGGTGGGCTTCACAAAACCAACAAAGCCCATCTTTCTGTGCGACTGGCAGCAGCTGGCAGGTAGATCTTCAAGCGCTAGAGGTGGGGAGGTGGATCTGCAGTACAGTAGAGCTGTGTGTGTATGGGCCGCACACAGTCCTGCTATCCTCTTTGTAGTGTAAGTCTGCCACAGTCCTCCATCTTCTGTTTGCTCATGTGTAAGTACTCCAGTCTCCTCAAAAATGTAGGCCTGCATAGACAGCAACCATCAATCACTGCACAGAGGAGTGTAACTAAAGCTGCAATGTTTTCCCAGGGACACACTCAGAAATATGCATATACATGCATCCAGTACCTCCCTGCTCGAATGTGGAGAAATCTGTCTTATTAGTTTGCTTATTATTCCCTTATTTTATTTTGAATTCTTTTTATAGTACAACTTTTGTCATCCAGTGTGGCTATATATTTATTATGACCAGTTCAAAGCCACTGTAAGATATTAGTCACTTGTGCTTTGGGAATAATGGTTGAAGCATATGCAGTGTTAAGGTGCAGCTGCTTGACACTAAGTAGGCCAGTGCAGCCTCAACATGTCTACCTGTATACACACTCTCTTCCACTTCTCTAACTTATTTCATTCAGCAAGTGTCACTAACATAGTTGGATTTGGCTTTACGCTAATGTTGGTGATGTGAACCGCTTCTGACCTCTCAAAGTGACTGAGTTCTGTTGCGTAACAACCTTGTGTTATGAACCTCCTCCCCAGAGATGTCATTAAGATCGGGAGTGTTTGTCTTCCGCTTGTACAAAAATGAATATTCAGCTATTATCGCTATGCAGCACTTAGATCTGATATGTCTATTGGGTTTTTGCTTATAGGGAGATGAATTCATTCTGGGCTTTATTTACTGTGTTAGTCTGATCAGCATCGTCTCCTTTTCCCATTTTTTCTACATGCTTCTGAGGTCAATTGACTGCACATATTTTAGATTTTCCCTAAACCAGAATTCTCATTTGTTTTCTTTCATGTCTTATTGTAGGACTACTGCACTGCTAAAGATTTGTAATAACACAGCTCAGGTTTCTGCATGCTGACCATGCCAAGAACCACAGAGGAATGGACAGACTTGTTCGGAGACTTTGAGCGAGTTTTCTTTTTTCTTTTTTTTAATAAATGAGCAAACTTGGCCTGCTTATCAGTTGTTTCAGCAGGCCATGCTTGTGGTCTACTCTTGTGTTTGGCTAAGCATGCATTTCACCTGTAGTCATTTGTATCTTTTACTTAGAAATACATTGACCAAAGTAGCTCCATTATTTTAGGAATATTTGTAGTTGGAAGAATATTGTCTTTATCACCAAAGTCCCCTGAAGTTTCATTACTGTAATAGTTAATATAACTACAGGAAGTAATGATTTCTGCTCCCAATTAGGTGGATGTTTATACTTCATGTCGACAATATTTCTGATTAAAGATAAACTTCATGAAATAGAAACTGCATTAGTTCCACAGTGGGAAAGAGGAAATGGCATGTCCCAGCAGACTGATGTGCCTTCTAAAGTAAACTCACTCCCCCTTACAAAGCCTCCAACATGGCTGCCCAGGCTCTGAAGCTTTCAGGCTCAACCCCACTCATCCAGACTCACACCATATTTCTAAAATATCACCAAAATAAATCTGCAGACATTGCTTATGTTATTGTCTCCTCAGAACTGCCTTCTTTTGTAAACCCTGTTTGATTCTTCTTTCAAGATGCAAATAGATTTTTTTTTAAGGATTTGTAATTTAATGGAGTGTGGCACTGCTGGTTCTAAAACCTTTCCAAGCAATGGCTTTTATACTTTCCACTCCTGAGCTTGGACTAACCAAATATTGTGTTTTCTTGGCAAACCTTTAATATAGTGTTCTTTTATATATATCTATATCTATATCTATATCTATCTATCTATCTATCTATCTATCTATCTATCTATATCTATATATATCTATATATCTATATATATATATATATATATATATATATATATATATAGATATAGATATATATATATTAGGGCTGTCAAACGATTAATTTTCTTGATCGCAACTAATCTCAGAAATTTCATAGTTAATCGCGATTAATCGTGATTTATTTTGCATGTTTAAAATTGATATCTTGCAGTAAGACCGTTCGAATCTAAAGTTAAACTCACAATGCAAAGTATTTCTCACCATTTTTTTTTATTTCAAAAAAGTGCAGAGAAAGGAAAAAGTAACAATGAACCAGTAATAGTGCTTACTTTGAGAAATTGTAAATAAATGATTGAAGCCCGCTCGAGCTGCCTACGGATGCGTAGAAGGAACAAAATACTAGCAAACTCAAAATAGCGCGTTTAACCGACAATGAGTTTAATTAATACAACCAAATGAGCTGCATATGGATGGTAGAATTGCGAAAAATGCTGGCAAACTCTGATCGCGATTAAAAAAATTGTTCGCGATCATTAATCGTTCGCGATTAATCACGATTTATGCGTTAATATTCCCAGCCCTAATATATATATTATATATATTATATATATATATATATATATATATAGATATAGATATAGATATAGATATATAGATAGATATATATGTATATATATATATATATATGTCTATAATTACCACTTTAAAATGTGTAATGGAACTTGCGTCAGGCTTGTAAGTGGATAATTTGCTGCTGCAGTATCCTTTCCAAAAATATAAACAAAGCAAGAAATATCAACTTAAGTAGCAATTGTAAATAACTGGCCTACAACTGACCTCACAATGTGCTAAAATAATGTTAATAAAACTATTTAATGTCATTTCATGTATTTAGGTTAGTATCTCTTGGTAGTATCTGGACATTTAGAACCACTTAAACATTCCAATCCAGGACTGCATCGTGCCAAAACTATATTTTGTCCTCAATCTATATATCTATATATAGATATATAGATTGAGGATATGCTGACCCCCGTTTTATATGCTGTCTGTTTGTTATAATAGGTATTGTGTAGAAATTACCTCATAATCTTTGAAAAGAATTTATATAAAAATGAACTCATGTATTTAGTATTAGAATTGGCATTGTGTTTATTACTTGTCTATCTTAAGGCCTATAGCTGCATTGTTAGTATCAAAGTTTAATTGCTTAAGTTGAATATGTGGCTTCCTATTCAAAAGTGTAATCTAGTCTGACAAGTATATATAATAACCTCTGATTTATTTTCTCTGAAAAGTGCAATAATAGGTTTTCAGTCTTGGGCCAATCACTGAGTGGTTTTATGAGATTTTTCCACTCTTCTAATAACATTGCATTCTTCTGGTTTGTGCTGCTATATATACTAATATGTCGATTTTATGGTTTCATTATTGCATCGTTCATGAGGTAAATCTCTTTTCATTTCCGTTGGTAGACAGAACATGGGCTAGTGTGACTTGAAAAGCTTCAGTAAACCTCAGCCTTACATCCACAATCAAGCATTATATATAAAATCATACATAGACTACAGAGTGAAATAGGACTATGTAATGTTGATGTTGTCTGCAGATTTTTGATTTCACACTCCTTCATATTTCTGTACAATGGTGAAGATGTTTGCACGATTTTGACTTTGTCATGACTCATGAGATAATGGATCCTCTATTGCCCACTGTGCCATTATAGCTCAGTATGAGAAAGAATTTGTCTTTTACTTACTAGGTCTGTTTACAAGCCCTATAATTGATTATTCACTGTACATACATGGTATAACTGTTTTGGAGGCTTCAGTCATTCCAGTATTTCGAAGAATTGACACAAGAATATCAATGAAACTGTGATATTGATTACATGGTACCATACATGATGTCTCATATTTCAATTCTGTATTATATACTGAAACCAGACTCTTAAAGGCAAAGTAACGTTATTTTACAATCTGAGCCTTCTTTCAGTAATAAAACAAGTCGTTTGACTCACCCATATCACGTTCGTGTCATTTGGAGCTGTTTGAAGAAAGTTATGTTGTAGCGTATCCATTAGCATTTGTATTCGGGGCATTACTTTGCGGTGTCCAAATAACACAAACTTTAGCACTTTTCAAATCATAGAAGCCCGATGTCTTAATGTAAGAAATCGTTTGAAGCAAAAGTGGCCTGTAATCCGAGATTTATCCATAGTTTTCAGCTTTGCGTTTCATGTTTGGGTCTCGGGAGCTGAGAGCACACTCCGCGCATGCGCACTGGCGTCCTCATCTACTCGAAACTATGGCTAAATCTCGGATTACAGGCCACTTTTGCTTCAAACGATTTCTTACATTAAGACATCGGGCTTCTATGATTTGAAAAGTGCTAAAGTTTGTGTTATTTGGACACCGCAAAGTAATGCCCCGAGCAAATGATACAGCACCATGTTAACGGATACGGGATCATTAGTAGAACAGAACGGCTCAACATAAGTTCTGCGATACTGCTCCAATTGACAGAAAAATGCTATGGGTGAGTAAAACTACTTGTTTTATTGCCGAAAGAAGGCTCAGATTGTAAAAAAAAACATTAATTTGCCTTTAAAATGACTCACAAATTATATTGTCCAGGGCCTGTGGTCACACAAATGCATGATACCCAACTCACTACAAAGCAAGTTTATAAGCATCACCCATATTTCTCATCATTATGATATCTGTTATTTCATTCATCTGAACATTTATGTCTACAAACTATAGCTCTGGAGCACTTTTATGTCTCGGGGTGGATGATATATTGAAAAGTGTATCATATCTGGAAAAGAGCTGATAAAAAAATAAAACAAACATGCCATGTAATCTTTCATATAAGGTAACACAGCATAAAGGGATCTTCCTGCACTTTTGTGGTTACTTTTACAATCCATTCACAATACTTGAACCTCCAAGACACATTGTCATAATATATCTTAATATCGTCACTGGGATCCCAAAAAGTTGCAGTGCTTTTTTTGTTAGTATTTCCCATTGCCATTGTAGAAGGCCAAAGGTCATTGAGTTTGTAAGGTTTGGTGAATACTGGCACAGTTACTTGTCTCTGGATTGGCTCACCACTGGAATATGACTTCCCAGGAGCACTATGCGCAACCCCATGTGAGGACAGCCAAAGTGCATTCTTCTCCTGGAGTGCACTAAACAAGAAAAACAGATGAGGAAATGAAGGCCAAAGCAGAACAAAAGGTCCCTCATAGTTCACCATAACCATCAAATGTAATCTAAGTAGGTCTAAGTAGGTCAAAAGTAGGTCAAAATCTATAATATGTAACTGTAGTAAATTTGCTAATATAGTTTTACAATAAATTGTCTAAAACATTTTGTTATATTAAAATAATTCCTTATAACAGCAAGGCTATCTGTTCAGTAAAGACTGTGGATAGTTGTATTAACATCATCTTTCTTACAGTAAGTTTTAGCCATTTCATTATGAAAGTCACAGATCAGGTTAGCCTGCTAAATCCGACATCTATACCTGACCCCGGAGTTGTCTATTTACCAGACTGTGTCTGCATTCATACATCTACTCCACCGTAACACCACCCACTCACTACTCTTCACATACCCGACTGTCTGTAGCCTCAGTCCTCAGTCGTCTCCTTCATTTCTGCTGTATCTGTCATTCTCCGACCCTTTCCATTTTCATTCAGGGACAGTAATAACAAATATACTTCAACTAAATACAACTTGGTGAGAAATATTTACTCAGCAAATTTTGAAAATTTAACAAAGAGTATACTTCATCTTATACAGTAATGTTATATTACATTGAGCTTCTTTTATTGTACTTACATTTTACTTATCGAGCAATTACAGTGCATCTTTTGCCAAATAAGAGTTGCCAAATAAAGCAATATAATGTTATTACTGCTGTGCTGTTGTAGATTTGTAAACTTTTTTTTGTTGTAGATATATTTTTGTAAATGTCACCCAGTAGTAGATTATCTAATAAAATATGCACTATATTTTAGTTATATGAAAAGTTCATTTGCCAAAACAGATAAATGTGATTTTAAAAAAAGTGATCTTAGACTTACAGTTTACTTACTTTATGTATATACACTGTAATTGTTTTCCAAAACCTAAATGTATTTTACTGCTATCTAAATAATATTTCATCCCTTGTTTGGGAAATCCATTTACATTATCGTGATAATATTTGTAGAACATGGCAACACAAAGACAAATGCCAGTTTTTCTAAACAGAAACATCTGTTTGAACTCTTCATATATCCATAACCATATACTTTTATTTACACAATTCATATTGAGACTCGACACTCTGATGTATACTGCATCACAGTCATTACGTTATTGTGAATAAAAAGAGCCTTGGCTATAGGACCCTCAGAAACAGCCGGTTAATGGGCCTGAAGATTGCATGTACAGTGATTCTATTTGAAAGCTAGTGTCAGCCCTGCCTCCTCTTCCTTTGAGTCAAGCCCTGGCTCCCTGGGATTATGTGCAGGTTGTGGAGCAGGCATAGCTTAGTGGGGTCGTCTCTCCATGCTTGCTGACTCTCTAATGTGATTATGCATCATCAGGCTTGTTTACTGTTACTACTTCATTGTTAGGAGCTGACAAAAGTTCAACCCACTTTCTGCTCTGCACTCCCACACACTCATGTATTTAAGGCGACATAAGCTGCTGCTGTCTTCTGAAAATAAACAAACTTACTCTTAACACTTTAAATTAAAACCACTGGAACAAGTATTTCTTTTGGTACTTTTTGATATTATATGTAAAAACAGGTGAATGTGTCAAAAGTATTTTATTCATAAAGGGTAATTCCGTTTAATTTAAAACTAGAAGTGTAGACAAACATTGTATAAATAAAAAATAATATTAAGATCCAATAACTTTTTGAAGCCTAGTGGAGTGTTTTACATCTCAAGACCCACTTTTATTCTCTGGATGTGTGAACTGTGTGGTCTGTGTCTTTTATTTATTTTAACTAATTGTATTGATTTTATTTCTTTATTTCTTTATTTCTTTATATTTTATTGTTTGCTCTTATTTTACTGGTTTTCTTGTTTGGGAACTTTAAGTTAAGATTAGGCATTTGAACATTTATTCATTTTTTGTTTTTTATTAATATAGTTTTTACCTGTGCTGCACAATAAACTTTTTATAACATTTGCTATATAAATGTGTATTGTGTTGGAATTTATGCCTAAGCGATTGTATTCTTTCTGGTGGAAAGTGTGGGTAGTGTTTTACATTTTTAGCATTGATAGAAAATCTTTTCATCTCTATTATTTATCAACTGTGAACGTGATAGAGAATATCATATTGAGACAAAGTTGATCCACAAGGGAAATGACTGCTACAGTAGCTCACACGTACACAAAGAATATATAGTATGTTATTAGGTTCTTTTTTTCAGATCAAGGGTTTGTTTTCATACCTGACAGTTTCGACTGCTCACTAGCACTCACGTGTACAAAGACCAAATGAACCTCATTGGACTACTATTATAAGAATGGTAAAATAATAATAATAATAATAATAATAATAATAATAATAATAATAATAATAATAATAATAATAATAATAATAATAATAATATACTTATTATTATTATTATTATTATTATTATTATTATTATTATTATTATTATTATTATTATTGTTATTATTATTATAAATAATTAAAGTATCAGAAATGGTAAGAGATGTGTCAGATTTAAACAGTTATGATACTGGTTGTACTGGAAACCCACCTATGCTCATTTAAATTTCACCTTGTGACATGAATGGCATCATAAAAGTTGAACCTCCTTTTGGCTAACTACATACTGAGCCCTCCAGATCAGTTAAGTGTTTGTATGCCCCTTTAGCGAGCACTATACCCATCTTTAACAGTAACGTGTCTCTTTTCATTTGCCTAATGAAGCCATCAAGACATCGTGTTTGTACAGAGCCAGGCCTACCTCCGTTAGACTCCCAGCCCTGTACTCCATCAGAGCTGAACGAGGAGCTGTGTGGCCTGAGGGGGGTGTGACTTCCACTCAGTGTGTCATTAGCCATTGATGTTATTGGCTCATTATCTCCCAATTAGGCCCCTATCAGAGCTAGCTGGCGTTTTCATTACGACGTAGACCTCCGTGATCTAACAAAGACCAGAGCTGCTGATTAAAGATGGTTTCGGCAATCACATGTAGTGCGGGGTCTTTGAACCCTCTGTGATATAGTTAGAGCGAAGGTGATGGAACACAATGAAGCTGATTAGAGAGGGCATGTCTCTTATTGTGCCACTTACCAAGGTTAAGGCAGAGTCATACTGATTAATGCGCTCCTGGACGCTTTGTTAATAATGTACTGTCTATTATGAAACAGAATAATTGAGGATGATAACAATTAGGCTTTCAAAAATACAATAGACATCAATTGTGTTTTTATAATAAGGTCCTCTTAAGTGTAAGGAGCGGCTGGCCATGTCTTCACATTCAGGATATGAATGAATGTATGTGTGGACACGCTGTACCGGAGCTCTGTGACCGCTGAAGGACGAATACAAATGTGTGTTAGTGGAAAAGACTAATCAGGCCTGTTAATCACTCTGGGTGAGTCAGCCTCAGAGGTAGAGCAGCGCGCCGCCGCACTCCAGGTAAATCAGAATCAGGAAATAAAGTCCTACAAATGTCTGGTCCACTAAAAAAAGATTATAGTGGCTATGTTTGTCCTTCACTTTGACCATGGAATCAGTGCCAGCTGGATAATGCTTCTCCCTCATGTTGTATTACACTTATATTTTATCTCCCACTGAATTCTTAGAGGGACAATGTCATTAAATTGTTAAATGTATAATGTTTTAGATTAGCTAAAATTATTGCGAGATACTTGTTATCATTGTCACAACATTGCTGTTATTCATCAATCAATTATCCATTTGGTAATTTTCAAAACATGTTACTCTCATGATATGGGCATGGAAACTTGCTATACAGGCGATAACATTGTGTAACATAAAGCACACAAAAAAGCAGAGGATTTAGTGTGGCGATGACTTTCTAATTTCAAAACAGAGCTGAGCCACAATTGAGCCACAATAATGATTAATTTCATCGTCCCAATGTTAGTGGTTTCTGCTTGGTGGCTTGCAGGAGTGCTGCATTTCTGCATGTTTACCCATTTGATGGCTTGGAGCCGTGATCTGCGTGAACTTTCTAAGTGTCTGCTTGGTGATTAACTCTACACTGCAGCACACATCTTCCCCATCGCTGCATAAATGGGCTCTAATTGAGGGAGCTGGCTCCTTAGCAAGAACCACTTTCACTCTGTCGATTAAAACGTCATTTTAAGGCCAAAAAAGAAACACGTTCCCAATCACTGCCCTTGAATTATTGTTCTGTAGCTCCAGGCTTGTATTTTAAAGTCACTGAATAATTGCAATCAGATTATTCTAATCAAGTGCTGGAACAGTAATTACAGGTTGCAGTCTTTTAAGCTGCCCTGCCTGTCCCATACATTGTGCTATGGAACAAATTAAAAGTTTATGTCATGAGAGATAAATGTAATGAGAATTGTAATCTTTCAGGTAATCTTGGAAAGCTTAAAAGGTCACATCAGTATTTATACTTTTTTTTTTTTTTTTTTAATTTGTTTTATGTTTGAACACTTTGTTGAGCTATTACCGATCAACTGTTTCACTTTAACTAACATTTAGTTGTAACTCTATTGTTTCATTTGGTATAACTACACCCCCAACTACTAAATCTTTGCTCCAACAACAGGACTTGATGCATTTCCTCCCACACATCTCCCCCCACTGATAACCTCATCTGTGCCCAGGTCTGGATTTCATGTCAAGGCAAACATTAGGTGACTTAGTTCTGTGCCAAGCTGTCAGAGAGGCATGAGAATTACAATCTGGAGGGCTGTGTGACAGTGGAACCATCTCTGCTAATCCTGTTTACGCACATCACATCATGGCATCACCGCCATGAAAAACCCCGCTGTGTGAGCTGGGTTTTGGTGTGGGTTCAGCGGTGTTCTTATGTGTTTTCATAGAGTTTTTGATTGCTCTCTATGTGAGCTACTGTCTTTGTATTGTGATGATGTGGAAGGTATCTTACGTGCTCTGTGTATAATTCAATATGACTAATCACGGTGGTGGCTGCCAACGCGCTAGTACTGGCTGACAGACTGGCTCCAAAGCAAAATTCGATAAGGTTATGACGTTTCATGGCTCAGGTTCAAATTCAGTAATAGTTGGTGAAAAATGTGGTGAAGCAGTTATTAATATGCATCAATGTACATACCCATATTAATGGCCTTACCTTGTAGGAACTAACTCTCATATGCAAAACCTACATTACTCCATTTTGTAACTTTACTAAATGGATATGAACAATGCAATTTTAACTTTTTAAACAGTATTTACAATGTCATAACTTTTTTTGTCTTTTGTATTGATCTCAAATCTGGAACTGGGAAAACGGAAGGTGTATTGTGTATTGTGTATTGTGTATTGGGAATACAATATAATTTTTTAAACCCACCTGCTCCACCCACAAACTCGCTCAGTCTTCATAATAATTTAATCACTATCTGGTTTTCAGAGTTACACACGTTTTCTTCATTACAAGTTTCACTTTTGCCTAAGTTGGTTTAAATACATTTTATTTTACTTATGTATTTTTGCTGGCTAGGTCAAATGTAAGATAATGGGAAAAAAAATAATATTTGTGCTGCACATATAGTATTTGCTGCAATGTCAATTCATTTTGTGATATGGTTTGTATGTGAGTCCTAACTCTTCACTAATAAGGTCCATTTATTATGTCCGATTTCTGAATATTGTCTAAGGTCTTTACCACATCCAAATCAGTCAGCTGCTAAGATCTATTAAGAAGCCGGAGAAATGGCATAAGAGTAAAACGTGAGAGGTGTCAGCAAATGGGTAAGATAAAACTGGCAGGTTATTATACTTTTCTTCCATTTCAGTGGCCAATATAAAATGTTCTATTATGGGGACAATTAATTAGCCCTGCCGAATGGTAAATGTGCATCCTTGTCAGGTGGAGTGTACTCTGATGGCCTTTGCTCAAACAGAGAATGTGAAGATTTGATCTCTTCTAATGGTTCTACAGGAAAGGGTAATCACTGCATGGTCAAAGCTAATTTGCTTTCTGCCAGATGAACTGTTGTATTTTATTGCCGGCTGACATTTTAAAGTAATTATGGCACTGTTGACCCCAGACAATTTCAGTTGTACCGTGGTCTTGGGTGATCCTGACTAGCTCTCTTTCTTCCACTTTTTCATCCTTCCAACACCTTTTTTTCTCCTCCCTCTCTCTTTCTAAGTGGAAGTCAAAGGCGTAACAAGGTAATGACATGGACGGAGAGAGCCATATGGGGCTTCTTCATCCAGGCTCACATCATCATTACCCACCATGCATTGCACATTGACTTTGCATCTAGGAATGTGCACCACTCTAAAGATGATGGTGTGGTGTGTGGGCATATGTTTTCCTGCAAATACAGGGTCAAAGTGCAGGCATTGTGAGTGAGAAGAGGCAGTGTTCTCCGTCCTTTCATCTGGAGGTTGCCATCCCATAGATCGCTGTATCGATGAGGGTGTAATTATGTGCCTCACTGATCATCTCTCTGTTTCTTTACTGCACAGGAATTAAGTAGGCAAAGGTCAGTGTGTTCGCCCTGGAAATTGCCTGCAGAAAATCATATGGCGATGAGAGCAATTATGGATTTTTTCTCTCTCCCTCACAGGACCTTATACTCTCTGGCTCGCACTCTTTTTGTCAGTATTTCTCCTTTTGTCGATGAACATTTGAGCACGTCAATCGATGCACGCTCCTAGCAACGTCTGTATTTGCGCTGCAGCTGATACCCTAAATTGTCTCTTTTCTGTATTTCTGGTTCAGATTGGAAATCCATGTAGCCAGTGGTGATCGGTTGAATGTGCTTGTGAGAAACACATTTGCTTTCACATTATCATGCACTAATATTATAAGTCTAAACTTTGGCATCTCCCTCATAACCCAAAAAACTGAATCAACTATCAATAAGTTGGTTATTTTATTCACTGATACCTACTCTTCCATCACTATGGGGATTTTGAAGTTTGGAAGGATTCATAGTGTAAATAATTATAATTTAACTGAAAAAATCAAATTAAATAATCGGTTGAATTAAATTAAATATTCTACATACACTGATTAAATAAGCAATAGCACCTATAGCATTATCAATTAACCTACACTCAACAAAAATATAAACGCAACACTTTTGTTTTTGCTCCCATTTTTCCTGAGATGGACCCAAAGATCCAAAATTCACTCCAGATACACAACACTACCATTTCTCTCAAACATTGCTCACAAATCTGTCCAAATGTGTGACAGCGAGCACCTCTGCCCCGCCGAGACAATCCACCCCACCTCACAGGTGCGCCACATCAAGATGCCGATCCGACATCATGACCAGTGCACAGGTGCGCCCCAGACTGCCCACAATAAAAGGCCACCCCGAAATGTGCTTTTTTTTTTTTGCTTTATTGGGGGTCTGGGGACTCAGAACCAGTCAGTATCTGGTGTGACCACCATTTGCCTCATGCAGTGCAACACATCTTCTTTGCATAGAGTTTATCAGATTGTCAATTGTGGCCTGTCGAATGTTGGTCCACTCCTCTTCAAAGGCTGTTATGGACGAAGAACACAGGTGCATTTTATTGATGGCATTTTGAATGCACAGAGATACCGTGATGAGATCCTGAGGCCCATTGTTGTGCCATACATCCATGAACATCACCTCATGTTTCAGCAAGATAATGCACGGCCCCATGTTGCAAGGATCTGTACACAATTCTTGGAAGCTGAAAATGTCCCAGTTCTTGCATGGCCAGCATACTCACCGGACATGTCACCCATTGAGCATGTTTGGGATGTGCTTGACCGGCGTATACGACAGCGTGTACCAGCTCCCACTAATATCCAGCAACTTCGCACAGCCATTGAAGAGGAGTGGACCAACATTCCACAGGCCACAATTGACAATCTGATAAACTCTATGCGAAGAAGATGTGTTGCACTGCATGAGGCAAATGGTGGTCACACCAGATACTGACTGGTTCTGAGTCCCCAGACCCCCAATAAAGCAAAAAAAAAAAAATGCACATTTCGGGGTGGCCTTTTATTGTGGGCAGTCTGGGGCGCACCTGTGCACTGGTCATGATGTCGGATCGGCATCTTGATGTGGCGCACCTGTGAGGTGGGGTGGATTGTCTCGGCGGGGCAGAGGTGCTCGCTGTCACACATTTGGACAGATTTGTGAACAATGTTTGAGAGAAATGGTAGTGTTGTGTATCTGGAGTGAATTTTGGATCTTTGGGTCCATCTCAGGAAAAATGGGAGCAAAAACAAAAGTGTTGCGTTTATATTTTTGTTGAGTATAATATTGGACAATGGCATCAATGGACAAAGCACTGCAGCAAGCCAAAATATGAACCTAAATATCAAATACACATCAATCGTCATTTTGGTGAAAGTATTCAAATCTTATGCTGATATTTCTCCGTTTGTCTTATTAAATTACACAGTTATTAAGTGTGAGTCCTGTTAAAACACTAGAGTATTAAGATCAAAGTTAACCAGCTCCGTTCTGGGGTAGTGAGTGGGTATATCACCTGCTGAGCGTCGTGAGCTGAAATGTCTTCTGTGTTGCTCTAGAACAGCATGCCTAATTATAAAGGCCTTGTCAGTTACCTGATACAACTTTGATAATGTGAGCCTCAGGTTAATGTGTCAGACAATAATGTTTTCCTGATCCTTGGTAATCACAATCACCTTCTAATCTAAAACTCATTCTTTGCTTCTCATTAGGATTTATTGTCTATTCCTGGTGTGTTGCGACTAAGGTAAAATTGTCATATAGTCTGGCATATACTGTGAAGATTAATTCTTGTCAACCTCAGCAATGTTTTAATCACATTAAAAAGGCAGTTTCAGCAGGAAATTTCAATATTTGGGATTATCATACTGACTGACAGCATTACTTATGCACTGCCTTTTGATAACAATTGATAACATAGCGTTATGTGAATGTAGCTCAGTTGGTAGAGCGTTTGTCCAAAGGTTGGCGGTTTGAATCCCGCTCTTGACATAAAAAGCATCATTGGTTGAGCGGTCAGATCGAATGACCCGCAGGTTAGTGGTACGATCCCAGCTTCCACAGATAAGATAAGATAAGATAATCCTTTATTTGTCCCACAATGGGGAAATTGCAGTGTCACAACACAAGTTTCAGAAACAGTTGGAAAATATGAGCATGCATCAAAATTAAGATAAATAATAATAATAATAAGTGTACAATCAACTAAAAAAACACAACACTGTAAGGTTAAAAGGCACAGGAACGTTGCACAAGAAATGTCTTTGATTCTGAGCAGTGAACAAACAGCAGTTAAAGTGACTCCAGTATAGTAATACAGTATATGAATGCTGCCGTTGTGTCCTTGGGCAAGACACTTAACCCATCTTGCGCCCAGTGTCTGCGTACACTGGTGTGGTAATGTGTGTGTGAATGGGTGAGTGGTTCTTCGTTGTAAAGCTCTTTGGGTGCCTTGAAGGTGGAAAAGCGCTATATAAAAATGTGACCATTTACCACGTATGATGATGGTGAAAAAAAGAAATGTGATGGGTGCAAATACTATGTTTATAATGAAGAACAACAAGGTCAAATCATAAATCGTTAACTATTTTAACACATTATAATTTCCAATGGCAAACATCTTTAAGATTCATATAAACCCCTTAGCTTGATACTGTTGTTACATACAGCAATATAAAATACCAGGAAAAACATAAGATGGATCCTAAACCTAAATTCTAAGTATGTTTACTAGTGAAAGGGTACAGAAAATCATTTGTGACAATGTGCTCCATTACTATGGGCAAACCGCACAGAAAAGCCCTGTTTGGGAATCCAACTCAGAACCTTATTGCTGCAATGCAAAAAGTCTTAATTTCTTCAAACCCATTGCTGCCATATGTTGCACACTGGATGATGCTGTTTGCACAAATTGTCTACAAGGGATTTGTGCACAGAATCATTCAACTTGTTAATTTTTCATTCATAACCAAAACAGATTTTCCTACTAGGTCATTTACAGCAGCCTTAATATGAGAGTTTGTTGCCAATAAATTACCAGGAGTGTCTCTTTGTTAAGAACTTGTGGATCCGAGAGAGGCTACAGGTTGCAGGAGGTCCCGGAGGTGCTGATAATCCTAATAGGACGGCTTTATTAGGTTACACTGCACAAGTCTGTCTGGTTTGTGTCTCAGAGCTGCACTCCTCATCACTGCGGGATGAGATTTCCCAGTGAAAAATGCTCTTTAATTCATCATGCAATCAACCAACCGTATAATTTAAACACTTCTATGGGAATTAGTGTAATGTTTAGATAATTGGTATGCAATGCAGTATCATCATTTTTTATCCTGGTGGAAATTGCTCAATTTTTCATTGTAAAGGTACAAATAATGTGATTTTAATTGGTTGAAAGATTGTATCTGAAGATTCTTGGTGCATGTGTCTTCTGTAAATATAAAATAAAATGTACCATTCTGCATTTTGCTACTCTCTATATCTCAGTTTTATTTAACATAGAAATAACATGCTTTTGGAGTCTCGTGGAAAGGGCATGTATTTTTACACATATATATTTTCAGTGAATAGCAAAGGTTTGAGGCAGGTGTGAAAAATGCTATTAAGTTGAGCATTTTGGGGGAAATTCTGTAACATTAATGATGTTACCTTTTCTAATTAAAAGAACAACTGATTGGATTTAGATTCTGTGTCTGCGAAATCAGTTTGTGATTCAATGTAAAGAACAGTCACTTAAACATACTGTAGAATAATGATTTTAATAACCATCAAGCAACGACATTTTTTAAAATTCCTTATCTTAGTCTTAGTTTGATGTACCTTTATGACATCCTTTGTTTCAGCCTCACTGTTGAACTGATATATCAATGTTTTTGTGTTGCAGCTGTCCGTGCGGGTGTGTTGTGTAGAGTTGGGGGCAGGGGCATTACTTTCACAGCCCATCACCTTCACTTCCACACCTAATTTGTCATGAGTGTCACACATCAGGGCGAGGGCTGGGGAGGGCACCACACAAAAATGGCTGCTTCCACATCAGCGACAAGAGGAAGAATGGACAATGGTTGAGAAGTGCTTACTATGGCGAGCTATTAAGACCATAATACTGATAAACCTTTTAGCTCCTCTCTTAGTTTTGCTATTGATTGCCCAGCAATGTTATGTTATGGTGGCAATGCTAAGTGAGTGGGTGCGGTAAGTGTCATGACTGACTCTGACAGATGAGCTGTGCTGTTGGTACCAGGCATCTGTAAACATCTGCCCTGCTCTTGAGTGACAGGTCATTAGCAGTTTAATCATAATCTAGTCCAATACGTGTTGCATGCAATTACTGGTTCATAAGCCCCCCTGTTTGTAATTGTTATTTTCTTAGGTTTGAGACCTATTGCAAACCAATGGATTGTGGATTTTTGCACATGATACTTTGAGTGTTTCTTTTTTAAGACAAAATGTAGCTATGAAACACAGTTGCCTGGTCCTTGTTTTGTAGATTGTTTATTCAAACTGTAAATCCCTGAAAGAAGCTGTTGGATACTCCTTATGCTGCAGATGACTTAATTTGCTGAGAAAAACCCTAGCTCCCTGGTCCTTCTCTGGATTCCTCAATTTCATTTCCTCTCCTCCTTTGCATCCCTTACTCCCCTCTCTCTCTCTGGGCTGTGACCTTCATTGGCGTTCCACCTGCAGGAAGCCATGTTTGATTCTCTCCGCCGAGATGCCTGCTTGACAGCAGAATGGTGTCATAGGACCGACTGGAGGAATTTCTCTTTCTCTGTCATCATTAAGGGGCTTTCCCCTATGGTGAGGGGGATGAAAAGTACGATTTAATGTTCTCTGGAGAGTGGCAGCCAAAGAAAAGCTCAAAGCCCTGCATGCTGGTTTGTGAGTGGGTCACTCTAGCCCTTGCAGCGAATGGGATGTCCCTGAGGAATTTGCCATAGACCAGCCTGAAAGGATAGGGATTAAGACCCTTTTAAGGATGAAAATATAACAAAAGGAGCACTTTTATGATGTAGCAGCATAAAATGAGGGGGTCCATTGTGTAACACATTGCAAACGATCTTTGAAACAGGCGGCCTTGCACTGTGTGCCTGCTTGGCCCAGTAGGCTTTAGAGGCTTGTACAAAATGACTTGTCTACATTAGGGACAGAGTGGCTTTCGTTCAGGAGGCAACGCAGGAGATTATTGGTTTGTTTCTGTTTTCAGCCATCGCTCCTCCCTCTTCTTCATGTGCTGAGCTGCAGCCCTTCTCTCTGTCAGCTCAATTCAAAGTGATGATGGTGTCCCAAGTGAAAGTCGGTTAATTTGGAGCAAGAGAGGAGCTAATTAGCATGCCCTCAGGCATGGCTAAGCTAGAATAGAAGGCATCCAGGATGGTAAAGATGTGAAACACAGGGCTCAGTTCAGAGGCAATAGTGACCAGATGCTCCAATTCACTGAGGAAAAGCCGATGTGGGAAAACCATCATTCAACAATCATTGACTTATGTTTAGTAAGAAACACATCATAAAAGTTTGACACCACAGTGAGAGTATTATAAATGATATATTGTCAGTGTAGGTGCCACACACCTTAGGGATTTGAGCATCTGAATACTAAGTGAGAATCAACAGCTGATCACTTAAAAATATGTGATGTTTATAAAGCTCGAAATAGTCCATTGTTTTAGTGCATATAAACAGCACATGTGCAAGTCCAGTGAACACTAGAGGGGGAGCTTACCCATGATGAGGCTGTGCTGGGCTGTCAAAGGGAGCTGTTTTCAGGGCCCCTCCAGATCCATGGCTTTTAGCGCACTTCCATTCCTCTGTGTTCCTCCTCCACGTCCCGCACAGGCAGAAAGACCTCCAAGGATCAAAGGTCAAGGGTCGTGGAGAGCGCCAAGCCTTTTTTATTGTCATTTTTTCACAAATGAAAAGAGAAGTATTTGTGTATGTGTGAGCAGATTAAAAATGTTCCAACTGCCTCTAGCCACTTTTGGAAATCTCCCAACTCAGTGAAAGAGTCCTATAATATGTACGTATATAGTACATTGACGTATCACAATCATGTATGCACTATATACCACCATAGATGTTTGTAGAGTAAATGTAAGACAAATGGGTTGTGGAGTGAAGTGTTTGAGGAGAGGGGGAGTGAGGATGGGCTGCTGAGTTGGTAAGTGGGGGAGAGAAGTTTAGAAGGCCGCACACTGTGATATGGAGCCCTTAAAGGCCTCTGGAGGCAGTGTAATATCAAGAGCAGGATTATTCCTCAAACCCTTTACCACTCCCACCCCTCCTCCGCTCTCTTCAGCTGACCCACATCACCCCGCCTTGCTCTCCACACACCATTTAAATGTCTAAAGAGTAATTGAATGTATTACCATAAATTTTTTGACAAATTCATTGACTCGAATGCACGGGTGAGCTGAATGTTTCCTTCTATTTGCAGTGACATTTCATGCAACTTTGCGTGCTAACTTAAACTTTGAGAAACAAAAGGCTGCTAAGTGCATGAAGGCAGCAGCTTAAATGTAACACAGACTGTTAACTTTTAAGGAGGATGTGGTGTCTTAAACTTGTTAGCAATCCATCTCTACTCCTACATATTCACTTTGTGTCAGAACCTTTTTTCGTCTTGTTTTGAAGATTCACAAACTAAAGTCAGGACTGGAGTGAAAAGGGAACTGTTCTGGGGGATGGAATTTAGCGCTGCACAGGCTGTTCTCTCTGACCTCGACGTTCCCACATCAAAGGGCCTCCCCAGCCCACTTCCCTTGACACAAGCTGAAAAGAAGTCTTTAGTGTGGAGGCCAGTGCTGTGTGGAAACCTTCAGGCTGACTTGTATGCTGCCAATAAGTAGTGTTACAGGGATATGCAAGGGTTTTGGATCTGAACTGGATCTGAATATTTTGCAACAAAGGGCTTGTTGCAAAATATAAGAAAAAGGAGGGCAAAAAGGGTAATCATATTTTGAGTTTTCATATCTGGAAAATAATACTGTAAAATATTTCTTCATTGTTATAAAATTTAATTTGTATAGAATAAAAAGTGGTGAATTTCCTGTTTAGTGTTTAAGCAACACACTGAGTAGGTCAAATTTACAGAGCTTTAACCTGTTAACTAAAGAGTCCCAGGACATGCTTACATTCTAATCCCCACATTTAGAATGGATCTCAAAACAAACAAGGTGGGCAACAATTTCTATAAACTACACTAACTTTATGTAAAGGCTTATAAAACACCAAGACTGGATTAATAATGAATAAATCATTTATTAAAATGATTCAGGATTATAACTCTTTTAATTCTAACTTCTAACCCCATAATTAAGTCCTTAGTTTATTAATGATTCAGGTTTACTATTTGCTCATTATGAATTCACTCTTTCTTCATGCTTTGGTGTGGTTATCATAAATATATTGTATATAATATGTGGTGTTGCATATACTATGTACCCTAGTTGAAGTTGAATGTCAAAAAAAATATTTCAAGAGCCCTTTTATACTGTTACAAAAGCTCCTATACTTGCTATGATATTAATGATAATTGACTTCTAGAATGTAAATATGGAACAGAAATCTGCAACCATGTTTGGAGTCAAAATTAAAATAGTTCTCAGATATATTTAATTAATTGTACGTCACTATTTTGTCTTTACTATTCAATTGAAAGCACATTTATTAAATACATGCTGTCAGAGTCACACAAGAACACAAGAGTCCATTAATGCACTAATTTGCCTGAATGTAGAATTTAAAATAATCAGCCACACATTTACTAGGGCTGGGAATCGGGTCCCTCACAATTCAATACGATACACAATATGGCTCACAATACGATATTATCACAATACAATATTATCACAAAATGGTGGATATATGTGAACAGTGATATATTGTACATGATACTCTGTGATACATTGCTGTTTTATATGAACCAAACACATTTTAGCAAAGATATTTTTGTTAAACCACCTCTTGGACAAAGATAAAATGAAATACATCTATTTTACTCATCAAAACCATGAATATGACAAGTGTATTGCATAAACAAGTGTCCTTCCACTAAATGGCAACAAAATTGTAGTACGGTCACTGTTGTAAATTCCCCAATAAAACTGTTAGTTCAGTAACAGTTCAGTTTATTTAGATGGGTGTCATTTTCACTTAGTATGATTCCTATAGATAACTAGATGAAAGGATAGGGCAGACTAAAGGATAGATAAACAGACAGATAAAAAGACACAAGAAAGGACATTAAAATCCACAAATACATTCTGTTGTCCTAATTGGACTCTAGACTGTGTACTGGGACACTCTATTATAGACACAGGTTTAGATACACTATATTGCCAAAAGTATTCACTCATCTATCCAAATAATGGAAATCAGGTTTTCCAATCACTTCTATGGCCACAGGTGTATAAATTCAAGCACCTCGGCCTGCAGACTGTTTCTACAAACATTTGTGAAAGAATGGGTCACTCTCAGGAGCTCAGTGCATTCCATCTGGTACTGTGATAGGATGCCACCTGTGCATCCTATCCAGTCCAGTTGTGAAATTTCCTCACTCCTAAATATTCCACAGTCAACTGTCAGTGGAATTATAACAAAGTGGAAGCAATTGGGAATGACAGAACCTCAGCCAAGAAGTGGTAGGCCACGTAAACTGACAGGGCGGGTCAGCGGATGCTGAGGCGGATAGTGCGCAGAGGTCGCCAACTTTCTTCAGAGTCAATCACTACAGACCTCCAAACTTCATATGGCCTTCAGATTAGCTCAAGAACAGTGCATAGAGAGCTTCATGGAATGGGTTTCCATGGTTGAGCAGCTGCATCCAAGCCATACATCACCAAGTGCAATGCAAAGCATCAGATGCAGTGGTTTAAAGCACGCCACCACTGGCCTCTAGCAGTGGAGGTGCATTTTCTGGGCACTCCGGTTTTCCCCTTCAACCCAAAACATGCACCAAAATGAAGCAAGAAGATCATGGAAATGGTCCCCGGACGCAATAATGTGCTGCCCACTGCTCCTAATAACAGGATGGGTTAAATGCAGAGAAGAATTTCTCCTGTGTGAGATCAATAAAGTCACTTATTCTTCTTCTCTTCTCTTAAGTTCATGTGCGGATCAAGGCAGGTGAGCGAATACTTTTGGGAATATGTGACCCACCGATTCTATGTCTTACACATGAAAATCTGACCATATTTGAAGAAGTTGTCGCTATTTGAAAGCAGGCACAGCAGATTTTCGAAAGCTCTGAAAAAAGCTTGTGAACTTTCCTCTCTTCAGCCCTCCTTGCCTAATTTGCATGACATTAAGCTAAGCCCTCCCCCATCATGACTATCACTGAGTGCGTGCACATGGTAGGATCGTATTAGGATTCGATTGGATTTCTCCCGTTACTCGGCGGGTGGTCTGTCGTCCAATCCGAGTGCACATGCAGCTTGCGCAATCAGATTCAGGTCAGCGACCTGGCCCGCTCCACAACGCTCCGCATCACTACTTCCGGGTGATGTCTACTCAATATAAAAACACAACACAACTATCTGTGCGAGGAGTTTGACGGAGCGGCATTGGTTTACGTGTTGTGCATTTTGCAGAATTTGGTTGTTCGTATGAACAAAAAAACAGCGTTTTTGGTTTCGTTAATATGACACAAGCTGTGTCGTCGGCGTTTGAAATTACAAGCAGGTTTAGTCTTGGCTTAGTCCTGGTTTAGACCTGGTTTAGTCCTAGTTTAGACCTGGTTTAGTCCTGGTTTAGTGCTGGTTTAGACCCGGTTTAGATCTGGTTTAATCTTGGCTTAGTCCTGGTTTAGACCTGGTTTAGTCCTGGCTTAGTCTTGGTTTAGACCTGGTTTAGTTTTGGTTAAGTCCTGGTTTAGTCCTGGTTTAGTCCCGGTTTAGTCCTGGTTTAGACCCGGTTTAGATCTGGTTTAGTCTTGGCTTAGTCCTGGTTTAGACCTGGTTTAGTCCTAGTTTAGACCTGGTTTAGTCCTAGTTTAGTGCTGGTTTAGACCCGGTTTAGATCTGGTTTAGTCTTGGCTTAGTCCTGGTTTAGACCTGGTTTAGTCCTGGCTTATTCTTGGTTTAGACCTGGTTTAGTTTTGGTTAAGTCCTGGTTTAGTCCCTGTTTAGTCCTGGTTTAGACCCGGTTTAGATCTGGTTTAGTCTTGGCTTAGTCCTGGTTTAGACCTGGTTTAGTCCTGGTTTAGTGCTGGGTTAGTCCCGGTTTAGTCCTGGTTTAGACCTGGTTTAGTCTTGGTTTAGTCCTGGTTTAGTCCCAGTTGAATCCTGGTTTAGTCTTGGTTTAGTTCTGGTTTAGTCCTGGTTTAGTCCCAGGTGAATCCTGGTTTAGACCCGGATTAGACCTGGTTTAGTCTTGGTTTAGTCCTGGTTTAGTTCTGGTTTAGTCCTGGTTTAGTTCTGGTTTAGTCCTGGCTAGGTCCTGGTTTAGTCCTGGTCTAGTCCTGGTTTAGTTCTGGTTTAGTCCTGGTTTAGTTCTGGTTTAGTCCTGGTTTAGTTCTGGTTTAGTCCTGGTTTAGACCTGGTTTAGACCTGGTTTAGTCTTGAGAAATACCATATGTGGCGTGTGAGCGTGTGAACACGTCGAATTGCGTGTGTCACACTCTCAAAGCATGAGACTTGAGAGCCCTGGTTTTAATCATGTTCTGCTTTTTGTTGCTTGCATCTTTTGTGCCACAAATAAAGGCATTCAATTTCTAGCTATGGGTTTATTGTTTATTTATGTAAGGTCTGGTGTACTGAAATTACACAACCACACTTTCATTTTGTATGTCTTTGTAATGCTTAGCTTAAATTCTGTAGTCTCTTCCACTCAAAGTGCCCTGTGCGTTATTTCAAAAGTTCAAAACTCCATGCACAGCTTCCAGGTGCTGGTAACAACAGGAACATTGAATAATTCCAGAAAAGAGGAAATTTACCGCACACTCGCTAGACTTTACTCATATTCCTTTATTGGGCTTAGAGCAAACAACGCGTTTTGATTTTTTGAACAGGGTCGAATTTTTTTTTTTTTAAAGTTAAATGTTTGGGCAAAAGCGCTGTACTTGTACGCAAGTGAGTTTTTGAATTTAGCGCCTATTCCGACTTCCGAGTACAGTACGTAGAGCGTATTTCCGCCACTGACGCACAGGCAGGGCGCTGTCACGCGCGTCACGCCCACTCAGTTGAAGTGTTCAAACGTACTACGGTGTTACTACGGTGCAGTGTTACAAACTTTGTTGTTTTATCTTGCATGCGTAATCCAATATGGTTGGTGAAAAGCGAAAAGCTTCTAGTGAAGCTTCTAGTGGAAATGTGAAAAAGCGGCAAGCCATCTCATTTGAAAAGAAGGTGGCGATAATAAAGAAACTTGATGCTGGTGAGAAGATGGTGAATGTGGCACACGCGTACAACATGAACCGTTCGACAATTGGTACGATATATAAACAAAAGGACCGCATTATGGAGCATGTGAAAAGTGCAGCGGGTATGCAATCCACCATCACATGCAAGAAGAGAGGGAAACTCATCGAAGAGATGGAGAAACTCATCAACCCTTTGAGTACCTCTTCCAAAGGTAAACTAAACTTGCATTTTAAAAAAAAAATAGGCTACACACACAGTCTCACACATACATTCACACACACACACATGCTCTCTCTCTCGCTGGCTGGCTCGCTCTCTCTCTCAGCTGACTGCGTCTGCCTCTGTGTGTCTCTCTTCTTTTTATCTCATCAGTTTTCCATATTTTTAAGAAGCATATTGTTTTGTTACTATTTAGTGTTATTTAAATGCAGTACAAATCCATATAGATTACTTATACAAGCCTTAAACATACATTCACTTCTAATAACGACTTACGAACAAATTCAACTAACGAACGGCCCTCCGGAACTTAACTCGTTCGTAGGTTGAGGAGCGTCTGTAACCACTATAATAAAATATGTATATATATACAGTGGTACCTCACCTTACGAATGACCCAACAAACGAAAATTTCAAGTTACGAAACGCCTTCACGTCAAATTTTGGTCTCTAGATACGAATGAAATTTCAAGTTACGAAACGCGAAATCTCCAATCCAATCCAATCCAACTTTATTTATAAAGCACTTTAAAAACAACAAATCTCAAAAATTCAATTAATGCGCGCTCAGATGCACACCCGAAACGAGGGGAGACACAACAACACATAATCAGTATGGTAAAACTCACCTGTCTCACGACGGTCTAAACCATGCTCACGTTTCCTTAGTGAGTGAACAATGCAACACTTGGTGAATTCTGCTTCACAATGATAGGAATAGCCGACATCGAAGGATCACGTCGACACGGCGCAAGGCCGCGCTACACCGGGGCTGCGGGATGCAGCCGTGCCTCCTCCTCGGGGCCGAGCACGCTCGGGCCGAGCACGGGGTGATTTATTCCTGCTCCGGTCCTGGTTTAGACCTGGTTTAGTTCTGGTCTAGACCTGGAAGTCACATAGAACCAGCGCCCGACCCGAGCGAGACCCCGCGGTCTTGCCCGCTGTTATCCATTCCTGCTCTCATCTCCTAACCGTGGTTGGGAGACACAGGGGAGATTGTCTTCTCCAGGGCCGGAGATAGCTTTCCCTCTGGGGTTAACTCCCTTGTGGACATCGCGCGCTTACAGTGGTGGAGAATGCAAGTAAAAAAAGGCAGTTTTGCTGCAGAGTGGGGCTTTATTGTCTCCTCTCCTTTATTGTCTCCTCTACGGAGGAGATATTCATCCAGCACGCGCGCACACGGCGCGCGCACATACACTCGCAGACTCTCTGCACTGAGCTATAGACACAAGATAGACACATCTCACAACACCGCTGATAGAGCACCTTCCTCGGCATGTTAGCTCACAGTGTCAGCGCCCCGGCTCTGGAGGTCAGATAGAAGCAGAGCCCGCCCCGCACCGCAAGGTGCGCGGAGACACGAGCAATGCGCTCCTCCAACGGCACTGCCATGTTATAATAATAACAGGTCCAATCCAGGTTTAGTTCTGGCCAGACCTGGTTTATTCCACATTCTTTTAGTCCTGGTCTAGTCTCTTAGCCCGCCAGGACGCAGAACACAACGTTACACTATAAAAAAAAATGTTACACTATAAAAAAAAACCTTGGAACGGATCAGGCTTTTTCCATTGAAATAGCTACTCAACTTACGAATTTTTCACGTTACGAAACCACTTCTGGAACGAATTAATTTCGTAAGGTGAGGTACCACTGTATATATATATATATACATAAATATATATATATATATATATATATATATATATATATATATATATATATATATATATATATATATATATATATATATATATATATATATATTAGGGGTGTAAAGATTAACCGATTTGGATCGGTTATCGGTCTGTGACCTCTGCGATCTGAGTGTACCGATCAGCGGAGCCCGGATCGGTCCAAATTCACTACGAAAGGTCCGATGCACCGGATTTACAGCCAAGAATCGGTTTGCTGAGACCTGAGCGGTCTCTCTCATGGCGCAGCAGCCGCTCTGTGACTGTGTCTGGGTTCTTTAGCGAACGGTGGGTGGTTCACTTACCTGGGGTTGAAGCTTATTGGCTGGTTAACTGACAATCATGCGAGCGGGCGCGGGCTATATGCGGAAGCGAGCACAAAATGTTTGCACTGTATAGCCGTGTCCCAATTCGCATTGTGCGGAGGGCGGGTTTCCCGCCGCCTACGTCGTGTCTCGTCAGGAGATCTACTCTATGGGTAAGCTAAGCTAAGTTTCCTTTTATTGAGCTGTTGTTTAAGTTAATTTGGTGCGCTACCGCTATTTATGGACATGGTTCCTATACGTGGTTAACTTTTGTGCCAGTGTTGTGTCGCGTTGATAAAACTTTCACTGTCGGTCTAATGTTTCACTGAGCTCAGTAGTCTGCATAGCAGCTATAGACCATAACAATTGTATGATATTAGCGTTTTTATTGATTTGGGCTAAAATTGACTTGGCTAATTTACTTTTGTGTGAAAATACAATGTATAATCAGAATTGGTGAATTTCTGTATTTAGATACTTATGATTTGTGTGTATAGAAATGTACTTCACACACACCGATGATTTTTGTCTCAAAGGAGACTGAGGTAATGTTATGAGATGGAGAGAAAGTATTATTCAGTGTTAAGAGCTTTCTCTGATTTTCTTTTTTTTTTTTTGTCAAGAAAAGTTAATTACAGGCATAAAAAGACATGTTGGATTTAACATGCTAGTGTTTTCTATAACTGCCTAGTAATATCTATCTTCTTGTCAGTGATATGTTGCACTTTTACAGTTACTGAAACTGTGACTGAAGCACTAATTCTGATTCATTCAGATTTTTGCCTTTAATAGGCAACTTGCTTGTTTTATAACGACTTATTTATTTTTGATATCTAACCTTATTGTTTTGTATTGCTTGAGGGAAGGAATGTGTTGTATTTTAAGTATGAGCAGAGTTTTTCAGTCGGCCTGGTGTATTGTCTGTTGGACACTAAATAAACAAAAGGATACTATTTTGAAATTTCATTTTTGTTTCGCTCCTTTTCTTCTCAATAACTTTAAAGCACTTGGGAGTAAAGTTGTCAATTTGTATTGAATCGAAATTAACCGAACCGGATCGGATCGAATCGTACCGGATCGTTTACTAATTTTATGAATCGTCCCTGAATCGAATCGTAGCCTGTGAATCGAGATTCGAATCGAACCGTTTTGTGAGTGAAAGATTCACACCCCTAATATATATATATATATATATATATATATATATATATATATATATATATATATATATATATATATATATATATATATATATATAAAGACACAAAGACACGAAAGCTCCTGACCATGCATGGAGGGTTCCATCCCAAATCCAGCACCCTGAGACTGTATACGAGCCGGAAGGAAGGAGGCCGAGGACTAGTGAGTGTGGGAACCACTGTCCGGGATGAAACATCCAAAATCCATCAAGGACTAGGCCCCAACAGTTGATGTGCTCAAGGAATGCCTCAGACAGTGGAGCTCAGAGGAAGAGGTGCTGGAGGGACCATCATGGCAAGACAAGCCCCTACATGGGGCGTAGCACCGAAACATAACTGAAGTGGCTGATATCAAGAAATTCTACCAATGGCTGGATAGGGCTGGTCTGAAGGACAGCACAGAGGCCCTCATCCTGGCTGCACAGGAGCAGGCCTTGAGCACCCGAGCAATAGAGGCCCAGATCTACCACACCAGACAAGACCCAAGGTGTAGGCTGTGCAAAGAGGCTCCTGAGACAGTCCAGCACATAACTGCAGGGTGTAAGATGCTGGCAGGGAAAGCATACATGAAGCGACACAACCAAGTGGCGGGCATAGTGTACAGAAACATCTGTGCAGAGTAAGGGCTGGAGACCCCAAGGTCAAGGTGAGAAGCACCTCCGAAGGTTGCGGAAAATGACCGAGCCAAAATCCTGTGGGACTTCCAGATACAAACTGACAGAATGGTGATGGCGAACCAACCAGACATAGTGGTGGTAGATAAGCAACAGAACAGAGCCATGGTGGTGGACATTGCAATACCAAGCGATGGTAACATCAGGAAAAAGGAACACGAGAAACTAGAGAAATACCAGGGGCTCAAGGAAGAGCTGGAGAAGGCCTGGAAGGTGAAGGCATCAGTGGTGCCCATGGTGATCAGAGCACTCGGGGCTGTAACCCTCAAACTGGAGGAGTGGCTACAACAGATCCCAGGAAAAACATCAGACATCTCAGTCCAGGAAAGTGCAGTACTAAGAACAGCAAAGATACTGCGCAGAACTCTCAAGCTCCCAGGCGTCTGGTAGAGGACTTGAGCTGGATGAGTGTGAGAGAGATCAACCATCGTGGAAGGTGAGGAGCACATTTTTTTTCCCCCATGAGAACTTCCATTCAAAACCGCATGGCTAAATAAGCGGCGAGTCAAAAAAAGTTACAAAAGTGCCATAACGGGTCAAATTGAATCAAAATAAAGTATTACTCTACCGCTATAGCCTATGGCAAAATGATTGGCTTTTATATAAACAAAAATAGAGTGAAAATTAACCTAAAGAGACTGTTTGTGGTCGCGCTGATCGCATTGTTTCAATGCTAGCGTTAGCATTAGCTTAGCCACATTGTGAATGGAGATCCGCGGAGCCACAATATGCAGTGAGCAGCCGCGGTCCCGCACAGAGCACAGCGCAATGTGATCGTCACACGAAAGCTGAATTAGTATTTAAACATGTCCTAAAGTCTATAAAGTCCATTTGATGCAGAAATATGATAATAATTATGGCTCACCCCATGTTGCAGTGTTTTCGGCGTATCTCCACATGTAAACACGTATTGTGTGTTTCGGAGCTAAATCGCACTCTGTACACGAGCTCCGGAGAAACGGACGTGTCCCGAACCTGTCCCGAAGGTCTCCCGAATGTCTCATGTGTCCAAGTAGAAGTTAAAAGTCAATTTTCATGTCCTTTAGTGTCCTGCAGTGCCGCTTACATATGCACAAGCTCTTCACAACTGATACGCGAACAGGGGAATACCCTTCGGCGCTTCTCGCAACAAGATTGGCAGACGCGCGAGTGTGGGAAAATATGTTGATTTATACACGCCCCGTTTCTTTCTGGAAAAACGAGCCTATTTGAAATTAAAAATGTATGCTTTTAACGTCACTAATGCTGTTATCTGAAACATGGAGAGGCTTCTTCATGATCTCAACTAGCACATTCTACAAAAAAAGGAAAATCACAAATAAAAAAAAAATAATAATACAAAAATCGCATTTTCTCAGAATCTATAATGCCGACATGAGGGCTCAAAGTCCGTAGTGCGTCACATATAAGTTAACCATTGTTAACCATGACACCATGGTAACATTGTTCCTGCTAGCCTAACTGCTGTAGCTTCAGATCATTACCTTCAAGCTATCTGTGTCTGATAGAGTGTCCCAGTACACAGTCTACAGTCCTCCTAAAATATCCTCAGTATTGGTCCTTTGAGCCGGATTACTTCACCCAAACATCCAGATGGGCACCAGAAGAACAGTACAAGACAGAGGAGCAACAAGATGGTCGCCGCAGCTTCCAATGCTCCTCCAGAGGTTTCCGCATTCCTTCATGCCTTATACTGCCTCTGATCAGGATGATAGCATAAGAGCCAGCGTTCTGCAGCTGCAGTCACTCAACCGACTGACCGAGTCTGCTATAAATGATGGTCAGCTACCTACAGCGCTTGGGTTCTCTTGCTTTCTATGTTCAGCTGCAGTTGATAAGGTGAGCCAGTGGAACACAGCACCCCAATTAAGCCAAGCCACCGTCCCGATGGTGTGTGTGGAGGGTCCTCATCACCTGGCCCAAGTGGATACAGCATCCAAGAAGAGCCATGCCATGCAGCCTACATGTTTCAATCAGATAACAGTCCAGTATATCAGCAGCAACCTACTATGCTACCAGCTACATGTGACCTTTGATTCCTACTTGTTATGTACAACCATACCAAGCCCTTGCAATAACAATTGCCTCACCTCTTGACAGGCTTCTACCAGACTTCCTATGAAGTGATCCAGCTTCTTCCTGCCACTGTGAATATCGAGCATGGTGCCACAACAGCATCTATGCCAGTCCATTACCAGGCCATATCAGTTGGCCCAGCTTTTCTAGTGCAACAACCTACACCATTTGTGACTGCATCAGTGTACCAGCCCCAAGCTCCACTCACACCATTCCTCAATCTACAGGTAACCACGGCATCAATGAAGCACCGCCAGCTGGAGTACACTCCTGCTTCGCCTTTACAGCATGTGTACCAGCCTTCGTAATCTCCTCCTGCACAGTCAGTGTACCAGCAATAGATCATCCATCCAAATGAGACTCCACAACATGCTCCATAACCTGAGCCACCCACTTCACTGCAGCCCAAGTACCAGTTGGTGACTTCTACACCTAATCCATCTTCACAGGGACATGATGTCCACCAGCTCCAGTCTGCACCGCATATGTCCTCATCTGGTTTTCATTCTCTAGATCCTCCAATTCCTGTACCTGAACAGGCAAAGTTGATTTGCCTGTTCAGGTACAGGAACAGGCAAAGTTGATTTGTGATGGCAGGAGTCACTTCACCTCTGACTCATCAGTACCAGAAGATCTTATCCAACTTGTCAAACATCTTGACCAAGAGGTTATGAACATTGATGAGACAACCGTTGAGGTAAGTTGGTGACACTCCTTTGCACCACTCCAGCAGTACAGCACAACTCAAAACTACCCCTGAGGTAGTCATGCCCTCTGTCCACAGCACAAAGCAGGCAGTCCCAACTCCGCAGGTCAACAATCTGCTATTGCTCTGCAGCCCACACAAAGAATGGCCTTCTGCAGATACCAAAGAGACTTCTGAGGTCAAACAGAATGCAGCACGTAGCCACATTGAAATACGACCACCAGCTTCGTGGCTAGACATCTCACTGCTCAACTCTCAAAAGAAACTTCTCAAAGTTATCCAACTGTCATTCCACGGGGTTTCTGCCATCCCATCCTCAACTGCATGCGCAACCGAAATGTATTCTGCACCAGGACCTGTGAAGGCTGGACAGAAAGAAGAAATGGAGTTTAATCCTCAAGGGTCAATGTGTACACCCCAATCCTTAAGCACCAAACACCCTCTTCATGGAGTGCCAGGACTCACTTTCCTCACTTAAAGACCACAACACAGTCATTATGATCATTGAACCCTAGTTTCCAAGAGCCCAGTGGCCCATTGGGAAGGTCGTATAGGTGATCCAGAGCAACGTCAGCTGTGTCCGGTTAGCTGAGATCCAGATTGACAAAGGGATTTACCCGTGACTTGCCATTCCTGATGACTACTCCACAACATGGACAATAGTTGTATCTTAGTAAGTTTTACATAATAGCTGTGCTCTAATAGCTGTTGTAAATTCCCCAGTAAACCTGTTAGTTCAGTAATTGTTTATTTTGATCAGGCAGCTTAGGCAGGTTATGGTTTACCTACCTATCTAAATCTGTGTCTGTGATGGGTGGGTTTGTAAATATTTACTTACTTGTTTTAAATGTGTTATGTAATGCTCTGACGCTAATTAACTTTATTAATTTCCACATTTTGGGAGATTGTTGTTGATATTAACAGTTATTCATAGACTGATTATATGAGTGTCATTTTCACTTATAGTAATATGATTCTAATGTTCCTGTAGATAACAGACAGACGAAAAGGATAGATAAACAGACAGATAAAAAGATACAAGGACATTGCCTGGAAGAATCCATGACTCATCGCTGTACCAGCGAGTGAGTCTGGTAACGTTTGATCCACAGAATGCGCTGCGGTTGCGCGTAGACAGACAGCTAAGTGAACCAATCAGAGATTGCGCCATCTTGATTCAAAACTGAGGCGGAACTTCCGCTGCCTAAGAGTGACTTTGCGGGCAAAGGCGGGTGCACTGACGTCACCATCTTTGAACGAATCAGAATCGCGGAGTCGGTTTGGAACCGGAGGAGCGAGAGTGGATGGAGAGTGTCCAAATGGTATCGCGGTGTATAGGAAATACAGAGAGATATCATTTGGCTGGCCAGGTAAACAAGGACATTAAAAGCTCCCCAAATACATTCAGTTGTCCAAATTTACTCTCTGACCAGAGTATTGTTTGGACAAAGTCTACAGTCCTAAAATATCTCCAATAGTCACAAAAAAAATGTATAAAAAATACCAAAAAATACTCTCAGCGATATATCAATTGCAGCCCACGATAATGATCACCAAATTTAGTATTGCGATATAGCAATATTTTGATATTTTTGCACACCCTGAACATTCACAGACATACTATTACTACCACTACTACTGCTGGGTAAAAAAACACCTTTGTGCTGACAGGCAGAAAAAGTGCCGCTACCGCATGCCCCATCCCGCTTGGCAAACGGCTACATATATCACGCCTTACCTCGGCTGTCCTTCTGGCCCGCCCGCCTCTCCCCAGCCAAATCGAGCATGTTATTCTGGCTCACATGTGATTTCCCCCAGCCACCCCAGTGACTGAGCATTCTCCTCCACAACACGCAGAAAGAGCCTGCACAAACACAGGCACGCACCCACACAGAGGACCAGACAGAGGAGCTGACAAAGACAGTCCAAGACGCACACACATTCTCAGAGCTGACCTCTGCCGCTGCCACCACAAGGCTGCCACTGATCTTCAAATACACCAGAGCATCAATCAGTCCAGGGCCTGCCTTTTACTGTCATTTTTCTTCTTCTTCCCCCGGTTTCTGTCCTCAACCTTTCGTGTGCTTCTTGAGTATTCTTACAGGCGTCTGCTCTTTCCGACTCAGCCCGTGGAGCATAGGTCATATTGAGTTTATCGCAGAGCCCCGCTCGCGTATCGCTGCAGTAAAATATCCACAGAGATACAGACAGGATAATGTATGTAAATCCTAATTTTTTGTATCTCAATCTCTTATTTCTGCCACTTTTTTTATGTAAATCTATTGGAATTTTTAGTTGCTCGGATTCTAAAACTGCCTCGTCTTCACTCAAATTATACACTCAGTTCTTATATATTTTATGATATATACTCTTCAGTTTGATCCATTTCATAATATGCTGGAAGACAGACAATGTAGACAATTTAGAACTGCACCACAAAAAGGAAGATTGTTCTCGCAGTGTAAAAAATGTAATATAGTGTAGAGTCCTGCACACAATTTTTTTTTTTTTTCATTGACCCACAAAATCCGTATCTTAATAGTAAATTACTTTATTGTCAACACTTTTTTACATAGCCCAGGTTTCCACTGTACTTGCAGTGCCTTTTCTGTTAAATGTAAAATCCTGGCACTAATTTGCGGCCCTGATTTTTTTTTTTTTTTTCATAACAAGTCAATAATGCTCACATTCAGAGCCCAATTAAGTGTGACTGTTTATTTTTAGCTTTATAGCAAATGAATTAAACTTCTCAGTGCACGACTATTAGACATTCTCTGGCAGCAGCAGCAGCAGCCTGCCAGCCTTCCAGCCACCTCTTTGCTTTGGGAAACGTTAGGCGCGTCGAAACACTCACCCCGCAGAGCACATAATCGTGTTTACTTGATCGAAGTCCCAAAATAAGTGTTATCTTAATTAATAAACAAATTACAAAATAATATAAAAAAATAAATTGTGGGCATAGTAGTTCATCAATTATCAGGATTAACCAGAGCAAGAAGCATGTAATCTACACAGAGACATTTATAGGGCAACGATTATGCCACCCTTCTCATAAGCCGTTATTGTGATGAAATTTGCAGCAATAAAAAGCACCTTTCCCGTTTTCCACTGACAAATCCTTAGCTCTTGTACAGAGAATCAAAAGGTGAAGTATTTAGTGGGTCGGCCGCTAATGGGGTAAAGCCGTGTGACGAATGAATTGGCCTATACAGATTTACTGCTGTGCTAAAGAGGGGAGAAAGTCAAGAGTGGCAAAGTAACTCAAGACGAGCCACAAAATGAGTCATTTTTAATAAAATTTATAGCTGGTGTATCATTATGTGGAAAATCTTCTTATAAGTGCGCTGGTGTATTGCAATCCGGATATCTGGATAGAATTAATATTAATTTATTAATTTCTTCTATTATATTAGGAACATAAGCTTTAATTTTTTGGTATTTTTGCTAATTGAACCTTAAACTTCGGTATAGTTTTTAGTTCAGGTTCTAGTACAAGTTACTTTCATTTTTTATTGTCATTTTCACTTTCACTTCTACTAAAACTGCTATTACTTCAGTCTACTACAGATAATGTCAACAGAGAAGATAGATTTTCATTATATTTGTTATAATGAGTAATTAATAAACATGTTTCTAAACTGTAATATTATAAATAACACAACTTATGCTCATATTATTACAAATATTATCCATGTTTATATCTACTACTACTACCACTACTGCGATACTGTGACTACCACTACTACTACTACTAAACCTGTTCTAGGCTCTTTTAATAACAATCTTAAGACAATTATTTATGTTTTGATTTGCTTGTATTTTGATTTTAATGTCTTATTCTTATTCTTTGCGTACAAATCATGCTATGCAACTAAACTTGCCTTGCCTTTCCTACTATTACCACGAATACTACTACTACTACTACTACTACTACTTCTGCTGCTGCTACTACCCATAGTAGACAAACTAAACCTGAATCCCAAAAGTATGTCACAGAAAAAAGCTGTAAAGAAAGACTTGATATGTAAATACTTGACTAGATACCTCTACCAAATCTGTGTACAATTTGTTCTTTTTGAAATGCTTTTTTTTTTGTTGCTTTAATTCAAATTCATGGTGTCGGTTTATCTTTATGTGCAGCTTTAAATCGAATGGGAATTTGTAATGTGTGTATCCGTTTTACAACCATTTCAGATGCTCTTACCTTATTTGTCTTCTCCTTAGCCCAACACAAGCCGTTAATTATTACATACACTGGAATGACTGTCGATTGATGCAGTTATTGTCTCCTTTGGCACACTGAGTCCTGCTTTATGCCTTTCCCGACACTTTATTTCAAGTAATCTGCTGATAGAAGCTATGGATTATGAACCGAAGCTTCTGATAAGTCAGTTTCTGGCTCTCTTACCTGCGAATTTGTAACTCTTGAGGAGGCGAGGAGGGAGGGGAAAGGGATACACGGATAGGACGCGCAGGCAACGGAAATCTCCATGTCGTCCCTTTGATATGTATATTTTCAACCACTTTCTAAATCGGATATTTTCCCCCCTCCCTATCATCAAATGACACTTTCTTTTACCCATGCCTTTTTACTGAGGATCAGTTTGTGTTCCTGCGTTTCCTGTCAACACAAGTATAGGCATCTAATATAGCTTTGATATAGTGTTTTGCTGGAATTTTCATCTCCACTTTTGTGATCCTTTCACGTCTTTTAACATATACACAGTGTACTTAAGAGTTTGCCTCCTGTTTAGAAAGTATGGATTAGCCCTGTATCATCATGGCGAGGGCCTCTCCAGAGCAGCTCACTTACTAATACTACTGTAAAAATGTGTATGACAGATTTTTTGATTATCTCATTTTGGCTTAATTTGGTAGGACTATAACTATTGTAAATATGAATTGTATTTTTACACCAATCAAGAAGCAATTTGTTAAGAAAAGTTGAAAATTACGTTGAAATTTACACAAAGTAAAGAGTTATAAACATTGATGACATCACACCTTGGAGAATTCTACCCACAATTTACACAAAATAAACCATTTTTTTGTATGATACTTTAAACATGATTCAAACAAAATATAGGTGTTTTCTTATACTTGAATTTGTCAGATAATAATTTCTTATATCTATATATTAAAGAAGTTTTGCTAGAATTCCTTTGTGTGACATCACGATTTCCAACCAGAAAGTAAAATTTTAAACGTAAAAAACTGACAGAATTAAGAAAACGAGTGTGAATGTTCTTGCAAAAATCTAATAAAATATAATGATGATAACTGTGTTTTAGTCAAATGAGTGGTCTAACCTGTCATAGGCACTTTAATCTTTCAAACTACAATTTTTCTTGTTACTGTCCGGACGTCATAGTTCTTGAATATATCCACTTTATATTGCTGTGCTATGCTGTTGTGCTCTCAATTACCTAGCATTAATATTTCCATGCATGCTGTGGTTGATTAAGTGCGATGTCTGCCCACTATCCATCACCCACACCTGGGCAGCGTTGCGTGGCGGAGAATGATGGACAAACCTTTTGAGGGACTTGTTGTAAATGTCAGTAAAACATCTCCACGGGTGTCCAGGCTTCTGTCTCTCCCATTGTGTTCTTTATGGGAAGATTTATGTTTTATCTTTTCTATGTAGGATCATTTACACAAGCTG
Source organism: Paratrypauchen microcephalus (assembly GCA_036785185.1). Classification (NCBI taxonomy): domain Eukaryota; kingdom Metazoa; phylum Chordata; class Actinopteri; order Gobiiformes; family Gobiidae; genus Paratrypauchen; species Paratrypauchen microcephalus. The sequence continues at coordinate 2,405,772 of JAVJIX010000081.1, read as the reverse complement.
CTGGTCTTACGGTGTCAGTCTACTGGGTTTTTATGATAGTTAGGTTGTCATTTTAGTAGTATTTATTAGTTGTTAACTTGCTCCTAAAGAATCTGGCAAAGTTTACCCCAGCTATTTTGGGCATTATGGGGTACATCCTGGATTGACTGTGGACAGTTCCAGACAAACATGTAAAATAAGAGAAAATAAGAGACTTTTGTGTGAAATTTTCCTTTTAATTCATTTTAGTTGTAACCTTAACCAAGACATAAGCATGTTTTAACACATTTCTGATAGGATATTGTATTGTTAATGGTATACTCCCCAGAAATAATACAGATTTACAGCTGTACTAAAGAGGGGGAGGGGAGAGTCAGAAGTGGCAAAGTAACTGAAGGTGAGGCATACAATTGTCATTTTAATTAAAATGTATATACTTGGTATGTTATTTTGTCTTAAACCTTGTGCTACATGTTCTGTATTATATTATGAAACATAATTTATATGAATTGTAAATATGTGTAAATAAGGTGGGAAAAAATTGATCATAATGATATTTAATTTGTATAAATAATAAGAATAATAAGAAAGTTAAACCAAATGCTATGATCTGTTTTCATTCTGACTCTTGATATAAGCTATACCCTGACTCTATAATGCCAAACAGTATATTCAGTCTCTTCTTATTCAAGTATCCCATATATTCCCCATATATTTTCTTCAAATTAATATTCAGAGGTTAAGATATCTCTTCACAAGGTGTAATGAGCTAGTCTCCACGATTGTTACCATAGGTGTTCCAAGCCACTGCATTAGGGACTGCACCTCAGATAATTTATGAATCCCATAGCCCTCGTCAGCGGGGATTAATTTTGAATTATTTATGCCTTTATGCACGTGGAGCCGAAACATTTTAGTAGGTGTCAGACGCTCGCACACAGACGAAGCTAATGTGCAGACTAGCAGGGGAACTGATGGCACGCCTCTTGTTATTTAAAGTCTGCCTTTTTATATTATTCGCGCTCTTTTCCCCTGAGGGACTAGCGGGGCAAAAGATGAAAACAATATGTCTCTTTAAATAGAAATATACAATTCAGACAATGGTCGGGGTGATTCAGAACAGAGCACTGAAAAAAAACAAACAAAAAAAAGAGAGAGAGAAGAAAAAGTTTACTGTGTGTTCAATCTTTGCAGCTCAACTTTTTCTGGCACACACTGCGACTTATATAGGAGACTATGAGTTATAGCTGACAACGTTGGGGGATACGACCTAAGTTTATTTAGCAAAGTGAAAGTAGAGTGCTTTATTTCTAGAATCTGTGTCAAGAGTCAAATATTTAATCATACTTTTGTTTTGACACAAATGAAATTGATGGACATTTGGAAGCCCTCATATGAGAAGGTGCTCCAGGTTAATAGTAGCTTATATTCTGCACAATTTGTACAGTTAGTCATTCCTAATATCATTAGGCAAATTAGGTGCGAGGTGATTTATTTGTTTATTTGTTTAATAAATCATTTAAAGCCATTCTTGAATCTTAAGCATGCGAGGTGGAAGACGGATAACGGGCTCATGTTGCCCTTATAAACAGTAAGCCATATAAATCAGGTAATAAACGTACAACATGTTTTTGCATAGTGCTAATTACTAGTGTTTTTAATTTGTCCGGTTCAGGCAGGGTTCTGCTGCAGTGTGTCACATCTCATTGCTTTCCAGTGAGTAATGAATGATGTGATTCTGCCTAATTTGTGTTATGGATATTTCCCCTGCTTTGTTCTCCTAGCTTGCTGTAATTAATTTACCTCCACCGGACGAGGGCTACTTAAAAATGCACGTTTATGTAAATTATTTTTGTATTAATTTTCAAGTAGAAGGCATGGCACTCTTAATGCACTGCTCAGTATATATTCATTATCATACTGTATCCAAAGACACAGTGTACAATATAAGTGCTACAGCCCTTATAACTCAGGGCAAAGCTTTGTAATTGTGTTGACAGGAGTATTGTGCTTGCTGTTAGGATCACTGCTACCATTGTAAGAGAAAGGTCCCTCATTTTCACTGCTTCAACAATGTCCAATAAATCCTGAGGTGGGGAACGTTGATGCTGGCCGCTGACTGTGACACAAAAGAGGGGAATTTGGGAAGAGGCTGCAGCGGATAATGAACAGTATTTTAACTCGGCAGTTTAACCTCCGAGCCTGTCAGAGCTGACCTTTCGCCAACCCCAGCGAGAGTCTTGATTTCACTTTTTTTTATTCTCTCTCCTCCCCTTTTCTTGCATTTGCCTTAGTTTTTATCCTGACAGAGGATATGCTAAGGGAGTGTGTGCCTCTGTCTATATGGGGGAGAGTAAGAGAATAGGGCTGGGCTGTGTAAGAAGTGTCAAGTCCGAGACATTTACATGAAAAGCAGTTAGTAGTTGAAAGGCGAGCTGTTTCACAATCTGTCTGTACATTTTTGTTTTTTTCTCTCCCTCTTTCACTCTCTCCGTCTCTTTTATTGCAGCGGGCGATGTTGAATGAATTGATGTGAGAGAAGCAGCGACCCCCACTCGTCTACACAGGACTGGGAGGTGTTATTGACTCTCATTGAGGCCTATATGACCCTCATATCGTATGACCTTTATACAACCTTTAGCTTCACCTGAGAGTGACCTTGGAGGAATGTACCACTCTGCGTTTATACGACTGATGTTATTAGTGCCCTGTTTTCAGAGCCTTTCAATCCCACTTGTCCTTTAGACTGCTTTTCACACGTCTTCTAGACAATTTCTCTGTGTCCCATAGTCAAAGGTAAGTCAGGCTACAAACCTCTATAGTGAGAAAATGAATATTGCAGATCACTTGTGTTGGGCTTTTTAATTTACAAGAGACAACATACTCTGGATGCCCTGGCCTCAAAACATATTTTTCTTATCCATGGCAACTTGTACTACTTCTAGCACTACTACAAAATATTGACAGATATTGGAAAATCATATAGGAAAATCATTTGTGCCAAAGTTGCAATTACCAAAACTCACAGAGATTAAAAAACAAAACAAATAAAAAAAACATGTATTTATTACTGATTACATAACAATTACATTAAAGAAATAAAGAAAACTTGACATTTTCTGTATAATTTGTTGCATTTGTGCTGAAGTGTGTAGTGTAGTTAGCACTAAACTCTCTCAGTGTAAGTTACATTATAATGGGTATCTGGCCTAATATACTACAGTAATTTTGAAATACATAATAAAATTTGCATCAGTGATTTTTTTTATTTTTTTAAATCTATAAATATTGTAAATTTTGCATGTATTTAAATGAAATAACACGTTTTAAATAGGGAGAGCGTATTTTTCATAGTGGACCCATTCCAGAGCCTTTCTATCTGGCCCATTCTTTGATTCTCTGCATATGTCTTCTAACCTCTCTTTTTTTTCTCTTGTTTCTCTATGTCCCGCAGCAGAGGGTAGTGAGTGTAAATCAGGCCTGGACCCTTTTCTTTATAGTGCAACCCTGATTAGTGCCCATGATGTTTCCAAAGAGGTAAAGGGGACGACTTGGAGGCCACTGCAGCTGCTCCCTCCTATTCAGAGCCTACAGATTTATGTCCTCCCTGGCTCTTTTTCCCCTCTTTGTGCTGCACTCTTGCACTCTTTCTACCACATTTTCAACATTATCAATATCGATCGGGCCGTGCACTTTAGAACCCCTCTTTAACAATTGCCTTCCGCGGTTGATATAGGCATTAATGGTGAGTGCTTGCGGATAAAAAACGGCGGAAGGAAGGGCCGATAGTGATTTAAAACCATTTGAAAGATTTATGTAATTTCGCGTGAATGGCCCGACTCACGTCACACAGAAGGGGATTCACTAAAGGTTCATCAGTGTAATAGTCAGATACCCACACTTTTCCCAGTCACGTATTATCTTTTGGCTGAATGCGGTTATGGATATTTCATAGGGAGTTGAGATGAGGTCATAGTTGAGACACCGCAGACCCTCCGTGATGTCTTGACCCTCCCTGTCTGATTAATAGCCATTGAAGTCCAGCAAAGGTCGCCGAGCTCAGATCTATTCAGCTCAATCACTTAATGAACTTGACAGTGGTCTGGACAGGTTAGCAGACATAGCATTTGCTGCCTTTGACTTTTAGATTGGATTAGTTCCCAGTAGAATGTGACTATGGTATTATTATTATTTATTATTATCATTATTATACATGGTTAGCAAGGATTTGTGGTTAACAAGATAATGCTTTAAAAGGGACCACTGTGATTTTCTGTAATGATAACTGTAAGGATGATGTGATCATGTGCAGGTACTTTTTAGAAATAATCAGTGCCATAGTAGTATAGAGTAGTATTAAAAGTGACGTTAACTTGACTCCACAAATACGCACGAGTTGTCATGCAGTATATGTTAGATCGAGCAATACTTTTTGAGGGTCAGTGTTTATCATGGGTATTTTTCATTGTACTTTTGGGAAAATGTTGGTTTTCTGCACTATGATGAGATTTGCGGTACAGTGTTGAATAATGAACTTCTATGACTCATTATAGGCACAAATTAACTACTTAAGTCTTGCACTCTGTTATTTATTTACTGCAGTTTGTGTTTTTTTAATACTGTAAATTTAGAATATGTTTTGGGGATAATAATTCTGCTTAGATTCAAAAGAAAGGAAAGGAGCAAGTGAATAGTATTTGAATATAAAATGTGCTGGGCAGTACATTTTACATCCTTAAGTGCGTCTTGAGGATAAATGTGTAAAATATATAATTAAAGCAAGAAAATATAATAATTGCAGTTACTAAAATAGCACTGATATGGGTGGCAACACTTAGGGGGTACTAAAAGGTTGGGAACCACAGTGCTGTTGAATTTGAGGAAAACAGAACAAGATTTTACCCATAGAAAGTAATATTGTTTTTGTTTTATAATTTCCCATTCGTATACAGGGAACAAACAACAGGCTCATCTGATTACATTGAAATAGATTTAAATTTTCTGAGGTTTCGAGATTCAGTTATTCAAGCTTACCCCCTGCTTGGCATAAATAATTCTGCCTGAATGAGTCATTTGAAGACACTGCATGCTAAGTATACAAATCCCCCTTTCTTCCCCCGCTTCAGGGTTCATGAGGAAAAACGCATGGCCGTGAAACAAAGGCAACATCAAGCTCATAAAATTAACATAGCAAATGACCTGAAGAGGAGGCCCGATAAATATTCTGATCTTATCACCTCTAAGTACTGAGAGACGAGTCGAGAGCAGCCAATGAAAACAGCCTCGTTAATCTTCCATACCCTCGGATAAACTTTTTACAGGAAGCCATCTCTCCAGTAACTCTGCAGGGGTCGGGACAAGGGCGCCTTCTTCGAGCTTGATAGATATTTTTTGGGAGATCTCCGACTTTTGTTCAGACAGTTACACACTGACCTTGGACTCAAACTCAATTTAGTTTTCCTTTGCCTTTTCCCCTTGCCTCCCTCGTCTGATGTAGAACGAACTGTCTCCGAAACACCGGTTTAAAAAAGTGTCTTGTTTTGATGCTGTATTCAATCAGATCTACAAAGCCCAAACGTGGGGCTGTGACGGTCTTGTGCGCGCTGTCTTGCACACACTTCCCGAGTCTCGTCTTTACCGCCTCCTAAAGCTGTTTATGCAGTAAAGGAGACGCAGCTTTGCACTAGTTTAAATGTTGTCTCATGCGTGTGTTGTCAGCTGAAAACAGTCGTTTGGAGATGAAGAGCAAATCAATCAGCCTTACTCACATCTGCCATGTGTGTTGTCTGTCTTTTGCCCTGTCATTCTCGTGTGCCGCAGGTAGATAAAAAGCATAATCCTCAGCATTTGATTCAGGTGCATGTTTTGTCAAGCTGGCATGTGAATAAAACGTGTGGCGGGCTCTTAGCATTTTCCAGTTTTTTCAGATACACGTGGCTCTCAAAAAGTCTGGGCCCCCTCTAAAAATATTCCATGTACTGGTAATAATACATAAGGAAAAAGTACTGTGTTTTGTGCAAGACAAGTGTCATTTTAATTAGGTACATTTTTATTTTAAGTCTCACTAGCAATAGAGACCTCACTGTTTTTTATTATTATTAACAGCTACATTTTTGCAGCTTTTAAATTCAAAGATCCATTGTGTATGTTTTTCTGGTGAAGGGTCCACCAACTGCTTGCCCCCATATTTTATCTTTTGCCTCTAATGTGTAATGTGTAAATATCTTGAAAAACATTCATCCTGACTATGAGCTGGATTGCCTTTCGACAGAACTGACCTGTAACTTGAAATGACAGTGTCACCTTCTTGCTTTCATGGAAATGGAGATAGATAATTTCATTACCATACACCCATATTAACATTCCAGGCAAAGCAATAACATCCCAACAGAGACGCAAGGTTGACGGACCCTCCACCAGAAAAGTTACATAGAGCACCTTTAAATAATTCAATATCAAATGCAATTATGTCTTTTGCCCCCTCTGCGATGTTTCTCCCCTTCCTTCAGTCCTCCCCTCTTGGTCATTGCATCCTTTGTTCCACTGGAGACTCACGCTTTGGTCTAGCTAAAATTGTCGCCCTCCGAGAATACTTTTCCCTTCTCACAGTTCTCCTGCAGCAAGGACAGAATCAACAGTGGGATAAAAAGTTGGTGCCACTGCCACCGAATAGGGACATCTCATGGCCTAGTTTCTTTTCCACTAGTGCATACTTCTGTGATTTTCTGCGCACAATATTTGAGGTTGTCTTTGTTAAGTCGCCAGTCGTGCGCTTTGCTTTAGATGAATGGTTTCGAGGGCAGAGTGTCACTGTGGGATGGACAGGTCATTTCAGTCAAAACACACCAATCGCATGTGTCTAACTCATATGGTTCAAGGACTCTGTAACTTACACGTGCTACGAGACGCTAGGGTATAAATCACAATTAATAAAGACAGTGACTACTACTCTGACCGTGCAGCCTTTCCGAATATATGCTCCTCTTGCCATCTCTCTACCCTTGTGCCGCTGAATGACACTCCCAGAATAGAGATTTGTGCAAGTCTCCCACTAGCCAAACAAGACAGGACAGGAACACAGCGCTGGTGTATTTTCGGGGCAGTGCCAGGAGGCTCAGTGTCAGCGCACCGAAGAGGAAGAGGCAGGTCGCTATAGCACTGAGCTGGTGACCTGGCTAATTAGGAGACTGTGTGCGTGTCTATGTGCGTGTGTGTGTGTCTGTGTGTGTGTGTGTTTGAGAGAGAGAGAGAAAGAGGGATAGACAGAATAGCAACCTCAGCTACCTGTCTGCTCCGAGGCTGCTCCCTGTAGTGTGACAAGAACACGTATTTATCGCTGCTCTTAATGAGCGATTAGGTTTCCCCATGTGTTTTTAGCATTAGATGGGGGGATAATAGAATGAGCATAGCTGACTGTTGAAGTTAAGAAAATAAATTAACACTGAAAAGAGTTAACAGAAAGCAGCCAATCATAACAGTTTTTCTTTTTTTTTTTTGTCTTTTTTTTTTTGACGTGCGCTCCGTCTTTCCTGTCTGCGTCTAGGAGATATGATTTGGGCTGACAGTGGCTCCAGACTTCCTTACACACCTCTGTTGAGTAGGCTGGCCTTGTCTTGGTGTGACCTTTCGTGACCTCTCATCCTCCAAGCACGATGAAGACAAAGGCTCATTAGGAAGGAAAGTATCCACTGAGATGTGTCATGTGCTGTGTCATCATGTGCGCCCTGCTCAAGTGTGCACTTTGGGTTGACTTCTGACCGCTTAATCGCATCACTTCAGGAGGCCATTGTTTTTTGTCAAAAAGAGACCAAGTAAAGGAAAGTAAAGATATATTTTCTATGTTCATGGAGACAAGTAAGACAGATGTTGTCTTTTGGAGAATGGATTAAACTGAAGGTCAGGTGAAGTTGAAACTTGTCTGTGGTGTGAAGAGGACAAATGAATTGACAGACAGCTGCTCATTCTGACATCTATCCTTGTTTTCAAAGACATTGTTTACCTATACAAACAGGGCTCTGACCAGTGAGACAAACCAATAAAACTATAAAGTCTATTTTTCAGACATAGAGGCTATTGAAATTTAACCCTGTCAAAACAAGGGCTTGGAATCACACGGTCTCTCACGATTCAATACAATACATGATACATGGCTCTTGATATGATATGATCATGATATGGGGATACTTGCCAATTTATTGCACATGATACTCCAAATACATATAGAACCAAATACATTTTAAGAACACTATTTCTTTGTTAAACCACTACATGCAAAGTTATTTTGACATTAGTGTTGTAGTACTCGAGACCGGTCTTTGATTTGATGTTATCTTGGACTCGAGGTCTAACACTCGTCAAGTGCTATCATATTTCCGCCACTGTTCTGGTTGCTGCTGGCTTGTACCGGTGTGCAGGAGTGCACGGGGCTCCTCACTGCAGCCTGTGTGCTCGTTTGGAGCCCACGGACACTGCAGCACTTCACCACACGCGCTCTAAGCAAGGCTAGTCTGTGTAGCATGTACCCTTGCGTACCAGCGTGTATCATAGGGCAGGTTAAACTTTTTAAAACATCCTACCTGTCCATTCACCTCACGTCAGAGCGCCTCTCCTCACCTTTTCGTGCTCTTGTTCCTCCCTGCATATAGTGCACACAGGCTCCCTCCTCAATGCAAAGCAAAAACTAATCTAAATTTATGTTACAGTGTTGGCACAAAGCAGGCCTACAGCACAGAGCAGGCCTACTGCAACACGTGGTTGAAGTTTAAATAATAAAAGTGCACAAATGCATCTATATTTGTCATGACGTACATTTGGTAAATGTGCAGAGGCTGGTAAATACCACTGCAAAGGCAATAAGATAACTCCAGTTAGGAACTTGAAGAAAAAGGTTTAATAATCCTACCCACTTTCTTGAGAGTTTTCTGTAAAGTGCGAGTGGAAGTTATCTTAAAGAAGGAGTTCTCAAACTGTGGGTAAGCTTCCAAAAAAGGGGCAGAGAGTGTTTCAGTGCAGTACAGTTTGCTTGGCTTATTTTCAGCTTAAATTAACATTTATCAAATAAAATGGAGCTAGATCTATAAAAACATTGATGTATAGGTGCCAAAATAACTGTAAAATACAAATAAATGTAAAATAAATAACAAAGATGGTCTCGATGGGCCATGGTCTTGGTCTTGTCTTGGTCTCGACCTTCAGAGGCCTTGGTCTTGTCCTAGTCTCAGGACCCTGTGGTCTCGGACAGGTCTTGGTCTCGATTAATGTGGTCTTGACTACAACACTGTATGACATGCACCCATCTTAATGATCAAAACAGTGAATATGTCAAAGTGTATTGCATAAACAAATTTCCTTAAATTAAATGTTTTTTTGTTTTTTTTTAAATAAAATTGTCCTACGGTCACACACACAAAAAAAAGCTCTTGGCGATATATTAATACAGTAGCTCACGACAACAATATCATCAAATTTATTATCACACTATATCAATATTTCAATATTTTTGCACACCTCTGGTCAAAACCACTACCACCGTTAAGGCAAGCCAAGTTTATTTGTATTGCACATTTTGTACACAAAGTAATTCAAAGTGCATTAAATCTCCACTTCTTGTACTATCAAAAGTACAAGAAAGAATATATTTTCATGTATTATGTACACATTGTCTACTGGTAGCATTGTCCTTTAAAGCTTTAGTTAATAGTATGTACCAGACAAGCATATTAGCAGTGTAATATTGTACATGCCATGGGGCATAAAGGTGGAAAGGCTGCCTGGATTTGCATTTATTACATAATAACTGATCTTACTGGGAAGGTGGATATACTTCTTAAAATGTGTGGTTGCCGTACATGCACAATTGGCATTCATTATAGCAGGACTTGAAATGCTGTGAAATTCATACTTTTTGCCATGTGAGAAATGTTATATATGCACAACTCAAACGCAACATCCAAATAGTAAAACTTTCTATGGATAAAGTTGAATTTTTTACTATGTGTATGTATATTGACCAAATCCATGGAACAGCTCGTTGTCAAATCCACACACCACATTCACTAGTTATATATGACAATAATGATTCCTCGCCATCTTTCAGCAGTATTGACACCTGCCTAAGAAAATTCCTACAGGTAGGCAGAAGGCAGGAAGCACCACGCTTAGTTCTATCGACATAATAAGTTCCCCGGGGTACATCCCAAGACGTTATTACTGCTCCTGCTTCACTCCCAGTAAGAAAACTTTGAGAAGGCAAGGGAAGCCACGAACACAGACAGGAGAGGAGCTGGTGATGAGAGCACAGGCAAATTGGGGACACTCTATCCATCACTATTAATGAACACAACTGAGCGAATCAAGTGGTGTAAGTTAATTAAGTAAAGGGAGGTTTTGTATATAAGCAGTCAGTACATTTGGAGATTTTTGTTTAAGGGTTTAGGCTAGTAGTAAAGGGCTTTAAATATAACTGTAGAATATTGCAGGAGTTATGAGGGTAAAGAAATGTGGTTGGTGAAGTTGGTGAAGGCACCCAGAATATAATATATCAACTCTCATATGAAATATTAACTTCAGTACATACAGCCATATTTTAAATACAGTACAATTCACAAGCCATGAATAAAGAAAGATATTCAAAATTTAACAAACCCTTGAAAACATAGATCTCTACTTCAGAGGTAAATGCTCTAACATAAAGTCAATCGACATCAATTATTTATTTTAGCTTAGTTACCATCATTACTATAGAAAATACCATAAAAATAACTTTGGAACTAAAATACGGATTACAGTGGTACCTCACCTTACGAAAGACCCAACAAACGAAAATTACGAAATGCCTTCACATTAAATTTTGGTCTCTAGATACGAAAGAAAATTCAAGTTACGAAACGCGAAATCTCAAAAATTCAAATAATGCACGCTCAGCCACACACATTATACACTTTTCTCAGACTGGATTTAAACTTTTCTCACATTTGTCTCTCGTTTAAACACTCAAACTTTCATAGATTTTCAACAAAATGTATTAAAGGGATATTACAGGATTTTTGACATGGGGGCTCATTTCCGAGTTAGCCAGAGTGCTGCAGAGATGTGGAGACACTTTTTAGCGAATTTCATGCAGTCCTTCCAGCTGCAGAGTTTTCAGATGCTAGGCTAGCACAAGTCAATGGTAAATGGTAGCCGGATTTTAATCAGGCTTACCCACTCCATAATGCACCCAAAACAAGTCAACTATAACGCCAGACTGTCGATGCAAATGTCTGTGTTGATGGAACAATTTTAGAAATATAATCAACCTTGTAATTTAAAGGATTTATGTCCTTATGCAACAGCGCGTTTTTCCCCCGATCAAGCTAGGCATGGGCGGAGTGATATCACCTTGCAGTTAGGTTTCCAGCTGATATTTGTTTACCTTCAGCTGTCGTCGTTAGCCGTAGAGTACAGTAGCCTGCCCTGTTCTACAATCCAGACATGGCCACGTTTGGAGGTCTCCCCGATGCTTGGAATATACAGATGAAGAGTTGAGAGAGATGGATGTTGAAAGGGCAGAACGCGAGAGAGTGTCGGTGAGTTAGCCCCCGCTACAGCTACAGAAAACCGGGTTGTTGCATTGTTCATTGGAATGAACAATCAATGCGGGGCTGTCTTTTCAGTTTCGTGCTCAACAGTGTAAACATCTCTTCTGTAAATCGCGTCACTGTGAAACGACATATAAATTAGCATTGCATTGCATGCGCATGTGAGCTTGAGCTCCACTCTGCCAAGCTATAACACATAGCGTTACCTTTACATGAATGTTCACGGGCTAGCAACAACTTTATGAGCGTGCATGCCTTTTCTGTCAGCCGGACTACAAGAGTGAAGCAAAAGCTCTAGCACAGTCGTCTTCAATCGACCAGCAGGCTAACATAACGACAGGAGCAAGCTTGGGTAAAAAAGGTACAAACCTGTTCTTCATCACGGGATCTTGTGCTTGGAAAGACAGATGGTACTGCAGTGGTTGTCAGACTAGGCTTTCCAAGGGATTTGGTGTAGTCATCTGGTCCGAAATGATCACTGCAAATCTTCTGTTTATGTAGCGTCTCCACCGGTGTGTTGATGTCTAAGCCAGCAGCTACAAGCCACAGTCGCGTCCTTTCTCGATCGTGCACCGGAAAGCTGTGAAAACTTTGTGGTGCCCACCTGCGGGCTTTATTTGTACATTTTCGAAATGCACACTGAAAAACCATTTTGCCCGGTAGTTCTTTTAAAATTCACCTCTTCACTCTGTGGTCTTCCCTACTACGAAACTACTACGCTTCTCTGTTTACGTGATTGGTCACTTCACAACCAACTAGAGTAAAGTAAAATTCCGCTGCTGCTGCGAAGCTAGTCCCTCAGATATGGAATGATTCATGCTATTCGCAGTCAGTTTTATTTCAAAAATTACTCAATCAACATATATTTACATCGACAGTCTGCCGTTATAATTGACTTGTTTTGGGTGCACTATGGAGTGGGTAACCCTGATTTAAATCCGGCTACCATTTACCGTTGACTTGCGCTAGCCTAGCATCTGAAAACTCTGCAGCTGGAAGGACTGCATGAAATTCGCTAAAAAGTGTCTCCACATCTCTGCAGCACTCTGGCTAACTCGGAAATGAGCCCCCATGTCAAAAATCCTGGAATATCCCTTTAATAGTGAAGCGTGGGGGGAAGGGGGAGGGCGGTGTGTGTGCGCACGGTCACATGTGTGATAGGCGCGGGGCTGCGAGCACGAGACCCGTGCTCAAACCGTGCCAGGTCTAAACCAGGTCTAAACCAGGTCTAAACCAGGTCTAAACCAGGTCTAAACCAGGATTAGACCACCGCGGCTCTTGCATGCGTTCGTTCATGCGCTCAGACTGCGTGCGGTCCCGAGGGGAGTCCTCGCTGCTCGCCTCAGCCGTGACTTGAAACGAAACCAGGAAAGAAACCCACACCTGGAGCTTTAATCCACCTGGTTTAGTCCAGGTTTAATCCTGGTCCAGTCCTGGTTTAGTCCAGGTCTAGACCTGGTCCAGTCCAGGTTTAGACCTTGGTCTAGACCTGGTATAGTCCACATTTAGTCCTGGGTCTACAGTCTCTATGCAGGACACAGTGTTACACTATAAAAAGATGTTACACTATAAAAAATTAAAAAAAAAAACTTGGAACGAATCAGGCCTTTTCCATTGAAATAGCTACTCAACTTACGAAAAATTCACATTACAAAACCACTTCTGGAACGAATTAATTTCGTAAGGTGAGGTACCACTGTATCTCCACAAACTTATTTTGCATAATTATATTCTTTATGGTAAATGGTCACATTTTTATGTAGCGCTTTTCCACCTTCAAGGCATTCAAAGTACTTTACAAGGAAAAACTTACCCACTCACACGCGAGTGCATGCAGCCCAAGGGGGCAAGGTGGGTTAGAACAGGATTCGAACCGCCAACCTTCAGATCAGTGGACAAACACTCCAACTGAGCTACCGTCTCTCTGTTGTTATTATTAATGTTATTATTTGCAAGTCATGAAAGAGATAAAAGCAGGAGGTATTTATTGTAATGGACCATATTCTAGCCTCCTCTGATAAATGATGTCCAGTCCTTTAAAGACAATTCTATTACCTCTGTAGTCATGTGCAATCATTCTCTGTCAGGCAAATGGATATGCACACATGTCTCCAAATCGCTAACCGAGGCCCTATCAATACAAGCCGATCTCAAGATTTATGCTGTTGCTTTAGTGGCTACTGGCTGGTGCAAATTCTCAACTTGACATCCCAACGCAGATGTCAATAAAGTCTGCTGGGACGAGAAGTATGTTTTTATTTATGGAGCGAATTCCAATTCACACTCCTTCTTTGACTTTCATGGCATTTTCAAGTGTGTTCTAGTCAAAAACAAAAAGAAAGTTCAGTGTATATTTAGCACCTGGACCTGTAATGCACCATCGGGACTCATTATTTTCTCTTAGAGTAAGTCTAACGTTCCTGTAAATGCTCCACTCACATCACTGGCAGGAATAAATCTGTTGGATGCCTCTTGTTTTCATCCAGGGCAACTTGTTATGTACTGGTAAGCCCGGGCCACATGGCTTGAATCTTTCTGCATTTTATCCCTTGTTTTATGTTTTATTCTTTTACTCTTTTGCAACCTCTCCTTTCTTCCAGTTTTTCTGTTGCAGTTTTGAGTTTGCCCAAGAGCATGAAACCAGAGTCAATGAGAAGCAGGGCTGTATGGGTTTCAGCAGGGGCCAGAGGATCAGACCCTGGGAGCGCTCTGTCACATGTGGGGATGGTTAAAGAAAGGAAGGAATATTAAAAAACAAAAATAGCCTAAAAACAGATTCTAGCACTAATACTTAAAAATCAAAGTAGTTTAGTCAGTAATTTCGGTTAGTTCTCTATCGCTTGAATGGTCCTCAAAATGGCAACCATAGCAGGAAAAAAGTAACGTGACTGAAACAGAAAAAGTGGCCAAATCTGTCATGACACATTAATTCTCTTGGTAAGTGATACTGGTATATCTGATTTGCATAACAGAATCCCATAAAGAGTCAATTATGTTTCAAAATTTCTTAACATAACACTGTGTTGTCTCTCTCCACATTGCCTGTTAGAAAACATAATAGTAGAAATCCTTTTGCGAGGCCTGAACATCTGGAGTGAAGGAAAACACCTTAAGCTGCTCTGATTAGAATCACACTCTGCCTTCAGCTGTGACAAAATGACACTTAAAACACCAGCCTTACCATAACACACTTATGTGGAACAATAATACTGCTTAAGTCCTCTATTAGATAAGGCTAAGCACTGATAGGGGCTGATGATGTGAGGACTTTAGCCTTAGAGTTACACGCCACCTTAATAACCAAACACACCATGTTTTCTTCTAGCCTCTTTAGCTAATTTGTTTGTGGACCTATTCAATTCTCATAATTTCATCCTAAACTCTCCTCTTAAACCTTGACCCCCTGAGTTATAGAGGGGGTCTGTGGGGTTGGGGCTGCAGGCTGGGTGGCCAGGCCGTGGAGGGAGAAAGCCAGGGGAGAGAGACGGCTTTGCAGACTGCTTGGGATCTGTTTACACAAATGGGGAGCTTTTTGGTGGGAGATAAAAGTTCCTAACGACATAGAAGTGGTGTTCCCATCGTCTCTGGAAACCATCTCACACACACTCCTCTTTTGTCACTTCAACAGATGTTAAGTACAAACAGTGGATGTGCTTTAATTTCTGTTATCTTCGTAATACCATAAGTCTCTTTGAGTCATATCACATAAAGATCTTGGCGCAGACTTCACTCACAGGACAACTTTATTGTATGTCTAACAAGCGAAGCAGACTGTGTTGACCTTAAAGACCATGTTTTATGCCCTGTTTATAAAGGTTGTACAAAAGTCAATACTCCCTCTGCTTTGTCTGGGAAACTTCTTAAAATATCTTTCTCTTAAAGTGTTCTTCAGCTTTTCGTGAAATATTATGACACAATTTTGATGGCAATAATAATATAATGCCATTAAGCATTCCATCTGACTTTGTAATAACATTGTGTGTTATTAAGTGTTTGTGTTAAGTGTTTGTGAATACTGTCCTTGTGTTTTAGTGTCAATAACACCAGCACTCACTGCAGCCAAAGAATCCTCAATATTTTCTTTTAGATTTCTATTAGCTTTTCCATTGCAGGAGCCTAGCATATACACATACAAGAACACAAACTGTGTGCTTGTCAACCTAATTCCAAAGAGGCATGTAAAAATCAAGCCCTCTATCTATGACCCAATGTCTGTCCGCTTAAACCTCTCCTCGGTAATCCCTTTAGTGTTCAATTAATCCACTCAGTGCTGTTCCAACTTTGTATTACACACTGATTTGTATAACCCCTCGCCTATAAGCTGCCTGTATCTGTGTTAGCTCAGCCTTTGCCTCTGCACCCTTTACCATCACCTCCACTAGCAAACAGGCAGACGGGTACACAGTGCAGCGTTGGAGGGAGGGTCTTCAAACGTGATGAATGCCTTTCTACGAAAAAGCTGTATGGAATGTCCTTGACTTTAATCAAAACTATTTGTTTTTGGGGTGGTGCGTCTGTTGTCTCATGCGCTCATGTCCACTGATAGCCTGACATTAATGACACCATAAATCAGAGCGGGTGACACCAGGGTTTTTGTAATGTTTAGGGCTGCAGCAGAGATGACGGTCACTGAGGAGGAAGAGGAGCAGAGATGAAGATTGTGTTATGGAATGCCAGATTATGTGGGAGTTAACTAGGCCCTTGAGAAACAAATGGGCCTAGGCTAAAGCCAAGAAAATCAAAGCAAGGCCACTTTTATATGCACGATGCTGATGCAAGTTCTGTCTTCATTTCTTGAAGCTCATGCACACAGCTGATTCTGCTCATATTTCCCCTCCTATCTGTTCAAAGGCCACATACGAACATTTGTATTTTGCAGGCATCAAATGTTGGAGCCAAACACAGGCGATAAGCAACTCTCAGTGGATATATGAATGCCATGATTCTCTGCTGCTATCCCTCATCCCTCCCTAAGATAGTCTCACATAAACACACAAGTCTTCTCTGGGCTCGGATCTAAACAAATGTGACATGATTGATTTGAATGAGGCTCCGAGATAACTGTTCATCAGCCAATACTCTGAGAACAGCAGGGTCCTGGAACCCCCTTACCCCAGTGACAAGTTGAAAACCATGATTTTGTAAAAGCGTCTTAACCTGCAATATCTTCAACAACATGGGCTAAAAAAACAAACTAGATTGTAGGAGACACTATATTACAACTTATTTAACTCAATAATAAGAGTGGGAATGTACCACCCTCCCCCTTATCTACAATGTAAATTCAAGCTAAATTTGCCTTAAGGCCACCACACACTACAGGATTTTTCAGTCTTAAACGATTTTTAAACGTGCGACAAAAAGCACACACCACAGACACGAGGAGAATCTTATGAGACTTAAACTCTCGAATCACAAAGACTGCAGTGGGATACGGCTGCATACCACAGGTTATAAAGTTGTGAGCGTGATCACGTCAACTGTTTCCTATCTACAGTAAAACCACTCGCTTAGTGTTCAACATATCAGAGCAATACACTTCTAGTTTAGTAAAAAGTGTGTTATTTGTGAAATGTGGTGCAATACTTCAGATACATGATTTTTAAAGCGTAAAAGATTGGCGATAACGTACACAGGAAGTAGAGTCACTATCACTAATCTGCAGCTTCACCTCGAACCATGTGCTGTGTGGATGGAAACAAACACACGTGAGGAACTACACTTGCCTTTTTACTTTCAAAGAACTCCTCAAACTGGATTAATAGCGCAGCTTTGTGGACTGGATGTTATTATTTACAGAGGACAATTGGATAATGTATACTATGGATAATGTAGATGAGATGCTGCAGTTAAAATTTACCACTTTTCGAGAGATGAGTAATAAAGTCTTCTCATTATTTTCACTATATCCCGAGTTTGTATCTTGCGACTCTGTGTCCGTCACTCCCCCTGCCCCTGACACTCAGTTTTATTGGCTGTTGCCGTAACGTTGCTGATGTTTAGTCGTTACGATCTGACCACTCAGCAGCTCAGAGTCACACTGACACCACACAAACACACATGCACACACAAGGAGCGCAGCGGCTTCAAAATCGCACACAAAGGTACAAAGTCGGGTCACGCTTCCTTGAACTCGGGGAGAAGCAAATCACAGCCAAAATTGGGTAAATTCTCATGTAGTGTGTGGTGGCCTTGACCTATCTTTTCTTTGAAGTAGCAAAAATGTTCTAAATATAGGATTTTTCCAAAATGTTATTCATATTTAAAAAAATAAATATTTGTCCAAACAGCTAACCATTTAATCAATGAAATAAATGGCATTCATACAACCAATGACAATAGATAAAAGTGAAAGACAAACAGCTCTGAATGGAGCATGAAAATGCATGTTTGCACACATTACACTGACTGAATCCCAGTAAAAATGCTTTGCCCTGTATGGTTCTAATTTGAAATGTGACACTTTGATAAGTAGCACAATAAGTGGTGTGTGGCTTTGCTTCTGTCACAGTCAATGCAAAACTAAGCAGCGGTACATAGATCACAATCACAAGGGCTGTTTGGTTGGATCGCACATTGCCAAGAGAAAGCTATCTAGACAGACACTGTCTGCCAAAAGGAGTGTGCATTTCTAATCCCTAGATGGCTCATAGGCGCAACAAATCTTATCTATCTACATGCTGTCAAAAATGTCACTGCCATATCAAATGGAGGAGATGATACCTGAAGGATAGGGAGCGAAGGGGAAATATACAACAATGCGCATTGCCACCAGTGTGCACACTAGCATACACCTTAACCTGAATGCACCAGGGAGACATAGAGCTGTCGTGAGTTGACAAACAAATGACAGACAAATGACATGTTGGAACACCTCCAGCAGGCCTGATAGTAATCGCCATGCGAGATTGTGCCAATAGCATCTCTTATGGAGAGCGGGGATGAGGGTAGGAGGTGGGCAGGGGGAGGCAGAGAGCAAGGCCTGTGTGTCATTTTACACAAACAAAACCACTGCCAAACACCAGATCTGATTGCTTCCACTGCCGTCAACTGTGTCCAATCTAATCTGTCTGTCAATCTGGGTTGCAGGGAGAGAGGTTAAAGAGGGAATGAGGAATAGCAGGATGGATGAGAAAAAGCAGGAAGGTAAAGTGCTGTGGAGAAGGTTTTGCTGCCTTAAAATATTTCAAATTAACAAACACTTTTTGGGTTTGGCCTTTTTATAGATATCTGATGTGTTCCTCTTTGCCATAGATGTCACTTGGTGTTACTTGCACGTTTGTAATTATACCTGCTTGTGTTTGTGAAGTGTGTTACAGCAGGCTAGGTGTCATGTATCCAGCGGTGAAACTGCCAGATAATTGGCATCACGGTCAGGCTCTCGGCAGTTGCCGCTGACCTGAGTGCTGCATGCGGGAAAGTGAGAGACGAGGGGACTGTGCACCTAATGACAGAAGGACGGACTACATATATACAAAAACATGCATGTGGTTTATTTATGAGTGCATGAATATGAATATGGTGATGCTGTTTGCGAACATGTAACTGCAGCACCCAAATCAAATGTGTGTGTGTAATGTTTTCCACTTAAATATTAACAAAACATATGTTAATTTAAGTAGAGATCTGCAATAAATGATAATATTGCTAATATCAATGAAAAAAGGTCAATAAGATATTTATAAAAATATTTATTCTCTTGTAGGTCATTGTTGGACACAAGGAATTCATTCATTATTAAAAAAAATGGTTATGTATTTGTATAACATTTTGAGATTTTAAATGAGGTATTAACTGCTTACACATATTTAGATCACCGTGTTACTGTTTTTTGTTTTGAAAATGCTATATTTGAAAGTCAAAAACAATGTTTTATAAGTTTCAGGGGTTTTATTCATTCGTTTCTCCCTTTTGCTCCCCTTGCAAAGTCACTCCCCATTCACAGCACTCTAACAAAAAAAATCAGCATGGATTCCTCTAATGAAGCTCCTGCATATCACATCAGGTTTGTGAAGTTGTTGTGTACAGTTTTGTATCATGCTTGAGAATTGACATGTGGGAGTATGTGTGACATAGACTTGGGGGCTGAGCATTGCACAAAATCTTGCAGCTAACTGTAAGGAGGATTTGAGTAGTGCACGGGAGAGGTCGCAAAGTTATTCAAACATGCATGGATAACATCTAGAACCTCTTCAGGCATGTTTTTGATGAGGCAACAATGTTATAACATGGTTGAAAGCTATACAATATATTTTGCATAATACCCCCTATTTTAATAAATATTGTTATATTATTGTTAATCACAATTATTTAAACAATGATATTGTCCCTTAAGGTTTTAGATTTAGATTAGAGGGGTTTTTGGGGAGGGTAATTGCTTCTTGTTTATTTTTGCATTATCTGACTACTTTGGAATTCAACTATTTGTCTAATTATTTAAACATTGATCTAACTTAATAAGGCCCAATAATTACATGTTACACTTGGATCACTCACAACAGACTATTCTTCCATGTTTGTATTTGTGCTAACAGTCATATACTGGATCTGGCAGATACAGTATAATATGTGCATGTGTGTGTGCGTGTGTGTGTGTGTGTGTGTTTGTTTGGTTTGTTTCAGCATTAATTCAATCAAGCCTCTCCCTTTGCTGCAACCTCTTTATTCCAATTCGATTAGTGGGCTAAAGCCATCAAGATTTCCTGGACAAAATGAATGCTTGTATTAATCCCCACAATTTCCATCTAAAACATAAGGGCATCGACTTGATTAGTAAGGGCTGATGCTGAATAATTACATAGCAAACATTTTAGAGGCTTATAGGAAAAAGCACAGCTGGGATTGCCCCCGGACGCCCTCTGGGAGACCAATGGAGGGGGGTCAAAGTAAAGCAATGGCAATGACTGAGGTGATGAATCTCTTAGCTGGCCCCTTATGCAATTAACAAGCAACGCTTCTATTAATTTTAGTCCCCTAGAGTGGTGACTGGTCAGATGTCTCAGGGTCAAGGGGCAAGGGTCGAGAGCAGAGGTCAAGCCAACAACAGCACAGAATAGGGCTTGATGTAAGATAAGAAGGGGGCAACAAAATGGGAAGAGTTGATGAATTTATAACTAAATCATAAGAAATTAAATTAAGAGCTTGCACTTAAACAGCAATGCATTTGGTCAAGAGTTCACTTTGAGTTTGATTTAAAAAAAAAAGGCTTTTACAGTGATGAGATAAGCATCAAGTGACTGGTTCATTGTAAGGAATAATCTTGAAATGTATGAGGTTTGAAAAGAGAAAAAAATCAATTGTTGGGCTGGACTAGAGGAAGACAAACACTGGTACGGTGAAAATTCTTTAGTGAATAGATTACAGGTTAATGTTTATCCTTTAGAGATACAGTTAGGTCAGGGGCCCAAGTCGTATAATATTAAACCAATGATTCTTGGTCATCCTTTACAAATGTTCCATTGATTTGTTCACTGACACATTCTTACTAGCTTTTTTTTCTTCACTGAAGTCTTTTTTTATGTAGTACCCTTAAGACCTTCAATCATTATATAAAAAAAAGTTATCCTTGCAATTTCTTCTACCTGAGTATTCCCAACATGTTGAAAAAGACAATACCTACATCTTGGAGCTGCAAATAGCTGCAAGTAACATACAGCTGCAAGTAACATAAATAACCGTTAATAACAGACTTTGTGACCTCAATCTGGATTCTCTCACTCCAGTCAGGAGGCACTTCAAAAGAGGTCCAGCGGCCTCAAGGTTAATGCCTTACCAAATAAAGGACCAAGTTGTTAAAATTAACACAGTGCCAAGGCAGTTCTGTTTCCCTTTAGAATATAGTTTTCATCCTTTTATGTTTGAGAGAAAGCATTCCCACATGTTTTGGGATATGGGAAAAATGCTCCAGGGATGGACCGCCATGCTACCTCCTGAGCCGCTTCAAAATAGCTCTTTGTAAAGTGGCAGACCAGGAGGAAATGAGGCCTGACACTATTTTGATTTGGAAAACACGTTTGGACCTCGAGTGCCCAAACTATTGTCTCTGTCTTTACAAGTCCCACAGAATATATCAAAGGTGTGTGGTGATGTCATAAGCTGTGGTTTGCATAGGCATTGTCAAAGAAAATGACACTTTTATAACAGCAGGATTTTAGATGAGATTTTTACATTCATTTTTACATCTGCAGATTTAAATACACAAACAAATGACTTGAGAGTAGAAACAGTGCAAGAAAAGTACGGCTAATCAAAGGGACCAAACAACATATGCTTATTCTTACCAGTTCCACTCTAATATGTGGTGCCACAGCTGACTGACATTGTTTTGTTTCGGCTGCACTTTCACCATCTGCCAGAAAATTGTCTGTATTCATTACATTGACACAAAAGGATCCAGCGAGCATGCCCATGATTGGATGTGTGTGTTCTGATGTTTACGTTGTGCTGTTGAACATGTGGGCATGCTTGTCATGCTTTGGGGATGTAGTTACAGTATCGATCCCTCCGAGCTGACTCCCCTCTTAGGATGCACAGGGCAGCAGGCTAAGAACAATAGAGGCTCTCATCTTCCTTTCTCTACTTCCACTCATATGGTTTTGTGTTGTTTGTAGCACACACATCAAGTGGAACTATCGAACCAAGGGATATGGATAGGAAGAGTTCTTTAAAAGGAGAGGAAGTGGTGTTGTGAGGGGGGTCTGTATGTTTTTATGTGTGCGTGTGCGTGTAGGAGAGGGTGATGGGAAGAAGGTTAGGAAAGCTCTAGCGTCTATCTTCTTCCATCCTCTTGAAGGCCGACAGGGTCCTAAGCCTGGCTCAAGGGGCTTATGCAGATGCAATGACCTTTTTCCCAGTGAACAGATTTTACACTTAAATTACCATTGGAGCGTTAGCCTCCCTTTGGGGCTGCAGGGTCCAACCCAACCCCCTAGCCGGGGTTAAAAGCCACAGTGGCACTTGCCTGGACTGCATGCTAAATGATGTGGAACGTATGTAAACTGCAAAGAGGCCATGTCTTGAGCAGGGAGTCACGCACAAAGGTGAGTTCACTGAATATGATGGCCCATGTATTACACTGGGAGTTGAAAACCATAGGGAATAAGCCAGGTTCAACATACAGGTAATGAGAAAATGGAACATGGCTTGTTATGGGAGATCATACACTCTTCCTTTGGGCCTTCTTCCTTTTGGGTTCAAAGCCTTCTACTATTTCCTACATGAGACAACTCTTGATTTATCCAGGATTGTTACTAGCACATGTCTTTAACCCTGTGTTTACTTGTTTTAGATGATAACAATAGTACAGTACAATAAAATCAACCAGAGCAAAACCAAGATACGTAGATACACTAACATTTAAGAACTATAATTATTTATTCTAAAACAGTTTACTATTTCTTTCAATTTCATGCTGACCTTATGTGGCTAAAAAGAAAATGGAGACATGGTGGAATCTATTCAGTACAAACCTGAGGTAGTTGGAACGGACATGAGAGGAAATAGAAAAACACGAATGCTGTGGTCTTATTACATCCTTCAAACACAAGACAATGATGACATCCCCTCCTCACACCAAGAGTATATAAGGACACACGGCACAGATACACACTCAAAGCACATACAATTTCAGCTGGACTCGTGATGGCCCCAGGTCTGTTTGTCTTTAATTCCCCGCAGCCTGTGTATAATGGGGACTCACTGACAGCTGTCATTCTGCCTGACCTCAGCAGACTGCAGATCAGTAGTGGCACAAGGCTTGTCAGCTTCAGACAGTCCAGAGGTATGCCCATCTGCATTTACACTTGACACATTAGGTACTTGACAGAGGTGCATGAATAGAGGGGACAAGGTACATTTGAAGTGAGAATGGTGCTTAAGTACTGAAAGCGACTCCAAGACCCCCCAGGCTCAACAATGTGCCACTGTGGATATGTTCTTTCAGTGAGAGATTCCACGTGACAGCAGGCCAAAACACCACTCACACTTGGGTGGTTAAGGATGAAGAGACATTAGCCTCTCAAACTTCATTATCTATTTGGCTTTCTAAATGCAGACTACAATATGTCCAAATTTGTGACCAAACTACAACAGGATGAAGCCTAACTAAATAAAAACGAATAATTCATGTTATTAATATTAGTAGCTCAGTTCCACCAGAAGCTCACAGCTTTATAGAAATGGAAAGCTACGACATAACTATTTGTCAGTTATGTTCTGTTCCAGTCCCAAGCCTCAGTAAATGGAGAGTTGAAATTAACTGCATATTATTTGGAAGATACATTTTTGGGTAAGTACAGTAATCCAGTACCTAAGGCAATAAACCAGGTTGACATTAACGTGTCATGGGACTACAGATGAAAAATTGCCTCCTTGGCTAATTCTGGCATATTTACAGAAATCTTAATTAATATGCACTGTCCCCAAAATAAAATAAACACTTATGTCCAAATATGGTCAAATAGGAAGGGTAATTGACATAAACGTCTATGTATCATAATTGTCTATGCTCCAAAAGGAAGAGAACTGAATATTCATTTTCACATTTTAAGTTATGAAGTATATATACTTTTTGAGGAATTATTTTAATCAGGGAAGTCTCCAGCCCACATTAGGTCCTGTGTGTGATGCTATTCTCCCTTTCAAATTCCAGTATTCTGCAGCTTTCCCCCTTTCCTCAGGTAGCTCCTCAGCTCATGTTGTCGACTGTAGAGGGGCTGTCAGAGATTGTGGAAATGGGAGAAAGAAGTGTACATGATCGCAGGAGCAGAGCACGGTTGGTTGCTGCTCTAGGGCTGTTTGGGGGTTGCAGCCCGTGGAGGGGTAAAGGAATTGTGGAAAAGGCAAGGAGCTAGTCAGTGGTGATTCTGCTCTCTGACACATCAGACCAGGTTGTGAGGTTGGCACGCAGTTCAACCATCCCAGTGGGAGTGGGTGTCTCCGGTCGAAAGGCACAGAAACAAGCGTGCACTAGAATAAAGGTGAAAAAACATAGGATAGAATGTGGAGCAGCGATCATTCACCACCCTAGCTTCACCCCGCTCAAACATAGCTCTCTTATCATGGAGCTGTGCCCGGGCCATGCTCACCTCAGATAGGACAGGCTGTCTCCCTGAGCGAGGGCCAAGGGGTGTGTGTGTGACCCCTCTGCTGTGCATGAGTCATCCTAATTGGGAGAGGTGTGGGCTCGGTAGAGGATTCCCCTCCCGCTGCTCCTGCCTGTTTAAAGTGATGATCCCGGGATGAGATGAACAGTCGGACACCACGGCTTTTATTGCCACAGAGTTTGACCTCGTTCTGTCTTCAACACCTCTGTGCATGTGTGTTTCAGATAGTGTCATGAGTCATTGCCAGTGTAGGCAGTAAACCTTATGTGTGTGTGTGTGTGTGTGTGGGAATTCAAGCAGTATTTGTATTGAGGCTATCTCCCTCCTCTCATACTCACACTCTCACCCCTCTAAAACGATTATATGTCAGCAATCCCCACAATTTGGTTCCTGCTAAAGCTGCTGTGAACTCATCGCACCCATCTAGGGAATTATGCAAGCAGTAATGCAGGTCTCACCTGCCAACGCACAGTGCGGGGCTAGTCAGGGGACTGGCCGTCATGTGATAAGTCTACCCTGACCAGTTCAAAGCTGATTTGACCAGGGGTTGATTGCTGGCAGCTAATCATTTTAGCAGTACCTAGGAGCACAGAATTTCAGGAGAGGTGGTAGGATAGGGTGAAGAGAGCAAGGGGAGGATGAGGATCTGCATTTATCTCCCAGCACATTTCAGCTGCTAGTGTACTTTTCTTCTGAACTGACAGTGAACTCATCCCTGTTTATTTATTTACACACTATAGGTCTAGTGCAACTGATACTCCTTGGTTACACTATTCTGTCTCAGGAAATTGATTTCAAAATGGTTATAGTTAACTATGGCATCAAAAAATAATTAGATTATCCTGTCACATGGTGTCTTGTACTGTATAAGAGGAAACCACTGTCTGTGTGAATGTTCATGCATGTTAGCTAGTAAATAATACATTCCAAGTACTAAAGGATTTGCTGTTCATCAACAGTTCATCTTGGTGTAGGTTTAACATTGTATAATATTGTTTATATAATTATGCATTGTTATTATAAATTAAAAATAGATAATCAGATGTTTTATTGGTTTAATTTACAGTCAAGGTTAACCTTTGTAAATTATGGCCAAAACATTCAAACTGTTCTTTTTTTTAAATGTTTTGTTCTCCACCTAAAGGCTTTGTGCCAAACAACCCTGTACAGATCCATGCCTACATTTCTCATGCTATGGAAGAAATAAAAATAATCCACAAGGCTATGCAGCCTAAAGAGAAGAAACTCTTTATAAAATGCATCATTTTCACCTAAAGAATGTCCTATAACATCAAACACTTGAGGGCTATGTTGTATTTATCTGTATGTGTTTCCCTCCTGATTGAGATGTCTTTGTGTGTGCTGGTCGATGTGAGCAAAAGTCCTGGCAGAATCCCTCCATCTTTTTATCCCAGTGGGGAGCAGTCTGCAGCCAAACCAAACCTGTGCTTCACAGTCTTCGATAAGCCCTCAAATGGCACAGGCCAAAGGGCCACAGAGGTACAGACACATGAAGACAGTTCAAAGTGGAAGAAGCTGCAGAAACACTGCAGATAAAAAGATCACATTTCTGCAGCAGAACTGGGTGGTCTGCATGTTCTGTGCTCTGTTGTTGCCTCAGGATGTTAGAGTGGGATTTGTTTCATTCAGGGCATCTTTTGTGTTAATGTATGTGTGTTAAAAAAAAAAAAAAAAACACTCTCTCTTGTCAATACAAGCTCCCCTCATATATCACAGACAAGGCCTTGTGTCTCCATGTTTTGTCCCCATCATCAGATGACATAAATACTCAGTATGTCACAGCAGGCTGTGCTCCTAACGCCCCCTCAGTGCTTATCTCTACAATTGTGAAGCTGTTATTCCACTATAATGGAAACCATGTTGGTAACATCGTAACATATTACATTCAGTCAAACACACTGTGAAACTCTATCTTACCACTGTGTCAAAGCTGTTTTTATACTGCAGAAATGTGTGTGTGTTTTGCCCAAAGCACAAACTCTTGGAGAATGCACTCACTGACTACAAGGTTCCTTTTTTATTCTTTATTTCTTTTTTTTAAGCGGACAATTCAGCAAAGCTAAAAACACAGGAGTATTGTGTGCTTTAATGTACTGAAGCTCTTGCATGTCTTTCTCGTTTCGTTTGCACACCAGCAGCGGTTCAGATTTCTTCAGGCAATTTGTTTCAGGTAACTGGAGCTTTCAACTGCAGTTGAGTGTATCCTGGGAACTATTAGGGAAAAAAGAGAGTGTTCAAGCTTTTCAAAATGTTGATGGATCCAACGTAATGAGCATGTAACTGATAACAGATAGGCAGATAACACTCTTTTTTATTGTACCATTACATTTGGGAGGAGAGACATATTCAATAGCACTGTGCAGTATAGATATGATGCTAAAGAGGCTCTCAGTAGCACATTGTTATTCACTCAGTGTTCCTGTTGGGATAGCCACAGGCTGGTGAAGTTTTTTTCCCCCACAAATCCTTGAGTTGAATCAGTGCACCGTCAGCATACTGTAAGCTCCAAGCAAGAACTGCTAAACACATTTTTGTCAGGATTGACTCCAAACTGTGTCAACAAGTTTTGTCCATGCGTATATGCTTCCTATGTGAATTTGAAAGTTTCTATTGTTGCTGTGGATTTGACTTGTTTTTCTAAATCTTACTGATGCCCCAGCACCCCAAGTACTTATTTTAAATACTTTGTGTTTTCTATTGGGATGCTGGTGCAGTTTCTGAAAAGGGAGTTGGGTGCCCCAGGTAAAACGTCACTATTTAGGGCATGGATTCCACAGAGGGCATTAGAGAGACAAGAGGTTGAAACAGGTTTTACTAATGCAGACAGCTCCTTTTTAGCCTCCAGTCTTGTAGTCGTTTGAGACAGCCATTCCACGCTGATATCTCCCGTTTAGAGGACATATGATAATGAGCCCAGACTGACTGACATGTGACTAAAACCATTGGGGGGCCTACAGCGAGGACAGTGGTGGTGCTTTAAAACAGACTTTGCCAGGAGTCATGGTTAGGAAATAGATGAGGAGAAAGTTCCCGGGAGGTAGAGGGAGACGAGATGCACTATTGAGGTAATTATGGCCACGGTTATGGTATCTGTAGGAAAGACTGATCCCAGACCTGTGTCTGTGTCAGCAGCCGTATGCTATCTGATTGTCCTTGAAATTACACATTGGGAATATATGTTTTCAAATGGGTTAAACATTGTGGACTGAAAATACTCCTCAGAATCTATATTTTAAGCACATATCATTTCGCTCTCTCCCTCTCTTTCTCAATTTGCGTAAAAAATAAAGTCACATATATGCAACCTCCTGGACTGACATACTTTTTTATGGAACAGCAATCCTACTATATGCACTATTAGCCCTGTCTGATTGAAACGTCTAGAGACAGGACTTTGTAAAGGTCAGAAAGACAGAAAGAGGTCGGTTTTCATTTTATACATGTTGACATTCCCCAAAATGCCATATTCCCAGCTCTTAAACTTTATCTAGGAATATCTGACTAAATTAAAAAAAAATAATCTTGCAACAATGGTTGAACTATTTTCAGTCTACATAATACAACTTCACTCCTTGATAATATGTTGTACTTTGAGTCCCTCTAGCAGGCATGCTTTAGAGCAGTCAACCAGCTCCATGTTTGCAATGTTAATTAGCTTTCTTTAACCCCACAGAGACCCGGCTGAACTTTCTCTGACCCATCGGCTTTTGATACGTACGTCATTTACAATTTGCCACACACAGGTTGTCCTGAGCCTGCTGCTGCCAAAACAGACAGATCTCTCTCAATCGCTACGCCTCTTTCCCCTCTGTGAAGTCAAGGGCACGCTTTGAACTCCATTCACTTTTCCCACTCGTTTTTTTTTTTTTTTTTTTTTTTTCCTTGCTGGACTCTCTACATCATTTATAGCTTCACTCGCTCCTACACATTGCTAATGATACAGATTTCACAGGATGTCAAAGGCGTATTAGAAGTGAGTCAGTAATGGCTGATAGCTTGAATACTTGTACCTGGCATGTGGATATAGCTGTCATGGAAACAAAATCTCTAAAATGTTGCTTTAAAGGTCCCATGACATGGTACTTCTTGATGCTTTTATATGGTGCCTTAATGGTTCCCTAATACTGTAAATGAATCCTGCTCCAAAATCAAGATTCAGTGCATGAGAAAGACACATGTACAGAGTCAGAGTCAGAAAGTCTCTCTCTGAACAACTCATTCTGGGCCTTGTTGCTTGAATGCAAATGAGAAGGACAGAGATAGGTTAGAGGAGGGGGTGGGACGGGGGTTGCAAATACACCGCTGGTTCCTTGTTTTAGCGGTGTGCTGTGTGCTGGCCCCACTTCCGCATACCCTAAACAGGGTAGGGGAGCTCACATTAACGTTCAAAAACCTCAGAAAGTGAAAATTTCATGCCATGGGACCTTTAAAATGTCTTAAAATGTAAAACTTAACATAGAAAATCATCCCTTGCTTTATTTGTCATATGACCCAGAGGCATACAACTAAACTGTGTTCATCAGGGGTCTCCAGCCTGCAGCTCGCGAGATACTAGTAGCATAACTTAAGCCTGTGCACTAATATATGGATTATGGTTTATGTTTTATAGGCATCCAACTGTACCCCATCTACGGCTTGTTGTGACCCTTATGTATACTCAGTTTCTTGCGACTGCTAAAACTAGAAGCTCTCTGGCCTTTTCGTTTTGTAAATGAGCTCATGGGATAAAAAAGGTTGGAGACCCTGGTGTAGATGATCACACTGTAAATTAATCAGAGCCACATACAGGGCTCAGGGAGAGCATGCTAACTCCATATTCTAGAAATACCTGTTTTATCCTTGAATAAACCCTGACCCTTGCTGTGAGGTGTCCTAACCA
The DNA here is from genome assembly GCA_036785185.1 of Paratrypauchen microcephalus. NCBI lineage: Eukaryota > Metazoa > Chordata > Actinopteri > Gobiiformes > Gobiidae > Paratrypauchen > Paratrypauchen microcephalus. The sequence goes on along the minus strand of JAVJIX010000081.1, from coordinate 2,376,211 downwards.
CTGCACTATGATGTATAAGAATATATAAGCGGCACAAGTTGTGTCATGTTTTTATCACTGTTAATTATTTTGTCATCTATTATCGCAGTCATGTATATTGGTAAAAAAAAATAAAATAAAAAAAAAGAGCATGAAAGCTCATATCCAATCTTTTTATCTTTTCGTATCTTAAATTGGCTTTAATTGGAATTAAAATGTTTATGATTGCTCAACACTAATAAATATAAAAATGCATTGTAAATTCTGTAGTTGTAACTAAAACATTGCAATGATAGCTTGGTGTCTCTTTTTGGACTTAGACTAGCTTCTGCATCAGGCTGCGTGAGCGTCGATATTAGAGAAAGTGACTGGGAAAGTGTCCAGACATGGCGCTGCAGATAAAATTGACACGGATGACTTACCAAATCTCCACAAGAAGGCTCAAATGGAAGACACTGTATCACCGAAGAGTGCTTGTAGAAGACAGCATAATTCCCGCCCCCACCGTCAGCGTCACATCCCGAACGGCCCCCACCTCCATTCACTGTGATTTATTCTCCTTCCTGGGGCCGTAATCCCTGAACCCTAGGCTGCTCAAGTGGACCCTGCTCCCTCCCCTTCCTCCCCATCTATGGCATCATCAGCCATGACACGAGAATAAATTTAGCCCATACTGTCTGAGGGACACCCATGACAGCTCTCAATAAACCGTGGAGATTGTTTTTCTTCTTCTTCTTCTTCTTCTTCTTCTTCTTCTTCTTCTTCTTCTTCTTCTTCTTCTTCTTCTTCTTCTTCTTCTTCTTCTTTCTTCTTCTTCCCTTTTTAATCTTCGCAGTGGCTGTCAGCATAACAGGAGCATATTAGCAGGGCCATCCCCACCTGGCCCTAACCACTCCTCGACCTGTCCCCTCCCAATAATTACACCCGAGACCCTTTCCCATTAACCTAGTCCCTTTGATCCCCCACACATGCTGATATTATGCAAAACTGCTGAATGGGAGAGACTTTAGTGCCAAACAGCATGCCGTTACCCATAATTCCGATCTTCTCACTTCATTCACCTCTTCTTTCTACTCTTTTATCTTGGCCTATTTATCAGGCTCTTTATCGTGGATTAAATTAATTTCAAAGGTGTCTGTAAAGGAGGGCAGAAGAAAAGGGTGCAGGGTTGGAGAAAATAGTCGCACGAGACATTTTTACAAAGGTGAATAGAGAACTTGGGGGGGGTGCCACAATGAAGTATGTCTTTTAGCCCACCGTCGCATGTATCAACTTCATTAAGAGTGGGGCCGAAAAGCAAATATCGGGGGCCTGTACAATGCCGAAGGTCTGAGAGTGACCTTTCTTTGGTTTTAATCATTGCAACTCTTGACAGCTTAATAAGTTGAAGGTGCCGGATTGCAGCCTAACTTAATAAGACCCACACCCGAGCCTTGGCCACCTATGATTGCTCCCATAAGTCTCTGCACATCTGGCGCCGTGTCCTTGGACCTGAGAGATATTTTCCATAACTTTCCCTATGCTCACAAGGCGCCATCGTCTGTTATTAAGAATAGGGATGATACACTGCGCAGCGTCAGTGTACACTATAGATATCACACGCTCGGTTGTCACTATTACCCTTTAAAGTGACAACTCAAATGCACTACAGCTTTAGTGCAATGTTTAACTTATTAAACAGTCCAATAATTTATAGGCACTCTTTGTAAATCAAACACACGTATTTACTTCCTGCCTGCTGAAGTATATTGTTAGGTGCGATATATGTCATCTATATTCCATGGTTTATTACTTCTATGGATGAATTACCAACCATTTATGATGCACATAAGGTGTATAATTCTATAAGCAGTAAAGACGGGGTTTTATGGAGTCGTAGCTTTTCACTTGTCACTCCTTGTCCCTGGTCCATAGAGGAAAGAATTGTGTTTAAAGAGCTATAACATCATCATTGTTTTGCATTGAGTCACCTGTTTAATTTGATTATACAAAAATAATTGGATTATGAGGCTTAATGTAGTCCAACAAGATTATAAAATATTACTTAAGAATTTAACATTTGGATTGACAGTGGCAGGGGGGGTTAAGTGGACTGCAAAATTATAGAGTCATAGAGAGTATAGAGAGTTTTTATAGAGACAGGTTTTCCCTACTTTGCCATGACTAAAAAAAAAAAATCAAAAATATCATATTAGACTATCTGAGCAAAAATAATAATAGTTTCTTTTTAAATATAGTAAACTTTGTATAGGCCAGGTTTAGATGTGGCTTAAAGGTACAATATGTAACTTTTCTGGTGGACATATCAAGATGATATAGATAGATGAAGATATCAACCATGTTTACACTTCCTGTTTGCACTATATCAACCATGTTTGCACACCGTTTTACTACCGACAGTTGCACATAAAACTAATATTGCACATTAGCATCCAGAGTGGGCAGCAAAGTAAGAATTTCATTGTACAGGGAAATGTGTTTCTTTTCTGTGCATATGACAATAAAAAAGCTTTGAATCTTGAATCTTGATGCGAATTCTTTGCCCAGAATGTTGGATTTGAACTTATCTATCTCCATGATAACAAGCTGATGCCACCAGGTCAGATAAGTGAGTTTGAATACATGCTGTCAATGTATTGCTTTAGCATTTAAAACACCTATGATTGAATAAATGCTAGATAGTAAAGTTTAACGCCATACTGTGGAACAGTCAGAGTAAAAACATCTCCATGGAAACAAGCACATGTCAGATACCCCATTTGAGAAGTTATATAGTGTGCCTTTACACGCACCAGCCATGCATGTGCTTGACCTTTTAAGTTAGCTGTATTCATGTTTAAGGATGCCACCATCATTACCAGTGATGTTAATAAAAGATCCTGTTCTATGGCTGAAAATCAAATGCCGTTCCTGGCCACCCACTCACTTTTCAGAACAGGTGCTCATCCGCCCACTTAACCTAACATTTCCATTAGACCCAAAGCACCGGTCTATCTGCCTGTGCATGGTGTATCTATGCTGAGGTCTAGAGCCTCCAACGGTGAGTACCTGTGTTCTGATCTGTGATGCTACAATCCTGACTTTGAACTTGAGTCATTTCAGCTGGAGATATTTTAATGAAAGCCCTTTATTTAGGCTTCAGGTTGCAGTGCAGACCATTCTGAGCCAATGCCTGATTGGACAGCCTTAAAGGTGAGGTTGAAAGCCTTAGTGGGAGACACAGAAGGTTGAAAGGGTGAGGTGGAAGATGAAGAGGTGGTATGGAGACAGCGTGAAGGCATTAAAGGTAAGCTGCAGCTCTTTTAAATCCACCCATAACAGAGACAGTCGAAATTTAAATGTAAATTGCCTATTAGATTTTCATGTAAAGCATTCTTATTCTCCATGGTGTCTGCTCAAAGAACGTGTCTGTTCCATTTTAGAGAATATAACGAGAATCGTTTGTATGCCATGGATCCATTCGAACTGTTAAGGTAGTATTTTAATTCCCCAAACTATAGGATTTTAGATTTGTCATAGAAAGCATTCATTTACCTTTTTCCTTTCCAGTGAAATGAAGCTGTTACTTTTAACCATAGGTCCCGGACAGTGGCAGTAAGTTTCAGTTAAACTAATATTATTTGTTAAGAAAAGCACATATTTTTCTAGATTCTTATCATATTAATTGTTGGAGATATTCCCCACAAATTAAGTTTCTTGGTAGTGAAGCTGTTACTTTTGGCCATAGGTGGGGTGCATCGCGGAGAGTGGCAGTAAGTTCGAGTTAAACTAATATTATTCATTAAGAAAAACACATATTTTTCCAGATTCTGTTTTAACCCTCTTATCATCTTATTTGTGGGAGATATTTTTGGCACAGCGATCCTTGGTAAGTGATATAGTGCCTAATTACTCACGTCAGCAGTAAATTAGATGAAGTGGGATTTTCAGACGGCTATGCTTTTTCAAACTTTTCTTGCTCGTTTCACCCTTTGGTCCGCATTCATCTTGACAAGTTAAGTTAAGAATACATTGCAGTATTTGTTCTGTACTCCCTCTTGTCCTTTGTGCAGAGGGCCAAATTGAAAGAGTGAGGCGCCAGTTTAAAGGGCAGTGCTGGGTCCATGCCTTTGGGGCTTTTACATCAGCGCTGACAGAAAGCCGTGTGAACCGCTGGGAAATGTTTCATCGGTCACAACACATTATACAGCAGGGTGAGAGCCACATGAAACTTTTCACTTACTCCGTCATTGGCTTCCTTTTATTGTCCTGCTCCTGACAAATCTCCACACAAGAGTTTAACAACGGACAGTGCTTCCTCCAATTAATGTGACTGGCCAACTGTTTGAAATGTAAAAATAAACGTTTTGCAAATGAGTTGAGTTCATGGATAACTGATCACACTCTGGTCCTGTTACATTCCAAACAGTGGAAAGTCATGTTTTATCACACTGGACACAATTCCTTAAGTTTTAGTGCATTTTAAGGTGCCAGGGGCAGACTGGGACCAAAAAATGGACCTGGACTTTTCCCCAGTCCACCACTGGAAGGTGCTAACTGCATTAGTAAGCAAGTTTAGTAGAAATATTTTATCTATAGTCTAGTTCACTGCTAACAACATAATTACTAGTTTATTTTAAATATAGTAATTTTGTCAAAACTTCATATAGGCCAGGTTTAGATTTGGTGCACTATGTCACTTTTCTGGTGGTTCCATCAAGATGTGATAGTTTTGCCCAATGTTCCACATTTGTGTCCAAACGCGGCAATTCAGGACACAAGTCGTCCCGGAGGCGTTTTAAGTTAATCACAGATTCTGAAAGCGTAGATTTTAAGCTTTCCAATGATGTCTTACACATGAAAATCTGACAATATTTGAAGAAGTTGTCGCTATTTGAAAGCAGGCACAGCAGATTTTGCTAAGGGGTGAAATCAGTTTTCTCACAACTTGCCTCATTTGCATGACATTAAGCTAAGCCCTCCCCCATCAGTGACTATCTGTGGTGTGGTGTTAATGTCCAGGCAGGTCAGAATCATTCAATAATTTAATAACACATAGGATAATATGTTAAGTCAAAGTTTACTACAAAATTTAATAGAATACCAAGATTCAAGATTCAAGATTGTTTTTTTTTTTTTTTTTATCATATGCAGGATCAACACAAGGTCAATAATGCAATGAAATACTTAAGATCAAGAAGAACCACTGACACGCCAAGATAGTCAGGAAGTACTAATAGCATAGCAAAGTAACCAATATAATTTAAAAAAGAAAATGTAATAAAATACCAAAGTACAAGTAGGATTAAATAGGGTACTATTTAAGGAGTTCACAGGAGGTACTACTGCTCATATGAATTTCGTATTGCACATAATATAGCATAGTATAATATACTATGCTTTAAATAAATAAATAACAATAAATAAATACATGCCTTAAATACATGCCTTATATATATATATATATATATATATATATATATATATATATATATCACGCTTGAGTTGCGTGAGAAATGCCGTGTGAGAAACGTCGAATTGCGAATGTTTGTCAAACTTGAACTACAAAGCAACTAATGACAGTTATATAAATGAAGTTATTACCTGATGGTTCTCCGTTTTGTCGTTCACTGACAGTTAGGGTGACCATTCGTCCGGATTTCGTCCGGACAGTCCGGTTTTAGAGCTGTCTGTCCGGCCGTGTGTCACGTGTCCTCCTTTTTTACATTTTGTCCTCCTTTCGGACCCTCGTCGGCCACCGTTGCATAAATCGTCATAAATGCCCACCCATTATTTACACGTGCTACTCTGCGATGTTCGCCGTTTCCCAATTCAGCGAATGCACAGTCCGGAGTGTGGTTTCAGTCTGCAGTCGAGACGGTGCATACTCGCTGAGCCCTGAGTGCAGTCCGGGGATCACATGGGCGTCTGTGAAATGGAACAGATCCTGCCTCAGCTCAATGAGCCGGGTGGTCTGCTCCTTGTTCCCTACAGACAAAAATATTATTCTATTGCGACTAGTAATACTTGGAATTGGGACATGGCCAATGTTCCCCCTAATTTTTAATGTGTCTGAGCAAACACACTAACTCCCTGAGCGCTCCTTGGATCCCTGTGCGCGACATCCGAAAAGCCCCCCCCCGCGCGCGGCTCGCACTTTGCAGATATTTTAAAAAATGACCCCGCGGCTGAATAAAAAGCGGAGATCCGCTAAAAGCTCTTTCATCCCTGATTTACAGTAAACGTTGGACATGCCCCCCCCCCCCCAAGGGAAAAAACAACAACAACAAGGTGTCCTCACTTTAGGGCCTTTGTCCTCCTTTTTGGACACAAGTGTCCTCCTTTCCTGTTTCATGCCGGTGGTCACCCTACTGACAGTGCAGTGCGCGCTTAGACACTCGCTGAGCGGCGCGGGGAGGAGGGAGTGGGGCGAGGAGGAAGGGGGAGAGTTATTTTCGCCGAAAACGCGCGGTGCCTGCATAAACTGAGCCACACAGACCGATTTTCTGGGCACAAAAAAACCCCCAAAAAATCAGCATGAGAAATGGCGTGTGAGCGTGTGAACACGTCGAATTGCGTGTGTCACACTCTCAATGCGTGAGACTTGAGAGCCCTGATATATCATATATATATATATATATATATATATATATATATATATATATATATATATATATATATATATCCCATATATATAGTATATATATATCTCATAAGAACTTCCATTCAAAGCCTCATGGCTAAATAAGTGCCGAGTCAAACAAACTTACAAAAGTGCCGAAACGGGTCAAATTGAATTAAAATAAAGTATTACTCTACCGCTATAGCCTGTGGCAAAACGTTCGGCTTTTATATAAACAAAAATAGAGTGGAAATTAACCTAAGGAGACTGTTTTTGGTCACGCTGATCGCATTGTTTCAATGCTAGCGTTAGCATTAGCTTAGCCGCATTGTGAATGGAGATCCGCGGTGCCACAATATGCAGTGAGCAGCCGCACAGCGCGGTCCCGCACAGATCGCCACATGAAAGCTGAATTAGCAGACCTCTCAAGTTTTGAAGTTTGATAGGAGTGAAATTTATATTAGGGGAGTGGGGTGGTGCGTGTGACTGCGTTTTTTCCGAGGAGCGGGGGTGGGGGGTGCGAGTGACCTTTTTTCGCTGAAAATGCGCAGTGCCTGCATTAACTTACCGATTTTCTGGGCACAGAAGCGCTGTGAACAGTGGCTAGAATTTTGAATTGCTTAACAAAATTTCAGCTTGAGAAATACCATGTGTGGCGTGTGAGCGCGTGAACATGTCGAATTGCGTGTGTCACACTCTCAAAGCGTGAGACTTGAGAGCCCTGTGAATTAGTATTTAAACATGTCCTAAAGTCTATAAAGTAAATGTGTTCCTACAAACATAATCGAGTACACTGAGTTGCCTCGCTGTTTGCCTCTTTGTCCGTGGATCGCATATCCGCGCTCTTTCGCCAGTAAAGTATCCGATAGCATTCTGTACTTGAGCTCCTTCCTTCTTATGTAGCATTTACAGTCAAAGTTAAGGGTTTTTAAGTTACGGATGCAAATGCATCCTATGAAATGCAGTTACATATTCAGGAGCTGCGCACAACTGATAGGCTGAAAAAGTAAACAAAAGAGCGCAAATGTCACGTGATTGGTCTGCAGCAGCAAGATGGTAATTTAGACACACCTCAATTCTTTCTGAAAAACAAGACAATTTCACAAACAAAATGTATGCTTTTTAAGCAGCCAACGTTGTTATCTGAAACATGAAACTAGCAAAAAAACAAAAATCACAAATTTTGAAAAAAAAAAAAATACAAAAACCTCGTTTAGCCTATCTCAGATTCTCTAATGCCGAGATGAGGACTGAAAATCCGTGGTGCGTCACATTTTGGCATTAAACTTTTCTGTCTCCATGAAGACAAACAGATGATGCCACCACGTCAGATATGTGGCAAAATGACTTTGAATACATGTTTTAGAATGTATTTCTTTAACATTTAAGACACCTGTTATTAAATAAATGCAAGATCGTCAAGTTTAACGACATTCTGTGGAACATTCAAAGCAATACATCTCCGTGGAAACAAGTAGATGTCAGGCACCTTATTTGAAAATTTATATTTCTTAAGTTTTAGTGCATTTGAAGGTGGTAAGTGTATTTGTAAGCTAGTTCAGTAGAATATATGTTATCTATAGTCTAGTTGAAGGCTCAAAAGGTAATAAATAAATAAATAAATTAATAAATAAATTAATTAATTAACTAATTAATAATAATAATAATAATAATAATAATAATAATAATAATAATAATAATAATAATAATAATAATAATAATAATAATAACACATTTATTTCTAATGCAGTTTTGAAGGCAGATCTCAAAATGCTAAATTCACTTTTTTCGTGTCATCGAACACAAATAGTTAAAAGTAAGTTGAATACTAGCCTATGTAATGTACCACCAGAAAAGGTGGTATTTTACACCAGTGTTTCCCAACCTTTTTTGCTTTGTGTACCCCCTGAGCCTTTTTGTCATACCTCGAGTACCCCCTCACTCATACGTGTTGATAATTCTCCAAAAGTAGAACGTGACACAACAGATTATTAAATGAAAATCATTTTATTTCATCTCCTTAATTTGAAAAAATTAATTCTCAGGCATTTTCTCTCTTTTCTTTAACTCAAATTAGAATTAAAAATTTCTAAAAAAAATCTCCCCCTGCGCCTGGCAGCGACACTGCCGAGTACCCCCTGCAGTGTGCTCGCGTACCCCTAGCACACTGCTTTATGTGGACCTTTAAAGACGAGGTGCGTCATCTGCCTTTGTCTATGAGGATATTATTGCTTTTCTTGGAATGTTCTAATATTATGGTGTGTTTTTTTGTTTAAATATTAATACCTGCTTGTCTTCATGATAATAGATACATTTAATGCCATACTGCAGAACATTTCAGGCAAAGTAATAAAATCTCCATGATGACAAACAGGTGGCAGACCAGAAAAATTACTCTGTGCACATTTAAGTACTTTCTTAAGAAAATATTTAACAGAAAAACAGGCTACCTACTTTCTATTCACTTCTCGATTTTTTTGTTGAGTTTGTTAAATCAATAATTCCAGCCAGGGCGGTACCTTGTCAGCTCTAAAGAGACATGCTTTAGCACTGCGGTTGGCTGACCTAAATCGGCTTTGACCAAGCCCTGATCATGACTCCCACCACCTTGTTATGTATCAAACTCACAGCAGCATTATATTTGGCATCAATCTGAATTTCTCTCAGCCTACCAAGAGGAAAATGTTCACAGGGGTCAGCCAAGGGACATGGAGCCAGATCCAGAGAGTGGGAGAAGGGGTGAGTGAGGGGGAGAGGAGGGGGGAGGCAAACAGACAAGAAGGAGATTAGAGCGAAAATAAATGTTACATGGACAAGAGACCTTTATTAATAGGATTACGGCCTCAGATTTTGAAATTTTATCTGTACAAAAAGGGAGTGAACTTGCTGGAATACAAAAAATAATAGGAGATGAGGATGGGAATTTTAGAAATGTATTCGATCAGTGGGATGAACAAATAAAGAAAAAAAATACTGATACTGAAATACTATCTATTTTTTGTCCTCTGAACTGTGCCATTTTTACTTTCATACAAAAAAATATAATAATAATGTCCCCAATAGTCAAATACATTTTAATTTTGCAATTTTCTGTATATTTATTTATTTGTTTTATTAAGTTTTTAATATATTTCCATTATGCATATTTCAACATACATCATTTTCTTTATTGAGTTTCCCTAATAAAGTGTAATGTATGTAAACAGTTACACATTTTAGTGGTTAGTTACTGGCCAAAATATTAAAATAGCTAATTGTGTGTAGTGTCTAGCTTTGTTCATAGTAATTGCATTTCTCCCTGAAGCTGTATTCTCTTATGATATATCACTCATTTTATTCAAAGGGCTTAAAACAAAAGCACTTTAATGGCCCAGTGCACTATATTGTTTATGCGACTTCATAAAGTGATGTTTATTGACGCTGTATACAGCCCGGGCCAGGCTGCACCATTCACTGAAGACAGACAGTAAAAGACACACTGCACCTTTAATGGGCAGAGATGCGTTAGCTTGTTACTAAACTGAGCAGTTAACCTTTTTGCACACATTAGATGGACCTAGCGCTAAATCTTTTTTCTATTACTTTGCAACTCAGAAAACAATGTGCAGGGCCTCTCTTAATAACCTTTTCTATGGTTCATTAGACACAAACTACACACTTTTTCCTATGAGAATGCCATGTAACAACTGCTTTCAATAAAACAAGCTGTCTTTGGTTTATATCACTGTATTAGCTCAGGTTTTTCTCATAATTTGTATTTTTTATTTTGTATTTTTTAACAGATACACATACGAGATCAACAATGTAAAATTGTGGCATACCTTTTAAACCATACAGCAATTCCATAACAAATGATCCTGTAGTAACACAATACTGTACATCCTGCAATATAAGAGTCTTTGACAGATTTTCTGCCCTTTCCTGTGTCATCTGGAGCCAATCCAAACAGACGTCTTAAGGCACTTTTGAAACTGCTCTTAAGAAGGATCGCTCTCTGAATCATTTTAAATCATTTTATCCCCAAAATGTTATACTTTGTTACGATGACTGGTGTTTTAATTCTGGGCCAAAGGAAATACCGTGCTCTTCAGATGAGTAGGTGGGGTAAGTTGAGGATTGACAGTAATTCATCCACATTGCCACATTTCCGTGACACATGTGATATGTGGATGTGGTTCTGCCTTCTCCTGATTATTGGGGTAGACTTTTAAGACAGACAAGGGAGAATGAGTAACAGTACTGGATCTGGGTTGTATAAACATGTCAAGAACTGGAAAAGTTTGCATGTCACTTCGGTATTTTACTTTGAGAGAGTGACAAACTTAATAACCCAAATCCCTGGGGTTAAAATCAGTACGCAGCACTACTTTACAATATTGGCTCTAATGCCTTAAGTGTGACAATCGTATTCAAGCATCTTAACATATGTCTTTTTCCCAGCCTTGTTAGTGAACCCTGTTTGTTTTTCCTCCTACGTCTTATATAGCCCTGTATTTCTCTACAGGCATGGCTTTGGAAGTGGTGATGAATGAGTAGAAGTTGACTCATTATTAAAGGTAGGAGATGATTAATAAGGACCATGTGTGTTTTTCTCTATAGTGTAAATAAAATATATCATTCACGTAATGCGGGGCCGGGCTGGGGGAGAGTGATTTATGGCGTGTTAAAATGCACGGGGAGCCAGCGGGTGAAGCCCTCTCAGACATGCAGCCATGACAGTGCCCTAGCCTCTTGCGTTAACATGGCTTCAGGATCTCACCGCTGCTCCCTCTGTTCCCCTTATCTTGATTCAATGCCACACTGGATTTATTTGTCTCAGACTATCTGAATACTTTCCAAGATTTTTCTGCGGTCATTGTAAACTAGTACAAATAAAGTATGACTACAAAAAATATGATTTAATCTATTGGCTTTATTATAAACAATATTTCATAATTACTTAGCTGACGTAAGCCTTTTTTCCAACTTTCCCCAGCAGTCATTTTTGAACAGCCAATCTCAGAATGCCATATGGAACTGGCTAACACATTTTCCCATCACTTAATAATAGCTATGAAAACCTAAAATCTATGAATTGCAGAATTATTTACAAATTCTGTGTACTATTTTGTGATTTTAACCTTTTTTCTATTTGAAGTATGTGCTGAAAGAACATAAAAGTAGAGGGCATGTACTATGAGCTAGCTTTAAGGGACACAGTACTCTCTGGTGATGTGCAGAAGAAGACACATTGGATATGCCAGTCTATTTGGCAGGTGGCCACCACTCTCCAGCCAGAATATCGATTCACTTTTTAGCTCACCTTATTCCTCAACTTCAAATCCTGATGGAGTGTCTGTGTTTAAGTGTGAGAGGGAGGACTTGAAACAAGACATATCTTACATGGATTATCGCCTCATCCATCTTCTACTCTGTGAAGGGCTCAATTAGAAGGAATAGCTTTGCACTTCTTTTTGTGTGCTATAACATATTTTTGTTATCAGCTTGTGTAATATGACGTTAGTGTGACTGTTTGAGTGGCTTAATGTGTATAACTCAAGGAATGTCAGAAAGGAATTTGGATTTATATATACTGTATATATATAGGGTATTTGATATAAATTCTTAGAATAGGCTCGAGTCCTTTTCATATTTATTTGAGATAAACGTTAGTGAATTATACTTCCATGACTATTTGTCTAGACTTATGACTGGTTCAAAGTGTACATTTGCTTTTGCAATTGCAAATACAAAAAAAAACTGAATAGTAAAACGTCCTTAAAATTGTGTTAACAGGAAAAATGAATTTGACTGAAACCAATGTATAACAGATGGCATAGAAATAACATAGTTTGTCTAAAAAATGTTTTGTTTTTAAATCCAGGGAACATAGACAGAGAACATACACCATGTGTGACAATGTGTCTTTGACATCAGAGACTCTGATAGTGGAATCTTGGGTAGAACAATAGTTCATATCCCACTCATTCCCCATGTCCCTGACCTGGGGGTATCTGTGTGTCTGCTGGCACAGTCTGTAAGCACTGCCCTTCTTCACTGCACTTATCTCTTCATCTCAAATAAGAAAATAGGGGGCACCAACAGGGCCGTGTAGCTTTTTGAAGCAGCTTTTGGGTTACAGAGATTTCTTTGAAATTCTTTTTTAAGTCAAGCCCTTCCAGGCCCACTGGTGACAGCTGCCTATTGCACTGTTCACTGGGGGCATGCCCTGGTTTCTTGTGCTGTTGTGTTGGAGTGATAGAGAAAAAGTGGAAGTGAAGAGAGAGCTTGAGGAGGCTCCACTCCCATCGTGCCTCCCTGTCCCAGGCTCATCCAGGGTGACACACTTACCAGGCCGACTTCTGCCACCTTGCCCTGGCGCCGCAGGAAAGTTCCACTGTGCCTCTGAATGAGGTCAGCGGGTGCAGAGGGAACCTGTTGGAGAAGACTCCTAAATCAACCCGCTGCAGAGACCAATGTTAATGTGCTGTCTGGAGGTCTTGAAGTAGCTAGTGCAGGCTATAGGATCTCACAGAGGGAGGCTACAGGGTAGGGCTGCCTCATAGCCTTTGTTTACACAGCCTGCAGAGAAGGACTACTTTACCTGGACCCATGAGTTCACTCAAACAAATCCTCCAATATGTACAAGTGAGCATAAGGAGCTTAGCCCTGAGGAGGCACTTGTGTCTGCTGTATGGCTGTCCTTTAGAAGTGACAAATTAGAGATGTTAAACAGCCAGCTGTGGAACGGGTATTACAACGAATCATACATTTTAGGCTAAACTACATACAAAGGCTTGTATATCCCAGCAGTTATGAAGGCTTAGGCTTAAGTTCTAGCATGAACTGCTTAGGATAAGTTCAAATTATGATAATTTGGAGAAGAAAATATTTTGGACATTTTTAACCAACCACCACTGGAAAATATCTTATCCCATAAACACCATACATTTGGTGTTTAAACTGGCATAACAAAAATCTATATTTAGGCGAAGAGAAAGATTTTTTATGAAGTGGGTGTTGGTGTTGGTGATACCAATCCCAGGGAGCAATTACAGAAAATTAATTACCATCCATTCCTGTATTAATGGTTCATTCCAAATTAAAGCAAACTAATTTGTTTATTTTCATACAGAATTTTGACTCAATAAGGATTATAAAATGCTATTTGCAAAACAAAATAGAACAGAGGAAAGGGGAATAATGTGGAGGTTAAAAAAAAGAAAACATGAAAAATCCTTCAAAATGTGGCAATTAGTGGATTATGACATGTTACAGAATGCCTCCAGAATGGAAATGCACATATTTATGCATATGGAGTTTCCCTTTTTATGTTTTTTTTTTTACCTAGAAAGATATTGAGGATGGTGGAACGTAGCAGGACAGTCTGCCTGAGTAATGTTGAGGGGCCATCTGGTAAGAGCTGGTCAAAGGAAAGGGTAAAATGACCTATGACCTACATCCCTCTTTCAGCAAACATCCCTGTGCTGCAGATTTATGGGCTGCAGAAGAACAATCACTGATGGAGAGGAGAGCCAGTCTTCCTCTAAACCTGATGTTGCATGCCGAGGATGGAGAGTCTCACTTGTTGTTCTGACCTTGGGTTTAGAAACACAGTAGGCAAATGAGGAAATGATTTAGCGATTCACCTGCCTGTGCTAACGGCTGGTCACTATGTTTTCTTTAGAGCTGCTCCTGCGATGACTCGGCTTCTCACTTAAGTCAAATCCACTTCTAAGAGACAGGGTGAGGGTTATGTCAAAGGCTATTAGTTAGAGGGCATAGTTGAGTGGAGTTTGTTTATAGAGCATGGATAACAGATGTGACCTGCAGATGGATCAACTGTGATTGACAGGATTTACTCCTTTTTACTAACTGCTAATGATTATTATCTTATGACTATCTCCAAGCACTCATACTGTGCCTTCAATAGACATAATACATCCATTAATCTTTTTCTATTTCCTGTATTATATCTTTTATTCTAAGTCAAGGCACAGAAAATGGGCCTGAACATATGATTTTCTACTGTCCCTTGCAGAATGCCCATGGTAGGGCCTCTCAGCCTCACATACATACCAACTGTCTCACAGCTAGTTAGCATTCAGGGGAGCCATGCACAAACCCAGCGGACAAGTCATGCCATGGGGCTACTACACCACATGCTTGCAAAAACATGCTTGCATGTTCCAGTGTGGGCACTTCTCTAATAGTAGCTGTTTAATATGGCGTACCTTCTTATGAGTTGTAAATATAAAAAGCGGTAAATTTTAGATCAATTGTGAGCACCCTACAGCTTGAGCTACAGATAGTCGATATGATATGAGCTCCTATTCTCACTTGGCTCCTCAGTCTTTGTGTACTGTGACATCACATATGTTAATATATGCTGCCAAGGATTGCATATCTTTGTAGGCGGCCTGGAATTCCAGGCATTTCTTTCTAGCGAGAAGCGGCAGGATCAGTAATGCTAACTATGTGGATCATTCAGAGAAGATTGAGAAGAGCTGGCATGCCCCCTCATAATAATGTTCGGCGTTTCAGCAGTACGTCTTAATCGAGGCCTGTAACAAGCCAATGCCTCCTTTGTTCCATCACTCCATTGTGATGAAGTCAGGGGAAAGTAGCAGGCTGGCCTTGGTGTTTTATAATGGTATGTGAGGGCTTCATTGAAGTGCAGATTGAGTGTGTGTTATAGAGGTTATGAGGAGAAGGCCAAAAATGTAACACTCAAGACATGGAATAAATGAATAAAATGAGACAAAACATATTTTCATGTGCTGATATTTGGTTGAACTAATATTATTTAACCATAAGACATGCTGTTTATAAATATAACTTTCAATCTATTTCGATCAATTCAAATGTTAGTCTGTGGGAGTATGTCATTACATTCATGTCACATTATCATTCTCTTCACACCTGCAGAAACATATCTCTAATGTGGAGTAGTGGGCTGTCTGTCTGCCTAATTGCTGTCTACTGTACATAACAGAGTTGATATGTTCTGCAATGGTAATTGTTTTACAAACCATATGCTCACACAAAGCACATGCACACCAGTCCATCATCTCTTACAGTGCATTCAGTGTGCACTTTTAAGCCACAAGGCAGGTTGATGGAATATAACAGACATACTGAGGCAACCTGCTGTTTAACCTACTACCCTTTTAAGCCTTTCTCCCATATGGCTCTCTCTTCTCCAGGTAAAATTGTCTTTAATTAAAACCCATTGTGTTATTCTAAATCTATGTACTTCCTGTTTTCATTATCAGCCAGGCCTCTGTTGAATATGAAACTACTCTTTCAAAATACATAAGGCTGACAACTCTAAAATGCTCTTTTTCTCAGCAATAATAATGACTTTAATAAATGCTAAATACACTTTTGAATGGATGCTTAGTATAACAATAATTATACTGTGTGTTCTTGATTCTCTTTAACATTTAGTATGTTCACCTTTTTTACTACAGAGGTCTAAAACATATCCCATATGCTGTGTTTATGTGTGTGCATATTTGTGACTACTGTAGTCTGGCAGTATATAAGGAAAATGTAACCTTAGGGCACCATAGGTCTGAGTGATAAGGTGTGTATCATTGCAGAATGACAATCCAGGCAGGTCTGAATGTGTGAAAGAGGAGGCAATATTGTCCTGGTGGGCTCAGACACTCATAAAATTAATCTATTATCTTCCTGTGCAGCTGCCATGTCAAATACAAGCTCCTTGACAATTCCCCGTGCCATTACGACTCGGTGACATTTGCCCATTCACTAAGCTCGCTGACACCAACAGGATCTGGCCACACTGCCAAATTAAGCTGCTGAATTGGGGAACGAGAGGCAGAGGCAACCGCCAAGATCAGCCTGAGAGGAGCTGTGGGTCCCCCTTGTGTTTAAAGACCTGACCTAAGCACCTTGCCCAAGGGTTTTTATTAGCCACAGCCCAAAACACCTCCAATATCACCACTGTCGGCTGTAATGGCATGACAAGGCTAAAGTGTCCTTGCACACCTCCTGATTGCCCAACTTCCTTCACTGTATTGGCCCTCTCTATCTGCTTGGGCAACTCGGCAACGGGCAGTCTTTAAATGGCTGTCGCCCAGTGTCATAAGAGGCAACAGCACACGGGGCGTCTGGTGTCACAACACGGGCCGGCCGCTGTCAAGGGCAAAATGAATTTGTTGGGGGACAGAATGGTAGAAGGAGGGGGTAGAGAAGGGATATATTACAGCGAATGATGAATAACCTGAAGGCGCAAAGATACTCTGGTCGAAGGATGAAGAGAAGAAAGGTGTGGTGATGGGGGGAGTCTACAGAGAGGGATAGAGGGGGTCCGGGCCGGTGCTGTGTGCTCGCCCAGGCTTACGGATAGCACCTGTCAAAAGAGCAAGGTTTTATTTATTTATTGTTGCTCTGCTTAAGAGATGGTGAAGGTCAGGCTATGTTTCGCCACCACAGCTTTGTAATGTGAGCAGGATCAATTTATGAAATATGTCGGTTAACAATGCAGCCGATATGATCTCTGGTTCTTACTCTATTCTTCATTTTCTTGTATTTCTACTTTTACCACATTTCTTGTTGTGGCCATGATAACACTGTTGCTAGCCGCTTGCAACTCTTAGACGAAGAGGTCATTATATCATTGCACACTGGGAAGTAAATGTAACAAATATCATTCTGTTCAAGTGTGGCATTGTCAGCCTCCATTTCTTTAATACAGTCTTTACAGCCGAAGGTTATTTATTGTCTGATAGCACAATGAGGGGTGACAGCTTTGTAACTCAATTGAAAGAGGTGTATTACATGTCAATTCAACATCACAGGCTTATTCATTATATTGAATATATATTACTGTACTGTGGTGTGGCAGCATGTGATTAACTGCCACCTTTTATACTAATGCATTACTGTGCATACACTTCTACACATTGCTTTTTTACAACATGCACTGTATAATTTATGTCCCGACTAGAGCCTGGGATCTATTGTATTATTTGGACTGAAGAAGAAAAAAAAAAAAAAAAGAAAGAAAAGAAACGGCCAGCTTTACGTGGCTCACTATATAAATTAGATGGAGATCTGATTCATAGATATTTATTTGTTCAGGTTATTGTATTTTTGTGCACTTTTAATGAACAGGAAAACAAACTCAATACCAGTTTCCATACTACAATAATAATTGAAATAGAATGTTATTCTCAACACAAAATAAGTCGTTTCTTTTCATGTTGTTCTGACCCATCCATGCATCCATTTTCTTCCGCTTATCTGGGGCCAGGCCGCGGGGGCAACAGTCTAAGCAGGGACTCCCAGACTTCCTTCACCCTGGACACTTCCTCCAGCTCCTCCGGGGGGACCCCAAGGCGTTCTCAGGCCAGCTGAGAGACATAGTCCCTTCAGCGTGTCCTGGGTCTTCCCTGGGGCCTCCTCCCTGTTCTGATAGTTTTTTCCTAATCAGTATGATAATCTAATTTCAATACTAGCTTTAGTATTGATTAGTATGAATTACCAACATTTAACAATTAGCGTAATTGTGCCTAATTGTATTAAAGTTACATGTACAATAAATCAGATTTTGACAAAATTTTGGCCATCTAATGCTTTTTGAGTGTGTTCAAATGTGTCTTCATCAGTCACTTCTTCTACTTAGGCCAGAACTCAAATTCTTTGCCATGTGCCCACATAGTAATTTGTGTTTGCTCCCAGAATATGCATCTGTACTTACATAAGATCTACAGTCTTTAAATACAGTTATTATTGTTTGATGTTGTCGCTATATTATATGCCTGTTACTTGTTGCACTTGTGGCATTGTCATTTTTGCTTAGTCTCCTCTTCTTCTGTCTATCTGGCAACCTGGGGAGACTGCGGCCTGGATCACAGCTCTGCTGCCAGGCCCTGCAGTCCTTTCCTTGGTCACAAAAACCTGCTTTGGATCAATGGGCCATCTATCTCTCTCCCCATCTCAGCTTAAACTCTAAGGTCAAACCCAAAGCATGTCAGATCATTCTAACAATATAAAAGTAGTGTGTCTTTTTTCAACTCTGCGGTCTGACCGAAGCAAAAGGGTCTAAGAATATGTTGTTTTCCAAAATGGTTGCACATACGAGTTTAATAAGGGAACTGGTGGAAGATGGGTCATATTGTGTCTTCCCTCGAATGAACCCAAGATAATCTGGGACAGGAACAGCTAAGGGCAGCTCTTTTTCATCTACTGTATGTGTGTGAATGTGTGTAGTGTTGTGAAATATTTTTCTCTTTTAAATAAGAGGTTGATGCTATAAGCAGCACAACAGTGGAAGTCCTTGATATTACAATTTAGATAAATTTAGATAAATAAGCGGAAGAAAATGGATGGATGGATAAATACAAATAAGGAAACATAGACTGACTCTCTCTCTCTCTCTCTCCCTGTCTCTCTCTCTCTCTCTGTCTCTCTCTCTCTGTCTCTCTCTCTCTCTCTCTCTGTCTCTCTCTCTGTCTCTCTCTCTCTCTCTGTCTCTCTCTGTCTCTCTCTGTCTCTCTCTCTCGAGTTTAATATTTATAATATGTGTGTTCAGATTCTTAAATATTCTCTTGCCCATTATTTTTTTACAAAACACTTATGTGCTCCGCAAATGCTCTTTGCCCCTGAATCTCAAGACGCTGACACTGATAAAGAATGTATTTTATCCATACAGTCATATCTTCTTACCCTTATTCAAACTGTGGATTAATCTAAATTCTATGAAATCTACAGCAACACATTTCTGGTTTTCCCTTTCTCTTGGTTCGCCCTCAGAGTTCAGAAGCTTGTAGGCCTTTAATTATGTATAATATTCTTTTGCCCTGTTTTATGGAAACTCCAGACTGGATTCGCTCAAGTCATCGACTTGAAAGTTTGAAAACCTCCAGTGACAAGAATATTAATGTGCCAGCAGTGTCATATCTGTTTCAGCTCATGCATATTCAATGTACCCCCAGCTCTCTAAGATTTATGTCAGACTTTGCCGGAGTGTAGTTTTCCACCATTGGAGATAATAGCATGCTAAATTGATGTTATCTGGGCAGGTTTTTTCCTCTTTGCTCCTCTCAGGTCGGCAGGACAGAGTGGAGAGACAAGAGAAACTTACACTAGCCACTGTTCAGGCCAGTCAAAGTTTCGTGCTCACCTCCACGGCCTTCTTCTATAGCACCACTGTACTTAAAACCTACCATCACGGAGAGAGACGAGCATATTTTGGAAGGAGATTAGGGGGCGATTCCTCTGGATTATCTTTTAATTAAGGATGGTTGAGTTGTGCCCACTCTGGTGGAGCAAACGCCCAGCTGCTAATGAAGTTTAAACAGACATACTTTATTTAATTACTGCTAATCGCTGGGGCCCAAAGTCCAGCCCTCTTTGATCTGCCTGTCGCACTGTAATCTTCCTGGCAGATAGCATCTCCTGTTCTACCCGGATCCCTTTTAGAAGTTGCTACGGGAGGTCCAAGATTAACCATGGGTTAATTGAGACAGCCGGGTTTGGAGGTGTGTGCGTGCATGCTCATGTCTGTGTGTGTGTGAATGTGTGACAAAGAGAGAGAGGGACGCAGAGAGAGAGTCGAGGGGAGGGAGGATGGGCTGTCGGGTGATTGATGTGTTTGTGGCCTTAGAAGTCATTCTGTTTCCTCGGCCTGTGCTCTTTCTTTCACAGGTATCTATTGGTCAACCACTGGCTGACTCGAGAAACACTAGAGGGCTGTAATTATACCTGACCTATCGCCATAACCACTAGTGAAGACACTGTACCTTTTTCTGCATAAGAATAAACATATGCTTGACTTCTGTCTTTTTTAATTATGTATTGTGGAGGAAGAAGTTCATTGCATGGAATGTGTACGCGCTATCATTATCTGTGCTCCACCATTGTCATCATTGTTCATATCAGTGAAAGTAGATGGTAAGCAGCTGTTGTCTTTGTAAGGTTTAGCGGGGTCACAGGAGGCAGCAGCGAGTACAGTGACAATGCATGGTAGCACGTGGAGGGGGCTCTCTTTATCTGACCTAGGGGAGCCATAGGCGTCCTGTTAATTGGGTTAGCGCTGGGACCAGGGGCAGGCTGTGTGACGGGAGTAGAAAAAACAGTGTGAGAAAACCCCTAAGAGGCACTTTTCTCTCAGCTGAGACATATGGCAGAGGAGCTGCGAGCACATGGAGTCTTCATCTGCAGGGAGCCAATGATGAGGGTGTGAGAACCAACGACCCACAGAAAGATGCATGTTTCTTAAATTAATTTGGTATCCCCAAATTGGGTGAAATAGAGCCAGAGGATAGTCTCACTGTGGCAAACTGATCTCCCCATCCATATCTCTATCTAACATACGTGTACTCATTCTCTCCCACCCACTCCAACACTTAGCCTTTCATTATGCTGCTATTTCTTTCCCTGCCACCTCCCCATCCTCCCCCACTGCTGAAAGATTGTCAATAAATGAGTGATTTCAATCCTGATAAGAGATGTTAACTAAACCGCTGCATGCATATTCATACCCGGAGCTGTCGATTAACACCAGCTTCACCATGACACAGACTGTTTTCTTTGCCATTGTAAAAATCAACCATAGACTGTGTTAAGGCTGTTATACACCTCGCATTGAGATTTACTGCTTTAATTACCTAAAGTAAAATGGTTTAAAAAATCATTGCCTCGCATGAAACAGGGTTGATGGAATTGTGCATTGCAATTGGTGAATAATTGAATCGTTTCTTCAGATTGTGACAGAATAGTTAATTTATTAATAGTTCTCTCAAAGTCGGAGTCAAAGTCTTGGTCGGTCCTGCGGGTAGATTCGCTTTCAAGAGAATGAACTCTTGTTGAATAAGTTAGAGAACACAATCATGCTCCCCACAAGACAGAGAGGAGAAAGAGAGAATGAGGCGCTCACAACCGGATGTTAAATCCAGTGACGTCTGGAGGGTCCCTGGGTGCACAAGATGAAATATTCAAGGATTTAGTGTTTATTAACAGGATGAAACAAAGGGTTGCTTCCCCTTGACTTATGCACATTGACACTTGGCACAGAACAAACAAAATCAAATATGGTATTGATCCATAATGGATGAAAAGGCCCACTTTGAATATGAAGTATGATTTAAAAATTAGGAAAGGGAAAAAGAGCAGAGAGGCTCATTAGTAAACACTTTGTCAGTTGCTTTACAAATGTGCATTGTAAACCATAAGTTTTGAACTATACTAAAGGGCTATTATACCTAAAATATCATAAAACAACCTTCTTAATTTACCTCCAACAGAAGTTGCAGCATAAATTATAGTTGTTGGGCTGAAATTAAACACCATGTAAAATACTTTTATTCAGAGGTCTACCTACACAACCAAATTTGTCCCCGGCAGATCCTGTTGCAGAGTTCAGCCTGTTCATTTTTGAGTTGTGTAATATATCTTGTAACCGTGGTGACAGTGTTTTGCTTTGCGTGTCTTTCATAGTTAAGCGGGGTCAGGGTGACATTTAATGTTGTTAGCAGTTTAACCCTTCGCCCCTGTCCTTGAGGCCCTGTCATGTCCGAGTGGCACCCCAAATAAGCACTTTTGACACGGGGGCTCCAGGACTGCACGGCGCTCCCTGACAGTCCGCAACAATGGGCCCCTCTGCCATTGATTGCCTTTGCAGTTATGCAAATCCAGGGCTCCCTGACCCACAGAGGAAGGTATGTGCTTCAAATGTACTGCCAAGTTTGTTTATGTTGAAGATGTGGTATATTATGTAGTGTAGATCAACTAAGAGCCACATAACTGATGTGAGCCACGGTATTTGTGTCCTCTCACTCACCCACATATTTGGTCTGAGCTCTACACTTGACACTGTGAGAGCAAATCCCCTGTAGCCCTTTCCTTCTGGTGGTGGTTCGTATTGCGTGTCCTAATGCCTTCCCCAGCTGCGTGTTTGTGTGTCCCCTGAGAGTCCAGCAGAGCTGCTGTACTGACCTGATAACATCTGGGAGTAACTGATGGTTTTGCCCACATGCTCCAAGCCTCAGGACCCCACGGGCGTCCTTGCGAAGGCTAGTCTCCCTTGTACCCTTTCAACACCTTCTCGACACCTGCTTAATACAAATTCCACTAGTGAAAATCCAAACACACTCTGTGTTTTATTAAAAACGTACACATTCAGGAATTTTTTTTCACAATCTTTTGAAGCCACAGTTCTTCTCATTGTTATTTACAGAGAAAAAACACTGGTCTAAATAAATAATAATAATTTTTAAAAAATAGATATGCAAAATGGATAGAATTTCTTAGTCTTAGAAATAAGGTCGTAAAGTCCTAATTGATCCACACCAAACGATGTATGTGTATATGTATGTGAAATGTGATTATCAAACAAGAAATTGGGGATTTAAGATGAATTATTGTTTTGAATAGTGTAATTAGTGGACATATATCCAGTACTATTGAATCATTTATAAGAGTCTTTGTGTCAGTATCTTATAAAACAGCCTCACTAAGGAATACAACCAGACAAACCATCCATGATGGCCGATGAGGTATATGACCCGATCTGGAAAAATAAACACAAACAGAATGAGTGAGAGGAGGCAGAGGAATAATAAAAACACAGAGGAAGTGTTTCCGTGCTTTCCCCAGCTGTTTTCCCATGGAAAGCCACCAGTTATTCTACAGCTTGTTACAATAGACTCAACGAGCCTAGTGGGATCTGAAATTGACAACTTGTGCCTGCTTAGTTACACTAGTTAATGACCCTAATTATCTTTCTTCTTGCTGTGAACAGTCAATAAACAATTAGTGTGGCATATGGACCCCCTAAACTCTGTTTCTATCTCCAAGACAATGGGGTGTCCTTCTGTGACTGTGCTGGAGTGTCAGTTCAGCCTGATTCCAGTATGTGAGAAGCTGTAATCAATGGCTTATCTATAGGCTCGCCCCTTGACATGTCCCTTTGCTGCTCAATCTCGCATGCTGTGCTGGATGTTAAGGGCCCGTCCACACAACAACGTTTTTTGGTGGAAACGGAGAAGTTTGTAGTTTGTAGTAGTTCGTTTTGGCCTTTCGTCCACACGGTGCCGGCGTTTTGGGGAGCCGAAAACTGTGTTTTTTGAAACCAGGTTCCAGAGTGGAGAAATCTGAGAATGCTGGGGGTTGCGTTGTCGTGTGGGCGAGCAAAACGCAGCTTTTGGGAAAATGATGACATCGCGATGCTCTTCAACTCGGCCCGAAATACGTCAAGCTGCCTTTCACGGAACCCGAGGTAGAGGAGCTTGTTTCGGGCTTCCGTCGTGTGCATGGCATGCCACAATATTTGGGAGCGATTGACGGGACCCACGTTGAAATAAATCAGCTATCTTCCAATGCCACGGACTACATCAACAGAAAGGGCAAACCCTAAACATACAAGCAGTGTGTGACTACAGGTACCGGTTTATGGATGTAATTGTGAAGTGGCCTGGCAGTACGCACGACACACGAGTGTTTGCCAATTCAAAGCTAAACTCGTATTTTAAAACTGGAAAGATCCCATCAATGAAAAGGCAGATAGTGGACAATGAGGAGCCCATACCATTTTGAGGGTGTTGTGTGCTGTAAATAAAGAAAAACAGCAACCATTTCTTGTCTTTTTTATTGAATGAAAATTTACCTTTTACAAACAGGCACATGCAGTATCACACACAAAAATATATAAAAGCATTTCTGTTTTCTTTACACTAATTCACACAACTATATAGCTGCCCTTTGGTGATGGTATGGGAGTCGTGAGCCATGTCCCCGGTTGTATATTCTCGCCGAAAAGCCAACATAATGTCCGAGTATTTCCTTGGGCAGGACTCCCAGTCGACGTTATGCTGATACTGTTGTGTTTTGTAATCCAGCGTAACCCGCAGAAGTAACTCTACTTCATCATCGGTCCAAACGAGAGTCGGCTTTTGTGCGTGCGATGACCATCATTACTGTCTTGTTGCGTTTGCTTGTTTATGGAAGAGAAAGGACTTTATGCGCATGCGCTCTTTGTAGTATTGCGTTTCCGGTGGCTCTGGCTGTTTCCTGTTTACAGTGCCACATATCGGTGTGGCGTATGTATTACATTGTTTTCACTCAGCGCTCCGTTTTCACCTGGACGCAAATATTTACTGATCTGACACATGTGTGGACGCGTATTTTTTCCAACCCGCATAAAAAAAAAGTCCAGGAGCGTTGTCGTGTGGACGTAGCCTAAGACACATGGAATCACATATGACCAGTGGCGCTGCTTTGATCTCCTCCCCTCTCACATCTGTAGTTAACACCAGGAGAGTGGAGAGGTGATTAGTTTGACTTATCAGTGGCAGCAGAGCTGGTGGGCTTTCCCTGGGTTGTCCAGTTTAAGCCCCCTTCCTGACCTGTCTTCAGGAGGCCTTGTGCTGAGCACTTCTGTCATGTGTTTATGAGTCCTGTCTTTGAATGGAGGTTTCTGTCCTTAGTAGCAACAGCTTTACAGGAGAAAGTGGCTGCAGGGCGAGAGTGCTGTAGCAAGCCCTTTGAATATGGATGGAGCTCAGGTGAACTACACCTGAACCCTGGCTGTGATGTCTTTATAGAGAGGCGTTTCTGACTTTCTTTTGCTTTTCAGCCACCATCAAAAGTTCAAGCGGCACCAGTGTTTTGTATTCAGAGAGAGGAGAACCTTTGAAACCTTTGGGATAAAAGCGCTGCACAGTGTCAGTGGTGAAGGTAAAGACGTGGAAGGAGAGGGCTAAGAGGGCGCAGCAGAAGGGTAGAAAGGCTACACTTTGTTGTGTTATTACAAAGCTAAACTGAAGCAAGCATTAACACTGATCCAGAAGAATTATTGATAAATGTTAACAAGCGAGTACACAAACACACGTACTGACAGGTGACCTCTTTAGAAATCCTCAGAAATGTCTATATTCCCTGAAATCCATTGATCAGAAATAATGACATGTAATTTGAGAAGACACCTCAACAAAGTCATTTTCTTAGAAACACATGGCACTAAATGAGTTGTAAAGAGGCACACAATCTTATCCAATATATTTTTATTTTTGTGCAGAATAAGTTGTTGACTTGAAAACTGAAAAAAAGTGTCTGTGTTTTGAATATTCTCATTTGGCGAGAGAGGAGGAGTACTGATCTCCTGGTACAAACAATTTCCCCGCTGGCAAAGGTTCTGATGCCTTGTAATGGCCCTCTATGGATTTGATAAGATTATTGTTTTTTTCTTGGCTGAAATGCTTTTCTCATTAATTTTCCCTTTTTATATATTGTGGGAGCTCATGGTGGGGCACAGAAGCTAGTCCAGAGTGTAGTGTTAGGGTAGTACAACAGATATGCAACTTCATTTAATGTCATTTTATGGCTATAATCATTTGCCTTTTCTATGGGAGACCCAATTTACAACAGTAATTTTTCGGTTGTATTTGACTGAGTTCACTCTCCACCTATGTAACCTCTCCTATATTTCCAGTATTTTATACTGTTCCTTGCAGACCAGTAAGAGCACAACTTAGACATTACATGGTTCACTCAAATTCTCCAATTTAATTGACATGGCAAATTTGATCTGAAAACCCTTAAATATTTCCATCTTGTTTTACCGTGTTGCTGTGCTGCCATTGCTCTGTGTGTAAAAGGAGTGATGCCTATTCCCAGGATTAAAGCCTACACATAATAATTACAAATCACCACACTGACAGCATTGTAGTTAAGTGTTGCTCTGCTGCTGATTGGCCAATACTTAAAACTTGCCCTTTTCTTTGTACCTAATTAGGATAACTCAGTGCTTCAGAACTCAGAGTAAGGCCGGCGGCTCAGAGGGATTAACTTAGTTGTGTTGGAGGGTTAGTTCAGAGATCGGCTTCTGTGTGAGGGCCTATTGTCCCCACCGGGTCACTGATCTAGGGCCTCATAGCCACTCAAGGGCCAGGACTTTACCCTCCTTCTCGCTCCACTTCAGTTAGCAACAGAATTGTCCACATTGTGTGATATGAGCTGCAAAAGAGTCTGTGGCCCCACCCATCCACTTGGTCTCCTGGAGTGTATTTTGAACACCACAACATTGCATATAAGCACACACACCATGGCACAGCAAGTTGTCGCGGTTGCTCCCCGACTGCATTCAATAAGCGAAGAGAAACTCCAGCTGGGAGAGCCATTGATGCCCTGTAACAGGCTGATTGTTTCCTTGAGGAGAGGGAGGAGCAGGGAGGAGAGAGTGGGCAGGTCGATAACTCCACCCCCAGGCTTTGACTGGGGCCTAGCAGGTGTAAACATCCACTTCTGTGCTCGTGGTGAATGGCCAAAGGGGAGAGGGACCCCCAGGTAGTCAGCATCTCAAGGAAAAATTGCTCATCAAAATGTTTCATTTTATTCCAAATCAAGTTACACAAACATTCAATTTACTCTCTAAAACCAAAGCTTAAATGTTTTGGGTGTAATCATATATTTTCTATCTAAATGTACAATAGTATATAAAGTATTAAAGGTTATTAAAGGTCCCATGGCATGAAATTTTCACTTTCTGAGGTTTTTGAATATTAATGTGAGCTCCCCTACCCTGTTTAGGCCCCCCCCCCCATGGCTAAAAGTTGCGAAATGTCTAAACTGAGCATTTGCGGTCCTTTTCTGCGTTACACAAAACCAGTGTTGAAACGGGCGAGTTCGGACAAGGCACCTTTTTGACGTCAGATCGGCAAATGCAGCTCCAGCCCCTCCCTCTGTCTCCGCTCAGCGTCCCTGTATATCCCGCCCATAGAGTTTGGACTGTGAATGCGCTACAATGCGAAATGCGTTTTTTTATTTGCCTGGAGGCACGTCCGAGTGTTTCTAGGCTCGCAAGTCCCTTACCCGACCCTCTGGACCTCTGAAATACCAGTGGTTTAATTTTATTTTCTGTGTAAATATGCTTTTTTTCATTGCAAAGTCTCCCATCTGTCTTCCTGTGTTAAACACGGAAGCGAGCAGACAGCGGTGCAGAGCTGCGCTTCCAGCGGGGGAACCCCCCCCCCCGCTCCTTAGCCAATCTCTCTGTCCTTCTCATTTGCACTGAAGCAGCAACACTCAGAATAAAGCATTTTAGACACATATCTAGCCTCATGAAGACTGTCAGAGTCATATCTCATGCAGTGAGTGTTGATTTTGAAGAAGGATTCATTTACAGTATTAGGGAACCATTAAGGAGCCATATAAAAGCATCAAGAAGTACCATGTCATGGGACCTTTAAATAAAAAATAAAAAAAGAACTACCTTGTTTCAGCTCTGTTTCTAAACTTCAAACCAGATTGTAATGACAGGAGTTATTTAAGACATAAAAAATGTCATTCTTAAATGCAGGCAACATTTGGGCATAAAAGCTCCTATAATGATACAAGAACTCATTCAGACGTTGGAAATTCAACCTTCAATGATGCATCTCCATTTGCTTTTGCTCCAAGTACCCTATCGCTGCCAGTTTGGAAGGCATTACAGCTCAGCTCAGCTCTCCCTCTGAATGTGTAAGAAGTCACTATATAGTTGAGATGCTTATAATGCATACTCTTTTAGTAATGCTGTTTTGGATTATGGAGGAGGAGGAGGAGGCAAATATATCGACCAGTGTGCCGTTTATCCGCTGGCGCCCCATTACCCGGGCCAGTTTGGAGAGGCTTAACACCTGTTTTTGCCCAGCTCATATAAACTCATTCTCTCCCTCCTGCTTGCTACTTTTTGTCTTCCAATGCAAAGAGGATGAAGTCTGGCGAATGAGAAGAAGAGCTCCATTATTGCAGTATTTTCTTTCCAGAGAACGTTATTTACTAGAAAGATATCATCCTAGCTTTTAATCCTCTTAGCAGTGGATTGCGGTTGTACTTACAGCGCCATGCACCTGCTAAACTGCCTTCTCTTAAAGCTGTATAAACCGAGCTGCGGGAGCCATTGCCTTCTTGAGCTGAACCCATCAAGTTTTATTTTTTATTTTTTTATGAGACAGAGGCAGACGAAGAAGGCTTGGAAGAAGTTTGGAGACAGTGGTTGCTTTCATTAAAGATCTAGTTTCATTTAAATGTTTAGTCTCCAGTCATTTTTGGTTTTATTGTTTAAAGGTCCCATCTGTTTTCTGACCTGTTATAATGTTGTTTCATCATCAAAAACATACCTGGAGTTGTATTTTCTTTAATTCACACATGTTTAACACACAAACCCCGCATATTTAGACTGAGTTCGTCTCTCAAACTGAAAACCTTCTGTTCTACCTTGCGATGTCATGTGGTAATACAGGAAGTGCATCACTGTGTTCCATACAACTTCACTTGAACCATTTAGATAATTTTAGCCCTGGAATTGCCAATCTCTATTGAACCAAAGGAAAATTAGCTGTTAAGTAGAAAACTACCACTACATGACATGAAGGTGCAGCAGAGCATTTTGAGCTTTGGAGATGTAAACAGAGTTATAATAAAGGACACACCTAAACACATGTGAATTTAACAAAACACAACTCCACACACAACTGTTTTGGAGCAGATAACAACAATATAGCATGGCTTAAAGGGACAGTGTGTAGGATTCGTGGCGCATAGGTGGTTAGTAGCTATTCCACTTCCTCTTTTGGCTATGGCAGACCACGAGGGTCACCCGGGCGCGCCGTAGCGCGTGCCCACGCCGCTGTATACATAAAACGCGGTCCCCCGTTCACTTTTTTTTTTTCTTTTCGCATGAAAACACACAATCCCGATCATGATTCATGACAATCTACACATCAAATGAAACCTTACAGTCTCCTCTTTTTGACTATGCAATTCATTTCCCTGCAAAACAATCACTCCCCGAGCACATGGGGCTTTTATACAGAAAAGCACAAAACGAGGTTTGTTAGCTTACCTTTGAAGGCTCTGCACAGGTCAAACTCTGTATTTCACCATAAACTTGGTCTCAATCTGTCCATAAGGATCCAGCGAATAAAATCCAGTAAAACAATTTAGTCCAAAATACGTGTTAGATCCATTACGATGTGTGATACAGCAGCATGCTTGTTTATACGAGGCTCCCCCCCTCCCCCCCCCCCCTCCCCTTCTCTCCTTCGCTCCTCTGCTCCCTCAGGCAGCGCGGCTGAGCAGCTGTTAGCAGGAGCCTCGGCGAAGGATGAGCCCAAATGTCCTTCTGCGGCTCTCGTATTCAAAATGGCTGCCTCTATATGGGGAAGATCCCCCTTTTATGTGACTATATCTAAGTCCAAAAGAATACTTTGATTTCATGATGGAAGTGAAAAGGCTTGGAAAACAATGTATTTTTGAATGGGTATCTTCAATTTCAGTAATTAACGGGTAAAAATCTTACACACTGTC
The DNA here is from genome assembly GCA_036785185.1 of Paratrypauchen microcephalus. Taxonomy (NCBI): domain Eukaryota; kingdom Metazoa; phylum Chordata; class Actinopteri; order Gobiiformes; family Gobiidae; genus Paratrypauchen; species Paratrypauchen microcephalus. The sequence goes on along the minus strand of JAVJIX010000081.1, from coordinate 2,346,336 downwards.
CCTTTAAAGCTCACAATTGTCAATTTTGCATAATAGAGGGCATTTAACATGCGTCCTTCCTTAGTCGGCTTGCATCTCCACAAACTTGACTCTGGCTATGATATTCAACAGTATAGCATCCACATTTCCATGGAAAACATATGCTTTATATATATCCATAGAAGAAGGCAGGTGACATGCCACCTCCAGAAAGTTTGGTGGTGTTACCATTATAAAACATATTTAAAACAGACCATTAATGAATCTAAAAATAAGTTGTTGATTATATTTTGTTATCATATCATCATATATTGTATTTTAGTATATATATATATATATATATATATATATATATATATATATATATATATATATATATATATATATATATATATATATATATATATATATATATATCACTCATCTTTACCCAGTCTTGCAGTGATGTGGCGTAGGTACTGTGTGTGAAACAATGTAAGTGTAAGTGTATAGCCGGAAAGAATGGTGGAACTTAGACCGCAGGCAAACAATATGGAATTTGAAATATTAGCTGGCGTGGTGATTGAACATGGCTCCCTTATCACTAGGTTGCCAGGTTGGCCCGCTATAACAATGACTTATCACTGGGCTGTGGAACATGGAGTATATAACAAGATTCTCTGACATGACAAACACTGCCCTGAGGAAACACACACCACACTTTGTATAGTGCCCCAAACCAGGCTATAGAGGACTGGGAGCAGAGGATCCTCACAGGACTACAGAACAGGTGGAGCACCTGGGAGTTCTGTCTTTTTAGATTCCAACTAGCACACCTTTAAATGCAGGCTGTAATATTATACATGTGTCTGATACAACAAGTTCATCTTTGTATTATGATCCACATAAAGCACCGTTAATCACTGTCACAGCCCTGACAACTACTGATGTACATATTGTCCCTGTGACCCACAGCAGTGTAAAGACGCATTCTGAATCTCAAGCTTAAGCAGTATTATTTTCAAGTCACATTATTCCACACCATGTCTATTACTCTTTGCTGTTCTTGTCAGAAAAAAATGTGGAAAACTTGAAATAAATTGGGTAAATGTAATTAAATTCAGAGAATTTATGGCAGCATGGTGCCTGAGTGGTTAGCCTCACAGCAAGAAGGGTCTGGGTTCAGAAACCAGAAAGAAGAATTGTCAGGTGTTATTTAGTATTTTTGGCCTTAGGAGTTCATGCTTTTTGTCGTCATGGTGAGCACATCCACACCTTGTCACACAACTACATATAAGGTGTTCTGAATCCATGGCCGGCTCAAAGAGTGTCAGTTCAGAAGAGCCGTGACCTTTGACATTTAGGCTTAAACAAGAACAGATGCCAGGTGAAATGACTCACATCCGGCTTTAAATATATTTGTGAGGAATGTTTCGGCCACTAGTTAATGTTATTTCTTCATCTTGTCCTCCTCCTGTGTGCCATGGGAACATGGGTCTGATTTCTCCTCTTTCAGAAGCCTGCTTCTGTTCTGCTTCACATTTCTCATTAATTGTGTTTTTGCCATGACCTGGTTGCTTTCTCTCTTTGTCTGTGAATCTCTGGCATTGGAATGGATTTGTTTATAGTGGTGACCCTTACTGCTTGAAGTCTTAAAGCAGCTCTGCTGTCATGAGCCAAAACTCTGGCAAGGTCAGCTCATTTCTGTTTACTTTTGGAGCACTATTTACCCTCTGGGGCTTTTAAAAGCACTTCTGCAAAACATCACTGCTGAGGAGAGCATGGGAGAGAATCGAGAGATAGGATGTCGAAAGAAAGACAAGAAATATGGAAAACTTGGAACATACAATTTTCTTCTTAGCCATAAACGGATTTATTCAATTTCCTACTGTGAAAAAATTGAAAATTGGTAATCTGCTACAGGTAACTCCACTGATATTGATATGAATATGGTGTATTAACTATAATGGGTCTAATTTTCCCACAGCAACATTACTAAGTCTGCATATTACCAACATTCCCTAATACCTTAATACGAAAACGATTAAAAAAAATTTAGCATGATAGACCCTGAGGCTGTTGCCTGAATGCAAAGCCATGGAGTTGGGATTAACCCATCAATAATCACTATCTGCCGTGCCATGCATTTGCCCCTGCAGAGCTAATGATTAATCTCCCCTATATGGGACTGATCACTATCAGATTGATGAATGCACCAACCAATCATGTTCCGGCAAACCTCCGGCATGTACATACACCAATAAGTGATGATGAACAGCCTGTGTTGTTAGTTATTTATGCTGCTGCACAAGGAAGTCCCCATGCATTCTTAGGAGGGGCTGGTGGAAGATTTCTGCAATGTATGGGCTTTACTGCGCACCCCAAAGTCCGGTCCCCATAGACCGCACACACAAGCATGCATTTGTTAACCTCTTGCGTGACTTTTTAGGGATGTTGTAAAACTCCACAGCTCCTGCTCAGTAAAGCAGTTTGTGCCACTCATCAAGTGCATGGATTGGATGAATAATGTTCTTGTGCATCAGACATGCAGCATGTGCCCTTGAATGAGGGATGTAGATTTCGTCCTTGATGCTTGTTGTTGCTCAGTGCGGGCCTCGTGTGTTCCATGCTGATGTCCTTGTATAGTCAGGCTTGGCTTTATTTTCTCTGGATCGACAGAGACAGCTCCTCTTGAACTTTTATAGCTCCTCTTAGCGATGTGTATCTGAGAGAGCTGACCCCGGTCACCAGGCTTTATGGGCTTCCGCCTGCTTCTCATCCACAACTGTTTGTTTTTCCTGGCTTTGGCTTTTTTTTTCCATACTGTTGTTTTTTCACACGTTCACACATGAGCAGAATTGCAATGAGAGACAGCGAAACTCACACTCTCTATTTGTACAATACGTAGCATATAATGAAGAGAACCCTGCCATTTATTTTTAAGGCTGCATTTTTATTGTAAAAATATATATGTATCATGAAACTGTGTCTTCTATGGTCAAGAAGGGCATTCAGCGTAAAACACACAAAATCCTATTTCATCCTGAATTAAAAAATGAGGAGCCATACTATAATTATTATTATCAGTCAGGTTATAATAATGACTTAAGGTTATCCAATCATAAAGTTACAAAGATCATTATTATTATTATTATTATTATTATTATTATTATTATTATTATTATTATTATTATTATTATTATTATTATTATAAATTAATATTAAATCAACACATATTATATATTTTTTCAGGGTCACATTCATGGTCAGTTACTTATGGCATAAATCCTTGTAAAGAATAACTGCAGGACAGAAACCCCAATAAATGCCAGAAGCACTAAAGGGTGTTGAAAGAGTACCGTGCACGAGAGCCTACACAGTTACACCAGCTCTTTACTAAAAGGCCTCATGCAGACCATTTACCTTCTACTAACAGACACGCCAAGCAGCCGACCCAGAGAAGATTTTATTTACTGACATAGTGGAATTTTAATAGAGAGAAAATCCCAAACAAGTTACTGACCAGACATGGAGAGCCACGCACATACTTAAACTAAAATGACAGTTATTGGCCCCTCTAGCCCACAAGTCAAATCTGTAAAGCTATTTCCTGTTGTGTCACATTTCTCTGCAGGATCTGTTCCCATGCATTTGATACAGCCACAAGAACATCCACTCAAGTCTGTGTTTACTCTGCATGGAATTTATTAATCATAACATTAACTACAAAATTATTTGACAGTTTATAAAGCATTACAAATTGTTTTTAAAAGAAATGTTTTGAGACAACAACCTAATTACAAAGTAAATTTAGGAAGAAACACAAATTTCTAAATCTAATTAAATCTCAAATGTAGCGCTAATCAAGCACTTTGTTTTCTTGTTTGACCACAGAGCCAGTGTTTGTCTTGTAGGGAATTTATTTGTCCTCTTCTTTTCAGTCTGGGTCTTTATACCTTGAAGCTTCACTGGAACCACGTTGTGTACACTTGTTGTGGATCTCACTAATCCGATGAGGCAATTCCAATAAAAACAAATACATGTATTTTCCATTTTTGAATTGGTCAAATTTGTTTTATTAATTGTGTTTGTGTTGACAATGAGAGAGTGATTTTTCTTTTCTTTTTCTTTCTTCGAGCAAGTTGTGGATAAAGACATACCATTTTTGGTTTGGTAATATGGCTTTATATTTTTATCTTATCTTTTATTTTAAATCTAGAGAGAATCATTATATTTAAACTACTTGAATTTTCTTTCTAGGATGGCCTCAGCAAATCATGTAGCTCTCAGTGTGCATTCATTTGGATATTGATTAGATTAATATGACTAGATATTCATTGATGGCCTTCCTAAAAAAAAAAAATACATCATACAAATACACTAGCTTTAACTACTTGTAGATCACTTATCTTAACTCAAATACCTAACTCTTGAAATAGACTGAAATGGTGTGAATTTTAATAGATTCACTTTTCAAACCGAGCTTCTCATGACATACCTCTTAATGAACATGTACCTGTAACATTTTGCTGCATATCCCGTATTACAATTAAGTTTAAGTCTGATGATTAAAAGCTGTGAAGAGCATTTCTCCATGACCTCGGAGCAGGCATGGAGCACACTGCAGTCCTGACCCTCATTACCTCAGTGCTGGTTTGTACACATTAGCGCCTGTTGGTGCACAGCCCACAATTTGCCAAACATCTCCACACATGCACATAAGTACCACACGCACTGCAATTAGAGCACATCTGAGCAGTATTACCCATGTTTACACAAGGTCAGGCTGCCGACGAGGAAAGTGGGAGGGGCCCGCAGCATTCTGACTCTGGCCGTAATGGTGGTTCGGCACACGGGCTGAGCATGTGTTTTCCCTGGGGTTAAGTGTGCTGTTACTTTACGTTTAGGGCTCACTGACAGCTCATGCAAATCAAGTGTGTTCTGATTTTAGAGGGGTAGTTGAACTTTTCAGGGTTTAAGGGTCGTACAGGAGGAGAGTCATTTAACTACTTGGGACAATAAATGTAAAAGTTCATATTAGTGTTTTTTTTAGATCAGCAAAACCCAGGGCTTTCTTGTTCTAGTAGTTTTCTTCTGCGGCTCTCCAATCTGCTCTGCTGTACTAGTATTTTATTGTCATCAGCTTTTCTCTTTGCCTTCTTCAAAGTCTTTACCCCTCCACCTCTCCTCGACCTGGGTCTTGATCCTTACACTCAGCAGATACTTGGGTCGGATTAATATTTGCCACTTTGATGTCAGAAGTGTATTTTACAAAGCCAGAGTTAGCATGTGGGGGCGATGGGCAGGGAAAGACTAAGACAGCGCAGAGAAAAGGATGAAGAAGAAAAGGTGGCAGAAATGTGAGGGATTTGTATTTGGCAGTGGCTAAATGTATAATCAACTATGTGTGCCACTATGTGAACAAGAATGTGAATTAGCATGCTACTATTCAAGTGTGTGAAGAGGCTCTGGGCTCATACCTGGTGCTCAGGCTTTGGCAAAGGTGTGTCGTGCTGTGGGTGAACACAGGTCAACAGGGAGGACAGGCTGAGCTGCTCATTGACTGACCCCTGACAGCCAATCAGCTGCACTCTGTAGGCATGGGTCATGTGTACAAAGGCAGGGAGACAACATGACTGTTCAGCATGCGTTCAGCTGACAAGCTAAAGGTGAGAGCAAATGGTGAGCAACAGCAACCTTGTTGCTCTTTCTGCGTAATTACATTAGAGTCAAACAGCTTCTTGTATCTGCGAGCAACACATGTATGCCCTACAGGAGAAACCCTGGCACCTGCTAATCCACCAAGACACAAGCACACAAGCAAGAGGTGCCTACCTAACCAGAAGAAGGCTGTGAGTGAATGTGTTTTAAGTTTGATTGCTTTTTGTGTTTAATGCCAACACTGTAAGCATTGATTCACATGAATATGTATCCACAATGATGGGCTATTGACTCATAGTGTATGTTACAGTACATATGTTATGGCTCCAGAGGATGTTGCCATGATGCTTATAGCTGTGCTTGCAGGATAGGTGTCTTGTGGAATGGCAGGATGTAGAGATACTGGAGAAGGATGGCTAGTGTATCTCATGAGCAGAGCCAGGCGCAGCCAGAGGGAGGAGAGCTTGATCTGTTTAGTGTCCGTCTCCTGCCAGCTTTCACTGGTCATTAAAAGTAGGCTGTTATCAGACAGTGCAGGAAGGACTACCCCACCAAGCACACTGCTGCGTCTTCAGGTAACAGCTCCTTATCTCTCACTGATTGCCTTCACGCTCCCAATCCGTCTGACGCTGGCATCTCAATCAGTCTTTAAATAATCTGCCTCCTCATGGAGCAGCTGATGGTCTGCCCCTCTCTCTCTCTCTTAATTTTACTCTGCCCCTCTCTCTCTCTCTTTCTCTCACTCTCTCTTACTCTCTCTTACTCTGTCTCTCTCTCTCTTACTCTCTAAAACCCAAATATACTAAATGTATTTAACAAACATCTAAATTACTTGGTGTTGCTTGAATTCCAATTACATTCAGCTTTTCTAACCATACAATCTACTCTTTTTAAGATACTGTAGTACTAAAAATTAATTACACACATTTGAATCCATATACTAATATTTGTCTACGGAAATCCTTTAAATAACACATGTTTTACAAAAATGGCATCATTAAACAAACGCAAAATACTAAATTAAACAAATTAAACTGTGTATTAAGTAAGTACCCATATACTTCAATATGGCAATATCTCATAATGAACATTTTACGTAAAGAAGAAAAATAAAAACTCTGGTTTTCCTAAGAATGTATTTATTTCACCATTTGTCTTGATAGCATAATGCAGGGTCTTCAGTTAATTTTATTTTGTGGAATTCTTGCTTTTGCTATCCACAATATTATGGACATTCTAAAAATCAATGAGCCTGAACAAAAGTAAATTGCATCTAGCAGTTCTTGGCTTTAAGCCATTATCTGAGTGAGAATCAACTTTTACCTCGAGTTGTTGGAGTTGTTTAGCACTACTCCGGGTTTGTGGTAAGTCGAGCTGGCAAGTCCTCCTGCCAACAGCTGGCTGACATGTTAAACCAAACCTCCCACTCAACCTCCCACCCTAGGCCCACAGAACAGGACCACAACCGCTGTCAAGTGTGCACTAGTTATCTTCCCTACACTCTCACACTCCACTGAGGGAGGAAAGCTAGTGAGCAGCGACTTGCATTAAACCTACTGTAAAGATGGAGATAATGAGCTGTGTGTGGGTGAGCAAGATTTTTATTTTGACTTTATGGCAAAAGCTTTCCAAACTTACATTATTCATTACCATTACCTTACAACAGTCACCTATACTAGTTATATTCAACCCCAATGTACCCTCAAATAAATTGCTGTTTTTAATTTTTTTAATTTTTTATTTCTGCTTTTCATTTTAGATCCAATATATTTATAAATTATGATCATATGAATTCCACACAGTAACATTTTCCACACAAAACTCTCTTTACCTCAGACAACCTCAACATATAGTTGATACAGATTCTGCAGGATCCTGGTGAGAAAGAAAATATGGATCAAAGTTCCCTCTCACTGTGAGTGTGGTATGTTCAGTTTAAGTTTATATCACACATCCATATTAAATACTTACTTAAAATGATTAGTGCAGTTTCTTTAATTGTATTACAGTAAATATTAGAGCTTGAACTGCTGGCATTGCTGTTTACACTAAACAAAATATATAGGACATTACATTGTATATGTAAATGTTGTATCCTGTCTTATTTCTACCTGATAAACCCACTAGTTTATACTGTTGAGCAGTTGTCTCTTGTTGCTCTTGGTTACAGTACTGTTGTACTAGTCACTGTACTTGTTGACTGTACTGGCAGCACAGAGTTGTGAGTCAGATAAATGAAGGCTCCACCAGCGTCACCACTTCACTGCTGATGTCATATGGGATTTTAGACTGTAGGTGACAACCAAGTAATAACTTCTCTATCTCACCAGCTCCGTCTCCCTGGCTCATGTGCATGGACTCCCTCCCTCCAGCCGATACCTCCACAGCAGCACACTTCTCCCAGTCCTGGGTTATCTGTCTCTGGCTGTCTGACTGCCTCTCCAGCCCCTCTCTGTCTCTCCTCTTCCTCGGCCCGGCTCTCATCCATATAATGTGTGATATGTATCATTGGTTAAGACTACTCCAGGCCGGCATGTTGACATTCCCCCGTGCCTCTTCATCTCTCCCTGCAGAGCTGAGTGCTGTTGAGTTGTGTTGATTAATGATATTGATCGCTCTGCACACCGCTTGACTTTCTGTGAATGAAAGGAAGGAGGGAGAGGCTAAAAAGAGACTTAATAAGAGAGAACACAATGAGATATTGGAAGGAAAGAAAATAACACACTTTTGATAGAGGGTGTTTTTATCATGTACAAGGTCTGTTTCCAAGGAAACCATACCATAGAGAAGTTGGATGAACTATAGGTGGATAAATAAAAAAAATATTAAGGGAAAAATTTGAAATGTCATTGTGATAGCGAAGAATCTCGTGCATTTTCTAACATGTTTGTAGTGGTCAACACTTAATACTTCTTAAAATGTATATATTTATTTTGATGTTTGCAGTTACATCCTCATCATCATACTTGTAGCTTGGCAAATTATGAGTATTGACACTGCAATTATACAATGAATCTTGCTTCCCTGAATTTAAGTCCCTATAATAAACTCTTGAAAGATACAGCTAAAATGTGACAATATCACTTTCAAGACAATCCCTTTAATGTACCATATATGTAATTTTGTATGTGTAATATAACATTTAAGTGTAAAAGTTATAAAGTATCCTCATGTCATGAATTGCAATAAAAATATCTTAAATGTAACCTTGAAATCCCATGTATGTCCAGTGTCACCATTTGTGTAGAGCCTTGTCAGTGTATGGGCCAGAGCATCAATGACACCAAAGGCAGCATATCAATAACCTCTCAGGACAGGCTCGACCGCAGATAACTGGTGTCAATAGCAATGAGGAGGTGTCAATACCTTTTAGAAGCACACTGTCTTCCCATGAACTTGCTTTGGGCGTATTTTCTTTGATAGATTATGCAAATGATGAGGTGCTCTACTGGGAGAACTATACAAATCCAACAAGGAGCTGCACCCTTGGCTACCGCTAATTCCATTGTATTTGTGGTCAGTTAATAGCTGTTGAGAATTTAACAAAGTGGTATTTAACAAGTAGTATTTATTGGTTGAGGTTTGGATTTCTCATGTTGCTGCTTCCTTTGTCCCAGGCTCAAGTGGACTCCTGGGGAGAGTCACATCACCACAAGCACTGATGTGTTTGCACGCTCCCATGAAGGCTCAGATTCCGGGAACATGTGGAATGCTGATATGAAGTTTGTGTGTCATGGCATAAGCTGTGGATTGAGTCAATAGTCTTTCCCAATGAATTAGAATAGTACAGTGTATAGTTTTTGTAGCATATTTGGTCTGAAAACATGAAGACCCCGAGCATATCCTGTCAAGTTGTAACTCCAAATTAACCACCTTAAAAGGGGTATGCTATTAGCAAACTAAGTCAGTACCCCATACCCACACTCCTCTTAATGTGATATTATATCCTAGAGTTGCAAATTAGTTTTCTTAATATAGTTATGCACACCATGTCTATGTAGAGAATTGCATCACTGACTGACACTGACTTTAAAAGTGCGTGTTGTTGTTACGCTTAGATGAGTGTAACTGAGCAGAGCACAGCCTTGCTAAAGATTGTCATCAAAAGCATGATGCCTTCAACACCATTCAAAAACAGGACTTAAAAAAAAAAACACAAGACACCTATTTTGTACTGTTTGTTTACCATTACCCTTTCCCTTGTCATTATATTTGATAGTATGCATATAGGTCAAGAGCAGTATATTTAATTTTTTTTTTTTTTAAGCTTGCGTTTGACTGCTTTGAGCGTCCACTCTCATGCTCTGTACTGTCTGGCCTTCTCCAGTTCACCCAGCTGTCTTAACATGGGGCTGTGTTGACAGTAAACACAGCTGCAGGTCACTGGGGCCCTGCTCTGGTCAGAGACTGGGCTCACAGGGCCAGAGCGAGAGGCCCACAGTGGAACAGAATGTGTGCCCGGAGTGCAAAATTAGTAGGAAATAGTCCCACTAGATCGCTATGGTCAGATGGGGAGCGCCTTCTTATCTTGTAAACCAATTTTGGAAATAAAAAAGAGAGCTAATGGACAGGCACTCTAACCAATGATAGGTCACCGAATGACCTATACCCATGTGTCTCATTTAACGTCACTGCCATTGCACATCTGCATTTCCCATACATTTGCCATAATTGTGGATTGGATGTATCTTTGAGGATCAATAGCTTGTGATAAATCATCTTTGACATTATGTTTTTAACAGATGACATTAGCATTGCTTACAGACACACGGACATTAAGAGTCTCTGACCTTTGTGCATATGATGAATAGGTGGCCTGACCCTGTCTGCATGCTGTGGCCTGGCTGGCAGGATGCATGTTGTTTTAGTAAACACCTTTTCTGTGTCTTCAGTCACCACTGAGCTTGCATTCTTAAATATAATGCAGAGATAGGTGAAATTCTTTATAATATACATAGGAAGCTGTACTATTGATTGTTGTCTAAAATGCATGTGCTATGTGTGCACACCTACTCAAACTTAGACAAAAAGTGGACATGTTCTTGTGCGGCCCCTAAGGACAGATCAGGCACAGCTGTGACTTAGGGGGTCATGGGGCTCGTAGAGGTCAGGCTGAGCAGACTCTGAGAGAGCCGGGGTCACAGGGCACTCCCAGCAGCCCTGGTGGTGTGAAAGGTCAAGGGTCACAGTCTCACCACGATGGGCTGGCTGGGTAGGGTTTCAGAAGGCGGCTGGGGCCAGGGAGAAGCACAGATTTATAGATACTGAAGCGAGCCCCAGTTCTCAGCCCGAGGTAATTACACAGAATATGAGCATGCCCATTGAGGCTTGGCCGCCATATTTCATTTCCACCCTTAGCCCCTGTAGACTCAAATAATACATGAGATAGCCAGGGAGAGACGGGAGGTAAAACCAAGGGGCAGAAAGGCAGAGAAAAGAAGATCCATTGATGCAGAGGAAGAAGAGAATGTGACAAATAGAAGGCAAAAGAACTGAGCCAAAAAGTGTAGTGGAATGGTGCTTGCGGAATGAGCACAAGGATGAGTAAAGGCAAAGGGTCATATTTGTTACTAAACAAAACTCCATTCTTAGCCACAAGACCTTTGACGTCAAATTCCAGCAAGACAGGGAGAAGGTCACAGAGATCATCCCGGGGGAACGCCGGGAGTTGGAATGACACGAAGCCCGGACAGCAGGGAGTGACAGGCTCGCGAGAGGCAAGGAGTACACCAACAGATGGAGCGAGGGAGGGGACTGAAAGGAAAGAAGCTCCCAGAAATTAGATTAGTTTAGAAAGTGAAGTTGTGATGCAGCAGATTTGATATCCAGCTTCAAGCAGTTTCCCGTGAGAACCTGATCGGGCCAGCATGGGCTCAGCGAGACAGTTCAAACATATTTACCCCTCGTTGGAAGGTACAAATTAAATTAGGCCGGTCCACAAAGAGGAGATGTTTTCCCCTTCTGTTCTGATGTCATGGTAGTGGGCGGTATGGAGTGGGGGTCGGACCATTCTGGCCTGCATACATTTATCTTAGAGACCATTCATCTTCTAATAACCCCCACCAGCGCTCCGATTCGAGATCCTTCTGTCCCTTTTGCTCAACACTGCATCAAAGTCTCAGTGTGTGTAGTTAAACAAAAACGCAAGCTACAACGGATGAATTCAAGAGCAGGTCATAGTTCTTTCCTTTTCCTGTTCACAGCTCTTCCAAATGTGTGCTCCTTTCTCAACCCCTCCCCACTGCTGTCCTGTGGCATTGAAAAACACATTCTTTTGGAACAATTGGAAGCGCCCATCCTTTTGTTCCAGCCTTAACAATGCCATAGCAGGTTTCATTGGAGATCATTACAGTAATTGCTCCATAATTGCGTCGACTTTAGCCTTGGCTGCTGCCCATTCTTTGAGTACATCCAGCCTCTGTCGCACAAAGCTGTGGGTGACCTTATGCTATGGGTCGCTGTCACTAAGCCTCTGGTGCTGTTCCAACATTCCTTTACTGATATGTTCCTTTATTTCTATACATGGACAGTTGAATACAGTTGAAAAGTTCTAAATTTATGTACTTTTTTAACACTTTTGCAGTACATGTTTAAAGCAGTTACCCTATGGAATCCAGGCAGTACATGTTTACAGTTAACTTTTTTGGGAAAAGGAAATGGTTATATCCATGTATCCAAGCTTGGCTCTGACACAAAGAGTACACTGTCTTGAGAAGAAGTTTGAAATTGTTTACATTTTAACATAATGCTGCGCACAAACTGTCGTGAGGATTTTTCTTCTCTGTGTGCTCTAATCTAGCCGCACCTTAATGCTCCCTCTGAGACAAACCTAAGCACTACTATGACACTCCAACAAGAGAGAGAGAAAATCCTTGAGAATCATACAAACACACAATAAATCAATCCATTATTTACGAGTGAACTCATTCAGAAAGGAAGCATATGTAATCTACTCATCCATGCTGTGAGGATGCTGAGAGAAGAGAGCAGGAAAGGAAGACAAGTAGTGGGGTGTGCACGGGGACAAGGCAGGCGGCCAGCTGAGAACGAATTCTGCTTCTGTTGCTAACTCCCCGAAGAGAAGTGGGAACCAGTAAACAAACAAACGGAGTGAGGAAAGTGCTTGCTTCTTTAATGACAATGGCAGCGAGAGAGAAGGGAGGGAAGTCTTAGCCATAGCCCAGTATGTCAGCTGTCAGCCTGCCTCAATGCCCTCTGCCCTGTTCGTATGCAGGCCAGCAGCCACACAAAGACACAAAGGGACATACACACAGATGGGTAAACAAAGCCACTGTTTACTATGTAGTTTTTTATTATGTTCCCAGAGATTAGCCGTTATTGATTTTTTTCTCAAGTAAGAATGGTGGCAAGTCGTACTAACTGTTATGTGCAGCATCTTCTTCCTAGACTGAGAAACACTCCAGTACAAAATCTCGCCCCTCCACCACCATTCCACTCAGAGTCTGTTATGCCTCTGTCACTTTCTATCACACTGTTTTTTACCTGAAGTATGCAGATGACTCTTTTGTGCTGCTTCTTTGTCCCAAGCCTGGATGCCTATTCTTCAGGGGTTCAGATCTATTATTTGGAGAGCCCAGGGTGGGGAGCGGGTGCTGCATGTGTGCACATACACACCAATGGGACCCGGCACTCCTGGGGTCATAGCCTTTCAACCTTGGGGCGCGACTTCTGCCACGGCCGCTTGACAAATCACCCCATGACACACAAAAAGGACACACCAGGGCCCCAGGGATAGAGGCCTGCTTCTAGTTTAGTTACAAGGAACTGCATGCTATGGACTGCATCTTCAAAATGCTAAATTCCTCAAAATATCCCTATTAGGGGGTTTGGTTGTTATTTTTTTTTTATCTCTATGGCAACTGCCCTAATTTTTCTGGGATAAACAGTACGCTAAAGCCCATGGTTATCCTTTTGCCAAAATGATATACTACAATATATTTCAATTCATGGGTTTCAGCTTCCTGTTACATGGTACCATTTTGAGGTATAAGTATTATATCAAAAGATATAATACTTTGTTTTAAATATTTAATTGCTATGACAACGTTCATAACTTCGTCATCCCGAACTTTACAAGGGGCTTTTTTTGTTGCTGTAGCCTAAACCATTTTTTCTTATTCATAAATTATAATGATAGTAATTCTTCCTTTGAAAACGGTCTCAAAGAATGGTTCCATAAACCAAAAAGGCTGTAGTCAAGTACAAAGTCGTACTGTTTGCAAAGGCTAAAAGAGCCCGTAGTCCCACTGGATTTGGACAAGGAAGTGGGGGACAAGGGAGTAAGGGGGGTAGAGATGGGGTAAAAGATGGGAGGAAGAAAGAGACATTTGGTTTCTTTCATTTGGTAGACTATGATAAATGGCTTGGCCTTTAACTGGTCGCTGCTCCTCTTGTGTCTCCCCGGGCCTCACTTGACAAGAGGGTCTTTGAGGGAGAACGGACCTCACAAATATTGCTCTTTGTCCCAGAGCAAGCATAGCCAAGACCCCAGTGCTCAAACTTTAATCAAGTAAAACCAGCAAAGCAAGGATTGGCTTTAATGTGAGCAGTGTTGGGAGTAATGCGTTACAAAAGTAATTCATTACTGTAATGCATTGCTTTTGCTGTAATGCAGTTATGTAAGGCATTACAGAAAAAAGTGGTAATATTTTACTTGGTACAAATGTGAGGAATGCACACTACGATGCATTTTTAACCTGGATTGGTGGTGGGTTTTTCTTTTTTGTTTTTCCTCATACAAATTTGCTAAAATCACCACAAGATCAGCAGCGGTGAACCACCCTCACAAAATGATTCACTTCCTTACATTCTCCAGATGGGCATACACTTGGGAAAAATAAGGATATGAAGAAGATCATAGGCAAATGCACTTTGTGTGCTAAACCTAAAGAACTGTCCACTTCCTGAAATAGCACCAGTAATTAAACTAAACATTTACAGAGGTAGTAACATCATGTGAGCAAGGAAGCAAGCGGAGGATGAGAGTGGCGATAAAACCACAAAGCAGCAAAATTAAAGCAGGCAAAATTAATGTTCTCCCACTTTGAGATTCTTCAGCCTCAAGAGGTTAGGAGACTTGTGGTGGAGTATGTTGTTGAAGATATGCTACCGCTTTCAACAGTGGTATCGCCAACTTTTTGAAAACTTGTCAGCAAGATCCCTGTTACAACTCGTAGCAATGACAAGGTAAGCAAGGCTAAAGGCCGCCACACACCACAAGAGAATTTGCCCGATTTTGGCTGCGATTTGCTTCTCCCCGAGTTCAGGGATGTGTGACCCGACTTTGTGACTTTGTGTGCAATTTTGAAGCCACTGCGCTCCTTGTGTGTGTGTGTGTGTGTGTGCGTGTGTGTGTGTGTGTGCGTGTGTGTGTGTGTGTGTCGTGTCATTGTGACTCTGAGCTGCTCTGTCAGATCGTAACCACCAAACATCAGCAATGATACGGTAACAGACAATAAAACAGAGCGTCAGGGGCAGAGGAGTGACGGACACGGTCCACAAAACCGCACTATTAATCCAGTTTGAAAGTAAAAAGGCGAGAGTAGTTCCTCCTATGTGTCTGTTTACATCCACACAGCGCACGGATGGGGGTAAAACTGCAGATTAGCGATAGTCACTCTACTTCCTGTGTATTTTGTCTCCAGCCTTCTGTGCTTTAAAAAAAAACATGTATCTGAAGTATTGCACCATATTTCACAAATAATAATAACACAGATTTGACTTGTATCTAAACTAGAATTACATTGCTCTGATCTTTTGAACACTGAATAGTCTCAAAGCAAGTGGTTTTACTGTAGACATTAAACAGCAGACGCGATCGCACTCAGAGCTTTATAGCCTTTATAGTCTAACCGCTGCAGTCTTTGCGATTGGAGATTTTAAGTCTCATAAGATTTTCCCTGTGTCTGTGGTGTGCGCTTTTTGTCGCACGTTTAAAATTTGTTTAGTTACAGTATTTCTATCACAATTTGCCAGACTTTGACCTTTTGTCTGTTCTTGCGATTGTTCCTTGTACTGCGCCATGAGCCATCACTGTGGCTATTATATTGTATTGTTTTTAACCATAAACGTAGCTCAGTCATATACCACATCTCCTTCCAGTGGATGTGTGATGAGCTAATTGAGCATCATGAGCTACATTTAGCCAAATTCATATTTCCAGTTATTTTGGTCAGAGTACCGTATTTTCCCCACTATAAGGCATTGGATTATAAGGCACACCTTCAATGAATGGCCTATTTTAAAACTGTTTTCATATATAAGGCATTATAAGGCACATAGAATAGAAGCTACAGTAGTGGCTGACTACGGTAGCCATGATTAACCAATATTGATCCATATATATAAGGCGCATTGGACTATAAGGCGCACTGTCGGCTTTTGAGAAAATTGAAGTGCGAAAAATACGGTAACTTAAAAACAGGGCTCTCAAGTTTTGAGTGGGGTCGTGCGTGAGACTGCGTAATTTCCGAGAAGCGTGCGAGATGCCGTGTCAATGCGTGAGACTTGAGGGCCCTGTGTAAATGTTTGTCTAAAGAGCTAACTTAAACTACAAAGCAACTAATGAGAGTTATATACAGAACAACAGAACAATCAATTTTTTGATTGGCTGAAGGGTGCGGCGCCTGATATCTGAGATTTTTTTTCCGGGGAGCGGGGCGGAGCGGGGGAGTTTTTTTCCCTGAAAACGTGCTGTGCCTGCATAAACTGAGCCACACAGACCGATTTTCTGGGCACAAAAAAAAAAAAAAAAAAAAAAAAATCAGCGTGAGAAATGCCATGTGTGAGCGTGTGAACACGTCGAATTGCGTGTGTCACACTCAATGCGTGAGACTTGAGAGCCCTGCTTAAAAATTATGCAATAGTAGTGTAATGCCTTACATTTTAAACAGTAATTGTAATGTAATAAATTACTTTGAAATGACAGTAACAAGTAATAAATAACGCATTACAGTTTTGAAGTAACTTGCCCAACACTGAATGTAAAAGAGGCTTTTTTTTTCAGGGTGATGTGCAAAAATGGCATTCAGGGGTAAAGACATACATAGGGGGAGTGAACATGGAGTGAAAGCAAGTCAGCACACTACATTACACTGGCACGTCTCTCCATTGTTCCTTCAACAAAATTCACAGCTTTGCCTTAGGGGTACGTGGGTAGATTCTGGGGAAAAACTAAAGTCCTATAGACACCCCAAAGGCACATTACAAACTGAGTCAGCGATCAAAATAACTTGTATAGATCACTGCTAAAGGAGGTCTACGGAAAAGGAGACTAAAACATTTTCCATACTTTGAAAATGTTAAGTGTGCATTTGTCACAGCTTCGTTCTTCTTAATTCAAGTTATTGCAATATTTCTGCATTCTAGTGCCTCACAATATGTTTAGATTGGTTTCCATGCTAATCTTACGGTTAATGTATAGCCAGCTTGTGATTACAGAATATCAGGTGCTTTGCCCTTAAGCAGGCAGAAAAAATTATCTAATTTGAACCGTTGCAATGGAATTAATGGATTGCAAAAGCTGATTAACAATGTTGACAAATTATCTAAAACAGCAAAGGGAATAGTGTTATTGTCATAGACCCAGGTTTATGGTAAATTAATTGTTCGTGTAGAAGGCCTGCCGGCATTAGGGATATGGTAAAATTAATTAAAGCACATACTAAAACATAACAACAGGGTAAATAAAAAAAAAAGCTTCATACTCATTAGATTATAAACAGCTATGTACTGTGCAAGCATCTTTTACAGGTTTATAAGAAAATGTTTTAACAAAGAACAAAACTACATTTGAGAACAAACCTGAGACATAGACGTCTGCTAAGGCACAGTCCTGACTTGCTATTGTATAGATGTTGTCTTCTGTCACCGCATTACAGTTTTGTTAAGAAATGTTTATGAGTTTTACACTCACTAATTTATGCCCCATTTTTTTATCTTAGTGAATATAAGGAGGATTTGGGGGTTACAAATAGAAAAGATGTGTGGAGGTTACACTGGATGTGGAGGTTATGGAGCTTAACTCTTTGTATTCTTTATTTCTTGTACTCTTTATTTCACTCAGCTACTGTATGTCTCTCTGTTGCCAGCAGCCATTATCTATAGCAAAAAGGCTGGATTCAGACCCCTATCACCTACTTGAATAACAAATCCATACAAAAACAAAAGTATACGTTTCCCCTTGTGAGTTCAATAGTGTTTATGGGACACCTGTACCAAAGCTCATTATGTGCATTTTCACACTCTTATTCACGTTTGTGTGGTGAGGGGCAAAACTCAGTGCCACACAGTGCCACAGTGCCATAATCCCCGCCCTTACCCAGTGGCCCAGATTAAATCCATGCTTTGATCCACCCCCTAATCTGAGTTTACAGGCTCGGGGTTGAGGGCGGGTGCTGCACTCTGCCTGCCAGATACATTCTGCTAGCTTTTTTGCTTCCTTTCTTTCTGTCTACTTCATCGCAGCCCCCCACTGAGGAGCTGGCAATTGAAATCTGCTTTAGAGTTGTTTAATACAGAAGCGGGCAGAATTAGACCCTTTAATGCTGATCATGGCTGAAGATTATATCAATGCCTCTTTTTGTCACTTCTACACTGGTGTCAATGGAGAGGCAGCAAGACGGTCAGGCCGACTGACACATCTTTAAATTTCACTGTAGTTTACAGGGGGTCCTCGGGTTACGACGTTGATCCGTTCTTGAGACGCGTCGTAACCCGAATTTCGTCGTAAGTCGGAACATAATCAAATAAACGGTAATAACATTAAAAAATATACTAAAATAACATAAATAATGTATAATAATAACGTATAAAATATACTAATACATAAAAAAGTATTAAAAAAGAGAAAACAATCCCTTACCTTTATGGAGAGGAAGCTGCAGAAGGTGCTGGAGAAGCTGGGGCAGGTGAGTCTGGAGGTGAGGCAGACCATTCAGAAGGAGCTGGAGATTCTGGGGCAGGTGAGTCTGGAGTACTAGAGGCACCTGAGGTAGAGGGTACAGGATCTGTTGCAGGCCTCTCTACCTTCTTAAAATACTGCTCCAGGTTAGTCTGAACAGAGAGCAACCTCTTCTCATCCAAGATCTCCTTGTAACATTGCAACAAATCCATGATGCCTCTGGAAACCCTAGTGAACCTTTCCAAGTTGGGATCCTGAGCCTCAAAAGTTGCCAACGCTTGGTGCATCTCTGCAAAACCTCTTGCCAAGCCCTGCCTTGTGAAAGCCTTAGGCTCTGGGGTGGGTGCTTCTTCTTCCTTTATGATCTGCTTCTCCATTTGTATCAGGTCCTCAGCAGATAACTCCTCTCCATGAGATTCCAGCAGCTCTGCAACATCATCAACCTCCATCTCCAAATTGATGTCCCTACCCAGGGCAACAACGTTCTCAATAACATGCTGAACTGTGTCCTCAAACCCATGGACATTATTCACAAATTGAGGACACATTTTTTTCCAAACACCATTCATGTTTGTTTTGCCTGGAAGAATCCATGACTCAACACTGTACCAGCGGATGAGTCTGGTAACGCTTGATCCAGACTGCGCTGCTGTTGCGCTTAGACAGACAGCTAAGTGAACCAATCAGAGATTGCGCCATCTTGATTCAAAACTGAGGATGAACTTCCGCTGCCTAAGAGAGACTTTGCGGGCAAAGGCGGGTGCACTGACCTCACCATCTTTGAACGAATCAGAATCGCGGAGTCCGTTTGTAACCGGAGGAGCGAGGGTGGAGCGAGGGTGTCCAAATGGTATCGCGCTGTATAGGAAATACAGAGAGATATCATTTGGCTGGCCAGGTAAATGTTTGTTTGCTTAACGTCCTCCCAGGAATCAGCAATGTTCTTTACAGCATCAAGGATGTTGTAGGATTTCCAAAAGTCCTTCAGAGTCAAGTTCTTCTTGGTTTCAGTTGTCCGTAAAGCCATAGCAATAGTTCTTCTGAGGTAGTAGGCCTTGAACGAAGCAATCACTCCTTGGTCCATAGGCTGTAAAAGGGCCGTGGTATTAGGTGGAAGGTAAACCACCTTGACATTAGGGTTAAAGTCTCCCAGCTGGGCAGGGTGTCCAGGGGCATTGTCCAGCACTAGCAACACCTTAAAGGGGATACCCTTGGAGGCGCAATACCGCTCCACACTTGGCACAAAATGGTTTATGAACCAGTCCTCAAACACCACAAGTGTCACCCATGCCTTCTTATTTGACCTCCAAATTACTGGTAGTTGACTCTTCCAAATGCCCTTGAGTGCTCTTGGATTTTCAGCCTGATACACCAGCAAGGGCTTCAGTTTGAAGTCGCCAGCAGCATTTCCCCCAAGAAGTAAAGTTAGCCTCTCCTTGCTGGCTTTATGACCGGGTGCGGACCTCTCCTCCCTGGCGATGTACGTGCGGTTAGGCATACGCTTCCAAAATAAACCTGTCTCATCCACGTTGAACACTTGCTGAGCAGAATAACCCCTCTCCTTAATTATCTCAGCCAACGCTTTAGGAAATCCACTTGCTGCTTTCTCATCCCCACTAGCAGCTTCACCTTGCAGTTTAAGGTTATGGTAATTGGCCCGATCCTTAAATCGCATAAACCAACCCCTACTAGCCACAAACTCTTCACTTTCACTTCCTTCCCCCTTTTCTTTTTTCAACGCTTCAGTCTTTTCACCTTCTCCTGAATCACCATAAGGCTCACTGGAATACGCCATTGATTTTGATCTTCCAACCAAAGCACCAATAACCTTTCCATCTCAACAACAAGAGCACTACGCTGCTTGGATATCACCGTCGCTTTCATAGGAGCAGATCCTCTCACATGTTCAACGATGCGCTCTTTGTCCTTGATAATGGTAGCAACAGTCGAACGACTAAGTCCAAGCGTCCGGCCAATGCTTGTTGGTGTTTCTCCCTTTTCAGATCGCTTTACGATGTCCAATTTAACTTGCATGGTGATGGACTTTCTTTTCCTTGATGTACTAACATCAGAAGAGTCTTCCTTACGCTTCGGAGCCATAACCAAGGGCAAAAAGTTAAAGAAAAAAACGCTAAAACACGAGAGAGAGAGACGGCGTGAACAACCAAAATGGCGTACGTATACGGTACTGCGATTGAGCGTAGGGAGCGACACCGTCCTCTTCGCCCTACAACCCACAACAAGCGTACAGTATTCTTCCGCCGTGCGCCCGAAACTAGTTCGCGTTTGTTTACGCCGCTTATGACGCTAAACCGCGTAATACAGAATGAATTTTTATTTTAATTTTTTTTAATGGGGGCGCGTTCGTAACCACGAAACGTCGTAACCCGAGGACCCCCTGTATTCTGTTTTTGAGCGCATATACATTGATGTCAGCGTATGGACCAGCAAACTTACATGCAAACTTTTTTCTCCATTAAAATTGGAAATGTCAAGTGCAATCTGTAACTTTTCTGGTGAAGACTCCTATTGCTGCTTTTTCTGTGGAGATAAGATAAGATAAGATTTTATTGATCTCACACAGGAGAAACTCACTTGCTACATTAGCTCCGGGCAGTTTAGTGTAAAAGAACGTTAGAACAAAAAAAAAATGTATGCAGACAAGATAATAATAATAATAATAATAATAATAATAATAATAATAATAATTAAAGCCGCAAGCGGCGTTGGTCGGGACCTCGCACCTGCGTTTGTTCGTCTTACTGAGACGCACAGCCATACGAAATTTCGTGTGCCTGGCACAATTATCTCACTTCCTGTTGGGCGTAGCCATGACATGGTAGATACCCTGTCAGAACAGACCCTGTCAGACCCTGTCAGACCCTGTCAGACTCTGTCAGACCCTGTCAGACCCTGTCAGACTCTGTCAGACCCTGTCAGACTCTGTTAGACCCTGTCAGACCCTGCATGTGGCCTACATGCTGAGGCCTACATGAACCTTCGATGCTTGTCCCCACATTGCTGCTTGCAGCTATATCAGATCAAAGGTACAAAGATCAAAGACCTTTGATCAGGGCGTTGCCTAGCAACAAATACCTCCCATTCATAACTCATCACTCCCATTCAATAAATACCTAACTTTATTGATCCGCCGTATCGTCATATTACCGCCTATTTGAAAATCCTTCGCAATTTAACATCTCCAACGTCTTAAGATTATGTTCACCAAAATTTAAGCCTATCTGAGGTACGGTGTAGGAGAAGTGTTTCAAATTCCATACCTAACTTTATCGATCCGCCGTATCGTCATATTACCGCCTATTTGAAAATCCTTCGCAATTTAACATCTCCAACGTCTTAAGATTATGCTTACCAAAATTTATGCCCATCTGAGGTACGGTCTAGGAGACCCCCCACTGGGGGTCCCCCAGTGGGGGTCTCCCAGGGACCCCCAGGTCCCCCAGGGACGAGACTTTGTGTGGTCGTACTGGCAGCACTTTGTGATGCCCGTGCAAAGTTTCGTTTGTTTTGAAGCATGGGAACATGCTCAAAATTGCCCCAGCGTGTATGAACAAGAATAATAATAATAATAATACGGAAACAAAGCAACAACAATAGGGACCTTCGTCCCCCTTCGGGCTCGGTCCCTAATAATAATAATAATAATAATAATAATAATAATAACAATAATAATAATAATAATAAAATAAGTAAATAAGAGAATATAGAAAAAAAATATTGCTTTGCTTGGAATCTTCCACAGTATGGCATTAAACTTTCTACAGCATTTTCTTTAATACTGTTTTTTGTTTTTTTAATGTGTAAAAATACCTTGAAAAGCATGTATTATTAATGTGAGTGGGCTTGCCTCTCCATAGAACAACATCTCCGGGAAATAGGCAGCTGACCCTCCACCAAAAAGTTACATGGTTCATTTTTAAATGAAACAGCAAGAAACAACTCCTAAAAGATGTATTCAATTGGCTCTAGAAATTCCTCTTTAACTTAAGGGAAACTAGCATTTCCTGTTCTTAATAATGGTAATAAGGCTAGAATCAGCAGACTGAATCAGGAATCAGCATGTCAAGTGTTGAGATGTACCCCCTGCACTTGTTCTTTCTAAAGTAACTCTACAGCTCGCAGGGAACATGGTGCACCTCACTATAGTCGTGTTATCAGTTTGACATGTTCTTGGTGCCAGCGTTGAGTAGTCAGACATATTCCTAATTTAGCCGCAGGGGAGACATGTTTGGCATTAGTAATAGCTATAACACTCTTCTTTTCAGAGTGGGCATTGGCTTGCTGTCCAGTCCACTCTAAAATACACAGAGCAAGTGCTCTGCAGTGTACCTCTGACTCCAAGTCAAGTTATGTCTTGACTTTTGGCTGAGATAGATACAACTGTGCCTCCTCAGTGTGTTTTGTTGTGTGTAAGAAAGAGCTGTTAAGTAGAATTGAGTAAATACGTGGGTACCTTGTTAGGGTCAGCTGTGTGTCTTTTATACTGTTAATCACTAAGTGACAAGCCTTACGTTCTTCTTGTGTTTTTTTATGAGATGTTAAGAATCTACTCTGTCTTCCTATATATATCTGGTATGCCAAGTGCCACTTTATGCTCCATTTATTTGTTTCTGACAAGTGGCTGGTTATTTATAATTAGATATGATTGGATTCATAGGGTAAAGGTGAACCCATATAGGTACTTAACCTATGGTGTGAAAACACTGTAATTTGCGTACATTTATTATTTAAATTACTACTCATATCCTCATATGTAAGTTTTGTAAAAGTTTTTTCCCCTACTTTCCTATAATTATTGTGACATTTCCCTTGCAGTTATGAAAAGGAAAGTCCAAAACAAAACATTAGCATGTTGAGTTCATGTTTGTAAGTGTGGTTGGTTTAACAGTACAGTTTGAACCTCAGAGGCTCTCTGGTCATGTCGCGTGTCTATCATAGCAACCTTCCGCCAATTGACATATCAGCTGCTTGGCCCTGACCTAGATTACCAAACATGTATGACCTCTGAGCTGCTTTAAGTGCAGATAGATCATTGTCTAATAAGCGGGACATCTCCCAACTTGCATAGTAGTAAAAATAGGAGGCTAGACGTTGCTCCCTAACACCTTTTAAGCATCTCATCTTTGACACTTGGTAACACTAGTCTGAAAGCAAATGTGTCAGTCTTCCCAAAGGGACTTTGAAGGGTGTGAAGGTTGTCCATAATGCCAACAGCACCTCCATTCAAGTTACGTCCATAGGCTTTAACTGGTGGAGGTCTTTTAGGAGGCTTTGACCTCAGGTTCACTCCTCTTGCTTCTCCTTTTCACAGGAATGAGAATTGTGTCTAAATGACTTGGCATGGAAGGGATGTAAATGAACACTGGGGGTTGTTGTGTTCACAAGCAGCCAAGGTTAGGCATCCAGCTGTCAGCTCATGTTTGGGACTAATCGTTTATGTGCCTGCGCCACTCGGCACCCTTTCCCTCATTCTCTCCGTCTCTGTCACACACCTTGTCCCCAGTCTATAATTCAACGCCCCATGTTTTATCACTCCATTCTTTTTTAGCATCTGTCCTTTGCGTCCATCATTCATATCATTGTTCACATTGCATACCCATTGATGAAGCCCTTTCAGCCCCAGCTAACTCTCTTGTTATCAAGTGGCTAATGATTTGTTCAAACAGAGCTTTACATACTCATAAGTAAAGTTCTCTATTTTGTTTTTGCTCTGTAATATTTTGGTTTCAGGGTAATTTCTTAATCCCATTTAATTTATATGCACTTAATTCCCATCATCCACACTTAATTTCTCATTGCTACAGACTTACTCTCAAGGCCATGGTCAGTGCATCTCTCCCTGGTGTGTCCAAGCCCAGTCAGCCACGTAAAAATGTGGCAGGTTGCAGAGTTCAAGTCCTTCGAAATGTGAATCGAAACAGCTGCCACTAATCACTAGCACAAGCTGGGCTTAAGGGCCTCTCAGTTTCACCCCTCATCTGCCTGGAATTTTGAATTTCCTGAGCAGAGATCAAATGGCAGTCCGAGTCACAGAGACCTTTGATATATGGACACCCTTTTCGCTAGGGACTTCTGCATCGGGATTTACGCTTGACAACACACTTGGTGTCACCTCCACTCCCGACGGGCTCTCTGCGACCTCTGGAAACATAGGGCCTCTTTGACAGGGCCACAGCACGCCCCTCCTCACAGCCCCCTGGAGTGACCAGCAGTTATTTATTAAATTTGTTGTGCCCACCGTGCTTTGGTTTCAGACGGCCACTTAGGTTTGGATTGCACTCTGGATTTTTCAATTATGTGGTTCATTTCACCTGCTTGTGTTCCTTTACCCCCCAAGATCAAGGGCACTAGAGATCATATTTAATTATTCCAAAACAAAAACATTTAAGTGGACCTCTAAAGATATATAACATCATCCCTGCTATCTATTATTCTGTCATCCTTCCTCCCCAAAAATGAAAAGCAAAACTTCTAACTCCTGGTGAGCACCACATTACTTGTGTCAATAAGGAAATTTGTCTAACTATCAGGAGGGTAAATAAAAGGGTGAAATATGGGATTTCCAGAATTCCTTGCTTGTCATGTCTTATATGGATCACATTAGTGGCCACTTTGATTGACAGATGCTCCTGTGTGCAGCCAGAGGGAGAGCCAAAGAGAGATGGGAGATGATTATATCCCAGGTAATAAGTGTGGGTTGTCCACAGAAGGCTGGAAAATGCTATCTGGAGTGGATGAGGCCTGTGGATTAGGGATGTTAGCCTGCCTCCCTACTCCATAATGCATGTGAATAGAAATGTGCATTTGCTATTATACTATCACAAACTAACAATATAAGAAAACTTAAAAATGTTGATAAAAAGACGCCTGATATGTACTTTCCAAGAATGTTTTATGTGTGTGTGTATGTAAAGCCAAATGATTCTTTAGACAAAACTAACATTAACGTCATCTCCTGCTTTCATTTAAAGGCAAATTAACGTTTTTTTACAATCTGAGCCTTCTTTCGGCAATAAAACAAGTAGTTTTACTCACCCATAGCATTTTTCTGTCAATTGGAGCAGTATCGCAGAACTTATGTTGAGCCGTTCTGTTCTACTAATGATCCCGTATCCGTTAACATGGTGCTGTATCATTTGCTCGGGGCATTACTTTGCGGTGTCCAAATAACACAAACTTTAGCACTTTTCAAATCATAGAAGCCCGATGTCTTAATCTAGGATTTCGTTTGAAGCAAAAGTGGCCTGTAATCCGAGATTTAGCCATAGTTTCGAGTAGATGAGGACGCCAGTGCGCATGCGCGGACTGTGCTATCAGCTCCCGGGACCCAAACATGAAACGCAAAGCTGAAAACTATGGATAAATCTCGGATTACAGGCCACTTTTGCTTCAAACGATTTCTTACATTAAGACATCGGGCTTCTATGATTTGAAAAGTGCTAAAGTTTGTGTTATTTGGACACCGCAAAGTAATGCCCCGAGCAAATGATACAGCACCATGTTAACAGATACGGGATCATTAGTAGAACAGAACGGCTCAACATAAGTTCTGCGATACTGCTCCAATTGACAGAAAAATGCTATGGGTGAGTAAAACTACTTGTTTTATTGCCGAAAGAAGGCTCAGATTGTAAAAAAAACGTTAATTTGCCTTTAAATAAATATTTGCTATTGAAGACTGAAGGCTACAAAATGAATCAGCCAAACCATGTCACATTCTTTTATAAAGACCCAAAATGTTCTGATGCTTACTGTGAGCATGGGTGCACATGCGTGTGAGAGAGGGAGAAGGGGCATTAAAAGCTAAATGACTCCTTGGTTGTATTTGAGAGATCCCCATTCAACAATCACAATTTATTATTCACCAGCATTCTGGGATGATGTTTGTGATGGTGGGGCGGGGCACTAGTCAATAGAAATGCCAGAGAAAACATTAGTGGAAGAGAATGGCTGTGTTTTGCTGTCAGAGACCTTTTTTTAGTGCTTCAGTTTCCATCAAGCTGCTAATTACATAAATCAGGGTAATAAAGAGGAAGAACAGTGTTCAGTAGGTGCACGGTGACCACTCCCTGACCCCGAAGTGTGGGACCATCCTGACCTTTAGACTTGAGTTCAAACAGTCAACTGCGGGTCACTGGCAAAATGGTGAGGCGGAGTTTGCCAGAGGGTTTCTAAAGACTGTAGTAGAGCGTGTGCATATGTACACCCTCTGAGGCACAACTTCTGATCATTATCTCCCAATCCCTATCTCTTAGTACACAGATCACTTAGACGTAAGTCCAATATCAGGCATGAACTACACCACATTCCACATGGACTGCTTTTATACATGCCTCTACTATATAAGCTGCTTTAGATTAGATATTGCGATTTCCAATGAAAAAATGTTCATCTATGTATATTATAGTCTAAAGTAGAGCATGAAATGACACGTTTAATTTAGTAAAACAACAAATGATTTTACTTTCAATCTGTGCCTTGGCAGAGATCCCCATGTTTTGATACTTAGATTCTTGATTTTTTTTTCTTTTTGGTCAATTTAATACCAATTGCATCAAGTATATACAGTATATCCCTATAGTGTGTTAAAGTATTTTTCATGTTTCCCTGAATCACTGGATAACTGTGTCCTTAAAAATCCACAATGTCAACCAAAAATACTTTATCAACATTAGAAAAACCACACAGATATTTCTATTCCAAGAAGTGTCAGAAAAGTAGTGATAGGTTCCCTCCACTTTGCAATCACCTCTAGCATTTCCCCTCCTCCCCATTCTTCTCGGGGCCAGAATGCGAGCATCACTCAGACTGTCTGTACAAGCCAAGCACCTAGTTCATCAGAGACACCTTCTGTGGCCCCAAAGCTGACCCGTTCTCTCTAGGGGTCAGGATAACAGGCTGCAGGGCCAGCACAGCCCATGAGAAATGGTCCAGAGACAGACACTGCTTATGTGTGCGTATATGTGTGCGTATATCTGTGCGTATATGTGCGCAGTTCTGCTGGATTCTTGCTCCGCTGCATTTGGAATATATGTTGTAGCGTGTATAATGTGTATGACTCGGCTGTCAAGAAGGGGCATGTGGAGGTTACACAAACAACTAGGGTTATTTATACTTCTAGGAAATGATGGTGGTTTTGGAGGCTGCTCTGGTCGGCCATCTTAACTTGTTTCGGGCTCAGAGGTGAGTAGTGATAATCTATAGCTTTGCTCCAATTACTTGAGCAACTAACGTGCATTTTTATTATTTAAACATTTTCTTTTCTCACTATTTTGACTTTATAAACTACTTAAAATACACATTGTGATTGAAAACAAGTAATTCACTCTTTTAGTATTTCAGCACAAGGACACTGGTGCACTGAGGAGTGAAGGCTAAAAAACTGTAGCTGCTAGCTACTTTAAATGAGAACATCTATGAATAAAAAACAACACAAATCAAGGTATGTTTTTGATAAAGAAATAAACATGATTAAAACAAATTTATAATACAGGCAATCTCAGTAATAAAACCTTGTTTGTGTCTAAAATCAGTGTTACATTTTTGTTGTTGTAATCTGTGAATATTGCATTAAAATCTTTATTCTAGCAATATTTACATAGCAGAATTGCACTACAATGTTGTTGCCACAGCGGCCAAACTATGTGAGTCCTCAGCTCTGAAGTGTACCATCCACAGATGGTCCAGTAGCACTTAAAAATTCACCCCCAGGGTTTTACTGCCCTGTTGTGCAGAAGACTGTCACTGCACCGGGGCATGTGGTTTAGATATGGGAACAGCATCCTCAGGCAGCTCTCATGGCCAGGCACAATAATATGTCTCCACCCCACACTTAAAAACAACTGCTTATACCCCTCTTTATGACCGCAGACAGCCACCTCATGTACCATAAATCTACCTGTTTTACCCTGGTGTAAAGAAAACCCATGTAAAACCCATATATAGTATGATTTTAATATAGCTAATCAAGATGAAGAGTATGAGGCACATTGTACCTAAATGTAACAATGCGATTCAATGAAAAGCACATCATGCAAGATGTTAATTATATAACTAAGAATAGTGCAAAACAGAACTTTCAGAGTGACTCAGTCATTTTGTTGTATGTCATACTGGTTTTCAGATCATTCATAAAGTTGTACTCTATAGATAAGTAAATAAAATTACAAAGTTAATTTAATAGCCCCTTTAATTCACAATTACTTGGGAATTTCTGTGTAAATTTTAGGACATGCAGAACAAAACTTTTCTGTCATTTCATCTTATTAAGGCTTCTGTTTCCATGCTTTTTAGTCACTGGACTAGCTGTCCTGTCAGACAAGCAGCTCGTCACAGAGATTTACTGTCTTTTACTTCTGAGAGAACACCTGCTGTTACCTTTCAATCAGGCAGCCCCTCTGCCTCAGAAGTTGCTCTAAATGGGGAAAGGGATACATCCACAAATCACCTTTCACTAATTTGTTTATTACCCAGGTTTTGGCTGTGTCTCCTCTACTCCCACCCAAGCTATTAAGACTGCCTTCACTTACCTCCTCTCACTGTATTGATCTCTCTATAAACCAAAACAGACTGTTAGATCTTCAGACTGTGCTTGTCATGTGCATTAAGGCATGTAGTGAGTGGGTGTGGTAATTGCCTCCAGCATGGTGCCCCTCTGAGGAAAAGTGAATACACTCTTGTGTTTTTTATCTGGAATCTAAACATACAATATCAGTTGTATGAGACTTTAAGTTTAGAGCATGTGAAAGGCGGGGTGCACAGCTGGGAGGGTCCACTGGCACTTCCGTTGCTCAAATTCCACTGATATAACTTTAATCAGGGCTAATCTGCTTATCACTCCCCTTAGGCAATGATCAGCCCAAGTGCTTAACAGACTGAAGGGGCATAAGATGCATCACTTAAATGCAGTAAGTGTACTCAAAGTACCTGTGCTATTGCACTGTGGCTCCAAATGCATACTGCAACAAGTATACTCTGTAAACCCTGGCAATCTCCTTGATCAGTTAGCTAGTTATTAGTTAATTAGTTAGGGTTAAGTTTAAGTTATAGTTCCGAGCGATGTCAGTGCACAGAGATCTGGTCTTGAAATGCAAAAATATTCGGATTTACCCTTATGATTTAATAAATATATCCTCTAATTTAAGTGTCTTTTAAACAACTTTAACAACTAAAGTGAACAGTAAAGAGAGCAGAAGAGTTTTCTCTGCAAAAGCAGTGTGTGGTCCCTGTATCTGATTCTTCTTAATGTGTGTCTTACACTTTGTGATGGGGTGAATGTGATTCTAGATGAGTTCACAAGCTGTGTCAGGACACTTGTCACCTGTGCCACCTTGCGATTATAGATTATCAGATTAATGCTGATGCTTCACGTGGGCTCTCCCTCCATTTTATTTGATTCAGAGTTCAGTGAGGTCGGGATGAGGTGGAAGTGCTCTGACCCCCACAGTGTTTGATTCATTTACGCACTCTAAAACTGGATTGTGTCCGCTGGCTGCACTTTTCTCTTGGTTCATTTTTTTTGTTGTACTTCTGTTGGCTCCTATGCTTTTGTTGTTGTCCCAGCTTGCTTTCTGCCAATCTTTTTGTGACTCCCATTGACCTTTGATTCTGCTCATACATGTCTCTTCTCTGTGGACAAGCCCTTATGGAAGTCCTCCTCATGTTCATTGTGATCAATAAGGTTAGGGGACCCTGCACACAAACATGGCCTCGGACTAAAGCAAGGATTAAGTCACCCCCGTGTGTGTATGTCAGGGGCGTGTTGGTGCATCTTGTGTGCTGTGTGCATGACCCTGTCCTTGTCTGTACTACGTGTTCGCATGGATGGTTGTGTTTCAGGATCCAAGTTCTCATGACTTGTAAATAAATGCTGGTGTAATCTTAGAAGGGTGGACAGGCTAAGCTCAGATGTCATGACTTCTGGCTGTAAAGGTCCTCTAGGGTCACACACAAACACACAAGCAACCAACACATTGCCATTTAACCTAGGACGAACAGAAGGGTGAGCAAGTGACCACTGAGAGCGAGGGATTAACAAAGATAGGCAGCTCTAACAGCTGGTTGGCCTTTTAGAGATTCCTATTATCCGCATAGCATGGTATTAATAGAAATTTGTTGTAGTCTTGCTCAAAATGGTGTCCTGTTTTCCTGACCCTAAACGACTTTGGTGGGAAGGTCATGGAAAAACCAAAAAGGTGTCATGATACAGGACAGAAATAATGGATCAATATTTGTTAATTTCCAGTAACATTTTCATGTTGATTTTGGCACTTTTAAAACTACATTCATAAATGTAGTTGTTCTATATTTATTTATTTGTTTATTTATTTTATTATTATTATTATTATTTATTTTATTTTTTTTTACATTTTAACATTATATTGTTTCAAGCTGGTAAAAGGGGGGCGGCAGTAGCTCAGTTGGTAGAGCGTTTGTCCATTGATCCAAAGGTGTTCAAATCCCGCTCTTGACATAAGAAACATCAGTGGTTGAGCGGTCAGATCCACTGACCCACAGGTTGGCTGGTACGATTCCAGCTCCCACAGATGAATGCTGCCGTTGTGTCCTTGGGCAAGACACTTAACCCTCCTCGCCCCCAGTGTCTGCATACACTGGTGTGTGAATGCGTGTGTGAATGTGTGAGTGGTTCCTTGTTGTAAAGCGCTTTGGGTGCCTTGAAGGTGGAAAAGCGCTATATAAAGATGTGACCATTTACCATTTAAAAACTGGTAATGTATTCTGTCTGAAAATACATTGCATTATCTGTTGTTTTGAATAGGTGATTCAGTGTGGCGTACATTTTAAATGAACACAATGTTGGCTTTATTCATGTTTATTAATTTAGAAAATTTAAAGTTTATGTGTATATTTTAATAGTGCAGATGGTTTTCTTAACTGCGCTCTGGCGTCATTCTCTTATCACATGTAAACATGTACAGTAAGAGGCCATGGTCAGACCACAGGGCACTTCTCAGCCTAACTCTTCATGGGTGTTGGGTGTTGTACACAGTTGTAGTTTGGTGCAGGAGGTCTCATGTGCCGTCATTTGCATTTACTAACAGATAAAGCTCACAGGAACACATTTGCTGACAAACATTCTTTCCCTATCTTTCCACAACACACACAGCGATACATAGACGCATTTCCCCTTTCCCCTGCCCTCTGTAACCCAACATCCACACTCCCAACTCCCACCTCTCTTGTCACCTCCCATCTCCCAGACCAAGGTCAGCTGTCCAGGCCTGCAGCTCTTGATGTAGAGACTTTGACCCAACATGGCCACCTCTGTCTCTCCAGAGAGATTAACACAAGGCAGGGACAGAGGAAACTGAGCTCCGCATGGCTCCGCGTTATCCCGGCTGCTCTGCGCGCGCTCACTTCTCATTCTGCCTCCGATAACTCCTCACGTCTCAGGCTGCATGGGGACCAGGAAGAGCTGCAAATTGAATATGTCTGGCAGTCAGATCTGTGAAGACTCATGGGTGATGTTAGCGAGAGAAGGCACCGCAAGTGTCCACGTATATTGTCACTCTGGCAATATTTATTCAGCAGTGTGTACAGGGAGATAAGTGGGCTTTATAATAGAGTTTTGGGTGTATTTTATTTGGTGTATATGCTGGGAGATATGCTGTTTTGGCTTTTTTTTAACCATTAAATGACTGAAGAGGTTTGACGAACATAGTTTTTCTAGATGTATCAAAAAGTTTGTTTCGAAATTTAACATAAATATGTCTGCAGTCTGGCAAGACAAAATACTATTAGCACTTTGTGTGTCCACTCAAGCTACAAGATAACAGTGTGTATCCAACATACAGTGAGACAGTGAGGAAGGCCGCAGTTCTCTTCCACTGCAGTTCTTAAATCAAATCATTATGGGAACATGTAGCTTTTATCAAAAAAAAACAACAACTGAACATTTTAAACATTTTAGAAAATGTAAAATATCAAACACTTATGTAGATGGGGGGGGATCTAATAATTTCATGAGGTCAGGACACATTACAAAGGATCTCGTTTTGAAATGTATTAATATACAAACTGATTGACATTTGCATTGCTAATACATAAATATCACAGAAACTACATTGCCATGGAGTATTTCCTCTTGCTTCACAGCAGTGTTTTTTCCCCCCGTGGCACTGGCTGAGGTGTGAGGGTTGTTGTACCGGCAAGCAGAAGGTTAAACAAAGTGCTGTGACTGTCAGGCTGAGTGAAACCAACTGGTGCAGGGCTATCAGAAGATAATCAAGGCTAATAGGTACATAATGGCTAACAGTGGGACTGCGCTGATGCATCATGGGGGACACATCGTGACAGCATGACCTCGCATTCCCACAGAGACATGTGGCAGACATGGAGTTTCACCACATCTTAATATCACCCCGAACTGTGTACATATAACATATAGTGCACTGTTATGAATGTTTAGATTTGTTTATTTAAAGTTTATAAGAATTATTAAAGAAACTATGAAGTAGTGTTCAGTTGGGAATTATGTCACAGCTATTTTATTCAATAGGGATTAAAGGCAATGTTGGTGACCTCTATAGTTGCTGAGACATATGGTTTCACTTGTGTTTAAACCAACAAACAGAATGTTTGTATATCTTATGGTTAGACTGTAAGATCCTCAAGGACCAAAGATTTATGAGTCTGTGAAGCAAAGATGCTGAGAGTAATGTCAAGGGTCTGCATACTGTGGTAATGTGGTGGTAACATTATGTATGCTACATGTATAGTATACAATATAGTCTTAAAGGGGCGGCTACCTTTTCATCTAGATGGAAATGTTAATGCTTTGCCTGAAATGTTCCACTGCATGGCATTAAACTACTCGGTGCCACTTTATGAATAACCATACCTTAATTAGACTTAATATAGCATGAACAGAGGCTTAATTTATGCTAAACAAACAGTTGATTGAAAGAATGATTAAGATTGATCCAGGCTTAGTCATATCTTAATTAAGGGGTTAGGATTTAGGGTTAGTGTATTAATTAAGTAATTACTAAGCCTAAATCATTCATTATTATGGTTATGATGTTAATATAAGTTTTGTTCATGCTTTATTATGGCATAAATAAGTGTAGTTATTATAAAGGGTTACCAACTACATCTTACATTTATTCAATTACTGGTGTTATATGGCAAAAATAAATAAATAATAATAATAATTAATTAATTCAACTTGAAAAATATGCATTCTTCCTTTGAACAGTGAAACCTTCATAGATCTGGCCTGTTATTGGCCTTCTGATATAACCTGCTTGTTTCTGTGGAATTAGTTAGTTAACACCTCCATGGAGATGAGCAGGTGGCAAACCACAAAAGCTGCATATATATATATATATATATATATATATATATATATATATATATATATATATATATATATATATATATATATATATATATATATATATATATATATATATATATATATATATATATACAGTCAATGTGCCTTTACTAATAAAATAAAATAAAAATTATTTTCAAACCTCTCTACTCTGACCACACATTTCTTCATGAATACATTATGTGAAAACACTCGGCACAGCACTGACACTTTGACCTAGCCAGCTCACACTTAACATGCTCTAAATTGATGCAATTGAGCAGAAAGGGTCAGAGGATCATGTGTTAACGAATGTACACATGCCCCTTTCTCAGTACACTTTGATGCTGCCCGCCAACAAGTCCACTCTGACAGAGCTCAGTTGATCTGGACTACTCTCCAATGACTCACTCTTCATAAACAAAGTCAGCTTTTGTTAAGACCCACTATACGTCAGAACCATCATCTCGACTATGGCAGAGAAATGTGGGGTAGAAAAGGGAGTTATATTGGGTCGAGGGGCAGGGGGCTGAGGCAGAGGTCTGGGTAATTGCAGTACAATGGAGATGGTGTTTGATCTGTGAGGTGTCCAGGCTTATTTTGCAGGGTTGAATGTGCCAGGCTCAGGAATGCTGTAGCTGCGAAAGTTTATCAGGAGTTCACCAAGTGTGAAGTGAGGAGGCAGATAGACACAGAGAGAGGAGAGAGAGAGAGTGAAAGAGAGAGAGTGTGTGAAAAAGAGAGAGAGAAGAGAGAGACAGAGTGAAAGAGAGAGAGAGAGAGACACACAAGGGGCACTCAGAGTTTAGCGAGCCCGTCTTTTCATTATTGGCTAATTATCCCTTTAAAGTCTTTGAGAGGCTATGGCTGCACACACTGTCCACATGTGTTGAATGTGTTCCATCATGTGTCTCTAGCTGTGCATTTGAACTGAAGTGAGAAAGGCCAGTCTGGGCTGTGGTGCAGAGCAGCCGCAGCCTCCTGATAGTGGGGCTAAACTGCTGGAGAGCAGAGAGGGCCCGCATAACGCACAAGGCTCTTTGAACTCTGTCTGTACTCACTGCTGCAGAGCTTGAACTGGGTTAATCGCTATTAATATTTAACATGCTGCCAAAGTTCCAGCCCAGAAACTATATCAAAGCCAAGAGCTCCATCCAGCAGAGCCCTTTCAGTCCTTCTGTGTGCCATAAACACACTGCACACTGGTCAAAATCATTCTTTCATTTGATATAAGCAAGAGAATATTCTTTATATATATATATATATATATATATATATATATATATATATATATATATATATATATATATATATATATATATATATATATATATATATACATTATACATATATTTTGGGAGGCTAGAGCCTGTTATGAAACAACTACAGGTTGCAGAGGACTGTTGCTCATCTCTGTTCTGTCAGCTCACAAACCCGATTATTTCATCAGAGTTCAAACCTCTATTGCCTGTGCCACTGCGGTCTTTTTCACTCTTACAGCTTTCTCTGTCTCTCCATCACCTCTCTCCTCCAGCCTTTCTGTCTGTGCTCCCAGCTCCGGGACCTCAAACAGCATGGTTAAATACGTAGGGCAATGTGTCGCTCTTCAAAGAGACTCAGGTAGTAGATATGCTGGCAATGGGCCAGATCAAAATGAAGAGTTATTGTAAAGCTTGTGGCTGCACTTCATGTAGACCTCAAACCAACTGTATTAAGAGGCCCCACCTGGGCCTAAATCTTCCCACAAGGAAACTGAAATATGGCTCTGAGTCCCTCCTCTCCCCCTGAAAAACCCACTAATACCACGCTGGGACCCTTTTTATTTCACTACATAAATCACAGCAGCAGGATGAGGAAGTTCATTTGGCGTGGAAGAACCTATATTAGTTTAGCCACTGCTGTAAAGATTCTACTCACTACACAGTATATCTTCATGTGCTGTTGAGTAAAGGGACAATAACATCTTTCAAATAGCAAATTTGGCTTTGATTATTGAAGATTTACAAAATGAGTGGGTAGTGTTGCCACATGTCTTTCAAAAGAAATATAAAAACAATGAAATGCAGAGGTACTTTTGTAGAAGACAAAAGCTGGAAGCAATTTGTGTAGCTACCAAATTAAAGTTATTCAGCACCAAGGGTTATTTAATTACCATTCTTTAAATGTTTGAATGACTTTGACCTCTGGAGTACTCAGGGTCATGCAGGTGTATTTACTTAAGCGAATTCTGAATCAGTAACATGAAACAAGTTTTCAAATCGAAAAGACCTCCTCCTCGTGTATCTGATTACCCAGTACAAGTTCTTTGTGTTTGGGAATTAAATTAATATCCATCCAGCGTGTCATTAGCTCAGTTCTCTTAAAACTCTGAAATCCCTCTTAGGTTCTTTATATCCCCTCGAGCAAACATATCAGTATTGTGCTTGACAACCAAGATCCCCAAAAAAATCCTAAATCTAGACAATGAAAAGCAATGAGAGAGACATAAACAACATATGAAAAAAGCTGACAGGCCTTCCCAGGATGCACCTCACACGGCATTGCTCATGAATGGAAACAGGTGTGTGTGATTGTGCGGTGGGTCCTGAAGAATGGGTTCTATGTGGCATGTCTAGTGCCTGGGTGATTTGGGTCAATGGAGCACATCTGGTACTAGTCACAACAGAGTGCACACGTCCTGGGCCCTCAGACACCCCACCAGGCGAGCAGGGAGAGAAGGAGCATGGGCGCGGAAACATCTGGCTTCTCTCTCACTCACACACAAAGGCTTTGGGGATTTGGAACCTTTTTTTGGGCTAGCATGGATTATTCCAGGTGCATCTGGAGGCAGAGAGAAGAGAATGGGAGTTGTGTTTGCCTTTTAAAAGGGGAGACGATAGCTTTGATTGACAGCGTTTGAACCGTGTGCTTCTTGACTTCTGTTTATGCCATCAGAGCTCTCGCAATTTTCCATTTCCTTCTTAGTGCTGGAGAATAAACATAAACATTTTCTAACCCATTCTGTGATTATTATATCACACGCTCAAACAAACAATAATTCACTTTCAAATTGTTAGGGGTCATGAGAGGCTGGAGTCACTGCAAAGATAGGCTAAAGGTGCTGTCTGATTTCAGACTAAGAGTTTGTTTTCATACCTGACATACCTCACGTGACCACTCTGAGGAAGACCACTGGTGAGTAGTCAAAGCTTTCCGGTATGAATAAAAAAAACTCTTGGTCTGAAAAAAGAACCTAATAACATAAATTATCGGAAGACCAAATGAATCTCATAAACCATGTTATTGTCCGATAATCAGTGTACATTAGCATGCTAGTTGTTAGCTTCACTGTCTCGACAAACAGTACTCTCTGTGCTGTGAAAAGCACTTACAAAACACATTGTGATTCATAACTGGGATGATCAAAATGCATAAGGTAATTGAATAACTCTGGACAACTGCAAACCATTTAAAATGGACTAGTTCTGTTTTTCACAGTTTTAAGACAGTAAAAATTGAAAGTAAAAAATTACCATATTGACTACGTAAATGAATAGTACATTTGATCTTATTTGTGAATTAAAGGTTCATTACTTAACTCTTCTGGTGGAGGGTTTCAATGGAGATGATATTGCCTTGCCTAGAATGTTCCACAGTATCGCATTAACTTAACAAACAACAACTTGACAAGGCAGATCTGACAAGTTACTTGTCAGATCTGTGGAGAGGAGACCCTGCTACCAAGAGAATTGCTCTTCCACTATCAACTTGATTTTTGAGAATTTAAACCCCATATTTGAATAGTTGTTAGACCCACGCATTTTATGCAATACAGTAACGTCTCCATGGAGACAAGGATGCAACAGACCGGTTGAAAAATTACATATTGCTCTTTTACATGTAAACTGTAATGTACTGTAATGAAAAAGACACTATCATACACAACAGCTCTCACACTCTTATTTTTTTCTCCCACTTACTTCAGCCTCTTCCTCCCCACAGGCCCAAGGCAAAAACAATAAACATGATTGGCTCTGGGTGAAAAAAGCAGGCAGGCCACAGTGAGGACAAGCATAACAAAGGCCAAGTAAAATTGATTTAGTAGAGTGTATCAGTCTGTGTGGATATGCCTCTGTTTGTATGCTTTCTGAATGTGTGTTACTGCTGGATTTGAGATTTTTTTTCCCTGCAAGTGAGTTTCATGACAAATATGGGAAGTGATAGCTTGTAGAACAGAACATTTCCTCCTTTCACTTGCTGCTGAAGACTAGCATACCTTTTCTCCAACAATCCAAACATAGAAGCTAAATCTATCCAATCTTTACTACTATGTCTGGGTAAAAGCCTGTGAATAAAAGCACGGGGCTTTCAGATTTTACCATTTAATTAAAATGACACTGTATTTGACCAATCTCAAGGAAAAAGTTGCTGAGTCTCCACATTGATAGGAAAAAAGGTTTAGAAGATTGGACTTTTAGATGCTTGATGGACTGGGGGATGTTTGACCATGGAGAGGACGTAGTGAATAGACTGATGGACGTGATCACATACTTTTAAAAAGATGTGCTTGTAACAAGAGCTGGGCGATATTGATCCTTCCTGTTGATTTAAATGTTATATGTTGTTTTAGAACTAATTGAAACTGGCTTCAATAATAATTTTATCTATGGGCTGTATAGATGCGTGAAAAGTCCCTCAGTCGTCCAGGTAGAATCCATGATAAAAGGAGAAGTTCAATTTGTCAACTGGACAAAGTTTGTTTGGTTGAGTGAAAAGTCCCTCAGTCGTCCAGGTAGAATCCATGATAAAAGGGCCAGAGCTGACGAAGCCTCTCGGATGAGCGGCGAAACGTTTTCAACCAAACAAACTTTGTCCAGTTGACAAATTGAACTTCTCCTTTTATCTTTGTTTGGTTGAAAATGTTTCGCTGGAAATAGGTGGTATTTATACAAATTTCCAGCAGTTGGCAGATTTGGTCAGGAGAAAGTTTGGTTCTCTCTTCTAGCTTGGAATCCTGTAGTAAACTCCTTCTCGCTGCTTCAACCGCTACAGCTGTGGGGATACAAGTGTGTATCCCCACATATATTTCCAGTTCAGAGGGAACTTTTACAGGCAGGTCCATGGCTGTGCGATGGGCTCACCAGTCTCCCCTATCATGGCTAATTTATACATGGAACAATTTGAACAGAGTGCCTTAGCTTCATATCCAGGCACTCCACCCACACACTGGTTTCGTTATGTTGATAATTTTACAAAAATCAAAATTCAAGATTTGGAACCTTTCACTGCACATATCAATTCTGTAGATCCGAACATTAAATTCACCCGTGAAGATGCCAAGGATAACACATTGGCATTCTTAGATTGTGCAGTAACGATAGGAGGAGACCGGGGACTCCAAGTAGAAGTCTTCAGGAAGCCCACACACACAGACCAATACCTGCTTTTTGATTCACACCACCCACTGCAGCACAAACTGGGTGTTATTCGGACATTACAACACAGGGCCCAAGTGGTTCCCACAAGCACAGAGGGTAAGGAGAAAGAAGAACAACATGTGCAGGAAGCCCTCTCTGTTTGTGGATATCCTAAATGGGCTGTTAACAAAACCAAGAGAGACAAGGGCAAGAAACAAGACAACAGAGAATCCGAACCCAGGAGGAAAGGGGAAGCGATTCCTTACCTGGCCGGCGTTTCGGAAAAACTACAGAGGATTTTCAGACAATATGAAATTCCAGTCTATTTCAAACCCACAAACAGTTTAAGACAAAAACTCGTCCACCCAAAGGACAAAACACCGAGCCACAAACAAAGCAATGTGGTCTACTCCATTCAGTGTAGTGAAGACTGCAGTGAGCGCTACATTGGAGAAAAACAGCCACTTCACAAGAGGATGTACCAACACAGGTGGGCGGGCCAGAGTGGACCGTCATCTGACGTACATCTTCACCTAGAAGCCACGGGCCATTCATTTGAGGACAGTGAGGTTCAGATCTTAGCCAGGGAAAAGAACTGGTTTGAGAAGGGAGTTAAAGAGGCTATTTTTGTCAAAAAAGACAATCCGTCGTTAAACAGAAATGGGGGAGTTAGACATAACTTGTCTCCCATTTATAATTCGATTCTTAAACCAAGTCAAAACAGACAAAGAAACATTAGGGCAGACAATCCAGGGCAGAGGGGTGGAGAGGGTCGTTAGACGTTGAATAGGGAGGCGAAACTAGTCGCCAGAGTAATTTGAAAAACAAAGAGACAGATTAGTGAGGATTGTTTTCAGAGTTTTTTTAGTGTAGGGAGCGCCTCCCGGCAGCTAGATATAAGCAGTGTCTAACAGCACAAGAACCAGAGCTGACGAAGCCTCTCGGATGAGCGGCGAAACGTTTTCAACCAAACAAACTTTGTCCAGTTGACAAATTGAACTTCTCCTTTTATCAATGAGCTGTATAGTGTAATTTAGTCAGTAAAATTGACATAAGAACTCTTCTGTAGCCCTCTTGGTTAAAAAGCCCTCTGTACTATTTTGTTGAACAACTTCCAATATATTAAGTACTTCAAAAAGGATTGAGATTTGATCCAAATGATGTGTTCTGAATTTCTCACCGAATAGAATAACATATGTTTATTTTTCTTTTTGCTATTTTGTTATCTCCATTTAGGGGGTGGCACTGTGACCAGGTCTGCTCTGCTCATCTATCGCTGTATGGTCTTGGCTCAGAAATAAACATAGCCCACACACAGAGGGGGAGCTTCTATCCCACTTGGACATGAACCAAAAATGCAACCACCAATTCAGTCTGATTTGTACTGCAACCTTATATCCACATTTGGGAATTGTTTTAAGTGAGTTACTGATATGTAGAGGATGAGTATGATAAGCCTGTACACTGGAAAAATATTTTTATGACTCTATAACTTCATCTGTGGTTTCTCTGGGAAATCATGTTGTGTAGTTACTCCTTTATCCTGTGGTCAGTTGGCTCATAACTACAACCAAAGAAAGGATTTGCACAGTTATTTTTAATATGCGTTACTTACCTAAGTCCCTGTATTAAAAACAGGATGCCAATACAACAATAAATATTTACCTTTGTCATGGTTAACATAAGAAGTAATAGCAATGACTCAGAAGAACAGAATGCCGTTGGAATAAACAAACAGGGAAATAGGTGGATTTGAGCGCACAACACGGGCTCGCTCCTGCTGTGCCAACTGTCGAATTCTGTGTGCTTGGATGTTGAAGAAGCAGAGAGAAGTGTAACGCATCAGACTCACATTTGGTGCTTCCTTCCTTCACAGTTGTTTGAGCACTTAGGTGTCAGCTAAAAACGACACTGTGTATAATCCTGCAATATTTTGTCACATCACAAAAAACAGTGATCTTTGCATTTGGAAGTGCACCAGATATTGGCCTTACATGCTGTTTGGCGGCTTTACATTGACTTGCAGACATGCCCTGGAGACTGATCCTCATCTTAACCTTAGTTACTACTTTTCTAACATTAACCTAAACACTAACACCGAGTGCACTGTGAAACTTTTATGGAGGAGGATAGGACCCCTGCTTGGCTTTCTGGAGATGTTCTTGCTTTGCCAAGAATGATCCACCCTATGGCATTAAGCTTATCCATCTCTATGGAAAGAAGTGGCCAGACCAAGTCAAGTTACAGGGCAGATCTGTAGAGAGGCGAGCCTGCTTCTGGAAATAATGTATTTTTGAAGGTATTTTTGGGAGCCAGATAAAACACTTATAACTCATTCTAATTGATTAAATGCAGTACATGCTTATCATATTATCCATGGAGACAAGCAGGTAGCAGAAATATTATTCTATTATTCTGAGGGGAACGAGCTGGAGTACCGCTCGGTCATCAGGGACTTTGTGGACTGGTGTGGGCGCAACCACCTGAGCCTTAATACCAGTAAGACAAAGGAGCTGGTGATCAACTTCAGGAGGAGACCACTACCTCACTCACCGGTGAACATCCAGGGGCAGGACATAGAGACTGTGGACAGTTTCAAGTACCTGGGTGTTCACCTCAATAATAAACTGGATTGGTCCCACAACACCGACACCCTGTACAAGAAGGGCCAAAGTCGCCTCCACCTCCTGAGGAGACTGAGGTCCTTTGGAGTGTGCAGGCCTCTGCTCAAGACTCTGTGGTGGCCTCTGCTCTCCCCTGCGCTGCTGTCTGCTGGGCCCCGAGCAACACAGAGCGGGACAGGAAGAGACTTAATAAGCTGGTCAGGAAGGCCAGCTCTGTCCTGGGCTGTCCTCTGGACTCTCTAGAGGAGGTGGCTGAGAGGAGGGTACTGGCCAAACTCACTTCCATCATGGACGACACCTCTCACCCTCTGCACCGGCCTGTAGAGGAGCTGAGCAGCTCCCTCAGCAGCCGACTGAGGCACCCCCAGTGCAAGAAGGAGCGCTACCGCAGATCCTTCATCCCCACCGCAATCAGACTGTATAATTCTAACATATAGTCTAAAAGTGCAATTTTTCTACATTTTCTTATTTACTTATTTTATTATTATTATTATTTTCTTGTCTGTATGCACTTTTTTTTGGTTCTAACTTTCTTTTGCACTAAGCTGCCTGGAGCTAATGTGGCAAGTGAATTTCTGCTGTGTGAGATCAATAAAGTCTTATCTTATTACATAGTGCAGCTTTAGTGTAACTTCAACCCATATCTGAACTAAGGATGCACTGATCCACCT
This sequence comes from Paratrypauchen microcephalus, assembly GCA_036785185.1. Classification (NCBI taxonomy): domain Eukaryota; kingdom Metazoa; phylum Chordata; class Actinopteri; order Gobiiformes; family Gobiidae; genus Paratrypauchen; species Paratrypauchen microcephalus. The sequence continues at coordinate 2,303,746 of JAVJIX010000081.1, read as the reverse complement.
TTTTCAGTTCCTATATGATACTAAGGCTTTAAGTACAGTATCTGCCAATATTAAGTGATACTAGTGTAGAGATTGAAAATACATCTTTTTATTTGAGCCAATTGTTATGCAACTTATTTATTCTGCAAGTAACTACAGAACAGCTTTGTATGAATTAAAGTTCAAACATTATCAGATGTCCTGGGCCTACATCAGTCAGTAAATAGTCTCAGTCGATAAGTAGGATATTGGCTGAACCAATATCATGGAACCGGTATTTAATACCAGTATCTGTGCATCTCTCATCTGAACCTTGAATCATATTTTTTTATCTAAAAATAAAGGCTTTATGGGTTTTTGTGTCCATAAAGTGGTTAGGTCCCCATGAATGTGTATACAGATTTTAGTCCCTACGATGTTATAAATACTTACCCACATCTACAAGCAGCTGCCATGTTTATACTGCGCTCCTCATGTCTGTGTCCACTCTGAATGTGTCTGAATATGTGTGTTTATGTTTTTGTCCTTGCTTACCAATGCAGAAACAGCTCTGACCCTGAGGCCAAGGGTGGATAGTTGCAGTATTTTCTGCTCGACCATAACACGGCGCATGCCAAAGTATTTGTGTTTACTTAAAACACATTTTTACTGTAATAAGCACACACAAACATACACTCACAGATTGAAGTGAACTTGTACTCAACACAGACACGCTGATTCCCTGAAAGCCTCTCACCTAAGCCTCCATATGCTGTAATTACTAGACAAAGACAGGTTATTAGACTCCCCTACACATTTACTGTCTGTCACCGTAGCGACTATATTACACGGTTTTAGCCACAGGGACCTTTATGTGAACTTTTGAACCACTCCCGTAAAAACAGCAGTGCCGCATTGCTATAATTCTGTTCAATGTTACCTTTAAGCCCTCAGTAAGTGGGATTTAGAACATAATGCCCTTATGCAGGCTGTTTACACAAGATCCCCACCATACCAGCCACACACTTCAGCCCCCCTTCCGCCTCAAATCACATTTAATAGGGCCAGTTTGATCCCATGCCAGCATAAGCATACACTTGCTATGACCTTGGTTGAATTTAATGGGGGTTAAAGAAGTTTTCACATTGGCAGCGTGCACATTAATAGTTTGTCTGGAGGATTTGGTAAATTGGAGGAGACGGAAGTAAAAGTCAGAGTGTCCGATTAATTGCGTCTGCCATTGGTCCCGTCCCCCCTCTCCCACCAGTGTTTAGACCCATCACATTTGGTTGGGGTTCACCTTGAGCTGGAACATTCCATTCGGTCAGGACTAAAGCTATATCTCAAATTTATCATCACCCTAATATTGACAACGTACACTATCAGTATCATTACAAGGATCATTACGTTATCAGTATCATCTTTCACAGTTTGGTGTTAATCTACCTTGCATTTATTTAGTTACTGGTGTTTTTATTGCTAAAAAATATCTTTCTTATTGTGAGCGAGGTGCCTCTCCACTGCCATACTGTAGAACGTTCCAGACAAAGCAATAAGATGTCCAAGCTACATATGTAACTTTAAAGGGACAGTGTGTAAGATTTTTACCCGTTAATTACTGAAATTGAAGATACCCATTCAAAAATACATTGTTTTCCAAGCCTTTTCACTTCCATCATGAAATCAAAGTATTCTTTTGGACTTAGATATAGTCACATAAAAGGGGGATCTTCCCCATACAGAGGCAGCCATTTTGAATACGAGAGCCGCAGAAGGACATTTGGGCATTTGGGCTCGTGGTTTTGGGTAAACAACACAAGCATGCTGCCGGATCAGACTCGTAATGGATCTAACACGTGTTTTGGACTAAATTGTTTTACTGGATTTTATTCGCTGGATCCTTACGGACAAATTGAGAGCAAGTCTATGGTGAAATACAGAGTTTGACCTGTGGGAAGCATTCTAAGGTAAGCTAACCTTGTTTTGTGCTTTTCCGTATAAAAGCCCCATGTGCTCGGGGAGTGATTGTTGTGCAGGGAAATTAATTGCATAGTCAAATAGAGGAGACTGTAAGGTTTCATTTGATGTGTAGAGTGTCATGGTACATGATCGGGAATGTGTGTTTTCATGAGAAAAGAACACACACAAAAAAACGGGACCGCGCGGCGCGCGGGTCCCTCGAGGTCTGCCGTAGCTAAAACAGAAAGTGCAATAGCGACTATCCACCTATGCGCCACGAATCCTACACACTGGGGCTTTAAAATAACCATTAAATCATGAATACTGTCTAACATATCATTTAATTAATTTAGTGTTTCACGTGGAGCAAGGAGGATGTGCAATGCACTTTTGGACTAATGCACTCATTCTACCTCCTGAGCTAACGCTGGCTGAATAATGATTAAATGGCCCAGATTATTATTTCCTGATATAATATTGTTTCCTCATCAGAGGAGCTGTGTTTTGTTTCTTCCACACATGTTTAACATACAAACCCTGCATATTTAGGCTTAATTCTTCTCTCAAAATAAAAACACTCTGTTCCACTGTGTGATGTCGTCTTGGTAACACAGGAAGCGTTCCACTGTGCTTTTAAACATCATACACCTTCACTGGAATCATTTGGATAATTTCAGACCTGGAATTGCCTCTACTGAAAAAGGTGAAAAATACCTGTTAACTTGAAAACTACCACAACATGACATCACAAGATGGAACAGAGCATTGTGAGGTTTGGAGATGTAGCCAGACTAATAATAAATTACTGTGAATGAAACAAAACAAAACAAAACTCCGGGTATGTCTTTGATGAGGTAACATCATTATTCAATCATTATTGAACCAACTTTAGTCCAAATGGTAAATGCAAACAAATAGCACCAATCATACTGGATTATTATTGCCAAACTCAACTTGTGTCTCTGTTATTGAGCTACTTTTTAGGACATTAGTCCCAAGCAGACTCAGCGTAATGGCTTCCTGAACCTTCGCCGCGCACACAGACACATCCTCAGTGTAATTCTTCTCTTATATCACTTATGATTTTATTGTTTGTTCTACATTTTACTGGATTTCCATGGATTAGCAACATTCATAGCCTATTAAACATTTTCCAGTTATGGCAGTGCCAGCGTCAATAATGTTATTTTCATGAGTGTAATATATAATAGTGTGATTTCAGCACGAGCCAAACAAGTCTTCTAATCCACTGTAATTGGTTGGATTTTTATGCTGTGAGTCAACCTTTGTCTGCCTGCCTGCCTATGTGCCTTTGATAATCCAATATACATTACATTTAATCTTTACCCTCTGTGTTGGGCAAATTAATTAAATATTGACACGGAATCTGGCGAAACCACAGAAAACAGAATGTTACAGCTAAAATGATTACTTCCACGACAGAGGTACAAGAGAGACAGGAGGATGGAGCCATGAGATGTATGATCCATCTCGTAAATGATTAAAGACGCAGACAACAGTGGAATCCTGTAACTAGCGGTAACAACCACGTTTGTTTGCTTTCACTTGAGCAGCCAGTATTCAACCACTGCATTGTACTTGTAGCATACAGAGTTCCCCTATATACTTGAGGAATAGACCTTTATTAACCCTCCGGTCGTGTTCGCCTCCAGCCCCCTACTTTAGTGTTCCCGGTCAAAATTGACCGGTCTGTTTTAAGTGCTCTTAAATTAGCACAAACATTTGTTTTTCCACACCAATTTTTTTATTAAGCATTCTTTAGTTGAGAACAATGTTTCAAAGTAGTGTCTAACAACAATTTATAGAAGTAAACATTAAATAACATCAGTTAAAATACAATTGGGCACTGAAAATGAACTACAAAATGAACATATAATACAAAAAATAAATGGAAAACCAAACACCAAACTCAACAGGGTGTGTGTGTGTGTGTGTGTGTGTGTATGTGTGTGTGTGCGTGTGTGTGTGTGTGTGTGTGTGTGTATTCATGCACATGAGTGGCATGTGACACTCAGGTAGAGTGGGCCTTGCAAACATAAGCATGACATTAGCAGCATGTCAGGCTCGTTTTGATGTCTCTAGGGGCACAGAGGCCACAACGCTTCCTTTTCTGCCCATGTCCTTGTTGGGGGAGAACAGCCAGGGCTGGGGCTGGAGCTTGCATGCTCCTAACCAGACTGGCGGAGGCTGGTGTGCGGGGAATGTGCTGGTGTCGCTGTATAAGAGGAGTCACCAAAGCGAGGAAAAGTCTCCTCTTGAAACTTTTCCCCTGATTCCAGGTTGGGTTGATTGCTGTCCACACCACATACGCGTTGAAAGCTGACACATCCAGGATGTTGTGGAACAGTGCCACAGGCCAGCGAGCCGTCATCCGCTTACAGGTGTATGTACCAGTAAGCTGCAATAAAGGAACAATAAATAATAAGAGATTAGGAACGATATTCAATCTGTCGTACACAAAATGCTATGATTCACCTAGATAAAAATAAAATAAAATGCATGATGAGACTTTACATTACCTTATCAAGGCAGTCAACGCCTCCCTTGTTCTTGTTGTAGTCCTGGATCATCAGGGGCTTCCTGTCCTCTGTGGTGCTGACAGCGGTGTCTTTGTGTACTGTGCTCATCAGGATGACATTTCTGTTCTTCTTGGGAACGTATGACACAAGAGTGTGAGTGTCAGTGAATGCAAACTGTGATGAGAGTGCCTGTCTTCCTCTGGTCGATACCAGCGCAGGGGGAAGTTCAGGCTTGTTCTTCCTCACTGTCCCTACCATGGTGAGCTTTCTTTTCAGTAGCTCCTGACCAAGAGCATGTGATGTGAAGTTGTCACATGTGATATTATGTCCTTGGAGACCGGTTGTCATGTCCAGCACAACACGCATACCCTGGTTTGTATGTGTGTGTGTGTGTGTGTGTGTGTGTGTGTGTGTGAGTGAGTGAGCTGGGGCAGTGTGTATGGGGATGTTTTCTGTATGTTGAATGAATTTACTCTGGATACCCATTCATTTCCTATGGCGGTCACTTTTGACCGGGAACACCACAGGTGTAACAAGGTTGATTAAAACACTCAAAATTGAATGAAATAGGTGATCATCACTTTTATATGTTCAAGTACCCAGTGTGGAGGATATCATAAGGTCTTGAGGTAATCAGATGAAAAACATAATATTTATGAATATTATAAGTTGTAAAACGGTCAGATTTGACCCGAACACGACAGGAGGGTTAAGACACTGGTCAAATTTTGCTGTGGTATACTTACTCGATCTCAAACACACACTTTTAGTTTGGTTGTAAATGCTCTGTCTACAAAGTTTTCAATGATAATAATGCAATGAATGCTATATTGTATGCAGACTTTGTGATCCAGTTGCATCAAAGTCATTGCCAACATCATCTTTATCATTTGAAATGGTCAAGGCAAAAAACTCCTGCAATTAATATCTGTGGTCAAACCAAGCAACAGGCCATGGCATCATTAAAATACTGCACACACGGTAAAAAATGTCCGTAGAACTAACAGAAAAATACTGTTAAATCCCAACATTAAAAAACTGTAAAGGGAATTACAGCAAAACATTGTTTTCTTTACAGTGTAATTTTGTAAAATTTTCAACTAAATATAACTGTACATTTAACATGAAAATGCTGTTTTTAAAACTTAAATTCCTTGTTAAAATTACTTATTTATGTTATATTGACACATAAACACTGTTATATCCCAACATTAAAAAAACGTAAAGGGAATTACAGCAAAACATTGTTTTCTTTAGAGTGTAAATTAGTAAATTTTTAAACTAAATATAACTCTAAATTTAACATGAAAACGCTATTTTTAAAACAAAATGTCTTTGTTAAATTACTTATTTATGTTATATTGACACATAAAAAACAATGCAATCAATATTAAATAACAGTTAAATAAAAATTAAATTCTGTAGACTTAAAACATGCATGCACACTGTAAATCCACACTGACCAATTAAGTGAGTCTGCTGTATGGTTAACATTACTCTATGCAACTGGGTAACAACCCAAAAGTATATAAATGATGTAACTTATTTGAACTGAGTTCTGACGGATTTTTAAAGCCATTTAAGTAAAATGGATCTGATCTATTTAAAGGGATATGCCACCCCCAGGTCAAATTTGGGCATCTCCCCACAGTCCAGAGACTAAAATAAGTGGTGGAAAGCGTTTTCCTGCTCACCCAGCCATTGTCCGAGCCTGTCGCCACTGACCGCCGCGGTATCTGCAGCTCCTCCGCCTTAGACTGGAGTCTAACGTCGCCAGAGAAAGATTTCGGCCAAAAGGAATTAATTTGCTCGATGCGTTTCCCAATTACTTTATGTGTAGTGCGCATTCATATCGAGTGCAAATAAATGTGCAAATCAACACGGAGAGCTTGCCTTGGTCATTTTGGGTGGGAACTATTTTCCAGTGCGGAAGAATACAGTCGAATCACGCACCACGTTGTGCAACAGGGGAACTCCCTTCCCGGTGCGTAACTGGGATTCCCCTGGCAGCGTGCTGCATGATTCGACTGTATTCTTCCGCACTGGAAAATAGTTCCCACCCAAAATGACCAAGGCAAGCTCTCCGTGTTGATTTGCACATTTATTTGCACTCGATATGAATCGATTGCAAATAAATAAATAAATCGAGTATTTAGAAGTTTGACATTCAAGGATACTGTATAAAGCAGAGCCCAGTGTTTTAATTTTAATTTTCAAAATGTTACAAAACTTGTGCCCTGATAAAGACAAATGCCCTTCCCTGTGTTGATAGGACTCCAATCAAAGGCGCCTATTAACGTTTGTTTTTGTTGTTTTTTTTCCCCAGGGGGCGTTTAGTTATACTGACCCTTGAATGAAAAATAAAACAGTGATGTCAGGACACAGCCTCGAACTCGCTATCACTGATTTAAGGGTCACTCACGCTACCGATGAGCTAAACAAACAACGGTGTTTTTGCAGAGGTTAATAGTAGTGAAGAAGGTCTAGCGTTTATTACAGCATAAAAAAACACACCTTATCGAGATTTACAGGTAATATTTAAAGAACAGCACATTTGGCTGGGTGCTCAAAGGTTTGGCTGTGAGCACAAGCCACAGAGCACCCACGGCACCCTCCGCGAATGGAACTGGAAATGGGACAGGTGTAGCCCACTAGCTAACGCTACGTAAGATACGTAACGTACAATCAATCAATCAATCAAAACAATATTTATAAGGTGCTTTTCATACAAAAATTGTAACACAAAGCGCCCTACAGTGGTCAAGGATTAGAAGATTGACCTTTATTAGAAGATTGACCTTTACCATACGTAACGCTAAGCGGTAAAATGAGACCTGTAAAATGAGCGCGAACTCTTGTCTTACAGCCTCTGACTTTGGTTTTGCACGCAAATTACTGATCATTTGGCGCACGCACGCGGCACGAGTGGCATCCTTCCCGGAGGATTTTTTTTGCATCTGAGTAAGTACAAAACATTAAAGTTGTTGATTTTATTAGTTAACACGTTGCGTTTGAAATAGAGTGCAATACACATTAAGTACAGGGCTCTCAAGTTTTGAGCGGAGTCGTGCGTGAGACAGCATAATTTCCGAGGAGCGGGGGGCTTGAATTGCGTGAGAAATGCCGTGTGAGCGTGTGAACGCGTTGAATTGTCTCTCTCAATGCGTGAGACTTGAGAGCCCTGCTGTAAATGTTTGTCTAAAGAGCAAACTTAAACTACAAAGCAACTAATGAGAGTTATATAAATGAAGTTATTACCTGATGTTTCTCAGTTTGTTTTATCATCACCGCAGTGTGCTTAGCAGCTGAAACTACACTCTACAGTCTGCCCAACAACAGAACAATCTATTTTCTGATTGGCTGATTTTTTTCCAGGGAGCGAGACGGGGAGGAGGGGGGAGTTTTTTTTCGCTGAAAACGCGCGGTGCCTGCATAAACTCAGTCACACAGACCGATTTTCTGGGCACAAAAAAAAAAAAAATCAGCGTGAGAAATGCCATGTGTGGCGTGTGAGCGTGTGAACATGTCGAATAGCGTGTGTCACACTCTCAATGCGTGAGACTTGAGAGCCCTGGCTAGCTACTATTAGCATCACGCGGTCGAAAAGCAAAAGTCCTTAATTCTGCCATATTAATGTATGTCTGTTCCTGCTAGCTAATATTGGTACCACACAGTCGAAAAGTACAGTAATTCTTCCTCAAAACGCTAGTACAGGGGGTCCTCGGGTTACGACGTTGATCCGTTCTTGAGACGCGTCGTAACCCGAATTTCATCGTAAGTCGGAACATAATCAAATAAACGGTAATAACATAAAAAATATACTAAAATGACATAAATAATGTATAATAATAACGTATAAAATATACTAATACATAAAAAAGTATTAAAAAAGAGAAAACAATCCCTTATCTTTATGGAGAGGAAGCTGCAGAAGGTGCTGGAGAAGCTGGGGCAGGTGAGTCTGGAGGTGAGGCAGACCATTCAGAAGGAGCTGGAGATTCTGGGGCAGGTGAGTCTGGAGGTGAGGCAGACCATTCAGAAGGAGCTGGAGATTCTGGGGCAGGTTAGTCTGGAGTAGTAGAGGCACCTGAGGTAGAGGGTACAGGATCTGTTGCAGGCCTCTCTACCTTCTTAAAATACTGCTCCAGGTTAGTCTGAACAGAGAGCAACCTCTTCTCATCCAAGATCTCCTTGTAACATTGCAACAAATCCATGATGCCTCTGGAAACCCTAGTGAAACTTTCCAAGTTGGGATCCTGAGCCTCAAAAGTTGCCAACGCTTGGTGCATCTCTGCAAAACCTCTTGCCAAGCCCTGCCTTGTGAAAGCCTTAGGCTCTGGGGTGGGTGCTTCTTCTTCCTCTATGATCTGCTTCTCCATTTGTATCAGGTCCTCAGCAGATAACTCCTCTCCATGAGATTCCAGCAGCTCTGCAACATCATCAACCTCCATCTCCAAATTGATGTCCCTACCCAGGGTAACAACGTTCTCAATAACATGCTGAACTGTGTCCTCAAACCCATGGACATTGTTCACAAATTGAGGACACATTTTTTTCCAAACACCATTCATGTTTGTTTGCTTAATGTCCTCCCAGGAATCAGCAATGTTCTTTACGGCATCAAGGATGTTGTAGGATTTCCAAAAGTCCTTCAGAGTCAAGTTCTTCTTGGTTTCAGTTGTCCGTAAAGCCATAGCAATAGTCCCTCTGAGGTAATAGGCCTTGAACGAAGCAATCACTCCTTGGTCCATAGGCTGTAAAAGGGCCGTGGTATTAGGTGGAAGGTAAACCACCTTGACATTAGGGTTAAAGTCTCCCAGCTGGGCAGGGTGTCCAGGGGCATTGTCCAGCACTAGCAACACCTTAAAGGGGATACCCTTGGAGGCGCAATACCGCTCCACACTTGGCACAAAATGGTTTATGAACCAGTCCTCAAACACCACAAGTGTCACCCATGCCTTCTTATTTGACCTCCAAATTACTGGTAGTTGACTCTTCCAAATGCCCTTGAGTGCTCTTGGATTTTCAGCCTGATACACCAGCAAGGGCTTCAGTTTGAAGTCGCCAGCAGCATTTCCCCCAAGAAGTAAAGTTAGCCTCTCCTTGCTGGCTTTATGACCGGGTGCGGACCTCTCCTCCCTGGCGATGTACGTGCGATTAGGCATACGCTTCCAAAATAAACCTGTCTCATCCACGTTGAACACTTGCTGAGCAGAATAACCCCCCTCCTTAATTATCTCAGCCAACGCTTTAGGAAATCCACTTGCTGCTTTCTCATCCCCACTAGCAGCTTCACCTTGCAGTTTAAGGTTATGGTAATTGGCCCGAGCCTTAAATCGCATAAACCAACCCCTACTAGCCACAAACTCTTCACTTTCACTTCCTTCCTCCTTTTCTTTTTTCAACGCTTCAAACAGTCTTTTCACCTTCTCCTGAATCACCATAAGGCTCACTGGAATACGCCGTTGATTTTGATCTTCCAACCAAAGCACCAATAACTTTTCCATCTCAACAACAAGAGCACTACGCTGCTTGGATATCACCGTCGCTTTCATAGGAGCAGATCCTCTCACATGTTCAACGATGAGCTCTTTGTCCTTGATAATGGTAGCAACAGTCGAACGACTAAGTCCAAGCGTCCGGCCAATGCTTGTTGGTGTTTCTCCTTTTTCAGATCGCTTTACGATGTCCAATTTAACTTGCATGGTGATGGACTTTCTTTTCCTTGATGTACTAACATCAGAAGAGTCTGCCTTACGCTTCGGAGCCATAACCAAGGGCAAAAAGTTAAAGAAAAAAACGCTAAAACACGAGAGAGAGAGACGGCGTGAACAACCAAAATGGCGTACGTATACGGTACTGCGATTGAGCGTAGGGAGCGACACCGTCCTCTTCGCCCTACAACCCACAACAAGCGTACAGTATTCTTCCGCCGTGCGCCCGAAACTAGTTTGCGTTTGTTTACGCCGCTTATGACGCTAACCCGAGACCGTCGTAACCCGAGGACCCCCTGTAATAGCTTGTTAATATTGCTGGATACTGTTGGCACCATGCGATCGAAAAGTCATACCTGCAAACTAGTCACCTTTCGGCGAAATTCGCCGTTTTGATCCCAAAATGGGTCACTTGTGTGAATCGTGTAGATCCGAAGAGTTTTTTTTTTTTTTATCTGATCAACGGATCTGAGACAGTCTGTCTGAGGTCGTTTTCACACCAGGAAAGTCCGATAGTTCACGTGCTTTGGTCCGGACCAAATGTTTTTTAATTTTTTTTTTAATTTTGGTGCGGTTCGCTTTCACACTGCAGTTTTTCCCCAAGCGAACTAACATCTATAAACAAAACCACGTGTGCTGAGGTCGCTCAGCCATTGGACAAAAATGAGCCCTGGCCAAACGCCGTGTCCAAACCGTGTCCAAACCCGGAAGGAGGAGAATAACGGTGTTGCGTGCTGTTTTCAATCTAGCCTTAGCGATATGGTTTACTCAGTTTTTGCAGTTCTCACAAATGTTTGAGCAGCATCGTGAGGTTTACACAATTTTACAATCAATTTACAAACGACGAAGACACAGGGCAAGACGGCTATGGAGAACAGCGCTTGTGCGCGCATCAAGTTCTGACTCTTGCTCTTCACGCAAAACGTAAGCAAGCCTCATAAGTTTCGCTTTGTTTCGTTTAGTTTCGTGTCGTCAGCCTCGGTTTCCCGTAATGCTCAACATACAACGGGAGCTCGTTAAGTACAAAAGCCAACTTGTGTCGGATCGAGTCCTGTCTGCATTCTCACCTCAAACGAACCGCACCAGAGTTCGTATGGAACCGGACCGCCATCGTCAACTAGCAGCTGTTTATTTCATATGTTGAAGGTGAAAAGCCGCTTGTTTTGGCGTTAGAAGCCAACGAGAATTCCACCAAACATTATGTTTCTGTTTTTATTTTGTTAATTGAGCGCGGTAGGTCGTCACTCTTTTTTTGCCCGAAGAAGAACTTCACTCGCGTCATTCATGGTCAGCTGTCAAGAAAGCACCTGCCTACCGGTGTGTTTTTGTTGGAGAGATTTGTTCAAAAACTCTATCGTCAAAAACATCCAATGTGAAACTGGTTCTAGCCTACTATGTCACGCCAACACGAACCCCATGAATTTGAAAACCATATACATTTTTAAATGTCAACAAATGCAGTTGGGTGTCGCCTTAATGTTTTTAGTGACGACATGTACCCTGATCTAGGCAATAAGGTTGGATTTTTTTTCTTCCAGATGAGAGAGCTTGAGGAGGATGATGCACTGTATGTGCATCAGCTTGAAATACGGCAAAAATGCAGGTGGAGCTGGGCATGGCTGAAATTGGAAGTGAAGACTGAGGTGAAGGGGGTGCAGTACAGCTTCCCACTGTCACAGTATTTCAAAAAAATTGACAAAGCGGGCTACTGTAAATGCACCCTTTGCTACAAAGAAATAAATTATGGGAAAAAAGGTTCCCATGCTCTGATGGCACACTGTCAAACAGAGGTGCACAAGAAAAAAGTGAGCACAATACTCACTACTACTAGTGTCCTTCCTCCTGTTCCACTTTCAACACAAAGTGCTCCCAAGGGTCCTGAGCTGATGAGGGAACGAGTAAGGTTACCTGTACCTGTATTCCAACGGGTTGCTAATGCTGAGGTGTGTATAGATTAAATAGGCTAGCTTGAGTGTGAGTCAGTATTAAGTGTAGATTATGTAAATGCAAATACATTTGGTTATATTATGACAGCTTTACAGTGAAAATGCCCTTTATTTTCCTTGATTATGCGCTGTTTAAGGGGGCCGCGAGGTTACCGGTAGTTTGTCACCTTTTTCAAACCTCATGAGTTTGCAGGTATGAAAAGTACATGCGCCAATTCTGCCCCACGGCGCCATGCATGGCGTTAGCAACATCTTGTCAATAGCTACTGTTAGCGTCATCCAGACTAAAGGTTTAAGCGCTCGTCTTGTGAAGCCATAGCCGTAGTTGGACCATGTTGGTCTTGGTGTTGGCTAACATTTCACCGCATTACACACGGTTTTCATATTTGATATTATCCACCGTTGTTGCATGAGAGAATCAACTCTCGAAGCTAGCATTGTACACATGCAGTGATATTAAGGTCAAGTTGAACTATACGCTTATTTATATAGCAGAATAGCACTGTTTGTACCTATTGCACTGTGTTTTGTTGTTGCTTTTTTATGGGGGTTTTTTGTACTTAAAAGAAACAAGTTAGTTTTCAACATTTTTATTTTTTCAAAGATAATTATTTGCAGGAGGCTCTAGGTGGCATGCTGAGATTACTCAACAGAATGCTTTTTAACCCTAATTATCAGTATTTTTCACATTTATTTATTCATTCATCTACTATATTTAATCTGTACAAATCTTGATGTCCATTTTGATGGCAGTGCTTCACGTCCACATCAAGGTCCAGGTACAGCAATGTGCAAGGAATGAGGACATGGAGCGTACTTTTGCCCTCTGACGTGAAGAGATTGTGGCAACTTCTCCCCCTGTGGCTGATCTCAAGGAAAGATGGCCTGGACTATTTACTGAGTCACAGGTAATTTTTGAGACGGCAGCTTATTTTATGCTGTATTCATATTTTTACTCGCATATCTCCCTCTAGCTTTACAGTGAATTTCATCGCATAACCAATCAGAATCTGCAGCAATGGATGAACATTCAGCGCAACTTATCAAACTTTACAGAAGGATGCCTAGGGGAGACGAAGAAGAAGTGAAAGAAGAAGTGAACTTTATTGATCTCACACTGGAGAAATTCTTCTCTGCATTTTAACCCATCCTATATATATATATACATATATTAGGAGCAGTGGGCAGCACACACATTAGGGCGCCCGGGGACCATCTCCATGATCTTCTTGCTTCGGCTTGGTCAGGACCTAAGCTGGAGGTACCTATGGTGCATGTTTCTTTTGGGTTGGTGGGGGAAACCGGAGTGCCCGGAGGAAACCCACCCAGACACGGGGAGAAACATGCAAACTCCACACAGAAAGGCTCGGGCGACCCGGGGATCAAACCCAGACCATGCATGCAAACGCCACACAGAACACACACGGAAAGGCCTGGGCGACCCGGGGATCGAACCCGGAACCTTCTTGCTGTGAAGCAAGAGCGCTAACCACTCTGCTACCGTGCCGCAGACAATGGAACAAGTTCTGTTAGCATATGATAAACAGGTAAATAACATGTATTTTGGATCACTTTGATTTGAAGGCATTTTTTAATTTCAATGTTTGTCGTCCATTTAGGACAAAAATGACATAAATGCCAAAAGAACGATTGCCCTGTCTGGCCTTATGGTTTATCTCAAAGAGGACTCGTCCAGCCCCTTTAGAATAGTCCAGGTGAGGTGTGTGGTGTTTTTTTATTTATTTATTTTTTTCATTGTCCTATTCCCACTGTCCTCTCCATTGTCCTCTCCTCCTCCCACTGTCCTCTCCTCTTCCCATTCTTCCGTCTACTCTTCCTACTGTCCTTCCTCTCCTTCCACTCAAACGGTTTATTAGAGCACGTCTGCCTGTAGTGGTGTGGTGGAACAAAGGGCAGCATCAACGGTTGTTTTGAAATTAGAGATGGCATTTGACATGACTTAATATAAATCTGACTAAACTTATAAACTTTTCTTTATACTTGATCAGAATTGTACTAACAAATTATTCTCTCTCAGGACGAAAAGGACTTTCACGAAGGAACGGTATCACTGGTGGCCATGGCGGAGGAGGAGGTTCCTGCAGGTGGAGTGCCCTTCTCTCCTACAAAGGTGTTCTGAATTTCCTTACTGTGTATCTGAATGAAGACCCAAACATCATAAAAGAATACATGGTAAGTTTATTATATGAAATGTTAGTAATTGTGAGGAATATATCAGAATTTTACTTGCTTATTGTTAATAACTAATGCTTTTGGATTAACATATGTGTGGGTGTAGTGAATTGTGTCCAGCACATTTGATTTATGTGTACAAGTTTGAAAATATTTCTTCCTTTTTATATTATATATTATAGCTTTCTTTAGTGTTGCCGAATCATTTCATGCCAATCATTTCCACAGGGAGACCAACTTTTAATACTTTTGTACTTAAAATGGACACCAGTGCTGCCTTTGCGAGGGGCACAGCTCTAACCCTATGAATTGGGGTCCTCTACAAACTCATGTCCATTGCTGGAACTAAAAATGCAATGTGTTGTTGGGTTAAATGTGCAATGAGCAAATGCATAGATTAACAAGTATCATATTCATAACGCCAAAGGGAGGTAATTTTTGTAACATTCATGCCATTTAAAGTGCAGCTTTGCAACTCAGTGCAACACAGAGCATGATTGTAGAAGGCTTAGGCTGTGCATTAAGTGTGTAATATTATTTTTCAATTAATAATTTGCAACATTTACAAGGATTTGCTGCCATTTGTGCCATTGGCTTCCTTTGACTAACCACTTTTACCGTTTTATGTGCAGTGGAATATAGGTCTAATTAATCTACTAATCTTAACTAGTCTACTATAAATTATAGAAATTTTTAATAACCACAATCTTCAACTTAACAGTGCAGACTCTAGTACATATGTAAAATATTTTATAACAAAGATGGCCTCATTATTATATAATTAGAATATTTCTGCAATTTTATAAATATAATCTAATTTTCATCAGTATTACACTTCATTTGAACATTTTCTGTAGCAGCGTTCTGTAACCATCGTTGAACCTTTTTAAGTGTATTAACTTACTGACTAGTTCACTAATCGCGAAAAATCACTGACTTGTCAACTTTTAAATTAATAATTGGTGACGGTCCAAGCGGTACAATAATAAATTAGATGGAGTAATGTTTATAGTGTTGAACTTATTGGAAAAACATGTAATAGTTTTTTTGTGTCCTTGTTTAGGATGTGGATTTCCGTACTGCCCAACAACAAATGGCAAAGACTGACATTGGCATTTATGCCATCCTGCTTGAAGGGGTTGATGGTGGCAAAGAAGATCCAGAGGACGGAATCATCATTGAGGGAGTCGCTGTACTGCAAGAGCTTCGTGATGTTGCCACTGCCTTCCCTTTGCTCTTTGGACTGATGTATGTGCTCAACTTGAACTACGCACGGGATCACAAAGTACACTTTTACATTTTTCCAAAATGTGTTGATGGAGCTTCATAACAAAAAAACGTCAAACAAAATATATTAAAAAAAATAAAATAAAAAATAAGCTTGAGTAGATTGGCTTTACCATAATAATATTAACCCTTACCCTAAATATTCTACAACTCAAAGTGGGCAATGTGGACAAAAATAAGTGTCTTTAATTTTTGGTGATTAAAATTTTATGTTTGATGAAAATACCTTTTCAGTTAAAGTTCTGTTCATACTGTTTTAAAATGTTGTGTTTTTAAATGTTTTAAACTGCACAATAAATGCAGAGTTGTTTAAAAATGATTTCTGACGCTGTTCTTTGTTCACTTCTAAGGGAAACTTGACTTGATTTTGTAAGTGATATTTAACGATGTTCCGTCAGGCGGTTGCATGTAACTGGACTGAGTAAATATGAATGTCATTAATAAGTTACTCTAATGATGCAAGTTCTATGTAATGGTATTTAATATAGGTTAAGTTTGAATTGGGGTTAAGTAGGCAAATTCTTAAGATTTACCCAAGTATGTTGAGTAATTATTACGCAATACAACTACGTATTTTGTATTCAGTAAGGTTCAGTATTAACTATATAATGAATATAGTTTCCATATATTTAATCCAGCTACATAGATCCTATTGAAGTATGTTAAGTCCATACTATATAATAGGGGTGTGAATCTTTCACTCACAAAACGGCTCGATTCGAATCTCGATTCACAGGCTACGATTCGATTCAGGGACGATTCATAAAATTAGTAAACAATCCGGTACGATTCGATTCGATCCGATCCGATCCGATCCGGTTCGGTTAATTTCGATTCAATACAAATTGACAACTTTACTCCCAAGTGCTTTAAAGTTATTGAGAAGAAAAAGAGAGAAACAGAAATTAAATTTCAAAATAGTATCCTTTTGTTTATTTAGTGTCCAACAGACAATACACCAGGCCTACTGAAAAACTGGCAATCCGGTTTGCAAAACTCTGCTCATACTTAAAATACAACACATTCCTTCCCTCAAGCAACACAAAACAATAAGGTTAGATATCAAAAATAAAAAAAGACCTTAAAAAACAAGCAAGTTGCCTATTAAAGTCAAAAATCAGAATGAATCAGAATTAGTTAGTAATTAGTGCTTCAGTCACTCATGAGTTTCAGTAACTGTAAAAGTGTAACATATCACTGACATGAAGATAGATATTACTAGGCAGTTATAGAAAACACTAAATATATAAATCCACTGAATAACTAATACTTTCTCTCCATCTTATAACATTTCCTTAGTCTCCTTTGAGATAAAAATCATCTGTGTGTGTGTGAAGTACAGAAAATACAGAAATGCACCAAATACAGAAATGCACCAATTCTGATTATATATTGTATTTTCCACACAAAAGTAAATTAGCCAAGTCAATTTTAGCCCAAATCAAATATACATTGCCAATACATGAATGTTGTCTAAATAAATCACCCAATCCACTAACCGTGACAATAAAAACGCTAGTATCATACAATTGCTATGGTCTATAGCTGCCATGGAAACTATCAAGCTGACAGTGAAACATCAGACTGATATCAACGCGACACAACACTGGCACAAAAGTTAACCACGCATACGAACCATGTCCATAAATAGCGGTAGCGCACCAAATTAACTTAAACAACAGCTCAATAACAGGAAACAGCGTATCTTACCGGCGTTCTGTCGAATCTTCCTACCTTGTCAAACAAGGCGATCTGTCCTACGCTGTCCTGACGAGACACATAACATTGCTCGCTTCCGCATACAGCCCGTGTCGCTCGCATGATTGGCAGTTAACCAGCCAATAAGCTTCAATCCCAGGTAAGTGAACCACCCACCATTCGCTAAAGAACGCAAACACACACAGGCAGCTTCTGCGCCATGACAGAGACCGCTCAGGAGCCGAGAACCGATTCTTGGCCCTAAATCCGGTGCATCAGACCTTTCGTAGTGAATTTAGACCGATCCGGGCTCCGCTGATTGGTACACTCATATCGCAGAGGTCACAGACCGATAACCGATCCAAATCGGTTAATCTTTACACCCCTACTATATAAGCATGCTTTACAACAATTACTCAATGTGGTTGCGTGCAACCGCTTGACGCAATACTTTTAAGTAAATCTAAATCATTTTTTTGTGTGGTTTGTTACAGCCTTTAAATTAACATTTAAAAGTAATTTGAAGCTGATAAAAAGTAAAACTAATACTTGTGTACATGTCCCGTTGTTTTTACGGAAAAATACTGGCAGCAGCTTGCCTGGAAGAATCCATGACTCATCGCTGTAACAGCGGTGAGTCTGGTAACGCTTGGTTCAGAATGCGCTGCGTTTGCGCGTAGACAGACAGCTAAGTGAACCAATCAGAGATTGCGCCATCTTGATTCAAAACTGAGGAGGAACTTCCGCTGCCTAAGAGTGACTTTGCGGGCAAAGGCGGGTGCACTGACGTCACCATCTTTGAACGAATCAGAATCGCGGAGTCCGTTTTTAACCGGAGGAGCGAGGGTGGAGCGAGGGTGTCCAAATGGTATCGCGCTGTATAGGAAATACAGAGAGATATCATTTGGCTGGCCAGGTAAGGCAGCAGCAGTCGCCAGTATAATCCCATTAAAAATACAGTACATACTGTATGTAAACATTACGGAACAACCTGTAAATTTAACATCCTAAAACTGCTTATTTTACATTGAATCCTGGTGAAATGTTCATGAAATCATTGTTTTTTTTACACTAAATATCCGTAAAATTAACAGTTATGTGTTGATTATTGTACATGGCATACCTGTAAAATTTACATTTATTTATCATTAATTGTACATGGAATCCCAGTGAAATGTACAAGTTGTACCGTAATGATGTTTGCATTTGACTGTATTTTTAACAGGATTTCCCTGGCGACTGCTGCTGCCAGTATTTCTCCGTAAAAACAACGGATTTTTTTTACAGTGCATACAGAATAAGCAGGCATGTGTTATTGCTGAGATAGATTCTATTCAAACTGAAAATGTATTCCTCTATTAGTAACCTTTGTTTGACCTTTTGTCCTTTTGGATGATTGGCAAATGTGTTAAAAATGCACTGTACAACATGACAAATAACCAAACATCATTTATCCCCAATTGTTCTTGTAATGCCACACAGTCCAATTCTCGTGCAGTACTGATAAATCTTTATACAAGCATGTCTTGGATTGTGTTTATAGTATCTGTCTATTTGGAGGAGTCAACAGACGCGGTGACGATGGAGTTGATTTTATTAGGGAAGAGATTAGGGTCATGTTGCAATAAACTGGCTGCGGTCTTATTATTGGGATCTGTCCGCTGGAGTTTCCTACTGCAGAGAGAGACAGCTGGCCCTGTAACGTGATCCAGACCACCAACTACCCTTTTTACTACTTTGCAGCCAAGTCGAAGCCCGGGCCAAGGACCATAGCGCAATTCAATTTGCTAAGAATGTGGACATGAAGCGAGACAAATGTCTCTATGGCATCCTAATACAAGAACATCTACTCATAAAATAAGAACTTACAAGGGTGGTAGCAAGGTGTTTAATTTACCCAGTTAAAATGATTTGATGAAATGTTTTATTATGTCATTTTCCTCCAGAAGAAGGGTCTTAGGAATGGTTTGGGATAGTCATATGTTTACTTGTTTCTTGTGAATGTTGGTCGAGCTGCCTGTCTTACTGACTAAAGACTGTTTTAAAGATTTTAGACATGGAGGTAACTAACTAGTAAAAAATATGTACTTCTATATTATATTGTGCTTAGGTGGGGATCCAGACATTAGAATTTACAAATAGTTTTTTGTGCTCTACAAGTAAATTTACTTCAACTTAAATAATATAAATATGAAGATGCACCGTGTAACTTTTTGGTTGGGGCTCCATCGCCTGCTTGTGTCTATAGACATGTCTCAGCTCTGCCTGGAATGTTCCACAATATGATATTAAAGGTCCCATGGCATGAAATTTTCACTTTCTGAGGTTTTTGAACGTTAATGTGAGCTCCCCTACCCTGTTTAGGCCCCCCCACATGGCTAAAAGTTGTGAAATGTCTAAACTGAGCATTTGCGGTCCTTTTCTGCGTTACACAAAACCAGTGTTGAAACGGGCGAGTTCGGACAAGGCACCTTTTTGACGTCAGATCGGCAAATGCAGCTCCAGCCCCTCCCTCTGTCTCCGCTCAGCGTCCCTGTATATCCCGCCCATAGAGTTTGGACTGTGAATGCGCTACACAATGCGAAATGCATTTTTTTATTTGCCTGGAGGCACGTCCGAGTGTTTCTAGGCTCGCAAGTCCCTTACCCGACCCTCTGGACCTCTGAAATACCAGTGGTTTAATTTTATTTTCTGTGTAAATATGCTTTTTTTCATTGCAAAGTCTCCCATCTGTCTTCCTGTGTTAAACACGGAAGCGAGCAGACAGCGGTGCAGAGCTGCGCTTCCAGGGGGGGAACCCCGCCCCCCCCCCCCACTCCTTAGCCAATCTCTCTGTCCTTCTCATTTGCATTGAAGCAGAAACACCCAGAATAAAGCATTTTAGACACATATCTAGCCTCATGAAGACTGTCAGAGTCATATCTCATGCAGTGAGTGTTGATTTTGAAGAAGGATTCATTTACAGTATTAGGGAACCATTAAGGAGCCATATAAAAGCATCAAGAAGTACCATGTCATGGGACCTTTAAACAGCTCTACTTTACTACAGGTGGTTTAATAGCACAAAAAACAGGTACTGTGACTGTGAGCAGGGTTGCCTCTCCACAGATCTGACCTGTAACTTGGCTTGGTTAGGTCTCCATTAAGATAGAAAGGTATTCCAAAAGAACATCTAAAAGAAATAACATCTCCATGGAGAAAAAGCATTGGACAGACACAACACCTGCAAGTGCAAATGACTGAAATGACGGTCCATATCTACGTCCAGTTACTTGCTTCGTGCTTGTTTTTACTTCACCTTTACTTTCTTACCTTACTTAATATTTTAAAGAACAAAAAAAATAGAGAATGCTTTTGTGTTCTACCCACTCACTACCCACAAACTGTTCAAAATGGAGTTTTCAGATTTGCCTTTATTGGGGAGAGAAAGAATGTTACTTTTCCCCCTGTATTGTTGGGAATGAATGTGGAGGTGTTGGGAAAGGCCCTCTGGCTGCTGCTGGGCTTGTGAGAGTTTGTTGGGAGGAGGTTCGTGCTTGTGTCTTTCTTCAATGTGGCTTCACCAAATCCCTCCTGTTCATGTGTGAGCAGTGAGCTGGCCCCGGGCTCATGTTCAGATATGGGTGCTAGTGATTGGTTTGCTGCCAATGGGGTCAAAGGTCAAGTTGCTCTGCGCGCTTTGTTGTTGTTTTCTCACAGTCACAGTTATGTTCACTTTTTCCACTGCAAACTTCTTTTATGACCACGCTCAGTGGTGGGAAGTGGATGCTGTATTTGGAACATGCAGGATTGTCTCCATTTGTAAACATGTTCTTTATTATCTTGTATAACAAGTGACCATTTTATTTATAGATCCTCAGTGTGATATGTTTGTATAATTTCAATATTCAGATTGGACTCCCTCTGACAGCCTTCAGCAGGTGTTCAAACAAAACCCATATCACTTTGCTGCCAAAAACCAAAACATAGCAGTGCTGATTAAAACTGAGGGAACTAATTAGTCGTTAAGAAAAGTCCCAAGTGAAACAAAGAGAAGCAGAAAATAATATTAGGCATATGTCATCAATTATTAAGTTCATGGAAGAAGACAAAGAAAGTGCCCTTCTTCAAAGAGCATTGATAGTGTAGTTAGATACAATAATAATTGTGGTTACTAATTTACTTTTGACAACAGGTATACCACGATGGGTCTTCAGAGCTTCTTCCAGGTGCTGTGTAAGTTAATTTTCCCTATATTGTTCTTTACCAGGGGTCGGCAACCTTTACTACTCAAAGAGCCATTTGGACCCGTTTCACACAGTAAAGAAAACACTGGGAGCCACAAAACCCTTTTGAAATTTAAAATGAAATAACATTGCATACAACAGCTTTTTTGCCTTTGTGCCATAGAATTACATT
The DNA here is from genome assembly GCA_036785185.1 of Paratrypauchen microcephalus. Taxonomy (NCBI): domain Eukaryota; kingdom Metazoa; phylum Chordata; class Actinopteri; order Gobiiformes; family Gobiidae; genus Paratrypauchen; species Paratrypauchen microcephalus. Next base: position 2,282,053 of record JAVJIX010000081.1, on the reverse strand, counting down.
TTGAAACTGAATAAACTAAAATAAAATACATTTTAATTAAATACAGTGGTCCCTTGCTATATCGTGGTTCACTTTTCGTGGCCTCACTGTTTTGTGGATTTTTTTATTCCAATGTTTGTTTGTTTTTTTGCGTCCTGATTGGCTAAGGGACTGTAGACCTTTGCCGATTCGTCAGTTATTCTCCTCCGTGTCTCCTGTACAGAATGTGTTCAGTTTGCCAGATTTATATAAACGTTCGATCGCAGTGTGACTTTGAAGTGCTGTATGTTTGCAAGTTTTCTCCCAGACAAAACCCGCCACAGTGAAGCGGTGCCAGGACAAAGAGGCTCGGTCAAAAGAACTGTGAAATACACACAAAATACACTTTGGTTACTGTGCTTTTTTGTTGAAAATCTACGAACGTTTGAGTGTTTAAACAAGAGAGAAATGCGAGAAAACTTTAATTCCATTCTGAGAAAAGTGTAGAATGTGTGTGGCGAGGCGTTTACAGCCTTAAAACATGGAGAATAATTGTAAAATATAAAACTGACGACTTCGTGGATTTCGCTTATCGTGGGTTATTTTTACAACGTAACCACTGTGATAAACGAGGGACCACTGTACTGAGCCGCATCAGAGGGATCAAAGAGCCGCATGTGGCTCCGGAGCCGCAGGTTGCCGACCCCTGTTCTATACAGTCACTTAATATGTTCATGCTCTATTCTGCCACAAAAGGTAAAGTGTTGGTATCGAAATAACTTCATAGAGACCCAAACACAGATCACAAATCAATGGCCAAAGCTCTGTAATCACAAAAAAAGAATGCAAATGTTAGAAGATTTTCCATAATGAACCTTCAAAAAAAGTCTTGATTTTTTTCTTGGATAACAGTTCTTTGCCAATTCTGTGAACTATCTAAAGCTAAAACAAGTGAGTTTGTAAGAATCTAAAGGAGTTGGTTGTGCTGTTTTTTGTTTGTTTGTTTGTTTGTTTGTTTGTTTTTGAAGTTTTGGTTGAAGCACTCTCAAATACAGACTATTAGATTAAATAAGGTTTCAGTTTTCCACTAGATGTACTTCAAATGTGCATGAAATACTTCTGGCAATATGAAAGGATGGTATTAAAGGACGCCCCTAAACCAAATTTAACATTTTGACTTGGTAGCTCGTGTTCTCCTCTTCATCATCAAGATATTTCGTCTGCTCAGCTAAAATTAAGTTTTGCTAAAATCCCCCGTCTGTACGCTTCTTTCACGCTGCTACACTCTTCATATTTCTCCACTCCTCCCCACTCTCCAGCCCATCCTATTGTCATCCTTCTATCCCCGCCGTTTCCATATTGGCCTTATTGGGTCTAGCAGCCCAGTCACTCTCCTTTATAGAGCGAGGAAAGGCGCTTGAGCAGTGAATAATTCTGAACATGATAAATCCTACCTTAAATCCAGCCATGAGACTCCAACAGGGTTCCACATGTAATTCTAAGCCCTATTATAGGGCCACTAATGCCGGTTGAGGATGGCGAATCACGGCGCTGCCTGGAGCCATGTAAGAATTAGAAATAAATATGCATCGGTACCAGATAAATATAGCAAGCGGCAAATCTGCTGCAAAAGTGTGTGTGTGTTCGTGTGTGTGTGTGAGAGAGACAGAGAGATGGAGGAGAAGTCACAATTTGCAGGCAATGAGAAGAATTCGCAACAGCTCTTTGGATAATTGATGGATTAAATTCAGTGGCTAAGGGCTTTGAGCTAATGTGCACCATCATTTAGTGAGAAGAAATCTCAATAAAATGTTTTGGTCATATTTAAAGTAATATGATTACATTTATGATTAAACATCTCATTTCAGACCTATATACTAGAGACTGGTGTGTTCAAGGTGGTCTGTAACAGTTATTTAACTGTTTTTTTACTTATCAGCTGATTTATGTTCATTGTAACCAAGACTGGGCAACATTAGAAAACATAAATCACAAATCAATGTAAATTTTACATAGTAGTGAAAATATGCTGACCTTTTGCTTTTCTAAGTCTTGATAACCTCCTGAGTCTTCCTTCTCCTCCCCTAGTGCTCCCTCAAACAGACGAATATATTGTATTAAAATATGTCTGTTAAAATCTCTGTTAGATCACCCCTGTGGGTTCTGACATTAACAGTGAAACTTTGTATTTTCTGAAAAAGAATTCTCATGGATTTGCTCTTTTGTCTCTATCATGCGTGGGGTGCTTGGTACTGTGACATCGTATTCAAATGGGCTGGTTTTGTTGACTTATTAATTGCGTTTTAAGTGAACATTGCGGGGTTGAAATTGCATGCTGGGAAATTCTCTTCAAGTGCTGGTTAGGGTTGCAGTGAGTGAGATAGATTCTTCATCTCTGTCTCCTCTTTCCCTTCCTCACTCTCCCCATCAGTTGTTGCAACTTCTCGCTGGAACACTTAGCCCTGAGGAGAAGCTGTGGGGGGGCTGTAACTTTTGATGAATGAATACATTTGACTTTTATCTGTCTGTTTAATCTTGACTTCCCTATCTCCATCTCATGTTTGCTCTGTGTCTGAACCTTCTTTTCTGCCTGTTTTGGCCTCTGCTCCTCACTCAAGACCGCACTGGCTGCTTTAATTGGATTGTGCTGATCTCTGGCTCAGAGTTGCATCTATTATGATCATCGCAGAGACTCCCTTTGACAAAGTTTCCCTGTGAAGTTTGACTTTGTATCATTGTATAACCTTCCAACTGCTACAAGAATTCAACTTTTATTTTGCTCAGGTAGAGACTTCACATTTGTTATCAAGTTGTACTAATTAGTTGTACTAATCAAAACTTGGAAGTAGTGTCAAATTAGCACTGTGGATGGAAAGAGTTTCTTGAAATAATACTAACTTTCAATGGTATAAAACAAAACCACTTACAAAAATATGTATAGTGCAGTCATATGTTATAGCCACAGTTGTCCTGGTTTGCAGCCAATGGGCTCACCTGTCCAACACTGACACTTTGTATACTATCTTTTAACAACTTTTTGATTAGTTGAATGGCTAAACCTAATCAGCTGTTGCCCCCAAACGTTGCACAAAGCTAATCCATAGACTGTATATATAAAACCCAAACTGCTGCTTCTTCAGAACTGAAGTCATGGATTCTATCTGGACAACTGAGGGATTCTACACCCAAATAGGAAATGTTCATGGAGGCTTCCGACTCCTTCGACTGTTTCCAGTTGACTTTACATTGAGAAATTGTCGCTCCTCTCTCTCATTTTGGTCTTAAAATGTATTAACCCACTCTACATGATCCCGGTGTTTTTATTTTACTATTTTGTGAAATGTTTTTATTTAACTATTTTGGTCCTGTGGACTTTGACTCCAAATTTACCCCTATTATTATTATTTATTTAAAACAAGGACAGTGCACAGAAAACATTAATCTCTGTGAGAAAAGATGCTCTGTGCCAGATTTAGCTACTTTCCAACTGCAGTCCTTGGTCAGGTACAAAAATACATTAAATAAACTATTTACATTAGACCTCTAACAACAACATTTCATCAGTAACAGTGTCTCCTTAAAATAATCACAATCCAATTAATTAAACATTTAAAACAATCAAAATTCATTCATTCATATTTCCATAAATACAAGATTTCAGATTCATTGTTATCTTCTAAAAATTTCATTGTCATCAATCATTTACCAAATTCATCAGTGTTATTACAATTAATCAATGAAGAATCAATGAAGAAGCAGCTTGGATGAGCTACGAAACATGTTCCACCAAATAATCTTTTGTCCAGTTGACAAATTGAATTTCTCCTTTTGCCAACATTACCATTAAGACAAATGTCTTAAATCAAACACAACACATTTACATGTATGGCAAAAGGAGAAATTCAATTTGTCAATTGGACAAAAGTTTATTTCGTCGAATACATTTCGGAGCTCATCCAAGATGTTTCTTCAGTTCTGGTCAGACGCTGGTGGTCACTGCTTATATCTGCCTGAAGGGAGGAGCTAACTACAATGAAATTACTCTGAAAGTATCACACCTATTTGTTTACAGTTTCTGTTAGGTTGGCCTCTTAGATATGCAATGGGCAAAGGAGTGGACTGTGGCTTTTAGGTGGAGATGTACGGCAGACTGAGGTCCACTCTGGCTCTCTCGTCTGTGTTGGTACATCCTCCTGTGAAGTGGCTGTTTTGTTTCTCTAATGTAGTGCTCACTGCAGTCTTCACTACACTGAATGGAGTAGACCACATTGCTTTGTTTGTGGCTCGGTGTTTTGTCCTTTGGGGTGACCAGCTTCTGTCTTAAAGTGTTTGTGGGTTTGAAATAGACTGGAATTTCATGTTGTGTGGAATTTCATGTTGTCTGAAATTTTTTTCAGAAACACCAGCCAGGTAAGGAATAGTTACACCCTTTCTCCTGGGTTCTGATTCTACACACACTGAGGGATTCTACACACATTTACATCTATGCAACACATCTACAGTACAATCAGTCAGATTGTTTAAATGTTTGAAGAAGCCTAATGTTGACACGCCTACCTTCTCAGAAGCCAGTGTTTTAGTCCATGAGAGAAAGTGCGATAGTGCAAGTTTTAAGATCAGCTGGAAGCCTATTACTGCTAGCATCGTGAGCAGTTGACTGGAGCTGAACGCTATGCTTGAAGTCACATTCCCTTAGTCCACTTCTATGCAGTCTATAGAATGACAACTATAGAAAAGTACTTTGGTTCTGTGTATTGTTAGCACCAAAATATTATTGAACTAAAACCTGTTTATGCAGAGGCAGGCTCCTTCTGGAACATCAACCCACTCAGGGTTGACATCCTTGGGCTTGCCCCTCTGTCGCTCTGCTCTCTCCTCTGCATTCCCTTTCCCTCTGTCTTGTTCTTCCCCTGTTCTGTGCTCCCTCTGCCCTGTTCTCCCTCTCCTCCCCGGTGATTCTCCCTTCTCCTCCCCATGCAGCATCCCTGAGCTGGATCGAGATAGATGATTAAGACATCAAAAGCCAGCGCGCCTCACTGTAGATCAAAACTACAGGGCTGACGGGGCTCCCAGTCTGATCCCGGGTAGACTTCCGCTGCAGCCCCACAGCCTGAGATTTGCCATTCCCAGCAGCTCTCCCTGTGCTCAGCTCCCATTAGTATCTCCATGCCAGTCGGAGACTCCCCGTGGGTTCGACATGTAGCCAAGGATGAGTCAGGGCTACGCAATCATATCCACGGAGCGAGAGGGGGCAGGTACGGGTGGTGCTACAACCCATGGTGCAAGTAGGGGGCATCACCAAATGTGTGTGTGTGTGTGTCTGCGTGTGCGTATGTGTGTGTTTATCATAGCTTGGGGCCCTCATTCACCCCCACTGTTTTATCATCCCCAACATTGAACAGCAGAAGCCCATCGCGCTCCCTCTCTGTATCTTTTCGCTCCTTTTCATTCTCACTCTCTCTCCCTCGAGGGGTTTTAGTTCATGTGATTCCACGCTCTAGCTTTAACTTAACTTTGCCACTTGGCAGCCTTGGAAGATTTTTTTTTTTTCAAACTTCTATGCTTGTCTCTAGTTTTTACTCCTGCTGGTAAAGTGGTGATAAAGAGAACGGGAAATACATAAAGGATTGTGAGGGGGAGATGATTTTTTTTTTGTCTTTTAAAAATGAAATATTCCACTAGAGTCAGTTGCAAGAGCTGGTGGTGAGGACAAATTGTAAAAAGGGGGAAAAAATTAATAATTGCGGTTTCCGTTCATGCATGAAAATAATGGGAGAAAATAATTGGAATTTTACAGACTTGGGGAGTTAATATTAATCAAAATACAAAAATGGGGGATTTATGAAATGATTTGTTGTTAGTAAAATTAAGATAATACTGGTCTGGTCCCAACACACTGCAGAAATTAGTGTTATTATTCTCTAACCTCTCTATTTTCAAACTATTTCCACAGTAATTTTGTGCTAATGTCATGGTTAGTTCAGGCAGCAGCCCAATCATTACAGCTGTAGTCTATGAATAGCGCTTCTATCCCTGGGAGACATGGGATAATGCAGTCCAGCAGCTACATACATTAAAACATAAGCACTTTGGACTTACTTTTACAAATCGTTATGTTAAAATCAGGTTTAATTAATATCCACTTGTAGTTGTGAGCAGTGACAGCGGAGTTATACAGTACAGTACTGACTACTGCTGCCGATTGGTCAGTCTGTTTTTTGCCAGTCAACCAGTGAGCCAGGCCCCGGGGCTAAGCTCATTAAGGCAGGAGAGTCCCCTACTATCTGTCCCTCCTGCTATGCACCTAAGGGCCAACCTCCTTCCTGTCAACTCCCTCCCTTTAATTGAGATCTCACTCGTCTTTATTTTAATGTCAGCATTATACCATTTTCCAGTCATTGTTTTGTCCTATCTCTTCTCCAGTTATTATTTTTCCTCTTTCACTTCTAGTGCTACCAGAAACAGTTTTGGGGGGGATCTTTCGGAGAGTAAGCACTTTCGCTTTATGAAGATGTGAAATGTATTTTGACACTGGGCTAAAAATAGAGTGGTGCTATAGTGATATGGCCTTATCTACTCCTCACCCACCCCCGCCACTCTCTCTCTCTCTCTCTCTCTCTCTCTCTCTCTCTCTCTCTCTCTTATTCCCTCTGCTAGCTATCTGTTTCACATTTTAAATTTTTGTGTTAGTCTGTGACTAGCCAAACCAGACCAAGTTGTTTCACTTATGTCACATTAATATAGCAAACAATAGAGCGGCACCAAAGTCAGAAGTCAGAAGAAAGGATGATAAAAATGGTCGGTGGTCACATTTTTTTATATAGCGCTTTTCTACCTTCACTGCATCATTTTACATCAAGGAACCACTCACCCATTCACACACAAACTCATACCCGGACGCTATTTTTACTAGTTTCTGAAATAACAGACCAGAGTAATGTAAAACTGGACTGAAACTTGTACTGTGATCCATTAGACAAAATGCATCTTCAGTAAAGGTTCTTATAAAGGCTAAAATGTCTATGCTAAAAGCTGGACATGCAAATAAAATACAAACTGGTACCAGGAGAGAGCACAGTGAACACTTATATTAAAAGCATTGTATAATTTACTATATCCTTAAGCCAATAAGTGTCCATGACCAGGGTGGTTAAACTGTAACAAGGCTTGGGAAGACATAAAGATGATTAGAATGACTACTGGCGACTAGCCCAGATATAATTCATATAGCTAAATAAATGTGTAGTGCATGTGTATTGTATAGCTTGTACACCATCTCCCTGAGCTGATATGATGCAACTGGATAAAGAGTAGAGCAAGGCAGCGTGGATACACATAAATGCACTTTAGCCAAGCCAGAGCTCTCTTACATGGTTTTTCATCATGGCTAAATGTTCGTTTACCCCCAGGGACATTGGCATCATGGGATCATGTCTATGGCTGTGTTATAAGGGTGAGTATAAGCCTGCAGGGGGGCCTTAACCTTAAGATCACCCTCTGTGCCCTATAAAAATGTGTATTCTGTAGGCTTTCTGTACCATGCGCCACAATTGCATTATTAAAAACAGAAAAATACATTATGTTGACTACATTAACTTACATCTTGTATGCTTATTCACATGAATATTCACATTAACAGCTTTTATTATTGATTTTGTCCAAAGTGGTGAAACAAAATGATGTTTACAGAATTTTAAAATATTGTATTAAATATTACATTTTTTTTTCTCCATCCGACCATAGTCTTTATAAAGAAGTTGACTAAGGGAGTGTGACCTCAACCATAGTGTTCGGCTCCAGTCAAATGAAGCTTACGAGTCTAGCAGTTATAGGTGCAAATTTGGAGCTGAGTTCCATATTAGAAATAGGAATATATTTGTTGACAAAATAGCAAAATGATGATCACTGCAGCAGTTACAGAGAGTGGGGTGACAATTTTCCAATGTAGCCGATGAAGCTGGAAGCGCCCCCATGCCATTCCTCTTTAGAACGCAACGGCTAGTGGGTTAGATATGTTAATTTATATAAACAGTCTATGCACCCAACACAACCTTTGCTTAAAATTACTGCATTTCAAGCTTGAATGCACAAGAAATGTAAAGTGTACATGTCAGCAGCACAATATTTTCATTAGAAACCATTAATTCCAAAGCCTCCTGACTCCTGCCTCCAATTTAACTTGTAATGTAATAAATCTAAAAAAGCAGTCAGCCACAGACAATGACCATTCAGCTTAACCCGCCTGCCCTGCCTGACTAGACAGAGATAATTGTCGTGTAATGCGGTCAGGAGGGCAAGGAGGAGCAGAGAGAGTTTGAGGGTCAGTCAGCGCCCATCTCTTTCACTGGAAACAGACTCTAAATGTGTTAGGCATGGCTCCCATTATTAGGCCTTTCCAAGTTGACGGGATGGTGGCCAAGTTGTGTTTACATTTGCTGGTGATATTTGGGTGGGGGGAGTCGGCAGAGAATGGGGAGAGGAAAATAAATTACCGCAACACTCGGAGAAGAGCGAGGCAGGTAATTGCAGTTGACAGTCCAGTCTGCCACACAGTTAATTTGAGCCACTGGTCCCCACTATCTCGTACATATACGCTCCTATTTCTTACTATGTGGCAGAAGAAGTACTGTGCCATCTACAAGATACCAACATCCATGACTTTCCCTCCAAGTGCACATTCTGCATCCTTATTTTTCCTATAGTTTAATTTTTCCCTGAGAATTATTGAATTTTGGGAGTGGGTGATAGTGTACCTGTCACTGATAAGGCGTCTCTCTAACTCCATATGACAGGTGAACCGCTATATCTGCAAAGGAAAATAATCCCTCCATGCGTTAAAACCAGCAAATTTTAACTCTTCTTTTGGTGAGAAGAGAAGGGAAAGAAAGCCCTCTTAGGTAAATCTGTCTTGATCACTTAATGAAAGACGATATTGAAAAAGCTGGTTGATTTTCAGAACTTATTGACGTACTTTCTTCTAATGGCTTACTGTTTAGAAATCTACTTGGTGACCGCACATATTCATCATCCAAAAATAGTTATACCATACTCAGGTATAGACCTGCGTATCAAAAGTTGGCAACATCCATGTGTGGGCAATTGGACCATATTGTACAGCCTCTCAATGTCTGACCTTCTTGTAGGGGTAAGGTATGGTATAGACTATAGTCCCTTTGTGAATTATCTAATTTTGTGACCATTTTTTTGTGATTATCTGACAACATCAAATTCAAAAACAGAACTGGAGTTAGCTTTAAAGGGATTTCCCAGTCTATTTAGTGTCTGTAAACAATAACTTCTTTCACCTTACAGGGCTTTGCTGGTCTCATCATGAAGGTTGGTAATGCCCATTGGCCCTGTGGTGCTCCATAGATGACATCCTATGGTCCCACGTCCCTGAAACCACTTGACATTTCTGTCGACATTTACCATACTACTCTCGCATTAAAGGCTGTGACATTTCATTTGCACATGATGTTGATTAAAATACACCCTATGGTCTTAAGAAAAAAGAGGTGTAGGCGGTTTGTGTACCCCCAACTCTGGGAAACTAGAAAAATAACTCAATGGGATGCTAAAAAGGAGAAATTATGACAGGATTTGATCTTTTATATTCAACCATACAGAGCCACTCTTACTGCACAAGGCATCAGTATGTTGTTTACTGCCCAACAGGATGCAGTTGTGGAAAGACAAAGCAAATTTTAAACAGTGGTAACTTTTTGTTAGCCTGCTTTTCTTCTTCCGTTCAGGTTGTAGTTAGAAGCACAAGTTAGTTTTAATGAAGCCAAATGTAGTTAGAATGCATTAGTGGTCTGGTTGAGGCCACCTGCATAGTGCTGCTGTCTACTGTGTATTAGCCCCAGCTGGGCCTGTAGGATCTGACCCCAGGCCAGGTCTCACCTGCCAGCTCCTATCTCCTCCTCCATTTGTGCACTGGCCGTGGGCCTGTCACTGATGGGCAGCCTGCCGTCCAGTCTAAACGACTCATTTCCAAATCTCCAGTGATGTAAGCCTCATTCTGCCCTAAACAGTCAATGACAAGACACTTCCTGTGTTTCCCAATCCATGTTCATATGTGTGTGTGTTTTTTTAGTATGACAAATCCCTGGAGATTTAAGCTGCACTGAACCTGTACTTTGTTTTAAACTCTATTATAGTAAGTTAATAAGTAAAACCCATGACATGAAGTCAAAATACATTAATATATATTCTTAGCCACCTCCAAGCGACCAATATAAATCAAGAAACATAACATCGTGACCCAATTAAACCATTTGAAATAATAGTCAATGATAGATTAGCTGTTAAAGTGGGAGAGGTGCATAGGTTAATCATAGCCTGTGAGCACACTCATGTAATGGAACCATAACAGGATAATGACTTCACTTTGACTTCAGATTTGTGTCAAAATACAAGTGCACAAAACCTTTGCAGACAAAATACTTTAGTATCCCCATCCACTTTGTCAAAGAAGATTTAAAGACAGTAATGAGTGCATCCTGCTACAAGCTGTTTTATCACTAATATGTTTTAGCGATAAGCTAATTTAGCAATCATTATAAGAACAATTGCACTTATACCCTGCGTCTATTTCCGTAATTGCTATAGTGACAGCATTGCCTGCCATAATAGCTTAAGAGCTTTGTTTAAGGGCTGATGCTGTTAGCCTTCCATTTGTCTTTATAGAACAGTAGAAAAAAATATATATATATTGTATACTAATGTCAATTGTTTAATTTGGTAATTAAATTAAATGTTTTTTCAATAAATGCTTTTTTTATAATGTGTTGGTACAACCCATAATAAAAAAAAGTCTCAGCAGCACTTCCAGCAGCTCAATCGACTATTACAGTGCACATATTCTAGACTATTGAGTTATGGAAATGACAGTTATATCATCAGCTCCATCAGTGAAACGATTTGGAAAGTCTACAGAGGCAGACACAAACAAACCCTTTTCCTGATACTCCTTTCCAGAGCATTTGGGTCTATCTGAGCTGGAGGGGAGGGCAGCAAGCCTGCAGAGAAATGGTTAGGGGAGAGAGAAAGAGAGAGGGAGAAAGAGAGAGGGAGAGAGCAATAGAATGAAGGTAAAGTGAGCTAAGGTAAAACAAAGAGACAGAAACAAGGGGAAGAGAAAGGAGAAGTATAAGCCTAAATTGGGAATCTATTACTGAGGCCTGGGTACAGCAGCCCCTCTCTGTCTGCCGTAAACACACAGAAATGTGTTCAAGTAAAGGGGCTTTATAAGTTTTCCCTTCTCCAGAGTAATGTGCTTTGAATGGCTGGTAAAATGGGACTGGGAGAATTTCATTCCCGCTGCCTCCCCAGGCGACTCACCTTTGGCCCACCAATGATATGAGCCCTTTTCTATTTTTTCCACTTTTACTCTCCCTCGCTCCCTCTTTCCATCTCGCTGGCTGATGGAGAGGAGAGGAAATAAATGGGGGCTCGTCCACAGCAGGGAACAGGGGTACGGGGTATGGAGGAAGAGCAGCAGACAGAGGAGGATTTGGGATGGTGCTTATTTATTTAGTGGAATGAGGCAGGTGTGTTATCCACACTTCAGATTAGCTCATCTGTTTATGCTAAATGTCACACTGCGGGAAGCTTGGCCATGTTAGAGGAAGTGCGAAAGACCATTCCTCTTCCTCTCTTATGCTTGTAGCAGACAGAGAGCCCTTTTTGTACACCTGTAAGACCTTAAGTGTGGTCTATACATTACCAAGTACAATGAGACGTTTATTGAATAAGCTTAACCAGTTTGTAGGTGGTCATTATTTTTATTCATACCTTCTCTCAGCTCTGAAGTGCTTGTCCCTGCATACTGAGAGAGATTAAATCATGTTTTATTTCTAGGTTTTGTCACTACACAGTAATATTAAATCACAAAACCCTGGATGTCAATGCTTTTAGCACCCACTTAAGTGTGACTGATAGAATTTAAACATTGCAAAAGTTGTTAGAAATATTGTAATAACAAAATTCTGGGTTATTGGAATGTGTTGAAAGTCATAGACGGCTACACCACTTTTGTAGCATGTAGAATTAATAAACAAAGGCTAACTATGGCTGATGTGGCTTATTTTAGTTTTCTGTAAACACACTCAGTATTATATCAGTGCAACCAAAATAAAGGTTCTAATAATTGTGATAAAAGGAATAGCTTTCTTCACAGCAATGTTAGTGGTTGTTTGTAATGATAGTAGTTGTGGTTGTTTTAATAAATAGCAAATGTATGTTCATTGGCTGTTTTACTACTTAAGTACTGTTGTTATTGAGCAAATGTCTGCATCCACCTACATAGACTTGTGATAACCATATAGTTTCACTGTATAGAAATGCCCTTGTAGTGCTATAGCTGCTCTCATGGTCCTTACTGGGTCTCTCTCACCTGTCAGGGCTCAATGATGTGTGAGAGCCATGCCCAGTGCTGTTTGCAGCAATTAGAAGATGCTAGGTAATGCCTGTGAGATGGCACCTCTCACTTCTCTGCTGCTGGGAGTAAATGGAGCAGCCTTTCACAAATAATAAATCCCCGAGGGTCCTTTCTGTGCGTCTCCCCTCACCTCTGAGCACTGGCTTTTCATTTGTTTTATTTACATAGCCGCCTTTATGAGCTTTCATCAGCAGCTCCGCTTATATATGAAACTAATGGCTTTTCACAGGCGTCATTTGAAAGTGTGAGTGCACATGCTTGTTTGTGTGCATGTGTGCATTCATCTATATATTTTATGGTTCTGTTTGCACCCAGGAAAATTGTGTGTGTGTGTGTGTGTGTGTGTGCGTGCGTGCGTGCGTGTGTGTGTGTGTGTTGTCTATCTTGAGTGATAATATCTACATTTTTATCAGGCCTTTATTTTCCATACATCTCCCTGTTGATTCTGGGCTGTTTGCCACCACAACTAACTTGATTTTTTTGACCAGTCTTTCAGATGAAATACTAAATACTGTCATCAATGAGTGGGATTGTTTCTCCACAGATCTGACCTGTAACTTGGCCTGATGATATCATTTGTTTGTCTCCATAGAAATAGATAGCTTACATACAGTATAAAGTCATAGCGCAAGTTGTTGGTCTTGGGTTTACCACAAACAACTTGATTTCGAGTTTCATTTACTTGGCCACAGTTTATCAGTTAAAATGTTTGTGTTTATCCACTAACATCAGTACAAGATACATTGAGTATATGTAGCCAATACACAAAATAATGTTATACCAAAATCAGTGGACAAATCATCCACCTCAACTGCACTGTTTTTACAAAACTTTCTGTGATGTTCCATGTACAATACTGTATTACAAAATAAACTCAGCAACCACTGTATTCACTGTATTCCCCTTTCACTTGAACTTCTCCTTAAACTCAACAAGGCACAGCGAAATAAACACATTTATGTTGTGGGAAAACTAACACATCCAACACCTCTGCTCTGCACCTCATGCTGTTTAACACCCCATGTGCCCCCCTCAGGCTGAACACAAATGGGTCCAGCTTAGGGCCATAATTGCTCTTGATCCTTGGGCTGTGAGGATATTCCAGTGGTGGGTCTGGCTCTGGCGCTTGTTATGTGTGAAAAGGTGGCAGGGGAATGCTGGCCCGTAATTAACAGTGTGCAGGGGACTGTGGAGTAGCACATTTAAAAGTGAATGGGGGAGGCCAGTTCTTTCTGCGGCACCGCTCGGCCTCTGTCTCCGCCCCCTCTGTTCCTCGTCTATTCACTCTTGCCTGTTATTGAAGCTGATGGGTTTATAGAGATTTTCACACTTTTGGACGTAGGGCTGGTATTGTGAATTTGTTTTTTGCTCGCTGCACGTTTTCTTGCCTCTTTGCTGAAACCTGCCACACGCAAACACAGTGCTCTGCCATGTGTTCTTCATTTGCACTCTTTCTCACCTGCATTCCAGGCCTGTGTTGGATTTTAAAGTGCTTAATTATTGACAAACTACCACATTCACTGAGTTTAAAACACATGACGTTTGATTCTGCAGCAGTAAAACGTTTAAAAGTAACTATAGAAATTTCAGCCATTTACGCCGTGTTATTACAAACACAACAACAATCGGAACTCTGTATAGCATAAAATACCCTTGAAGTAGTAAAAATTGAAGTCAGAAAATTCAAATCTTAAACTTCAGTTCATCTTTGAGACACTAGATATTAGTTATGTAACTTAAAATGACTGGATCTTGAAGGCCAATACGAAGAAGAAGAAGAAGAAGAAGAAGAAGAAGAAGAAGAAGAAGAAGAAGAAGAAGAAGAAGAAGAAGAAGAAGAAGAAGAAGAAGAAGAAGAAGAAGAAGAAGAAGAAGAAGAAGAAGAAGAAGAAACTTTATTGATCTCACACTGGAGAAATTTTTCTCTGCATTTTAACCCATCCTATATATATACATATATTAGGAGCAGTGGGCAGCACACATTAGGGCGCCCGGGGACCATCTCCATGATCTTCTTGCTTCGGTTTGGTCAGGACCTAAGCTGGAGGTACCTATGGTGCATGTTTTTTGGGTTGATGGGGGAAACCGGAGTGCCCGGAGGAAACCCACCCAGACACGGGGAGAAACATGCAAACTCCACACAGAAAGGCCCAGGCGACCCGGGGATCGAACCCAGACCATGCATGCAAACTCCACACAGAACACACACAGAAAGGCCTGGGCGACCCGGGGATCAAACCCGGAACCTTCTTGCTGTGAAGCAAGAGCGCTAACCACTCAGCTACCGTGCCGCCAATACAGTACAATACAGTAGTTAATAATAAATAATATGTAATAAAATCAATCTTGCTTGCTACACCAGTACCAGAGTGCATGCATAGTGCATATAGTGTTTAATTATTTTGTAGTTTTGAACAGATAACCATTTTTGATTTACAAATATTCCAGATTTAAATTATGTGGCTATACTGGGTCATGCAAACCAAACATGTGGAAATATGATTACTGATATGTCCTTCCTTATCTTCAAACACACAGCAGCCTCCTTGTTTTTGCCCAGTGTCTCTCTTGTTAAGCACTTACTGAAGTCCTGTTTGGTCCATGTTTGAGCCTTATCAGTGACAGACCCCTTTTCTGTCACTGTGTCTAAATGTCCAGTCTCCAGTATGTACAGATTTAGTCTGCACACTTTTTCTCAGGGTCCAGATGTTTACACAAAGAAAGATTTTGAATATACTGTGATGTGGAGCATGTAAATAAAATAACATGGTGATTTATCCCATGCAGTACAGTTGCAGCCTTGATTTGAGCCTTCATATGAGGTAGCTTATTTTTGTTTACGATGAGCTGTTGAGTTATCCTGTCATCGATTTTATGAGTCCTTGTGAAAAAGTAGTTCGTTTAACGCAAAAAAGGAAACATTGCATTTTGTGTATATGTGGAAGTAGTCAGATTTCACTCTAGATAGAGCAGTCCGGGAGTTTTCTGAAACAAGTTTATGTATGTTTATGTAGACAGACAGGAAGTAGGCTAAGCGATGAGAACTTCCCTGACAGCATTGAAGATAAATGATTGCTCTGCTAAATGAAGGAAGCCAAGGCCACAAATGAGCCATCACAAGGAAATGCCCAACGTGGACTTCGAAACACTTTCTAAGGCCCAAAATCCAGTGTGTGCTAGTGGGTCTTGTGTAAGCTTGCCCCTGTCTGTGTGTGGTGCTGGGGTAACAGGTGGGGGGTATGATATGTCCTGGTTAACAAGAGTGTTATTGTGTTGTCTTGTGCTGCATGACTGAACGTCAGCTGTGTTGGGGTCATCCTCCTTCCCCCTTAACCCCCGGAACACTAACATGGCAGCCACGCATGCCCGCACTCACATAACACGAACGCCCTCATGCACTAACACATATGGACTCAAGGACACACCCAATCACGCACGTACAAGCACATTCTGTTATGCATCAGTTGGCGGTGGCCTCTAATTGAATTGGGGTATGATCAGTGATATTTTTGATCTGGTGGTCTGCTGGGGAAATGGCACCTGCGCTCGCCAGCTTCCTACAGCCTGCGTGAGACATGGCTGCTTTGGAGATTCTGCAGACCCCCTCCCTTTCTGGTTCAAATATACACTTCACTCACACAATGGCCCGAGGCACTCCACCAGTTCTGTAACACTACCCTACGACAATACCCTCTCAACCGCTGGGCTGTTTACTTTCTGAAAGAGGTAAAGTCCTCCACTTAAAGGATTACCTTACGCTCCCCCCACGTTACCCCATACCTGTGCCATATGATTTCAATTCAACGGCAAATGCATTTACGCGAGATGCTGTGAAATTGTAACAATATTATATACATGATGTGTGTTCTCACTACATGTAGGTAAACATTATTGTTCAGATAGTGATGTCTGAGCTTTGTCTTGCTTTTGTAGCTGATAATCAATATCAGTATTTTACAATCAATAGTAATCCCTGCATACTGAAAATAAAAATAAATAAGAAAATGTATTTATCTGGAGCATAACACAATTATTTGTATTTTTTATGACATATACATGCAACCACATAGCTTCATTGCTCATCAATTTCCATATTGTGCTTATGCATTTTTATTTTTTCAGTATTGGATTACATCTATCCACACTACATACATTTGTTCATAAGTGTTTTGTCATAGATATTCTTAACTTTACTCATTTCATGGGTTTCAGCGTCCTGTTACATGCAGCATATTGAGTACTTTTTCTCATTCCAAAGATGTAATATTTTGTTTTAAATTGTTGCTCACTATGACAACGGTCCTAGTTTCTTATCATTCTGAAACTCATGGATATCTTTAGTCTTTTTTTATTATTATTAAGCACTTTGTAAGCCTTCTTGCAGTTGCCCGATGTGGTGTGCCTCCCTTGTCACTTTTAAGTGGATGTCAAGTGCTCTACCTTCTCTCACAAACGCCTCATGCTGAGAGGGGAGGGCCGAGCTAAGCGCTGAGGCGGAGCTAGAGATCATAAGTGACCAGTTTGTTTACTAACAGACTAATTGTTGCCCTCCCCACGTACCAGCCCCTGTAAGGAACTGTATGGCCCCCTGTGGAAATGCCTGACTTAGTGGTTACTTGTGAAACTTCCACGGTGAGTCAGGTTAGATCAGAGCAAGCAGGTGTGCCATCTTCTTAACCACAACAAGACACACACTGTTGCTATGCGTGCTTGGATTGATTGTCTTTTATTTGAAGATTATATTTAATGAGCAAAACGTGCACTACGCTGGTATCTTTTCAATTTGCTACGGAGCCCTAGCAGTTATCTCTTCTGATTGGCTATTGTCTCAAAGATGGCCACATGAAGGTCAGCAGATTCCAGCTTTGAAACCCTGTACTTCATGTCTTCTTCATGCCGCTACAAAGCAGGAAATATCAGGCTTATGGTTTTATTTGGCCCCTGTTCTGTGGTCAGTAGATGTCACTTTCACAGTAAACTTTGGATAAACATGCAGCAACTCAACATTCTCAAAAAGTATGCAGGAAGTAGGCTTGATTAATCTTAAGTGGAAGATTGTATCATCACACATCATTGAATTTTCAACTTAAACTTAAACCAATGGAGATTTTTAAGATGCTAACAACAAAACACATTTGTTCAAAATAAGTATTCTGACATCAGGGCTCTCAAGTCTCACGCTTTGAGAGTGTGACACATGCAATTCGACGTGTTCACACGCTCACACGCCACACATGGTATTTCTCACGCTGACATTTTTTTAAGCAATTCAAAACTGTAGCCACTGTTCACAGCGCTTCTGTGCCCAGAAAATCGGTAAGTTAATGCAGGCACCGCGCGTTTTCAGCGAAAAAAAGTCACTCGCACACCAGTACTCGAGTTAAGCCATCAGCTGTGAGGCCGATGCACGAGCCGCGGGATATTTATGCGGCATTTCCAAGAGAAGAAGAATCCTTAACTTGCTACGTTAATGCTACGTAAGAAGAAACTCTCGTCTCGGGACACAGGATAAGTTCGGGATATGTCCTTTTCTCCGGAGCTCCGCATTATTAAAGACCGTGACACGTGCATACATGGATACGAGTGACCGCGTTTTTATGGGTGACTCATATCAGATTATTTCTGCCTCTATTTCGGCACTAAACCAGAACTAAACCAGGACTAAGCCAGGACTAAACCAGAACTAAACCAGGACTAAACCAGAACTAAACCAGGACTAAACCAAGACTAAACCATGTCTAAACCAGGACTAAACCAGAACTAAATCAGGACTAAACCAGGACCTAGCCAGGACTAAATCAGAACTAAACCAGGACTAAACCAGGACTAAACCAGGACTAAACCAGAACTAAACCAGGACTAAACTATAACTAAACCAGGACTAAACCAGAACTAAACCAGGACTAAACTATAACTAAACCAGGACTAAACCAGAACTAAACCAGGACTAAACCAAGACTAAACCATGTCTAAACCAGGACTAAACCAGAACTAAATCAGGACTAAACCAGGACCTAGCCAGGACTAAATCAGAACTAAACCAGGACTAAACCAGGACTAAACCAGGACTAAACCAGAACTAAACCAGGACTAAACTATAACTAAACCAGGACTAAACCAGAACTAAACCAGGACTAAACCAAGACTAAACCATGTCTAAACCAGGACTAAACCAGAACTAAATCAGGACTAAACCAGGACCTAGCCAGGACTAAATCAGAACTAAACCAGGACTAAACCAGGACTAAACCAGGACTAAACCAGAACTAAACCAGGACTAAACTAGAACTAAACCAGAACTAAACCAAGACTAAACCAGGTCTAAACCAGGACTAAACCAGAACTAAACCAGGACTAGACCAGGACTAAACCAGGACCTAGCCAGGACTAAACCAGAACTAAACCAGGACTAAACCAGGACTAAACCAGGACTAAACCAGAACTAAACCAGGACTAAACCAGAACTAAACCAGGACTAAACCAAGACTAAACCATGTCTAAACCAGGACTAAACCAGAACTAAATCAGGACTAAACCAGGACCTAGCCAGGACTAAATCAGAACTAAACCAGGACTAAACCAGGACTAAGCCAGGACTAAACCAGAACTAAACCAGGACTAAACTAGAACTAAACCAGGACTAAACCAGAACTAAACCAGGACTAAACCAAGACTAAACCATGTCTAAACCAGGACTAAACCAGAACTAAATCAGGACTAAACCAGGACCTAGCCAGGACTAAATCAGAACTAAACCAGGACTAAACCAGGACTAAACCAGGACTAAACCAGGACTAAACCAGAACTAAACCAGGACTAAACTAGAACTAAACCAGAACTAAACCAAGACTAAACCAGGTCTAAACCAGGACTAAACCAGAACTAAACCAGGACTAGACCAGGACTAAACCAGGACCTAGCCAGGACTAAACCAGAACTAAACCAGGACTAAACCAGGACTAAACCAGGACTAAACCAGAACTAAACCAGGACTAAACCAGGACTAAACCAGAACTAAACCAGAACTAAACCAGGACTAAACCAGGACTAAACCAGGACTAAATCAGAACTAAACCAGAACTAAACCAGGACTAAACCAGGACTAAACCAGAACTCAACCAGAACTAAACCAAGACTAAACCAGGTCTAAACCAGGACTAAACCAGAACTAAACCAGGACTAGACCAGGACAAAACCAGGACCTAGCCAGGACTAAACCAGAACTAAACCAGAACTAAACCAGGACTAAACCAGGACTAAACCAGAACTAAACCAGAACTAAACCAAGACTAAACCAGGACTAAACCAGAACTAAACCAGGACTAAACCAGGACCTAGCCAGGACTAAACCAGGACTAAACCAGGACTAAACCAGAACTAAACCAGGACTAAACCAGAACTAAACCAGAACTAAACCAGGACTAAAGCAGAACTAAACCAAGACTAAACCAGGTCTAAACCAGGACTAAACCAGAACTAAACCAGGACTAGACCAGGACTAAACCAGGACCTAGCCAGGACTAAACCAGAACTAAATCAAGACTAAACCAGGTCTAAACCAGAACTAAACCAGGACTAAACCAAGACTAAACCAGGTCTAAACCGTGTCTAAACCAGGATTCAACTGGGACTAAACCAGGACTAAACCAGAACTAAACCAGGACTAAACCAAGACTAAACCAGGTCTAAACCGTGTCTAAACCAGGATTCAACTGGGACTAAACCAGGATTAAACCAAGACTAAATCAGGTCTAAACCAGGACTAAACCGGGACTAACCCGGCACTAAACCAGGTCTAAACCAGGACTAAACCAGGTCTAAACCAGGACTAAGCCAAGACTAAACCAGATCTAAACCAGGTCTAAACCAGGACTAAACCGGGACTAAACCAGGACTAAACCAGGACTTAACCAAAACTAAACCAGGTCTAAACCAAGACTAAGCCAGGACTAAACCAGGTCTAAACCAGGACTAAGCCAAGACTAAACCAGATCTAAACCGGGTCTAAACCAGCACTAAACCAGGACTAAACCAGGTCTAAACTAGGACTAAACCAGGTCTAAACCAGGACTAAGCCAAGACTAAACCAGATCTAAACCGGGTCTAAACCAGGACTAAACCGGGACTAAACCAAAACTAAACCAGGTCTAAACCAAGACCTTATAAGCCAGGACTAAAACAGGTCTAAACCAGGTCTAAACCAGGACTAAACCAGGACTAAACCAAGACTGTGTGTGATTGATAACATATCCTGTGCATTATTGAATGATAATATGGACTTTTAGTTATAAAAGCATTTCCATATTAACAAAGTACCTTCTAATTCTGCCCTGCCCTTCCACCATGGTTTCATTTTACAACTCGAGTACTGCACGCACCCCCACCCCATCCCCAAAAAAAAAAAAAAAAAAAAAAAAACAACTTGAGAGCCCTGTCTGACATTATACAGTGATAAATAAGGTTAAAGGTTAATGATAAGATATACTTCATTATCTCTCTAGGGAAATGCATTTGACCCATTCCTCAATGCCGCTTGGACATCTCAAGAACAATTAGCACCATAATGCAATGCTCTGGGACCCATCTCTGCTTGTTTGCTTTTTGCTAGGCTTGATCAGGACTACCACAGCTGGAGAATTGTACTTAGTTTGCCTATAGTACCTGTTTTTGGGTTGATGAGCAAAACTGGAGTGCCACAGGAAACCCACCCAGACACAGGGAGATCATGCACCCAATACAGAAAGGCCTGGGCGACCCTGGAATCGAACTCAGAATCTTTTTACTTAGCTTGAATGCTAACCTCTCAGCCACAGGGGTTGTTCCATGGCTCTTTTTTCTACTTTTTAATATTAGTTTTGCTATTTGCATATGAAGTTTTTGACATTGATCCCAAGCTACTCCACTGCTTTTGCTATTATCACTACCACCACCACTACCACCATTACAATACCTGCTTTGTCCCTGAGATAAAATTTGTTCTCTACTCATTCCCAGAAATAAAGCAAATTCTGTCACAAACTACCTGTAATATCATGCGGGTTTAATGTATGTATCTTCTACCAGTCTGTGGTGGCCAGCGCCCTGGACTTTGGTGTGGTCTGCTGGGGGAGCAGCATCAGTAAAAGGGACATTGGGTGGATTGACAAACTGATCCGCAACGCTGGTCACGTGATCGGCTGTGAGCTGGAGACATTTGTCACAGTGAGGGACAGGAGGACACTGGACAAACTGCTCTCCATCATGGACACTCCTGCTGACCCACTGCACCAGACTGGGAGCTCATTCTCCAACAGGCTCATACAGCTTCGCTAGAGGCGGCATGGTAGCTGAGTGGTTAGCGCTCTTGCTTCACAGCAAGAAGGTTCCGGGTCGAATCCCCGGGTCGCCCGGGCCTTTCTGTGTGTGTTCTGTGTGGAGTTTGCATGCATGGTCTGGGTTCGATCCCCGGGTCGCCTGAGCCTTTCTGTGTGGAGTTTGCATGTTCTCCCCGTGTCTGGGTGGGTTTCCTCCGGGCACTCCGGTTTCCCCCACCAACCCAAAAAAACATGCACCATAGGTACCTCCAGCTTAGGTCCTGACCAAGCCGAAGCAAGAAGATCATGGAGATGGTCCCCGGGCGCCCTAATGTGTGCTGCCCACTGCTCCTAATATATATATATATATAGGATGGGTTAAAATGCAGAGAAGAATTTCTCCAGTGTGAGATCAATAAAGTCTCTTCTTCTTCTTCTTCTAGAGAGATACAGGACAACATACCATACTCCATACAACTGTAAAACAACTCACCCTTATGTAACAGATAATACTCCCTACAACTATATACAGCTGTGATTGGATGTTTTATTTGATATTTTATTGTATATTTTATTAATTATTTTTCTAATTTAGTCTGATTTGTACATATACACTTATTATTGTTTTTTATTTTTATAATTATGTCTCATTTGACACCGGTCTATTGCCATCTTTTTTTGCTATTCCATCTATATTTTTTTTTACCCTCTCTTATATATTATATTTGATGAGTGAGCTACTGTACCCAAATAATTTGCCTTGTAGATCCCTAAAGTTTGTCTAAGTATAAGGTCGTTTTCACACCTGCCTTGTTTGGTTCGTTTAAAACGAACCAGAGTTCATTTGTTCCTTTGATTCGGACCTTTTGGGCTGGTGTGAATAAAAACCAAAAATCTTAATCCGGAGCAAACAAGCGAACCGAGACCACCTAAAAAGCTGGGTCTCGGCACGGTACAATTCGAGCCCTGGTGCGGTTCGTTTGAGGTGAGAATGCAGACCGGACTTGATCCAACACAAGTTGGCTTTTTGTACTTAACGAGCTCCCGTTGTATGTCGAGCATTATGGGAAACCGAGGCTGACGAAACAAAACTAAACGAAACAAAACTTATGAGGCTTACTTACGTTTTGCGTGAAAAGCAAGAGTCAGAACTTGATGCGCACATGAGTTCTGTTCTCCGTAGTCGTCTTGCCCTGTGTCTTCGTCGTTTGTAAATTGATTGTAAAATAGTGTAAACCTCACGATGCTGCTCAAACATTTGTGCAAACTGTAAAAACTGAGCAAACCATATCGCTAAGGCTACATTGAAAACAGCACGTAACACCATTATTCTCCTCCTTCCGTGTTTGAACACAGCGTTTTGACACGGCTCATTTCTGTCCAATGGCTGAGCGACCTCAGCACACGTGGTTTTGTTTATAGATGTTGGTCCACTTGGATAAAAAATGCAGTGTGAAAGCAAACCGCACCAAAATAAAAAAAAAAATGTAAAAAAAAAATTGGTCTGGACCAAAGCAAGTGAACTATCGGACTTTCCTGGTGTGAAAACGACCTAAGTATGATAAAGATAACCGCTTTCTATGACCTTTTATACTAATATTAAAAACAGTTAATGTAACAAGTACATTAACTGTTGATTCTACGTTGTGTTCACTATTATCTTGTCCATCTATTTCCCTTTGAACCACATCTCTTTAAATAAACATTCTCCTATGATTGGACTCACACAATGTCACAAAGTCACGCGCACACCTTGAACGCACTCCCTAAATTAACATAATGTCATGCTTGGCCCTTGGAGAATGCAGTAGACAGCTGACTACTGAAGCTTATGAGAATGCTCAGTTGTCAAGAGAGAAGAATTTACATGAAGGTGCCGCTTCCACTTTATGTGCAATGCTTGACCCGTGCATGCCGGCCCCGTGCACGTGTAGTCAGGACTTGTGTGTCAAAGAGAGGTCAAGTGATGGGCTGCATGACTTTGTTTTTGTGCATTGGTGTGCTCTTTGTCTATGTATATATGACAAAGGACCCAGAAAACATCCCACAAGGACTCAACCATTTCTTTGAAGTCACAGCTTTGACCTTGTGAGGTGTGGGAACATACATCCTGTACTATATTGTGCAGCAAAAACATGAGGAAATATGGAACCAAAACATAATGCTTACACGATGGCATTTGTCAAGTAGGTTGGCAATTTCACTGTCTTCTTTAGAGGTTATGGAGTGGGCTGAGGGGAGATCTGTGTACAATGACACCAGTGCCCTTTTGTACGTATGCTCTTCTTTGGAGGTTCACGGTAAAATTATTGGGGCTGTTTTTTCTTTTTAGAACCATTTTTAGAAAGCAGTATTAAAAAATATATACAGAAAAAAGTAGTAATAATTTCATTCCTGTTCTGATCCAACTCATACTGTTGCTATAAGTTAGTAAATAATCTTTGTTAAATGTATATGGCTCCTTTCACATGGTGTTTCACAGAAAATGTCATAATTTCTTTAGGCACAGCATTGTATACACACTGTCTACTCCATTTACATTAGCTATTCCTTAAAGAGGTCACAAGGCTAAATACTATTATTGAAAAATGTTTGAACCCCATTTTTCCAGTACCTAAAAAACACTGGGTTAAGTATAGTTAAACAACATGACATGTTCTAGGTTCTGTTCATTTTCCTGAAGCAGTGTGAAATAGCACTGACCCTACAAAACCTCTGGCACTGGAGTATGACATGTCACGGAGCAGCCCTACATCACTAACAAGTGGCTACTGTGAAAGGCCAAGTGGCTACACATCACCACTGTTTTCTCTTACAATATTAAACACTATGCTTTTGAAGGATTGATTCTGAAGTGATATTTTATGACTTCATCTACTGAAAGAATTGTTGCTTTGCTGAGTGTATGTTCATATGCAGTCCAATGCAAATTCCAATTACTTAGGTAGGTGCTGATAACTACAACTTTTTGACTTACCTCCCTTTGAACACCGAGTCATTTCCTTTCTCTTTTTATACTCAACAAACATTATTTGGAGTCTTTCCCAGAATGCTTTGGCAAGCCCTATAGCCAGTCCTAATCTGCTCCCTCTACTTGATTCACTTCCAGAGGACGAGCAAGGGGGCACTGAAGGTAGCAGGGTATGGTAACATTACTATCCTATCAGGTGTCTTCTAAGATTATGGAAATGGAAATGTGCTGGTAGACAAGTATTGAAGTACCTTATATAGCAAGATTTTTTATCTTTCAAATGTCCGTCTTTAAATGGACTTTTTATAACTACTGATTTTATAGGAGTCATGAAGTGGTGATGAGTTGTTGAGAGATTCAGACATGTTACAGGGGTGACTCATGCCTGAGGTGAGGTACACTGTTCTGGTCAGTCATGTGACTCATGTGACATGTGATGTTAATGCAGTTAGCAACAGTAGTGTCATTACTACAGAAAACTATATATATATATCAGGGCTGGGAATATTAACGCGTTAATCGCGATTAATCGCGATAGAGTTTTAATCGCGAACAATTTTTTTAATCGCGATCAGAGTTTGCCAGCATTTTCCGCAATTCTACCATCCATATGCAGCTCATTTGGTTGTATTAATTAAACTCATTGTCGGTTAAACGCGCTATTTTGAGTTTGCTAGTATTTTGTTCCTTCTACGCATCCGTAGGCAGCTCGAGCGGGCTTCAATCATTTATTTACAATTTCTCAAAGTAAGCACTATTACTGGATCATTGTTACTTTTTCCTTTCTCTGCACTTTTTTGAAATAAAAAAAATGGTGAGAAATACTTTGCATTGTGAGTTTAACTTTAGATTCGAACGGTCTTACTGCAAGATATCAATTTTAAACATGCAAAATAAATCACGATTAATCGCGATTAACTATGAAATTTCTGAGATTAGTTGCGATCAAGAAAATTAATCGTTTGACAGCCCTAATATATATATATATATTGCTACAAACTTAAACAGTTAAACAATTACTCTAAAGAGTAGTTCCTGGAAATATTTTTCCTGACCTTCACTGGCCAGTCTGTACAATCAGGTTGCCTCCTTATTTTTTTAGACGAATTGTTGAACTGGACCTTCACATATCCAAACATGTGTATCTCTCCATGTTGGCTCAGAAGGGCTTGAAAAGTGGGTTTATACCAGTTTGTATTCAGCCATGGAGAGCTCCTGTTGGAACCAGTGACTAAGTGGGACTTTCTAAATGGCTGAACTCATATCCACTGGCCAATCATGCTTTGGGGACTGGCTGCTACTGTAGTCTGGCTGTAGTCTCAGAGCTATCATCAGCCAACAGTGTTTTAGCACTCCACTGTGATGTGAGACTTTATTTGTAATGTTATACTCTTGTCCTTGAATCTATAATAATATTTGTCTGCTAACACATACATTTTTGTAATATTATTGGTATTGCAATCACTGACCCTGAATGCCCCAGAAAAATCTGTCATTAGTCTTTGCTTTAGTCTGCTTTTTACACGTCCATTCTAACATTCTGTGAAGTTATGTGCTTTCACTTGGCTATTGATAAAAGCTACATTAAAAGAGAGTGACTTTCATGCAGGGGAGAGCAACCTTTGGCAATGGGCCTTGATGAGACTGCTGGCCAGGTTTTCATTAGATGAATGCTGTGTGGGACCAAAGCCAGATAAGAAGGGCGCCAACATGTGGAGCCAACCAATATAGTTATAGCAAGGTGCTCTCTATTCACTTCCTCTACATCACTGTCTGTCTTTGTCCCAGTCACTGACTCCACATCCTTTTCTCGATAACCTGAGGAAGCAGGCTGGGGCTTGTGGCTCTGTGCTTGTGGCAATGCACAATTTAAATGTTTTTTTTCCCAGTGCATTTGGTTTGAACAATATACATTAATCAGTTACTTACAAAATCTTGTGTAGGCCAATGTGAATAATCAAACTTTAATAAAATCTTGTAATTGCATGTGGTTTGTTTATTGGTGTCCATCTTTTTTTCTTGTTGTACTCCCTTGAGGTCTGAAACTTCTTCATGAAGATTCCTACATAGTGACGTTGCATCGTATGTAAGTGTGTACGTATACATTTGATGTACCATGAAGCTGTGTGTTAGCAGACATTTGAGTTGTGTTCACTGGCATAAGTGTGATCAGTGTGACTTCCTGTTGTGAAAATAGGTGTTACTAAAAGTGGGCCTTTGTTTAGTATTGGTGTATTTCCACATGGCATGGTAGGTCTTATCCCTGATGGTTTTTAAATTGGTGTGTGCCTTTGTGTGTGCCTCTGCAGCTGTGTGTGTACATGCGACGCGACAGATAAGCTGATTAGTGTGAACTGTGGCCAGGTTCATTTGCATACGTTTCTTATCTCATTAGATTGGTATCAGCCACTGTCACCATGCAAGGGCCTTAACCAGGATGTCTTTGTAACGCACTTGCTCACGTACACACACACACACACACACACACACACACGCACTAGTGCTTCACCCTTGATCTGCAGGCTCCGAGCTTTTCTTGTCTCTTACGTGACTCCAAAACTGACACGCCAATAAAGTACTTTGTGTCTTATGCTCACGGTGTTCCTCTCACAAGGTCGGGGAATCATTCCTAAAGGTGGCTTTAGATCTGCTGCTTTCTTCCCTTGTTAGCTTTTTCTTTTATGGAATAAATTTGAACTTAATATGTTGTGTTCAACCACCCCCATATACAGTATAATATTGTTATTCTTAATTTCAATAAATTTGTGGAGACAAATATTCTCCGAAATTGTTTCATACTTTTTAAGGATAACTGTTGCGGCATTGTTCCTCAAGGACACACATTTGTGCCATTAGTAGAGGGCAAGAATTGGTAGAGGGCAAGAATTTTTAATAAAACGGGCAAACCAAAATAGTCTCAGTCCTAGTTAAATGTCTCTCTTCTTATCAGTGTTGTCAACTGTCTCTGTTGGCAAAAATGAGAACACATTTACATTTCTTAACTTGCAAATAATATGTGCATGTTCAAATAGAGTTGAATTGCTCATGATTACACAGTGATTACTTAAACATTAGCCATGCATTCTAATAAGAGCCAATTGGGTTTACAACACAGTGTCCTACAGTTTACCCCTGTAAAAGTTTTGTTCTCTTCTTATTGACGAAAGCCCGCCTTGTACATGCCTGTGGGTTAACTTTTAGTCAGAGTTAGAGGGGTAAAGAGAGCAGCAGAGACAGCCCTCACATCTTGCCTTCCTTCAAGAGGCTAATGCTTTATTTATAACACTGCACCCCCTAGGAGCACACCTCGGGTCCCCGCGCAGCCCGCTCTTCCCCACAGGTATACCCTGCGCTGCTGCCTTGTACTCTGCTACCTAGTGCACCTTCACATGCCTCTGCTTTCAACATCCCACTCCTGCGGCTGCATTAGAGGAACTTATGGGGAGAGATACAAAGACACAGTGTGATGCACATATACAATCTGCAGACTGAAGCGCTTTCACAGCCATGGTCTCCCTTGTCTCATTGCAGCTCTCTGGTGTGTTGGAGAGAAAGCGCTGAATCCCCTATCCTCCAGCCCTGCTCACTCCCACCGAGCCCAGGAAGCACCACAGTGGAGAGGGAGAATGGAAGAAGTGTGGAAAAAAGAAGGAACTGTGGAGGAATGAAGGAGCCAAATCAGAAGGAGGAGAAAGGAGAAGACAAAAGAGTAGGAGGGGGTGATTGCAGAAAGCCCATTCTTTTTCAACTTGGAGATGCTCGGCCCCCTCTCCTCACTCAAACCTGCATTTCTGGGTCACTAGAGACATTTAAACTGCACTTATAATTAACAGCTATTTTTAAACAGGGAGGGAGAAGTGGAGCGGTGGCGAGGTACAAAAGCATTAAAATTGCCCCAGATTCGCTATTGAATAGGACACATCAAGGCAATATGCTAGCAGATCAAAGTGAGCAAGGAGAAAAGGAGACAGGGCTGATCAGTGGGGATAAATTGTTCCCTTTATATTGGCATAAGAAAAGAGCTCTTTGCAGCTGAAACAATTTAATAACCGCATTCATTACCTCTGTCCAGCCTGTCTGTCTGTCTGCTCCACAATGTGCATCTGCTGCGCGCTACGTCCTTTTGTCTCGCTCCCCACTTTCACGCTCTAACTTATCACCAATTTTTTCTTTTATTCCCACACACCTTTCAGTCCGCTCCTTTATGTGCTAATAGCCATTGTCATCCCTAGCATCCTTCACCTTTAACCTGTTCTCCTCACTGCCCTTACACTCCAGTATCTAGTGTGCCAGAGCTTTTGCTGAGCTTCTGTGCTGTGGGCCTTACAATAAAGATGTGCAGCGCCTGACACTCTTGGAATGAGAGCCCTAATAGAAGGGGAAGCGGTTATCACAGGGCTCCCCCAGGACCAGCCTCTGTGAGCCTGCCGCTAATTATGGCGTATGCAAATGAATGTGCCGCATTAGGCAGGGGGAGCCTGTCTGGAGCTGTGTGCAGATGCCTTGTGTACTAGTCTTTGTATGTGTGTGTGTGTGAGACTGTACGCTATATAGAAGCATTAATATGTGTGTATGAATGCACATAAAACGGAAGTGAGTTCAGAAAGGCAGGCCAGCACGCATCTGTACTGATTGACTTATTCTCCTCTCTTATATTCACTTGTATTACAGGCATTAGGATAAGAATGGGAACGCATGTAACACATTGTACATTAATGGGAGGTTAGGAGAACAGTTCTTAATACATTCCTATAAATATACTTTTCTCTGACAGCAGCCTTCCCAAAGAATGTCTCTATTTTAACTATTTGTCTTCCTTTTGTAAGCATTTCTGTACATTTGTGCTCATTGGCTGTGTGCACTGAAGCCCTTTTCTTATCCCTCTCCTTCTGTGTGGGAGGCTGAATACATTTAATTAGATTTTTCTATTTCAGAATGTATTAGTAGCAGCACTTTTATGTGACAACTATAGTCTATTTCTTCGATCGTTGTGTGCGTTTATGCCCGTATGTGTGTGTGTGTAGCCTATATGTTGGCCATCTTATCTCCCCATTAGCCTCTTGTGCCCTGACCAGTATTCCCTCTCCCCTCTTCCTGCTTTCTCTAATGGGTAATTTAGCCATGCTCGCCTGACATCTAGCCTATTCCTTGTTTAGTTGCCATGGATACACTGGCCTATGGATTGCTCCCTTACTCCCTTGGCCTTGTTGTGGATGCTATAGATATCTCAACTATTAGAGGGCAGCAGAGCTAAACACAGACCATCTCTCGCTTCCCCTCTTTAACATCTCCATATGCTGCATGGAAACACTATTTATCTGGTCACTATGAAGATGTGTCAGTTATTTTTGCATGAAAGGAGCAGTAAGCAGTGTGTACCTTTGTTTTTCTTGCATTCATAGAAATAACAGGTGTTTCATTTGCTGCAAGATACCTTCAAAATCATTGATTCTGGTGCCTCCCCCCACAAATCAGAACTGTAACTTGGCCTTGTATCACTTGCTTGTCTCTTTGGATATAGATTGGATTATGGATAAGTTTAATGCCCTACTGTGGAATGCTTCAGGCAAAGCAATAGCATGATGTTAAGCACTTTTAAGGTTTACTTTCAGCTGGAGGAGCTTTATTTTTTCCTATTTTTGTATTATGAGAAATAAAATACATCCCTAATTTATGGCATCATCAATATTCAGTTGGATACATAAATACCCTGTACTGCACATATTCACATTCAAAATATACCAAATAATATTAGCAGGTATTCTGATTTACATTACACTACTTTGGTCATTCTGTCTCAAAATTCCATATCTATATTTTAAAATAATGTTATATATAATGAGATTATTTTTGTCGGAGCTATATCTTACAGTAGAAGGAAAGAGATGTGTAAGGTAGCAATTACACTGAGGAAAGATGAAGAAGCATGGTAGCATTAAAAGCCTGGCTGGGCCTACAGTGAGCACACGACAGTCACTGTGGTTTCTTTTGTGGTGCGTACAGAACTTTTGCCTTACATAACCCCTCCCTGTGTGCTTTTTCAATTATTTGGGGAAAAATTTTAAGTGTGCATTTTCTAAAACTTAATACTTTGACGTGTTCCCTGGCATAGAGAGGAAATGGGAAGGCATTAGAGATCACACAGAAGAGACAGCTTTTCTAATAGAATATTCTAAAAGGTAAAGTTTAACATTGGAAAAAGTCTCATTTTCAAGACATATATCTGTGTATGTGCAGATACCAGTAGAGAGTGACATTTAGAGGCAGCTTCCCCCTTAAGTGCCCCTTTCCTCCCTCCTCATCCCTCCTCTGTTCCTCTGTGGGGTTAAAGCGCACCTTCCCACTAAAGAGCGTTGGGGTCACGCATCTGCATGTGAAATGTGAACCCACTGACATTCCAGGGCAGGCCTAAGCCATGCAGCCTTTTGTTCACTAAGGTGCCAGTGTCAGGCCAAACAAGCCCAGTGGAGGTCCCTGAGAAAAGGAAATATAAAATATGTACATGGCCAGCAATGCAGTCTCTTCAACATCTTTATTTACACGTCATAGTTAGATTTAAACTCTGATGTGCAGTTTTATTACAGTTGTTTGGGAATTCATTAATTGCAGAGTATAGTCATATTTATGCATTTTGCTAAATAACACACAACATGCATGCTTATTTTGAAGCTTGTTTTGTGAAGCAGCCCAGGGAACCTATATGATCAGGCCGGGGCTCGCTCAGTGTGTGAATTAAGTTCTAAAGCACAAAGGCCAGCTATTCACAGCACTGATGGACTCCTCACTAGGCTTTATGTTCGCACTGGCGGCTAAACAGAAAAAGAGGAGAACAAAAAAACAGAAAGGTCTGCAGAAATAAAATGTGTACTATTGTAAATGCGTGAAGAGTCCCTCAGTCGTCCAGGTAGAATCCATGATAAAAGGATAAATTCAATTTGTCAACTGGACAAAGTTTGTTTGGTCGAAAACGTTTCGCCGCTCATCCGAGAGGCTTCGTCAGCTCAGAGCTGACGAAGCCTCTTGGATGAGCGGCGAAACGTTTTCCTTTTATCACTATTGTAAATATAAAGCACATGAAGACATAAAGACATGGGTATAAGTACACAACACATCATGATTTGAAATATCAAAATCAGAATTCTGAAATAAAATACAAGTTTAGTTTATTCCTGAAAATGTATTCATCTAAAAAAAAAATTAACTACGGCAAGAACTATTAAACCTTACTGATGGCAATAGCATATACTTGTTGTCAGTGTTGTTGTGATTTGTACACACTGTTAAAAAACAGCATTCCGTATTATTTGTGAAACATAAAGAGACACACTCAATACTGAAAGTCTTTGTATCATTTTCTTTAAATTTGAATACTAAAACATATTTAAATAATAAAGTAAAACCAAGGGGAATACATTGCTCATAAAGTGCTCTCTTCCCTGGGGAGAATGCCACAGTGTGAGTGATTTAGTTAGCATTACTACATTAGAGCTGTCCATCCATCCGGTTTGCTTTTGCAAACACATCCATCGCAGTCTTAGTTAAAACACTGGGGGATCTGCCCACTCCCCCTCCACCTCCAAAGTCTTTTATGATGTCCATAAAATGGAAGAGTGCAGCTTTACTTGAACTAATAATATCTGAGCTTACAGGCCTGTGATTGATGATCTTTAAAGCCAGCCTGATCGGTCTCATCTTTCTTCAGATTTTTATCACTGACTTGTTTGCAGTCATGTGCAATCACAAGCACCGGGAGAGGTAACAAGTGCTTGATGTATGATGCTTGGGCCACTTTTGTCAGCTGTGCATTTCCCTTTTCTGCCTCACCTCTTGTTTTTTGTTCTATTTTAACTTTAAGTGTTCTGTTAGAAGCTACCTTCCATCTGGTTGCAGCACCTTGGCTTATTCTGTTTTAGTATTCCTCTTTTTTTACAGATAGGAGTCAACCCATGGGGGGAGGGGCATGAGGTGGGCAAAACATTTCTCTTCTTTTGTTCAGTACATGTCCATGTCACATTTACAAGTTGTACAAACCTCTTAACCAACAG
Source organism: Paratrypauchen microcephalus (assembly GCA_036785185.1). Taxonomy (NCBI): domain Eukaryota; kingdom Metazoa; phylum Chordata; class Actinopteri; order Gobiiformes; family Gobiidae; genus Paratrypauchen; species Paratrypauchen microcephalus. The sequence goes on along the minus strand of JAVJIX010000081.1, from coordinate 2,249,344 downwards.
ACAACTAACATCACATAAACATCTACATATGTGTCCATGTTAACACACCAAATCACATTTTACAGAATCTAAGAGCCTCCTTAACTTTATGTGCTTGAAAGTATATCTGCTGGCCTTGCCCTGCCTTTTCCTGCTGCTGATATGAAAACCCCACATGTAACTGGGACTGTCATGGCCATTCATTTATGAGTTTTGTAAAGAGTTGCTTCATTACACAGCCCATAGACTGCCCATAGCTCCATTGCTTCACTCCATTCAACCACCCTCTTCCACCTCTTGGGTTTGGGGGTTTATCTATGGAGCTGATGTATTTTACGATGAGACCGTGTGACAATGCTTTGGCACAATGCTGAAATAAACATTGAGGGGAAGGTTAAGGAGACAGGGGGGCCAATGAAAGTGTTTGACGTGGGTTATTATGGGCCGTGACATCCCCTTGGCTTTCTACTTCACATAGGTCCTTGTAGCAGAGCACATTTATATACTGGAGGTCTTAGTTAGTTTCAAAGCAAGGGCAAAGCTTGTCTTGTCCCTTCCCCTCTCTCTTGCTCTTACATCTTCTTCTACCTGTACTTCTGCTTTTCTTTACCAACATTTTTTTTCTTTCGCTCCCATCTTCCCGCCTCCTCTCTCTCCTCTGTCTCGGAGCCGTTTTGATGATTGATTGTTTCTCTGTGCAGTCTGACAGGATGTAGCACACTGGCTGCCCCTGGGGCCCCTTGCAGACTTGCACCACCTGATTAAGACTCCCCTTGTATTCAGCTGCATGGTGCCCTACCAAACCCACTCCTATCAACATGTACAAAAATAATAACAAAGGTTCCTCCAGAAGATACCATTTTGTTTATTGCAAGCGTTTGAAAACGAAAGGTTTTTTTAACATAGCTGATAGCTTCTGTCTCATGGGCTTCGGTCTTCTCAATATCAGTAGCAGCAGTGAAAGGAGCCAAGCAAAAGGTCTTAAGCATAATAAAGTCTCTGGTACGTTACAAACACAGTCAGGTCTAACCCCATTACGCCTGGTAATAGTTTTTAAAGATATAAATCTCTTTGTTTCCCTTCTATTCAGAGGAAAGAATGAACTTCAACTATACCACTAGACTGAAGTGAGAATGATAGTGTTTGCATGCTACCACTACAATCAAAATGGAAATAAACGCAAAACAAGCTGGAAAACAGAAAAACTGTTTATTTTGACTTTATAACAATTACATTAACCCAAATTACATTAGATTGTTCATATCTATAGAGCCTATCAATATAATTTTGGCATATTGAATTAGCGGATGGTTATAACCTGCACAGACAGATGTATTGTCAGGATCTCAGGAGTCATGTCTGGGTCCTTAATGTCAGCAGCATGACAACAGGGTCAACTGTCTGCTCAAGTTCAACAGACCAGAGACCCTCATTTGACATAACATTCCATATCCAGTTTGTAATCCTAGTCTAAACTCCAAACTGACTGCAGAGGGGAGGTGCAGTGTGAGGTGGATCCTGTGTAAGAGCAAAAGTATATTTAATATACATAAAATATAACATTTGCATTGACTGAAGGGAAAGGTTTTGCATTGAAGTTGTTAGTTTTCATTTAACATTTAGCAAATTAAGGTGTAGTTATTATAAAGTGTAACTTAACACTTTACTTAGTTGCAATAATGGCTGGAAAATGCTGGAAAAGGAAAGTAAATCAGAGCCTTATTGTTTAAGTCTATCTGGACATGGTTGCAGATCCATGTGTTGTTTCAGATTGTCAATTGCAATTCTGTCCATAATGTAATGATTAGGTTAAATCAGTGGGCATGTTAAATAATAAAGGAGCCGCTCTGGTGATGGTGGAAACCCCCGGGCCTGGTTCCAGCACAGTTCAGGCCTCATCGAACCTTGGTCTTGTTCCAAATTGATGTTATAATATGATAGCCCTCTGCTGTGGTGCAAAAGAGCAATATTGATATTAAAGTGGTAAAGGTCATGTGTGTGTTTTGTTTGTATAAAGAGAGAGTAAAAATGTGCAGAGAAAGAGGTCTGTTGTTGGGCTTGCCTGTGTTTTTGTGTGCATGCTTTAAATGCACGTGAACATAATGTACAATGTATTAGCCTGTAGGTGTGCTTGGTATTTTAGCATGGCCACATTTGTATCTGTCTGTGCTTTCCCTTTCACCTTCTGCTGATAGCATCAGCACACAGAGTGACTGATGACACTTGTTTCCACACTCGGCTGCACCACGGCCTAATGTCTTTTTGTTTATTAATTAAGTGCAGGACATACATGCTGAGAGACACCTATTGATTTCACTGCATCTTTAATTGGCTGCTCTTCTACAATCGTATTATTGTAGGAAAATTATTACACGGTCTGTGTGCTTTGGTGCTTGTCAGTAACTTTGTAGCTTCCTATTATTTCAAGTCATTTTAACTTACTAGTTGTTTTAACCCCCACTGAAAGAAGTAAAACGTAACACTAAAGTGTGGTTTTGATTGTGATGTTTGAATATGTACGGTATATATAAAACAGCATACATTTGTTTGTGAGTTCTTGAAGTACTTGAGCCTTGTCTGCTGTGCCAATTAAAGGCGCACAGACAGTACATGGATGTCATTACATTGAGCAGCCTGTGAACATAACAGATTTGGGTGTTTGTGTGCAGTCAGTGGCAGTGGTTCCCTGGTGAGTCTGACCGGGGGTTACAGTCTATCCAAAACGTCTGTCTCTTGCTCACCACCCAGATCAGCCCGTTCAGCTTGGTTGAGCCCAGTTGTCTTGGTTTGTACTGACGAGTGTCTGCTAAAGGTCTGTCTGGAGTTCAAGTACATTCAAGTCATCTGCCGGCCTCCCACTGTGCCTGACACAGATGGCTCCAGCTACAGCTGGCACAGCATGGAGCAGCACCTGACCGTGCCCATCCACTCACACACACACACACACACACACACACACACACACACACACACACACACACACACACCTACACACACACACACACACACACACACACACAGTGAAGATCTTATACATCTGCTCACTTACTGTACATAAAGGCTCAAACTTACAACACATCAGCCATGCACCTTTAAAAACACTCACAGCAGGAACATATGCCACATCTACAAACACTCACCATACCTCATATGAATTACCAATTTAAAAGCAGGAGTGCTACAAGATATTCAAAACGTCTGAAAATTATATCATGTATTGTTTTTGCTGGTGACCATTTGTTAAATTGTAATATCTCTTGTCATTATACTTTCAGGGGCAACATGGTTTAGACATGTTAGACAAGGTGTATATCTCAACTATGATATTCTCCACTCACACAGAAGCTTTTTTATATAATCAAAAGAAAGCTCAGAAATACAAAAGCCACATTCTCTCCAACACCATGAAATCCATTAAGTAAAAACTATAGTTTCCCCTAAGTGAGCCTCATTGTGGCATTGAGCTATGCAGACTTTTTCTTGCACATAATTTCATTGAGTTTTAATTAACACAACAAGGATTCAGTGTCCTCAGATGACATCACTCAGAGCAGAGACTTTGCCTCATTATATCTTCATGTCTCTTAAGTCAAACTGTTAACGAAAGAGTGCAGCAAACAATACTTTACAAGTCAACTTTATGTAATTTCATCCACTGCACATACTCCTATCTCAACAACACATCCACTATACTGATGTTCTGTGCATGTTTGGTTTTGGATTTCCATACTGTTTCAAAACAATCAACCATTTCTGTAATCGATTGTGAAGTCCTGCTGCTTTGATATTGGGCAAGACAAAGACTCATTGAAATTAATTGAACTACAGTTAACAAAACTACAATTCACAGGCAATGTAATTTGGGTCATTCTTTACAGTAATTCTGCTTAAATTGATTCGTGCTCTCCTCAGTCCAAGTGCTAAGCCCTAAATGTGACATCATAGGCAGTCTTTGTTCTGGCCCCAGGAGCGCAGCATATTTACTGCTTTTGCTGCACCACATGATTGTGTTAAAAGAGCAGCCGACAGAGACGTCTGCTGGCGCAGCTATGTGCACTTTTTCTCCGGGAAATGCCACTGCTTTATTAAACGGACTGCAGTCGACATATTAAGTTTGGTCCCATTTGAATTCATGCCACATTAGAGAGTATTTGGAGTCTGGGGCCTTACCTGGCTCTGCTACAGTTATGTCTTTAGGTGATCTATAAAATGTTATTATTTAAAACAAGCTCTTTATGGATTGCTTACGAGGCATGCTTAGCACATGATTGATCTGACCTTTCAGAGACCGTCGTTCTTTGGGAAAACATCAACCTTAACCTTTTTAGTTGGATTACCCTGCCAGCGTCTCTGTACCAGCGCTTGTATACGCTGCTGTGTGCTTAGATGAATATGTTGGTGATATTTGTCTGCACCATATTCAATTCATATGTGTGTAATGTAAAGCAACTTGCAGTGCCTGTTGTATAAGCTTTTTAAGGTTGGCTTCACAGAGATGAAAATAATGCCTCTCTGATGGATTGATCAATCATGTTTGAAAGGTTATCTGTGTGTGTGTGTGTGTGTGTGTGTGTGTGTTTGTGTGTGTGTGCGTGCATGCGCGTGCGTGTGTGCATACATGCATGTGTGTGTGTTTGTGTGACTGCAATGTACGGCTTGATGCAAAATAGAGATTGATGGAGGCTTACGGTGAGGAGGATACTCTGTTATCTCCTTGTAATTAAAATCCACCTCATAAAGATTATTGACTCCCCCACCCTACAAACCAGCATGCTCCCTCGCTTGGCAGAGTTTGCACAGCGCTTCTTAAAAAATGAAAAATAGCATATTAAGCAGCACATATTTCCCATTTATGCAGAACATTTAGATGTGGTTAAGTTATCGTAATGTGCAATAAAACCTGGATGTGAAATTTGTAATCCACTTTGGAAAATTGCTTACGATATTGCTTTAACATCCCCTGAAAGAGCTTTGGAGACGTGTGTGCCAGCTTTATTGTATGCCATAATTTAAAAGTCCTCAATGCAGGCAGTAAATAGAAATTTATTAGTGGCAGGTTTAAATGTGCAGACTGGGGTAGCATGACTGGATGCTTGAGTTCTTTCTATAATCCTTAGGGTGTGTGTGCTGGTGCCAACGTGTGTGCATGGCTTGGTACATCAGACATTACAGGAAATTAGCCTGTGTTGTTCTTTTTTTTTTTTTTTTTAATAGTTAATGATGTGAGTAAAGAACAAAATTGATTGCATAGCTAGTTTTACCTTTTATCTTTTATCTTCCGCAGGTGGAGAGCATTTCCTATGGGGTCTAATCCCTTCTGTTTCATGGGTCAGTGATCATTCCAACCTCAAAAATTTTGGACCCCCCAGCTGGCTTCACTAGCAGGTCAAAAGATGCGTGTTTCTAAAAGAAATTACAAATATTGAAAAGTAAGAAAAAAACATTGGCACTTTGAAATTGTGTATTGCATTACCTTAAACCAGCAAAATGTCTCACTATTTCATGGTGATTAATGCACTTAAGAAAAGTTTGTTGAAAGTACATTTTGTTTTAATTTCTCCTATTTTTCAAAATAGTCTTCATATCCTTCCCACACTCTTCATGTTGTCTCTCATCAAACCATCATTCACTTGCGAGGGAGGCATCATTAATGCACAGTAGGCCCCAGCAGCTTGATGTGTGCTAATTATATTGTGTGTTTTACACGCCCCGTGACTTTTGCTTAGTCAGTGATGAGCTCAGGCTCTGGTAATTGTTTTGTGAATGTGATGAGTTTCTGAAAGCCTGTATGTGATTGTGAATGCTTAGTGTATGTGAATTGTGAAGCTTTCATAGGGGATTTCACAGGGAACTCACATTATACATACATTTATTTTCTAACCCCATATATCATACACAGATGCTAACTTTAGAAAAGATAGTGTTAAAACTGAAGATGACTCTGACAACTTAAACCAGCACTCAACTTTAAACTCCGTCCGTCTGTACAGCTCTTTGACACAGTCAGTCAACCATGACATTGCTTCTCTGCTTGTATTCTTCACATCCCTGTGATCCCCTCAGTACTGTACATCACTCAGTGTGTATACCTGCAAATGCTTAGCCTTTGGCTGATCGTGCTGATTGGAGGTGTCCTTTGGCTCACCTGGGGGCTTCCAATCCTATTAGGCCAACCATCCTGAGCCTAGCATCCCCAGCAGTGACTGTTTGATCACTGGTGCTTAGAGCCTACACTTGTCCTCTTATGTTGCTGTTAGTTATGGAGGAGAGCAGCAGCAGTGCCCATATTTGTAAGAGGTTCAAATGATCTTTTTAACTCTCCAGGGGGCAGAGGGTAAGGTCTGGGCCCACCTAGCAATGTGACACATTATTGCTACTTCAGCTACTGTCAGATACGTGTTTTTCTGACTTGAGTATATTTCATCCATAATACAACTCGTCTTAGTATTTAACAAACCAAAACACTGTTCGGTTGTAATCTTCAGAATGCATTCATTGTAAATTCCATCCTTATCACTACTTCCTTGGTACCGTTCTTTACTTGCACACTAGCGTCCCTCTTGTGGCCCCTCCCCCTTCCTGCGTTGCACCCAGAGCACCTAGGAAGAGCCATGTGTTTCCAAAGTGGAGTGGATGGGAAATCGAAGCAGGGCTTCTGTGTTTATCAAGCCACAGCTCCGTCACCTCACTCCTGCTCCCGTCTGGAGGCCCGGACAAATTGGTGACAGCAGAAACAACTATACAGCACACATGGCCCTGGTCCCTGCGCACGCACACACACACACACACACACACACACACACACAGTGGAGCACCTTGGCCTCTTTAGTTTTATTGCTGGTGTCAGGTGAGGAGGTAGTAGAGTAATGTCTAATGTTAACCTCACACACACATGTATATAGAGAGAGTATATACACATTGGTTTGCAGTCCTGCCGACACTTCAGCTAACAAGACCTGTGAACTACAGTGACACAGCTCCCAGACTTGTCAGAGTTACACTCCTGTAATGCTAAGCTCAGGACTAGGCTGCAGCTCAAATGTTTTATAAAGCACCAAACTCCCATACTATATAATATTTCTTACTCCATCCAGAAGATTTTTATACTTATGACATAATTTGGCCTCTATATTATCTGCATTATCTGGAGAGTACAACTTCTCATCTCCCATTATATTTACTTTTGGAAATATAATGTATGTCAAGGATTCGCTCACCTGCCTTGACTCGCATATGAACTTTAATGACATCCCATTCTTAATACATAGGGTTTAATATGACGTCGGTCCACCCTTTGCAGCTATAACAGCTTAATTTCTTCTGGGAAGGCTGTCCACAATATTTAGAGTGTTTATGGAAATTTTTGACCACTCTTCCAGAGGCACATTTGTGAGGTCACACACTGATGTTGGACGAGAAGGCCTGGCTCTCAGTCTCTGCTCTAATTCATCCTAAAGGTGTTCTGTTGGGTTGAGGTCAGGACTCTGTGCAGGCCAGTCAAGTTCATCCACACCAAACTCTCTCATCCATGTCTTTATCCTGTTATTTATTATGTCTTTATGAACCTTGTCATGGTGAAAGAGGAAGGGGCCATCTTCAAACTGGGGAGTATGGAATGGGGGGGGGGGGGTGCGAGCAGTACTCGAGTTATAAAATGAAACCAGGGGGGAACCAAGGGCAGGGCAGAATTAGAAGGTACTTTGTTAATATGGAAATACTTTTATAACTAAAAGTCCATATTATCATTCAATAATGCACAGGATAATATGTTATCACACACAGTCTTGGTTTAGTCCTGGTTTAGTCCTGGTTTAGACCTGGTTTAGACCTGTTTTAGTCCTGGCTTAGTCTTGGTTTAGACCTGGTTTAGTTTTGGTTTAGTCCCAGTTTAGTCCTGGTTTAGACCCGGTTTAGATCTGGTTTAGTCTTGGCTTAGTCCTGGTTTAGACCTGGTTTAGTCCTAGTTTAGACCTGGTTTAGTCCTGGTTTAGTGCTGGTTTAGACCCGGTTTAGATCTGGTTTAGTCTTGGCTTAGTCCTGGTTTAGACCTGGTTTAGTCCTGGCTTAGTCTTGGTTTAGACCTGGTTTAGTTTTGGTTAAGTCCTGGTTTAGTCCTGGTTTAGTCCTGGTTTAGACCCGGTTTAGATCTGGTTTAGTCTTGGCTTAGTCCTGGTTTAGTCCTGGTTTAGACCTGGTTTAGTCCTGGTTTAGTGCCGGGTTAGTCCCGGTTTAGTCCTGGTTTAGACCTGGTTTAGTCTTGGTTTAATCCTAGTTTAGTCCCAGTTGAATCCTGGTTTAGACCCGGTTAAGACCTGGTTTAGTCTTGGTTTAGTCCTGGTTTAGTTCTGGTTTAGTCCTGGTTTAGTCCCAGTTGAATCCTGGTTTAGACCCGGTTTAGACCTGGTTTAGTCCTGGTTTAGTTCTGGTTTAGTCCTGGTTTAGTTCTGGTTTAGTCCTGGCTAGGTCCTGGTCTAGTCCTGGTTTAGTTCTGGTTTAGTCCTGGTTTAGACCATTAACGTAGCAAGTTAAGGATTCTTCTTCTCTTGGAAATGCCGCGTAAACATTCACGCGGCTCGCGCCTCACAGCTGATGGCTCAACTCGAGTACTGGTGTGCGAGTGACTTTTTTTCGCTGAAAACGGGCGGTGCCTGCATTAACTTACCGATTTTCTGGGCACAGAAGCGCTGTGAACAGTGGCTACAGTTTTGAATTGCTTAAAAACATTTCAGCGTGAGAAATACCATGTGTGGCGTGTGAGCGTGTGAACACGTCGAATTGCGTGTGTCACACTCTCAAAGCGTGAGACTTGAGAGCCCTGGAATTGTCTAAAGTCCTTTCGCTGGAACTAAGGGTCCAAGCCCAGCTCCTGAAAAACAACCCACACCATAATCCTCCCTCCAACAAACTTTATACTTTGCACAATGTAGTCAGACAAGTACCGTTCTCCTGACAACCGCTAAACCCAGACTCGTCCATCACATTGCCAGATGGAGAAGTGCGATTCGTCACTCCAGAGAACGTGTCTCCACTGCTTTAGAGTCCAGTGGTGGCGTGCTTTACACCACTGCATCTGATGCTTTGCATTGCATTTGGTGATGTATGGCTTGGATGCAGCTGCTCGGCCATAGAAACCCATTCCATGAAGCTCTCTACGCACTGTTCTTGAGCTAATCTGAAGGCCACATCAAGTTTGGAGGTCTGTAGCGATTGACTCTGCAGAAAATTGGTGACCTCTGTGCACTATGTGCCTCAGCATCCGCTGACCGCCCCGTCAGTTTATGTAGACTACCACTTCATGGTTGAGTTGCTGTTGTTCCCAGTCGCTTCACTTTGTTATAATACCACTGACAGTTGACTGTGGAATATTTAGGAGTAAGGAAATTTCACAACTGGACTTGTTGCACAGGTGGGATCTTATCACAGTACCAGCTGGAATTCACTGAGCTCCTGTGAGCGACCCATTCTTTCACAAATGTTTGTCTGCATGCCTAGGTGCCTGATTTTATACACCATGGGTGAGTGAATACTTGGTATAGTGTAGTTACCTTATTAATGTAATATTGAATTTAACTATGGCAACTGGCAGGTCATTATGTACTACTTCTATCATTTGTTCTGAGTAATGCTGCAGAGCTCTCTGTAAAACCATGGCAGGGTTGACTTGGGTTAGAGCCCTCCACAGCTGATACCTTGAAAATGAACTGCACAAACTACGCCCAGCCATTGTGTCTAAGTGCTTACAATGATGCCATTGAAGAGTGTATTGATCCTGGTGGTACAGGGTCAATCAGTGGATCAATGCACTGTAAGGTTGGCAGGAGACTTGACTGACTGTATGAATGACTGGACAGTTGGATAACAGATGAATGGGTGAATGATGGGGAGATAATGGTTGCCAGTAAAGAAGATGTATGTATGGAAATATAGCAGGCTCATTATCAGGCCCTAAATCAATTGGTATCAAGATTTAAACCCACTACTCAATGTCATAACACTTTATTTTCTGTTAAAATATTACAAATTTTACCAAAATAGGTTTAACCATTTTGAAAAATGCTGTTCTGACTTGTCATATTGTCCAAGAGGAATAGTGGTTGCAGTAACACACCAACTTAAAATCAATATGTGTTTAACTGTACACCATACTTTGACATTTTTATTGCTTTTCTCTTGCTGCTACACAATTCTCAGTGACACTCAAAAGATACCCTTAAGCACACATTGATTGACAAAAACAGCAGTTTTACCTTGGAACCTATGGACTTACCCAGACCCAGAATGGATTTTAAAGGGGACCATGGGAGCACCTCCACTGCCTATACTAGGCCCTTTTACTGGGCAGCCTTCTGTTCAGTGTTGTAGTACACATTCATTCAACTCATCTTTAATATTCTGTAGTGCTATTATGGATCATGAACTGTATTAAAAAGACATGAAATTAGATTCTGGATTAAAAAAAATACATTATTAAACTAGTGTGTTTATTTGTGTGAAGTATATTTGGCTAACATCCCTAAAGGAGTTGCATATTAATATGCACAGCACTATAAAAGTCAGTATATTCTGTAAATGAAGAAAGACTTATTGTCATTAGCATCTTCACATTAGATTGCTGTTTACACCAGGGTTCATTGACCTAGTTATTCAGCTCCTGGCAGCTCAACATTAAGAACTATAACAACAAGTAACACAGGGGAGATGTCCGGATCCCCATTATTCTTTTACATGTGAAATGCATATGAGAACAATATCCATACTCTCTGCCTAACATGCAGCAGTCACCAGGGGCCGGTGGAGGTTGAGGCTTTTGACAAAGTGCAAAAAGAACAAGGCTACTTACAATTCTGTACGAGATATCAATTGTGCCCTCTGCATACTTCTATTGGAAATTTGTAAATAGATCCTTTGTAAATAGCTGCTCTCTTGCCAATCACCCTGACTCCTCTCTGCACTGCAGCATTAAAAATTGATCCTTAGCTGCACCGGGGTGAAATGCTAACATCACTGCCAAATGACTGATTAAAAAGAAAAACCTTTAATCTTTGCTTAAAAGTGTCTACTGCCTTGGCATCCCTCCCCCGATGCTCCTCTATCTTCCAAGGCTGTAGGGGGGCTATGGAGGGGGGTCGCCAGGGGGGAAATGGGGTCACGCTTCATGTAGAGTTAGCAGTATACAGTGATCTGGCTCCAGAGGTATAAGCCATTTCTCTAACAGAGGAAGGAATCGACATGCAGTGCTATACTCAAAATTTAACCTCTAGCTAGCCAAAAGGTTAAACACATATTTGAACTCCAAGCCAGGGAAGCAGATTGTTGCTAATGGTTTGCAAAAACGTATTTCATATATGCTCAACAACGATGCCAAAGTGTGAATATGACAGGCATCTTGACTTTAGTTTGTGTCACGTGTTAACCCCCACACATGATAAAACACAAATCAAAATATATGAGAATTCACCTAAAACATTTGTGCACGTACTTTGTTGGTTTCTTCTTGGAATTGTTTATGTTTGAGAGAAGAGTGGCGAATGGGCTCACTCAACACAAGCTGTCAGCGGTCTGTACCTTTGTAGAGTCTGAGGAGAGAAAGCAGAGAACAAGTAAGATAAACATGTCCCTCCTCTGCTCTGTGGTCCTTTTATTGACTTACATGAGAAGTGTACAGTCTATTCACTAACTTACTTACTATCTTGACAGCCGCTCTTGATGAATATCTTCCTCTTCTACACTCCCCAACTTGCTTTACTGATTCTCAAGCATTGTACTAATGCAAGGTTTTCCAAGAACCATCTGCCTATTTCCAGTTCCAACAAATCAAGGGTATAAGTGACAAATTAGGAGTGAACAAGTAAAGTGCAATAAAAAGCAGTACTTAACATACTTTTCCCAACCAAAGATGTATTGAGGAGAGCAATAAACTGTCCCCAAATTAAACAAAATCAGTTCCTGAACATTCAAAAACCAAGAGTAGCTTTGAGCACCTGGATCAGTGGTTCTCAAATTTTTCACGCGAAGTATCACCTAAGAAAATATTTGGCTTTCTGAGTACTAACAGATCTAATCCAGGAGAGTTCCAAGCAAGGACTAACTCAAAGGAGGACAAATTAGTGAATGTAAAGTGTAATAAAAACACCATAGGAACTAAAGTAGAAAATACAGCTCTGGAAAAAAAAACTGCAAAATTATCAGTTTTTTCTGATTTTACTACTTATAGGTATGTGTTTGGGCAAAAGAGCATTTTTGTTTATGTCTATGAACTACTGACAACATTTCCCCCTAATTCCAAATAAAAATATTATCATTTAGAGCATTTATTTGCAGAAAATGACAAATGGTCAAAATAAAAAAAAGATACATGTTTTCAGACCTCAAACAATGCAAAGAAACAAGATCAAATTCATTTTAAAACAACATAATACTAATGTTTACACTTAAGAAGAGTTCAGAAATCAATATTTAGTGCAATAACCCTTATTTTTAATCACATCTTTCATGCGTCTTGGCATGCTCTCCACAAGTCTTTCACATTGTTCTTGGGTGACTTTATTCCACTCCTGGTGCAAGAACTGAAGTAGCTCAGCTTTGTGTTTGTGTTGGAATTCAACAGACGCTGGAATGGAATGGCAGTAATACATGTAGAGATGCTGATTTCAGAAAAAAAAAATGCAGTGATCCCTTATTTTCTTCCAGAGCTGTATTTGTCCCTTACAAAGATTTGAGAGGAGTAATAAACTTTCTACAAAATCAGTTTTAGAACATTTAAAGACTAGCAGTAGCATCCTAGAACACTTTTTACACCAAGTACCAGAAGAGAAAATGTTTATTATTAGTCTAGTACCATCAGATTTACACAGGGCTATTTTGTATAAACTTAACAATAAGTCTAAAACAGTTAAATGGGACCACACACTTGCTATATTAAACTCACTCAAAGGAGGTCAAAATGTGAATTCAATTTTACTGACTCTATATTCAGTAAATATTTTGTATCTGTGTACCACCCAAAGGAGCTTGCACAGTTTGAGAACCACTGACCTAGGCACCCTGTTTCAAAGTTCAAAGTTCAAGTTCAGCTTTATTGTCAAAAAGCATATGTACAGGTTGCACATACAGGATTTGAAATTGCAGTGCTCCCTAGGCCCACAGTGAACATAAAACATCTGATAAACAAGACAAACACAATGACTAAAACATCACATATGCCCATAGCAAACGTACAGTAGATTGTATATAATACAAATAGGTAAAACAAAATGTGTGGCGTAATAAAGCTCAAATTGTGTCATTTAAGCAGCAGTGTCAGTGTCATTTAAGTGTCATTTAAGCAGCAGTGTCACTGGGGGAGGGAGGGAGGGCAGGGCAGAGAGAGAGTTCAGCACCTTACAGCTTGGTGGATGAAGGTGTCTTTCAGTCTGCTGGTCTTTGCCCTGAGGCTCCTCAGTCTCCTTCCTGATCGCAGCAGACTGAAGAGGCAGTTGGATGGGTGGGTGGGATCACCCGCAATGCAGAGGGCTTTGCAGGTGAGGCGGGTTCGGTAGATGTCCTGCATGTTTAATCCCAATAGTATGTCTTTTCCACTGTTTCGCGAACCATGCTTGAATTATTATGTTCACACACATCTGTAGAGAACTGTGATTTAATCTATTTGTAGTAACAACAAGGCCCTTATTGAGAAAATATATTGCTTGCATATAATGACTAATACCAGATGAAGTGAATATTGAATTACATGTGCCGTGATAATGTTGTGCCTGGTCAGCATATGTTAGCATTCATTTTATGCCAGAAGGTGTAATTTAACCTATTAGTAGCTACTTTGACATGCTACACAAGTAAACAACTTGGCTCTTAAATCAAAATGTATTCCTTCAGTGTGGAATACATGACACCCAGTAAGCTGTCACCCTTCACCACACACTTGGTAGGGAGCGCTCACCTCGCCCCATCTCTCTGTCATTCAGGTGTTTACTGTCATTCACACTCAGGCTTTTGTATAATCCTCTCACCACACCTGAGTGCTCCCCCGTCTATGTCACTGGATTTACTCTCTCTCCCCCTATACTCCTCCTGTCTCTTGCACGACCCCTCTCCTGCTCCTCCCAGCCTTTTTCATTTTGCATCACAAACCATCTTTTTTACCCACATTGTCATCTCCTATGTAAATAACCGCAGATAAAACGACCGTAACAGACATTTTGGAGATTTACACAGTGCGCCTATGTTTTCAGTCATTCCCCTCTCATCAGACGGTTTGTTTGTTGAAGTGTCTTTGCCTGTAGCCATAAATTAGGGCTTGTGATTTAACTCATTGAGACAAAAGAGAAAGACAACGGAACATGAATAAAACAAATCATGAGAGAAGGTGTAAGATGGAGAGAGGAGGGAGGAGAGAAGGCAGAAGTGGGCCAGTGTGTATCTCTGCTCTACTTGGGTTCATTAGGAAGTCTGTTTTTGGAGTGTGTGGGGAAGACTGTGTTTGTGCATGTGCTCGAGATACTCACAGGTTAATGTGGGACACTGTAGCCACGGCGTATGCTTCGGCTTCTTTTAAAATTGTGTGTGCTGAGTAAGAGATCTCCCTTGAATTATTTATCACAGCATTTTAATTAGTATGAAGTTTTTAAATGAGGTCAAATGTGGTGTTTCTTTGAAGATGCTTGATGTTAGCTTTAAGTCTGTATAAATAAATCTCAAGTGATGCTACGTTAGCATTATGCTTTTTGTCATTCAAGCCATGGGCCAAGATATACTGTATGTATGTATGATATTAAGTTTTATGCATACCAATTCGATTTCAAATACGATTTCTTTTGTTGGCAGATATCAGAGCCGGTTCAACATGAGCTACACCAAGCATGAACCTGAGTTTTTAAAAGAAAGAGGGTTGGATTCTGAAAAACAATGGAAAGATGTATCAAAACAAAACGGGAAAGATTTGACAATGCATGGCTCAGCATTTTCTGGAATCAGCCTCACAGGAAGAAAGGGCCGGGCTACAGAAGGATTCTCATCAGCAAAGAGTACCCAGCAACAAGGCAGGAAAAGGATACAACAGGCCATAAACCAGGAAGCAAAGATTGTTTTTACCATCATACATCTTTTACCATTAACCTCAGTGTTCAGGTTGTAACAAGATATCAGAGCATGTTTTAAGAAGGCTCTGTATTCAATATTTGTCAGAAAACAATTAAATTTGACTCTTTGACATTTTATCCCTTATTGTGTGTTTCTTCGAAGAAAAACTCCAACATTTTGCAATTTGGTCCAAAAATCTGGGGCCAATACTAGCTTTGTTCACTGTTCGAGGATAAGACCAAACCCTCCTGGGAGAAGCCCGGAGTTACAAACTACAGCCTCTCATCACCATACAGACTTTGAATCAAACAGACACAAAGGTCACTTGTAGTGTTGTCCTGTACAACACAAAATAGAGGCATCTGTTTGTTCCCTGTAACTTAAGCTTTAAGTCTGACTCTAAAAGCACTTTTGTCTATATTCTGGTGAAGAAAATATAATGTTGCTCTTTAGCTTACACTTAATTTTAGTGTTTGACTAGTGTTTGATACAACAACTTTGGGTTTTAGGTGGGAACAATGACCAAAAAAAGAGAGAAAGATGTTTGTTTGTTTGTTTGTTTGTTTGTTTGTTTGTTTGTATGAATATATTGCCTGACTTTAATATCTTGCAATAATAACTGCAGTGGGGGCGGCAGTAGCTCAGTTGGTAGAGCGCTTCCCTTGTGATCCAGGGGTTGGCGGTTCGAATCCCGCTCTTGACGGGTGAACCGCGTGTGATCCCAGCTCCCACAGATGAGATCTGCCGTTGTGTCCTTGGGCAAGACACTTAACCCCCACCTCGCCCCCAGTGTCTGTGG
Source organism: Paratrypauchen microcephalus (assembly GCA_036785185.1). Lineage (NCBI taxonomy): Eukaryota > Metazoa > Chordata > Actinopteri > Gobiiformes > Gobiidae > Paratrypauchen > Paratrypauchen microcephalus. The sequence goes on along the minus strand of JAVJIX010000081.1, from coordinate 2,233,491 downwards.
ACACTGGTAGCCCCCATGGCAGAAGATAAATCAAGGCCCTTTGTGACATGAGCCGTCCTCCTGTGGACCCACCACCCGCGGGAGGATTCATGAGGGCTGGTGCATTGTGTTCTGGGCAGTGGAACACTGCTTGGACTGCTGCCCCCGCGACCCAGAAAATGGAAAAAGCGGAAGAAAATGAATGAATGAATAACTGCAGTGCATGTTAGTTTATGGTGTGGTATTAAACATATAATGGCCTTTCTGCTCTTCGGCTTATGTAAGACATTTCACACTGGGCTGTTTTAGGGCTGCCCAGAGAGTTGTGCTGTGTATTCTCCCGACTCTTCTTGGTACAATAGTAAATGGTAGTAACAAGAGGTGTTAATTAAGTTGTTACACTCAAGTGTCCGGTTTTGTAAATGGCACGGTTTAATTGATTAAGATTTCTTGCAAGTAATTAAAGAGACAGGACATGAACTCCATGAAGGAATGTAAACGGAGAGCAGCCAATCGGGTGGTGCGTTCCCCATGGTTTGTTTTTGTGAGTGTGAGTGAGTGTTGGCTGTGTGCATCACGTCTGCTCCCTGTGAGACTCCTGCAGATCGATCCAAGGTGAGATCTGTCGATTAAACACCTTGAGCTGTGCTCTCTCCCTAACCCCAGGGTGATCCAATCCCACCCTCTCTCACATACACACACACACGCACACTAGACACGCACACATGCATGCACGCGCACACTACACACATATACACATAGCACACCAGACTCTGCCTACACACACTCTCTCTTCTGCCATTCATCAATACCTCTATTGGAGCTTCGTATTGATCTGCTCCACCCAACTTCTTCACCCCATGCAAGTACAACACCAGGGCCAGACGATAACTGTCAGATTTACAACGGAAGATCAAAACACTGTTTAAAATGCTGTCATTGTGCAATACATATTACTCTTTATTTACTTTCTACTTTCTATTGTTTCTTAACTTTTTTTATTTGACCGAAGCAAAACATCTCAAGATATTGGAAGAAGGGCTACAAACTGGAGAAGAACAAGACCAGCTTGCAACTAAAGTGGCAGCAATCTATAATCTAATCAGCAATTTATTGCAAAATGTTAAATCTTGAGAAACCTGATATTTACTTGGTAACATCTCTGCACGGAGCCTTGTTTCCCAAAATTCAGAATAAATTTTCTCTGCTTAGATACCCTGATTTTATAAATAAATAATTGTTTGTACAGATTTTGGACTTGGTTGTTTTTATGTACATTTGATGTCTCACAACACTGAACATTTTTTGTAATAAGGTCTTACAATAAAGTTATTATTGAACTCCTCCAGGCTGCAGTGTTTCTTTGATTTAGCACTGCAGGAGGGGGATGAGTTACAGCTGACACAGAGAATCTGCCGGGGGTGGGATGGTAGGCACACAGTTCATAACTCAGCTGCCGAATGTGTAGTTAGTCAATCACTTGATCTGTAATCACAAATGCTGCCAGAAATTACATGAGTGATGAGCTGTAATAAAAGCACTTACTTTTCCTGCTCTGTCTCTTAAGTGTTATTGGCAGACCCCTCTCTCCCAGGAGGCTGTGGCTGTGAAACCAAATCCCGATATAAACTGCCTCATTGGTCCTTGCCTCACGCTCTCTCCACTGCTTGCCTGTGTCTATGTGCTAAAGTAGGCTACATTACACTGCAACACAAAGCACTTTTTTGACACATACTTTCTTCTTTTCACAGATTGCCTGGTTTCAGGACAAATGATCCTTGCTCCTTTAAAGACAGCCATCCATGTCTTCATCATTTATAATCTCGAACGCCTGCTGTGGTGCAAAGAAAAGGGAGACGGGTGTAACCTTTTAGTATCACTTGATTTGAGGTATTATAATGCTGTGAAATGTACACTGATCAAGCATAACATTACGACCAGATGCATATGATTTATTGATCTATGAATGGAAAATAATAGGTTGTAAATAGATTCTTTGTAAATGGGAAAATATAGGAGTATTACTGCTTCATCCTTGTTTTTCCTTAGGCCCAGTTTGATTGCTACTGAACACAAACCCCATTTGGTCCTTACTAAACTGCGTATCCATAATTAGCTTCCAATATCAAATGCATCCAGTTTTTAAAAATATATACTAAATGTATGCCTTATCCATCATCTGACCCATAGAAAGATGTAAAAACATATCTGTATTCAATGTCCATAATGTTCTACCTGATTGGTGCCTATGATGCAACGCTGGGGCTAAGTAAAACCCTGATAAGCTGATGTACATCTAACATTGAGGTGATGAAACATCTCATGGCCAAGTCTTTTTTTCCCCACAGCTCATAGCCTGTGGCAGTAGGGTTGTGCATGACAAGGTTATTGATACGGACCTCTGTAATAATTACACAGCGTCTTGCATGCGCTATTGATCAGGCCTATTGATAAACTCATATTTTACTGTAAAGGTCTGTTGATTTGATGCATTACAGCATAAATCTCTTTCCACAAGCAGCCAAGCTCGGAGCCTTCCTCTGTGATTGATGGACCTTTAGATAAACAACATGGAACATACACTAAATATGCACTGTTTAGAAGGGACACTATCGCTTCAATAAATATCTGCTCTGATGGTATCCCTATGGCACAGTTAGATAGCTTAGGTACATTCAGCCTTGCCCATTTGATGTGATGTGTAAGTGATGGTGTTATGGGCTGTATGCTTCATCTTATCGTGCATTCTATTGACAGCAGGGACTGAATCTGCATGTTGGTAATAGATTCTGATGTGGTTCAAATACCCTGCCGTAAATAGGGAACAGAGATGGATGATAGAACATGCTTGTCATGTATGCATAGACAGGCAGCCACTATAAGAGTCAACACAAATATTACTGAGGTGGGATCCCTATGCAAGTTTTGGACTGGCCCAAAAAGCAGTATGTGTTTTTATCAGGCCAATCATAGACTTTACAGATTAGTTTTAGGTATGGGTCATTTTATTTATTTATTTATTTTTTCCCCCTAATAGTTAGAGCCAATCCTAGCCATAATGGACCTTAACCCTAGAACACTTTCACTATAAAAAGTAACACCATCACTTTTGCCAGGTAATTTTTACCTGATATAATATACCCAAAAAAAGTACTTGTCATAAAAAATATCCAAATATGACAACACATGATAAATTAAAGTGGTTTTCTTTTATTTTCAACTGTGGTATGTGTATGTATGTATAGGGGGGGGCATAGGGAGACCCTAAAAACGTGCTCCAAAATTACTGAAAAATTAGGAATTTGAGAACAAAAAATTCCTTGAAAAAATATAATAATAATAATAATAATAATAATAATAATAATAATAATAATAATAATAATAATAATAATAATAATAATATTGAAGCATTTCAGTGGGTAAAAATGACCAGTTTTCACCATCAGATATTCCCTTTGAAATCACCACCACCATGATATTTATTCATAACCACTGCACTAAATAAGGATAGATACACATTCCAGGACCACTCTGACTTACTTATATTTTACATTCTCTTACATTAAATTCATTACATTCTTACATTCATCTTTCACTGTTGCTGGGTGAAAATCATCCGAAAGCCTGAAGGAAAAAGTGGGCTTTGGGGTAGGGAAACACCTACACCTCCAAAGATGTCAAAAACAGTGGTGAAGCCCAGGGACACATGACACTCTGAAAAATGCAACATATTGAAAATCATGTAAATACTTTTGCTCGGGTGAAAATCACCCGGCGATAGGACTCTAGGGTTATGAGAGGTACATTCCAAAGGGCACCCTATAATTAATACTGTGTTTAGTCATTAAAGATGACTAGACACTTTGCTCAGAATATTCTACCCTATGGCATTAAATGTATATCTTGCCTCTTCAATTATATAGGTTTTCAGTGCTAAGGAAATTTCTTGAAAAACATGCATTCTTACTGTCAGCAGGGTCACCTCTCCATAGATTTGACTTGTAGCTTGGCCCGATGACATCATCTGCTTGTTTCCATGTAAAAAGAAAAGTTTAATGCCATATTGCGGACAATGACAGAGAAGGCAATAACATTTTCATGTAAACAAGCAGGTAGCAGATCACCCCAGCAGAGTGCACCTTTTAAGTTCAAGTCAAAGGTTTTTGTTTGTGCCTCATTCCCGGCCTCCTCACGCACACAGGAATATGCTGGGACAGAGAACAATGTGGGAAATTAGTCTTTTAAAGCTCCAGAAAGTTGTAGCAGCATCCACAACATTATTCTTTCCAGAGCACTTTAAAAGCTCCTTTTAATTCTCACCATTTCATTTTGCTGAGAAAACTATATGTGAATTACACTGCCCATTCTGAGCACAGTCTCTCCATTTGTATGGCAGCTGTTTGAAATGCTAATATAATGCTTGTGAAACAGCAACAATAATGCTGCTGTGTTCCCCAGAGCTGCAGGGGAAGAAATGGTGAGCAAGACAAAGGCAGTTTTTAATCTGAGCAGGAAGCATCCAGTGGCGATTCAGTGTGACACGGTGATTGATATGAGTGAGTAGTCTATTTACCGAGTCTGACGGGATAGGAGAAAGAGAGTGTTTTCTTCCCATCCACGAGCTTATCTTTCGCCATAAATCACTGCCAATGGGATGCATAAATGTGGATGAGCAAATGTCGTACAGCCCTGGCTCAGACGGATCTACTTTGACCTTTGCATTTGCCATTGGTCACTGGTACTAAACGCATACCACGACCTCCTCTGACCTCCGCCTATTCATATTTTATAACCGAAAAGAGCTTGTGGTCACTTGACTTGTATGGCCTACTGTAGACGCATCCAAATGAGATGGCACACAGAAAGAATCCAATAAGTAATTTGTTTTGAACATTACGCTGCTTCGCCAAACAAACATTTTAGATATTCAAAGCTATGGACCAGCCTTTTTCTGTCTAATCAGTGGTAGTCTTTTTATAGCATGACTTCGATTAGCATGTTCCCAGCGGCACTCCATGATGTCCTATGTCAACCCTAACCTTTGACTTCAGCCAGTGCTTTAAGGTTCTGCTCTTTGCCCTCTCCCATTTGACCTGTCTGAAGTATACCTTTATAATTGCCCCTGTCGCTATCAAATGCACATATGAGCAGGCACAAGGGCACGGGGCCAAAGCCTGTCCTGTAACCTTTTGCCCTCTCATTCATCCATTCTGCTTATGGCCAGCACCAAAGACAACCTCCCCCTCGCCCTCGGTCCCATACTGTATTAGTCTGCATGTCTGCATTATTGATGGTGCTTTGGAAATATTTTATTGGTCAGTCATGACCTTTGACTGGGGCAATGCAAACACTAACCCCCCTAAAGCTCCGTATCGACATGGATATATAGATATGATCAGCTGGCTAATAGAACTATGGATTTAGAATGGCCCAAGATGTAGTCATTTAGAATTTAGTGTTGCAGGGTCAGCAGTGCTTTTTTACCGCACATGTCAGATCAATACACGGAACATATACCAAGTTAGAAGGACACCCCATACAAAATATAATTATGATTATTATGATTTATTATTATCTTACTTACTATTAGTATTGGTATGTAAGGCAGTGTTCTTGAGCCAGCTGAAAGTATGTTCAAATGAACAGGGTTACATTTGGAAACTAATCTATATAAGTTTCACATCAGCTTTGTATGGAATGATAGTTTGAGGTGGTAATATGGTTAAGGGAAGAGTTCTTACTTTACTTTTTATTCTTAGTTTGATATGAACAGGACAGATGCTGCAACAGTTGTTCAGTTGGTAATATTTGTCCTCTGATCCAAAGGTTCCTGGCATAAAAATCATTAGTAGAGAGGTCAGTTCCACTGACCTATAAGTTGGCAATTAAATCCCAGCTTTCACAGGTGTATACTGTTGTTGTGTCCTTGGGCAAGACACTTAACCCACCTCCCCTCAGTGTTTACATACACTGGTGTAGGAATGTGTGTGAAGCACTTTGAATTCTTTGAAGGTAGAAAAACACAATATAAAAATGTGACCATTTAGAGAATGTATAACTGTTATTATGTACAACACAACACCACACACAACAGTGTGTGTGAGGAAAAACACATAATTTAAAAAAAGAAGACATAATTTCAAAGAAGAAACATATTTCTTATTTAAATCCCTCTCTTTTCTCACAAGTGGAGGAAGTGTCATTGGTATTGAAGTGCCCACAATTAAGATAAACCCAACCACAGCTGGACAATTACCTGCCAGCTAACCTTTTCTGGAGCCACTTAAGAACGTAAGGACCCCTGAGGACAGACGCAGGCACTTGAGCGAGCTGCAGAGAGGGGATGAGGAAGGAGGAGAGCTCTGGAGTGAGAGCGCTCCACAGAATGGGACCAAAATGATGGAAAAGGAGAAAAAGACAGTATCATGGTGTGATGACCTAATCCTCTGTCTGAGAGCTGTATTTGAAGGAGCTGCTGGTGTTAGACATGTGAGGCTTTGTGAGGGCTTGCCCAGGAGAGGTGTGCTTAGGGGGATCGAGTGGAATACCACGGCTGACCAGGTGTCTGTCCCCGAGCTCAGCACATCGCTCTGTACATCATGTTACATTCATCACTGGGAAATGAGGAGATTTTCTTGCCCAGTCATTATCACAGTGCATACAAGATAATTCTGCTTATGTGGCCTCTGTGGCCAGAATGCAATTATTCCTTTACCAGAGTGACTATGTCATTCTTTAGTAGTATGTATTAGTTGTAGACATTTACCAAACATTAACTGAATTTGTACACTTTATGGCAACCTACCACAACGAAATAATGTGGTTAGAAAAGGAACAAGATATCTGACTCTATACAAACAGACTGAAACACTTAAATACATCATATCCATTATGTTTTTGTAGTGTATTTATTAGATACATGTGGCATATAAATCTTTCATTGTATTTCATTTACAGCAGACATCCTCTTATGAGTACAGTTTTAACAAGGGCCACTGTTTTTGTTATAGAAATGTCCCAATGTAAGATGTAGATTTAGTGGTATTTGTGTCAAAACTTACTTAAATATTTAGTTACCTCTTGCTCAGTTTGACTCTTGTTGAGGATGATAAAGTCTCTTCGGCTGTGCAACAGGCTAGGTTTCACCACTATATGATATCAGATCCCCAAACCCTGCAGGGCAGCCACAGCAAATCAACAATGGATTAATGGATGTGGTTGTGCTCGTAAATCTTTCCGGTAATGGAAAGTGTTCTAGGACGGTCATTCTGTAGTGTGTGCTTAATGTTACAGGCAGTTTTGGTTTCCCATCCTTCAAAGCTGTGACAGGGTAGTAAAGATGTTGCAGCATCTTATGTCTCTGTTAAATCAGTGAATGTCAGGAATGCTGGATTGTCATTCTTAATGCTGAATGCTGCATGCTGATTCATTGGTTCACAAACATTACTATTGAAATACAGTAGGAACCTATATGCACAGTGCATGAAGCAGGAAAGACACAGAAACATATTAAAAAGACATCGGCTAATTTCCTGATGTCATACAACACTTGAGTCAAAGGGTGCTAAGGCCTCATCATAGATAACAATACTTAACAGCCAGCTATTCCTCCAGGTGTGTAGGGAACGCCGCTAACTGCTTCCATTACTGAGGAGAATGGCCCAACTCCCACAGCCCCCTCCAGACAGCGCTGTCATTACCCATCCATTGTGCAGCCTGAGAGGGAGCTGTAACTATACTAGACTTATGGCTTTGTTAGAGCAACTAGAAGGTCTCCTATGGCTCAGCGCTGGATAAGGAGGGATACTGTTAAGTAACGGGCCAGATAGACTGATACAGATGCGGTCCAAGATGAATCGAATTGCACGACACCAACCCCCTTGATATGCTTCCAAGCAGAGTAGAGCTATCGGGGTATGGGGGAGCATTATGTGGTGCTATTTTTACAAGAAACTGGTTGATTTGTCTTAGACCATTACCGTCTATTACAGCTGCAAGTCTTGGGGAAAAGGTGGGAAGCGGCAGACGCTGGCATTCTGCCTAAAGAGAAATCAATGAAACAAATTAATCCTTCGCAGGCTGCGGTGACACAGTAATCCATCATTCAGGGGGTGCTTTTACACACTGAATCAGGAAGCAAGGCGAGCGAGGGAGGAGGAGGAGGAGGAGGGAGAGTGGGAATGGGGTGAGGGGGGTAGTGCTGGAGGAGAAATGGGGGAGTCCAGGGCCTAGGGAGACAGGGGTACACATCCTGGTGGGTGGGAGCGTGGAATCAAGCGGCTGGGAGCACTTCCTGTATGTGCTGTAAAGAAATGGATCTGACTAAACTGCATTAACACATAACATGATGCTGCAGTGGTGTCCCCCTGTCCTGCTTCAACCCTGAGAGAGCATCTCATGTTTATAAGAAACACACTTTGATGCTATTTTTTTTAAAATAATGATCCTTCATTTTTAATTATTGGAAGAACTGATAGAACTATGTTAATAAATCAACACATACATGCTTTTTTTTCAGAATTTACTAAAGTTATTAAAGGGAAAAAGGGAAGTAGTTGTCCATGAGCTAAATCCTTAAAATATTTTCTTATTTAGCTTTGGGGCTTAATAAAAAAGTAAACGACTAACATGTATTAGACAACATATAATTATGAGACGATTAACCAACATTTTCTGTTTTACTTATTTATTTTGACAGACACATAGAAGTTGTTTTTTCCCTTTAAGATACACTACATAAAGGTGAAATAAACAATGCTCCAGAATGCCTATGTAAAATGATATTGTTTTCCTTGCTCAGCCCGTCATTAGGCTTCTAAGCTCCAGGTGTCCCCTCCCACGCAGCTCTAAACAGCTCTCATTGCCCTCGCTGCCAGATAAGTAAGGACCCTAAATCATAACACTGCTTTATTATTCAAAGCAGAGAGTGGCACTCTGATTTGCCATGGTGATGCTTTTGTGCACAGCCAATTAGGGTGCAGATCTGAGCGTGTGCAGCTGAGTCACATGACCAGATGTCCTATGAGGAAGCAAGCGAGTTCAGGCCAAGATCCATGAGGAACAGTTGTCCCCCGCAAGATTCAGAATAATATCAGACACCATAAACGTCACCATGTATTTGAGAAAAGAAAAAGATTACATACTCAGTTTGGTTTATTTATTTTATTTTATGTCAATTTCGGAATGTAGTCACATAAAAGCAGGAAAACAAAGTGCATACTTTTGTATCAGAGCGCTGCTCCTCATTGACATTGTCTGGCCATTTATGGATAGTTACCAAGAATGCAATACAAATCCTGTCTGGAAGTTTCAGCTTTCAAAAAGGCAAAAATATATATTAAAAAAACTATACAGTTGTAATTGACCTGCAAAATACTCCAGGAAAAATGCCACTGTAATTTCTTCTTAAAACATGAGGTAGCAAAAAGCCATAAAGATAGCAACAAATAGAAGGCAGAGAGCAGCGGAGAGGAAGGGTGAAAGGAGCTCTCTGGTGGTCAGTGGAGGAGAGGAGGCGAGGAGGGGGATGGGGCAGTGGTAGGAGATGGAAAAAGTGGGGATTATTGCAGCCGAGCGGATGGTGTGAGGGAGGCAGAGTGAGAAATGTTGCCGGAAATGCTGGAGCCAGTAGTATGTGTAACAAACCACACATGAACATTTCTCATCCTTGACATGGCTGACAGGCTCTCCAAACACACACAATGTGCACGCAAAGTGCCACCTTGTAATACCCCATAGCCACTGTTAAACATGCTTTCTCTTTTACATCAATCTTTTCACCTACAAGATACTGAGAATTATCTGTTACAGTATTTGTAACGGTATCTGTCTGACTTCCATACAAATGAGGTGAAAATAGTTAAGAAGTGAGGGATGATACGTATGAGGAAAGGGAGAAAAGCAGAGAAAAATATAGTTGAGGAATGTTTGCACCTCTGGCTTGGAGTCAGTCTTCTCATTTGTCAGGGTTTGGTCCGGACTCTGTGGTCAAAGGTCAAAGGGAACATCTGAGAGAAATGAATTTAGCTAACAACACACATAGAGGAGTAAACACAAAAATACTATTAAATTAATGTAACTGTGACATGAAATAGGGCAGTGAGTGTTTTACCCCATAACAAGAGAGTGGCTGGTTCAAACTTATCACTTGCACTTGTGTGCCGCAGTAAGACAAGGGTTTGTCTGACAATTACTACACAGTGTATCAAAAAAATACTTTCAAATACTCCAAAAATATATATGCACATCTAGGGAGAGTTGATTTATGTTTTCATTACAATATATTTTTGTACAATTAACATATGAACTATAATTAATAATTGAATATACAAACCCGTAGGAAGTAGGCACATTACTGTTACAGTCACATAACAACCTATGCCATTGCTGGATGTTGTAAAGCACCATCAAATGCACCACTGTTCTTGTTCCTCTGCCACCATGTTGTGGTCTGTAAAAGGGTCAGACACAAACAAAGGTCAGTTAGGAGGTAACAACAAAAGAACTATGACCATGTGTCACAATTAAGCATTCTGCTTTGATACAAGTGCTTTGGTGCATAATAAAACAGGTACCCACAATGCACCTGCACAAAAGGCATTTCTTGCTATTATATTTGTCAGTCAATATTAAAGTGTTAAAAATATTAAAGTGTTAAAAAAATTGTGTGTGCTTAATGTAAATAAGCTTCATCAACTTGCCATGTGTAATTTTTAAGTGTACAGCTTTGTCAGATTGTGGCTGCAGACATCACAGGTGCTATGCATAATTCATGTTAAGAGTTCTGCATTGATAAGGTCACAGTCTGTCAGGTCTGGACACTCAAGGCCGCCATCCCATCACTGACCACTACAGCCTGCTCTCATGCCACAACAGGCAAGCATAAAAGGGGTTATCTGTGAACGGTTGAACTGTATCACAATGTATTTCAGAATACATATTTCAAATATATATTGTTGATTAAGATGATGGTTTATGTTTGTTTAATTCATCGCTTATTCAAGTCAATTGCTTCAAGTTTTGAACAGAATGTGCAGGATGATGTTACATTCACTACTAAGTCCTTTGTATTAGGGTTAGTATTTGTATTTTGGCAAATAAAAACATTACAAATGTCTTGTTGACACTTAAAACAGAATAAACTCCCTGCATATAATAATTATCATTTCACTTTCTTTTAAAAAGTGAATGTGTATATTTCTGTGTTAACCTGCCCATATTTCGGTCACTTCCTCTCCTATATTCCCCCACTTTTTTGAATACACCAATATAATAATTGTAATGCTCTTTTATTTATGTGTCGGGAGCTAATCCCATCATTTTGAGGCTAAACTATGTCTACTGCGTGTTGTACGATAATGTGGGTGGGATGAAAAGTAATCTGCGTGCAGAATTCATAAAGCTCTCCTATCCTTGTTGAATTTCTCAAGAATTTCACCTTTGCCCCCACGTTTTCCCTACTTTTACGCAGTCTCATGCTCTCACATTTTTGACAGTAATTGGCCTGTTTAAAAAAGTGAACAACACATTACTTTTCCACATTATTGTTGCGCTAATTTAGGCTATTTTAGCCTTTAATGATAATTTTATATGAAGACAAACTGCTTCCTTGTGCCAACGACATTACGCATAGAAATATTGTCAATTGTTAAATGGTTTACGTTTACACATCTCAAATACGAACAGGCAGATTACGAAAATTTGAGACTTTGCCTGCCATGAGGTCAGTTACGTTTTCCAGGACATCCAGAGATAGGTAACACCTTTTTCAACCAAACAATAATTAGTGCAAAAGCAAAATCCTAACTTGTGTATAATTGGCGCGGGCATTGCTTATTTCCAAAGGTTATGGCTCAAGATTCAATACTCTGCCCTAAAAGGAGATTTCATTTATTTGATGGAAAGTGAAGAGTGCAATTTTCCAGAGATTTCACTAGGCCAATATTAAAAAAACAGCCAGATCCGAGCACAGGAGGGTACGGCGACTTAATAGTTTAAACTTAAGTGCAAGTAGTGTAGAAATAAAGGAGATAATTTGTTCAAACAGAATCCTACTAAATACTCAGAGGCCGTGCTGGTTATCATGAAATGCGCGTTAAAGTAAAACCACAATGCACAGTTTACTAACCGCGTTAATTAGTGTTTCCCGCCTCGTTTTAGGTGGAAAAGACAATAGGAAACGTTTTTTTGTTTTGTTTTTTTGTTTGTTTTTTTGATATTTGTTTTTCTACTTTTTTGCGCACATAGTCTTCCCATTAGGAACAATTAGATTATGTCTACAGTAGTTGCTGGTCCATAGAGGAGGGAAAAGCCAGCGGATAAAAGCGATTTCAAGTGACCTTCTTGTCCCTTTCACACCATTCTGACCCCTGCAGAATAATTGGGGGATCATCTGTACAAAAAGTGGGAAACGGTGCCCCCTCCTTCTCCAAAGCACTCTTTACCCACCTCTGGAAAAACGCAGCTATTCCAAACACTAAAACGGCCAGCTCAAGTACAAAAAGTCGAAAATGATACAAGATCATACCCTACGTGGGACAATGGTACCAAAAAAGTAAGTTAGAAAGTATTTAAAAGTGAATACTACATTTTGCAAACACGTTATTTTACATTTAACAATAATAAAAACTAGTCATTAATTAAGCTCTTTAAGTAAATACTGGACTGGAAAAATATTAGTGTCAGTTTACTTCTGTACACTGTACACAAGTGAGAAATACCCATCAACAGAAAACATGTATTATTAATTATTATAACTTTCTATGGAGCACACTGGAGCGTGCTTGGCTTATTCGGATGGCACGTGATAATTTGAATTAAGTCTAGAAGTGTTCATGCACACATCACACCGTTTTTTCTCTTGTTGGTGTTTTAAATTAAATATCATACAGCCGAGTCCTTTGGCAAAAAGAGTCAATGCAAAAAACCCATGGCACTTTTACGCACACTGCTACACACTGAATAAACGGTGTGGTTAGCCTTGATGTGATTACACCTGATCAATACAAAACAGAACTGGACATGTACTTAGTTTGTGTGGTTGTAGTCAATGCTCTGAACGCGTTTTCCGGTGCCGTTTTATTAGGGGGCCTTGCACTTGTGACCTCTGTTTCCCCAAATGATCGTGGCGTTTGTTGCTTTGACTTTAGTTCAGGCTGGTCGTTTCTATTATAAATGTCTCAAATCCACAGGTAACAATGATTATTACGTACAAAAATATATATAATTTCTCTCTTTGTACAGGCAGTGTTACAAAGCATAGTCATTTGCAACCCAAAATGTCATAAACATCAGTGAGTTTCTTGTTATTAACGATAACAAAGTTTTAATGTAATTACTAAAAAGTCAACTTTTTCCATAAAGCTTCTGCAGACCGTTTGAGTGCTCCTCTACGTGTCTATTATTAATTTAAGACGTTCATTCAGCTTACACGTAGATGCTAAACCAGGGCTGGTATTACGCGCGTTTATTTACTCTGAACGGAGCGAGGGGAACCCACTGCTATCCCCGATCAGCCCTTTAATCGAGTGACACTATCACGCAAACAAACAGACTAGTATTGATCTTTTCATTACAACAAACACCCGTTGGAAACGCCGAGCAAAAAGAAAAATACCGCACCCCGTGTTTGTTGGAGTATTACCTCATAAAATAAAATAAAATAACTTGGAGAAAATAGACGAGGACTGATATGCGCAATACAAAACGTGGTGTTGGTTTAAAAGTTGTGGTGCAGGACCAAGTTAGGTCAGCGGTCATGTATGTCACACAGGTCCATTCGTTTTCATTCATGCGTGCGTAAAGGACAGTTAAAACCGTACTCACCTCCAAAAATGCGTGTTTTCCAGCTAAAACGCCTCTCCTTCTCCGTTCAGCGTCAGCATTCTCCGGCGCCTCTGCTGTTTTTGATGTCCTGCTGTCCGGTTTCTTCTTTTCTCTCGCCGTTCACCAGCTTTCTATTAGAGCCTCTTTACTCTGATCCCATTCGCTGTCCCTCTCACTCTCCTCTTCTCTTCTCCTGCGGTGCTCCCCCAATCTGTGGAGTTAAATCTTAATGATTCACTTACAGCGGAGGAAAAAAAAAATCTTTGTCCGATTTAATCTTATTGGTTTCACCTTTTCAAAGACTCCAAGACATGGTCGTGCAGTTTTTTAGCAGTGTCCAAGACAGGGACGCGAGGAGAGCTCTCTCTTGTTGAATACTTAAAAACAACCCATCCCTCCCGTGCGTTTGGAAAGGGGCACTTGCATATTTACGCTCTATTATATCGCTTAATGTCTTTGTGTGCGTAAAAGCATTGTAAACAGCGACGCGTGTCTTTTTACGGGCAAAATTAATTGGAAATGTTGAATATTCCATTTTTATAAAGACTTACTAAACTTTAGTGCTTTGGAATGTGCTAGGAAACAAAAGCAATTTTCAATTTATTAAAAAAATACTGGAAGTGGAGAGTTGTGTGTGATGTTTTACTTTACTCATAGTCGCGTTGATTAAAAAAAACATTTTAGAGATTTAATTGTTAATGCTGGTAGCTCCTCCAGTTGTAGTTGTAATTGTGCAATGTACGCTAGATGGCAGCGTGATCCAGACATTTCTTAAACGCTTAGCCACAGATGCACAGAAAGCCGGGATCCCCATAGCAAATCCCCTGCAACTCTGTGATTTTACATTACTCTGACTATTAGCATATAACGTGTCATTCATACCAGATCTCTGAAAAATCATTAGACACAAGTGACGTGCTCGCCGACTGCCCGTTTTTATGGACGCGAGGCTCATTTTCCATCTCCATGTTTCGCTATACATCTTTACGCGCGCGTCTTAACCAAGATGTGCACCGTTTGTGTTAATGTTAGTTTGACCAAAAGTGAAGACGATGCACACTACCGCAGTGCGCATGCCAAACACCAAACACTAAACACCGGACACATAGGAACGCGCTCTAAACCAGTGACGACACATTCATTTTCATTAAAAGAGACAGCGGTAAACGCGCGCATGAAACTTTTGGAGACTATATTCAATCAGCGTCTTTTGCCCTCGTTCCTCGTTGTGTGTGCAGTTGATTTGTCTTGCGTATAAGTGTATTGTTCCCCTTTTTTTGCCTTTAACCCGCTTTTTCTCCTATTCTATCCAGGGCTTCTTCCTCTTTTTGGTGACAATAGACGACCCATACTAATCAGGTTTCAAAGTAAATAGCAGCGCGGGGCGAGCTCGATGTAGATTGCGCCTGTCAGAGCCCCCCCAACCTTTCAGCCGAGGATGGCGACACTGTACAAAAAAAAGTTCACAGTCAGTACAGAACACACAAGGAAATGTGGCTTTACTGTACAGGCAACAGGACGGGAGCGCACTGTGGCTAGAAGCGCACTTTTGCGTAAAACCGCTTATACGCACACCCTGATACCAACATTATAGTCAAAATGTAATGTGTGGGGTATAGTCTTTAAAACGTGTCTAAGCGTTTTGTATTTAAAAAATAAGAAGAAGAATAATAATATATTCTGGGATTTCCAATGTTCCAATGTGTTTTGCTCAGATTCCTAATATGACTTTCGAAGATACGCACACTGGAGACCCCTGACTTCAGTTTCGTGACATTTTTTACAGTGCAGGAGCGGAGGGGGGCTCTAACCAATGGAGAGAAAGAGAGGGCTTGGCTATAACCTTAGCCTCCCATTTTCTCTCTCTTGCGCTCCCCCTCTCCTCCTCTCCTCCTCCTCTATGCAGGGCTCTGGCCAGTCAGTCGCCTTTGATTATCAGTCTCCAGCAGCCCCTCTCTTGGCTCCTTGACATGAGCACCATATAAGGCGCAGCGATCTCCATAGAAACGTGTCAGTTTCAATAGTAGTGTCAAAGTTCACTATATACAGACATTCGCGCAGATCCCCCGTTTCGGAAACATTGCTCTGCTGGTCCTCTCGTTTAAGCGCATTCATTTTTGGGTCTCTCCTTCTTCTTGCATATTCTATTAGTTGTTGGTGTTTTTCCTCTTCTTCTTTTTTGGTGAATCTTTTTCTCTTCGTATCTGCCGGGAGAGGAGGAGAAACTATACATGGGCACTTCATTCCGCGACGTGGTTCGCCTTCGCAGACGGGAGAGGTGATGAGGCTTATCTGAGAACATAGATGTAAAAAAAAAGCTCCAGCGCTTCAGTTTTCCTCCTTTCCTGAACGACGAAGACGGGAGCGTTGAAGGAGCAAGGGGAAGAAAAGAAAGGAATTTATCTCCGCAGCTGCACTTCTTCTTTGGATCGCGTCTTTGCAGCGGAAAAGGTTTTTCTACTCGTCCCTACGTCCATGTGAATTGCTCATCGTTTGTTTGTGGCTGTTTTATAACAAACTGCATCTGTCACGTTTGGACTCGGGTTTTCCTACAAAATGAGAGATTCCTGAATGGCTGACTGCAATTTACCTTGGAACTGGCCTCCCGACACTTGCGTATCCTGATCGGGTGTTTCTTTCATCGCCCCGCTGTTCTGAATGTATTGATCGCATTGTACTCCATCGTATCCCGTATGAGTGTGCGTACACAGATTTGACTTTGCACTGTCCTGCCTTTTGAGATCGCCCCTTTTTTCCTCCAAACGCTCCACAAACATCAGCGACCATTTCGCTTTATAGCACTTTCCGTGGCCGAGATATGGCAATGGTAGTTAGCGTCTGGCGAGATCCGCAGGAAGACGTGGCCGGAGGACCCCCGAGCGGCCCCAACCCAGCAGCGCAGCCGGCGAGAGAGCAGCAGCAGGCGGCTTCTGCGGCACCGCACACTCCGCAGACCCCCAGTCAGCCAGGACCCCCGTCTACACCGGGGACCGCGGGGGATAAGGGGAGTCAAAATTCCGGACAGAGTCAGCAGCATATTGAATGTGTGGTTTGCGGAGACAAATCGAGCGGCAAACACTATGGTCAATTCACCTGCGAAGGATGCAAAAGTTTCTTCAAGAGGAGTGTACGGAGGAACTTAACATACTCATGTCGTGCCAATAGGAACTGTCCCATTGACCAGCACCACCGAAACCAGTGCCAATACTGTCGACTGAAGAAGTGTTTAAAAGTGGGGATGCGGCGGGAAGGTGAATATATAAATTGTAGCCTATTTGAGCCTGAGTGATTACGCGTCCTAGTTGCAGGCGTATGACGAGGGAATGTTACACACATCTAACATAGGTTACTTGGAGTCTGCTCATAAAGAAATAGCCATCCACATTTTAAAAGGATGCTTCTTTGAATGTTATGATTAGTGCCTGCATTTAGAATGAGGTACAAGGCCAGTTTAGCCACAGTAGCTACAGTAAGCTTTTGAACGTAGCTCGCCTCTAAAGCGTCCAATGTACAAGTACATTTTGTCTTTTCTTTCTTGTATAACCCTGATTAAGCAAATACTACAACAGGTCTGTTGTAATTTATTATAAAGGAGACGTAGAGGTTGTCAGTGGCTCTGTTTAGTCTATGAACGACTTCCCAGGCTACACAAAGTGTAGTCTACATGTTTACATTGGTTGTTGTCCAGTGTCCTTTTAATTGCGTTTTTGATCGTACAATCAACAAAATACAAATCCACGCCTTAAGATCAATATAGACGAGTAATCTGTTCAACACGCTGCTCCCAACTTGACCATGGCTCACTGTTTTTGCATGCTCCATCTTAGGCCGTAAAACTTTATAACATCACCATAGACTATATATTTTATAATTTAGTAAAAGCTTACCTAATTTACCTTTGCTGTTTACACCAGTCACAAGCCTCCATAACACTCACGTTCATATTTTACAATTTATATTAAATGGCTGGCGGATTACTTTAATTTACGCATGACTTTTTTCATCTGGATAATTTTTGTCAACGTTATTTAATTACTTTGTAATTATGGATTGCAATTGTATTTATGTATGTATTTATTTATAAACGAAATGGTTATACCATTGTGTAAACAAATCACCACATTTGCCATTATTGAAAACAGGTTGAGCAGCAATATGCGCCTAGAGGGGTCATATTGTGTAATATTTTAATTCTACAAATTGTCATCATTACATTTTACTTGAGACACAGTTGGTCTTCTCTGGACAAGCAGGGTTAAAAATAGAGGTAGCCTGCTATGTCTGTTTTAGATTTCAGCCCTTCAAAAGACAAACACACTTGTCACATGATTTAGAAAGCTATACGAATGAACATTTTACTGCGTTTTGTGTTATAAGCAGGCTCATGAAGTTTAACTTTGCAGTTGTATTACTCATGGACAATGTTTACCAGTCCTGGATGCACATTTCCTCTTTTTCTCTTTCTTTTTGTCAGCGGTTCAGCGAGGACGAATGCCTCCAACCCAACCGAACCCAGGCCAGTACGCGCTGACCAACGGGGACCCTCTGAACGGCCACTGCTATCTGTCCGGATACATCTCGTTATTGCTGCGAGCAGAGCCTTACCCGACCTCCCGGTACGGGAGCCAGTGCATGCAACCTAACAATATCATGGGCATCGAGAACATCTGCGAGCTGGCGGCTCGCTTACTCTTCAGCGCTGTGGAGTGGGCGAGAAACATCCCTTTCTTTCCCGACTTGCAGATCACCGATCAGGTGTCGCTTCTCAGGCTCACGTGGAGCGAGTTGTTTGTGCTAAATGCGGCCCAGTGTTCCATGCCTCTCCATGTAGCCCCTCTGCTTGCCGCCGCGGGCCTACATGCCTCCCCGATGTCGGCGGACCGTGTCGTGGCTTTCATGGACCACATCCGGATCTTCCAGGAGCAAGTGGAGAAGCTTAAGACACTACACGTAGACTCAGCAGAGTACAGCTGCCTTAAGGCCATCGTACTTTTTACATCAGGTGGGTGTCCAACATGTCACTACGAAAAACAACAAACATATTAGGCCCCGTGAAATATTGCGCCTCTTCAAGTTGTTTGTGTTGTGATAGAATAGCTTTTCTGTCCACGGCTTGTTATAAATCACGTTTCCATGTCACTTAGCTTTACCGTTAATAAGTAAAAGCAACCACTTTTACATGTAACCTTCAATTCCCTTGCTTTTAGATGATATACACTTCCCTGTGTTAATGAATGTGCTCCTGTTTGTGTATTGATAATATTCCACAGACTTGGAACAGGTGTCAGATTACTGTGCGTAAAGATGAATAGTCTACCTGGTGATTCAGTGTATGACGGCTCATGCACATGGCTATTGGTGCATGCTTTTATCCGTGTTTTGTGTACAACACATGTCTTGGGAGAGCAGGAAATAACCCACAGCAAAGAAAAAACTGATGGAAGTTGAGTCATAGCCCATATATCACAGAACATCGCGTCTGGAGCACTGCTCTGTGGGTTTCAGACTTTTGTAAATTGTTACTTTCTAGTTATTTATATTCCTCGTTTTTCGTGTTGATTCTGGTAAGAACATAACAGCCCTGGTAATGTCTGCTTATCTTCAGGTCTTGGTGCTCCAATTTACTGTGTATGAGCTTCGGACGAGTATTCCTTGTGTTTGGTTCCATTTGATTGCTCTATATGGTGCCTAACGTCTCACCTTAAGTCCAAATTTGAACTTTAAGAGGTCTTTATTGCTTCTTTGATTAAATTTTATTCCTATATAATTTATTTTATGGGGAAAATTATATTATGTTTTGTGACTTTGTTAAAATGTATTTATAAAAAAAAAGTTGAATGTTCCTTGAAAGCCACAAAAGCTGCTAGCCTCTAATAATAATATAATATAATATATAATAATATAATATAATATAATATAATATAATATAATATAATATAATATAATATAATATAATATAATATAATATAATATAATATAATATAATATAATATAATATAATATAATATAATATAATATAATATAATATAATATAATATAATATAATATAATATAATATAGTGTGTTTATTTTTTTAAGTGTTTGACTCTAAAACACATTTAGATTTAAGTTAAATAACATCTATTATATATTTGCCATTCATACATTCGGTTTATTTTTCACAAAGGTAATGACAGAAAGGAGACCTTGTGACAGAAAGGAGACCACAATCTGTTTTATAATGAATACATTAATATAACATGGTTCGACATAACACGTGCCTGGCAGTGTACTTGAAATGACATAAGGTCCATAATATACAGACATGGCAATGCTAAACTTCACTAACAAAATTACTTTTACCACACAGTGTTTTTAAGTTGTTTACTTTCCTGTTTTGCCCACATAGAATGCTAGAAATTCGTAAATAAAAAAAATGCGTCGTTTTGTGGTGTTTTTGAATAGGCTACACGGGGGTCATGGGGTGCACGTTTTACTGCCTGTAATCTGAAGGTTTCCTTTTAGTTAAAGTTCTTATTTCAGTTGTTCTCATCACAACTAAATTGAACTACACCCCCAAAGCTTCTCCTCAGCGTTTATCCAGACAGATTTGCATAGCCTACACAAGCCACAACCGGCCTCCCAAAGGTCACAGTAAATCACCCCGGGTCTTCGCCGTTACTCCCTGGTTCATAAGGTTATTGTGTCCAGTGGAAGTGAGTTATAGCTTGGAATAAAATCACCAAATAACTTAAAAAGAAGTTTTAACAAAGAACTGCTGCTGCTGCTGTAGACTAGCCCTACTGTTTACAGAATGAAACTGTTGTTTTAGCTACACACACGCGCTTTATTTACTTTGATTTCGCTTATAATGTTTGCAAGTAGACCGTGCGTAATTAACGCTTGGTTTTACTCCCGATTACCCTTTCTTACATATGTTGATTCTCACTTTTCTCTGATTTTGCATCACTACGTTGACTTCACCTCGTCCAATAAGTTGTCCACCAGGTTTTGTCTTAGTCTCCATCAAAAACAGGCCAACAGTGGTCTGTGGAGAGAAGAGGGTAAATGACTTAAAAGCTTACTGCACACTAATTAGGTCACATTACATCCAGTGTAATTTCAGATTCATCAGCGCCATTTATGTTGCCTTTTGCACAAACCCTTGCTCTGGAGAGGCGTGGCTTTTGAGCATGTTATACTTTTATCCCAATAGTCAATTTTTGGTCCTATTATTTGTTATGGGGACTGGCAATAGACTATAGACGTGCCTCTGCGGGGTCGTACGCCTGAGCCCCTTGTTTATTTTATACGACAGTAGCACTCGCTCAATATGATGTAGCATGTTTGGCCGCGTGTCTATTCATTACGCATTGCCAATAATTCCTATAATATGCGCTCTGTTTATGTGTATATGCTAGAAAAATAAGAAAAAGAAAAAAAAAACATATGATTACTCCTCATATTCCAAAATCTTGAATGTAGGATTAAAAAAAAAATATTTGTTAAACGCTTTTCTGTTTGCGAGTGTCTAACCACGTGGCTTTTACTGTGTGTCCCGCAGACGCTTGCGGCCTGTCAGACGCTGCCCACATTGAAAGTCTACAGGAAAAGTCCCAGTGCGCATTGGAGGAGTATGTAAGGAGCCAATACCCCAACCAACCTAGCCGATTTGGAAAGCTCCTGTTGCGGCTGCCTTCCCTGCGCACTGTCTCCTCGTCGGTAATCGAGCAGCTGTTCTTCGTCCGCTTGGTAGGTAAAACTCCTATTGAAACCCTCATCAGGGATATGCTATTATCCGGGAGCAGCTTCAACTGGCCTTACATGTCCATCCAATGATCCTTATGCGAAGGTGGAAAAAGCAGAGGGGGTCAAACGGACCAAAACACAGTCCCCCCGACCTATATGCTTCTCCAAGAACTACTACTATAGGACCTTTTGTGATAAACTTAGAAGGCATTACTTTTTCTGTCTTCTGGGACTGAAATGGAATACGTAATGTACAGAAAAAATATTGGAACCGGACTTTGTGTAAATTTACCCACATCTTCAAGAACAGTACACTTCATTTTGTAAAATATTAGTCTTTATTTTCTTTTCTTTTTTGTAAAAAACGAAAAACACAAATAAAATGAAAACCATCTTATGCGCAGTAAGAAAAAGACTTAGCGGGAAAACAATGTTTCCAAGCAATTATAAGAATTGTCCTGTGTCTATGTACCTCTCTGTTTTGTATTTTTTCTGGTTCTAAACCAGGCTTTCTGTGATTCTATACTAATAATTTTTGATATAACCTTTTGCTTCTTATAATGAGTGCGATATATGTTGTCTAAGCTATGTTCTCCAAGAATTAAAATTGAAGTGAGAATTTAAAACAGAAAAATAAAGAAATTTAGACAATAAGATTCAGTCTAATGCAATGACAATATCAATAATAATGATGATGATGGTTGAGCTTTTTTTTTGTTCCCAATTGATACGATGGACCTGCAGCAGCAGCACACTGACCTCCAGGACATTTTACTGAAAAAGGACGGCCAAGAGCGAGCAAAGGAGAGACATGAAATCAAAAGCACTTTTAATATATCATTTCAAATACATTTTTTGTTTGTTTTGTCTTGAACGAAAACACTTTTCATTGTTTCTTGAATTTTATTGGTTGTTGCCTTCAATTTGCTTACTTCATGATGCAGCTTTTGCAGAAGGGTCGGTTGATGAAGTTGTGTGATGGTAACTGTACTATTAAAAATGAAACAGGCAACAATGTCTCCTTCTCACGGATTTACTTGGCACAATTGTGAAGTCAAAATGTCCATATATATTTCTGTCATACTGAATTGTGTTCATATTTTTATTCTCACAGAAGGACGTAGGAAAATGTGGGATTGTAAAATAGACGCGAGCATAAGCGCTAGATGTAGGCTAAAACTGTCACCATAAAGCCTAAGAATATTTTTATCCACATAAAAGTAGGCATGTCTTTGCATATTCTTAAAATATGTGTGTTCTGTATTTTTCTGACATGATACCTCTAGTTCTGCCTCTCGTGGTTTAATCAAAAATGATTCCCCACAATCCAGACCATGTTTCCTTCTTTCCTGGAGAAACACATTGATGCTGTTCCTCTGTATTGACGTAGGCGTCTTTCGGCAAAAGGTTTAGGCCCTGCTGCAAAGCTGCTGTGATATGCGTGATCAATCTGGAAAATGTATTTTACAGCATGTAAGCCAGTCGATATGAACACCGAACGTGATGCATTGTGTGGCAATAGAGAGAGAGAGAAAGAGAGAGAGAGAGAGAGAGAGGAAGAGGGGTGGAGGGAGAATACAGAAACAAACTAGAGGGAAATGTGTAAAAGCAGACAGCATCAGAAAGAGACGCGGCCTTGGTTTTGCCTGATGCATTCACACTGTAATGAGTCCATCGATAAGTCCTCAGTGTGTACATAGTTTCCATAGAGTCTGTGCCCTTGGAGCGCGCGGGGTGTGCGCGTGACAGGACCTGGAGGCTCTGTGTTGTCATTTGCTATTGACAATTATAACAATTGCCTTCATCATCCCGCCGTCATTCCTCTGATGCTTCTCGTTGGTGTGCCATATCTCCATCCCCACGTGCAGTGACTAGACAGGAGCCTGCCTCCACACTGCACTGTCTCAATCTAATATCGCCATATTTGTTATCGTGCGTATAGGATGGGGGATGGGTGTTTGCGCCCCGTGGCTTTATTTGTCAGTATTGCATGTCTCGTCCAGAGTCGTTAATATGAAACTATTAATTACTTGGCTCCTTAGCTGTAGGTTGTTCTTTCAGTTGTCCTCATATGCTCTCATATGCTTTTAACAACTCCTGTTAGAGTTATACTGTTTACACTGTTTCTAGTTTTAATTAGTATTTCTGCTTCTTTTGTGTATGTCTTATGTTGTATTTTTCTCTAATACTCAACAGGTCACGAGTCTGACTAGATTGAACAGATTGTGCACCTGATACCTGCCTGACACTGGAGCTAGAACAGGGCATGAAATGATTTTCTAAAGCTGCATAAAAGACACACTCGTGTATAAATATCCAGAAGTGTTGGGCATTTTGAAAGAAACCGTAAATGTAGTTTCTATTCGCTTTCTTTTTGTATAGACTCTCATTTGAACCACTGATAGTGATTTAAAAAAATGAATAAAAAATACAATAAAGTGCCTAAAATCGCAAGCATAGAGCAAAGGCACAAGCCCGTACGTGCCATGTGTTCCCAATTAACGTGTGTACTAAGGAGAAAACTCAAAGAATAGGAATTTCATTTTTCAAGTGTGATAGGATCGTAAATGAATACATTATAGGCCTAGAACATCCCAAATATTTATGTAATTACATTTTATTAACAGGAACAGACATTCATCACAATTAATGTCATTTTAAGCGATGACAACTTATCAGTGCCTTGATTTAATGACAAGCACAAAGAAAGAAAAAAAAAGGGAGGTTGAGGAAAAAAATAAAATAAATAAAGGCCTGTCCTGTCAGAGCTGTGGTGGGTAAGAGAGATGGATTTGTGGCACGCTGTAGGCCTCATTTGTGTCTCTGTAATTTCGGAAACTCCGGTTACCAAAGTGTTACTGCGAAATGAGTTAAATAACCATTTACCTTTGTCTGGTTTCATTCATCAAACCACAAGTGGAGGACTCCTAACATGGGGGCTATTTGTTTGCTTTACACAAGCAGCTGGGTGCGATTTCACGTTTGAGATATCTGTCTGAAAGCGAAACATTTATTATCCCATGTTGTCAGGAAACCTATTTCTCAAAAAAAGTCTGCAAGTCGTGTTTAAAGCGGCAATGGATATGTCCTATTGGCGTTACACGTCACTTCATTTCACTTACAGGAGCTTGCTTTCTCCTCCGACACATTTGACAAATTCCGCTGTTTGAGACAATAACCATTTTCAAATAGAGGCTCCTTTATGTGCGCGTGTGCGGGATGGGCGGGGGGCTTTCAAGTATGACGCGGCTTATTCCTCAGATTGTCTCATATAGCGCGTAACGGCGATGGCTGTAAGTGCTTTGCTCTGCCATATAATGTACGCAATGTTTTGTGCATAAAACACTGAGACAATAGGCTAATAGAAAGGCTGTATCACTCAAAGTGACTTCCTTGTTGAATTACCATTAAATTGAGAGACACGTCACAGTGTTGTATGCTCCCCCAAAGCCAAAGGATCAGCCGAACATACGGCTGCTTGTACGAGCAGAGGCAGTGGCTGGCTTTATGTGGATACATCCATACGCGCTTCCTCTGTGCGGTGCGTAGCGCGTAAACGCCACAGTTTACGCACGCGTGCAGAAAGAGATGGGGAGAGGGAGAGATTGTGGGAAAAGCCCGGATAGCTGTGTAAGCGGATCCCTTTGTGTTGATTTAGGAAGACGTTTGCTGTATATAACGTTCAAGGCTGATAATATCATTGCCTGGCCAGATAAATAAAGCATTGGCCAAAAGCATTGGGTCAGCTATCGATCCGCTTTCTGCCTGCGCGAGGAGGGAGGGAGAGAAGAGGAGGGGGCTGAGAAAGGAGAGGGGAGCAAGGAGAAAGGCAGGGAGACCTCACTCATTAGCATTCCACAGCCATGGACTAAACGCTGACAACTAACAGAGATATCCAGCTCTACGCCACACCACAACGCTGCCTCTCACCCGTTTGTCTTTATAGCCCCTGGCCCTTCATTTCCACTGGACACCCATGTCCTCATTCAGTCTTTCTGTCGTCGTTACATTGGTTTTATTTGTGAGAGTGTTTTTTCACTCACGCGTTTTATACGCACCAAATAGTGGGATTTTGCCATGTTTTTTTAATGAAATGATAGTTACACACACACACACACACACACGCACACACACACACACACACACACACACACAAAGGATGACAGAGCAAGTGTATAATAACAGAGCCAAACGCACTGCTTTTGCATTGGAGTGACTAGCTATAACAGGGAAATGTTGCAATTAATATAAAAGATGAACAAAAAGAAAGACTGTGTGAATTTTAAGATAATCAAAATTTAGATCCCGGAATGTTTGTTTTAACTTGAGCAGCCTAGTGGCTATTTAGACGTCTTTTTCAGAAGGGTATATCTTAATATGGGTTGAAGCTGTGACAGCTGTTCATCTGATAGTAACTTCTTTCCAAGTTTTTTTTCTCTCCTCCCACCCCGGGGCCCCCGGTCTCTGTCTTGCTTTGTTGTTTTTAAAATATGCATGTCTCTCCGGAATGCCAGTCACGGGTCCAAACTTTGTGTGTCCCAACCTCCCACATGATGAAATGATCCTTTTAAAGCGGACTCAATATGTCTCTATCTGCACTCCTCTTCCCTCTAAAGCTCCACGCAGACACACACCACATTCATTAAAACACAGACTTTTTCAAGCAGCCAGGAACGAAGTGACTGGATCAAGTCAACTCTGTCACTGGATGGATGGATGAAGATACGCAAGAGGAAAAGAGGAAAGTAAGACAAGCTTTCACTTTCTGTCTGTCCTTCGCAGCTACTCGTCTGTGTGCGTGTGCGCCTGTTTATTCCTGTGCGTTTGCCTGGTGTTGTTCCGGTGTGTTCTCAAACTTGAAACGATAGAACCAAGGGGAGTGAGCGAGAAGCGGGGATGTGTGAGCGAAAGGGGAGGAGGGTTACACGTAAAAGATGTGAAAGAGGACGGACAGACATGCACTTGCGTGCGTTTGTGTGTCATCACCAATACATTTATCAACACTTGGTTAAAGCTTTATCTGTTCACTTTTCACGGTAGAGTGTGGTGCGTTAATTGTTTTAGACAGTACACCCCACAATCTAAAAGAAAAACACCCGGATGCAGTGCGGGAAGTGATGAGTTTTAGAGAGGAAAACTGTAAATCGGATGCAACAAGAGAAACTGAATTCTGTCTGTCAACTTTGGCACCTAAAACTTTGACAACTCGACAAACTTGACCAAACCCCATGACTGGATTCTAACTTTATTCTCCAAATAATATAAAGTATATATGTGTAATAGTGTGCGCACGAGCGCACTGTGACGCCAGCAAAATGTTCCAATTTCTTATGTGATGTTCAGTTAGGTTCAGTGAGAACAAAAGAGTGTTAAAAAGGTATACACTTTATAAACTGCTCCTTTTGTTAAATAGGTGGATATAGGCATTATCCATTAGCCCAAGAGATATAACGACAGTTAATTTGGGTTAGCTAGACTCTTTTTAGGAAGGGCATACATACATTTTAAGGGTACCCTAATAGTTTCCAAATGGCGTTTTACTCATCAGTCTCTTGTTGCAATTACATAGGCATGCAGTTATGCATGTCAGTGTTATTCCATATCATGCTTTGTCTGCACAATTGTATCATGATAAACAATTACAGAATCAAAAGACAATTTTCAGTCTGTATGCTACCTGCAGTGCGATGAGGGTTAACTGACTCCTTTTAGTTTTCGATACTCATTGCTCTCATTCCTTTCCTGTGCGACCCCACACAGACATGTTGATAAATTCATGTCCTTTTTCCATCTGAGTCAGCATCATTCATCACATATGTCCACGTGCGCATTGGCATTGTTGCGCGTAAAATGTAGGCAGAAGAGTTAGGCGTGAAACAAATAAGAAATATTGGTGTTGCCAACATTGAAATTGTCTTGGCATAATTGTGTGATCGTGTACTTATGAGTGTGTTGCTGTAAATGAATAACTGGCCTAGGCTACTTGACGAACTTCTAACTGTGCGTTTTGGTCCTATATGTTGTTCGGCTTGCTTAAGGCTTGGACCACTCTGCAGAAGACCAGTCGCCCTGTGGTTGCAAACTCTTTGTGGCCCCACATACCGCCGCTGTGATTATAGAAGTGCCTCCTCTCCCTTGTTAAAAGCTCTAATCTAGCCTCTGTGTCGCTCCTAAAGCGGCCGCTCCATGCCGAATGTGTGTGCGTGTGTGCACGCGCAGGAGAGGGGGTTGAAAGAAAAAGGGAAAGGACAGAGTGAGGGAGAAGGAGGGGGCAACGGAGTGGCCCTTTCCTTCTTTTGAGTGACACGACCTCTCTCTTCTCTTCAAAGGCCATGCAGAAATAAACGCATCTCATTTGAATGGCGATTTTATTCTTTCGGTGGTATTTCGCAGCCAAGATTTCTGGAATAGAAATGTGTGTTTTTTGCAGTCTTGAAATCAAGAGATGGTTCTGGTGGCGGGCTATTCAGTATTCCCATCTCTCCACACGTTGTATTCGCAAGTCTCAGAGAGCTGTTTTGTCCACGCTGCACTACACTATAACCTACCCCCGTCTCCAAAGCTGTTCACATTCATTTGCATCTGCTGATGATATCAGTAAAGAATTGCTGGCACCATATGAGGTATGGTGGGGGGCTTATTTGGATAAAACTGGACCGCAGAGTGGACTGGGCCTTAAAGGTCAGTCGCCCATTCTTGTTAAGGTGGCAGGGGGTGGTGGGGGGTGGGTCGGCGTGAGATTGCCAAAGAGGCTTATTTGAAAGCGCGCGTATATTTGAGGCAGGGGAATGAAAAGAAGTGGACCACAAAGCTTATCATACTTCAAATACGCCCTGTCACATCTTCACTTGGCCCATTCCATGCGCACGGTCATTTTGTGACGGGTGGGCTTTCTGCAGCCAACCGTGGAAGTACATGTAATAGAATACAAAGCAATAACAAGGCAAACATAATGAAATACAAAAGAAAAAGTTCAGTAGCCCTAAAGACACTTTGTTGTAAAGCTGTCGAGTTTCTGTGTTATAGAATATTATTAGATTTGTTTTTATAATGCACATGGAAGCTTTTAGCCAAGTATGTGATACCTATCAAATAATAAAAAAAAATAAAGACATTATAAAAATAAAAATCCATGGATACATGGTTAACATATACATACTTTTTTTTTTTTTTTGTAAAATAGTGTCTCCTGTGCCAAAATGTAGGTCTATACTTCCACTTTGCAGGTCTGGTAGATCACTGTTGGACTGTATTTGCTTGAGTCCTGTATGTGTATTTTACTGATGAGTCGGTGGGAACGATAAATGCTGCAGTTGCTGGTTGTCGCCGGAGGACTGACAAGTAAAATGAAGACAGGGAAAAGATTGCCCTCACACCTCAGTTTGCAGACCTCCTTCTAATTCACGCGCGGACTATAGTCATGCTATTCGTAAGACCTGTCAGAAAATATAAGCTTTTATCTTCATCAATAATGTCTTCAGTTAACCTATATACTGTAGCATGGCATTGATTGCTCCACCAATAGAAATGTACTGTCCCCGTGTATGTGTGCTCAGCCTTTATAAGGCTATCGTTACTCATCATTATTTCTCGTGTTCTGCTGCTGCCCTGTCATTAAAGGAAAATGCTTGTTTGGTTGCTCATGACATCTGAGAGTGGGTACATTTGCGTTATTTGCGCTTAAGTTTTTGACACAACTGTAAGTAATCCCATGACTACATTTGGCATAGTGTGTCGTGTCAAATTAATTCGCAACTTGTCTTTGGACTTGGACAGCGTTTGTTTGTGGTACACAAATACAGCCAGTTCAGTATCGACCTGTTTTATCAAGTGAGTAGTAGCACTGCTCTTCTTTAGCACAACAAATTAGATCTACTGTTCTGGAGGCGACATTTGTGAAGATTTAGGCTTTAACATAAGCCTTAGGCTATAACATACAACAATCCAAATGATCACCACCGACAAGGAGTATGTGAGAATTTCTAACAAAGTTGAAAACAGCCTTCCAGAGAGCAGTGTCCTGTCGGTGTGCCTGTGCGCGAAGGGAGCTTCTGTGCGTCAGCGCACTCTCCCTGCTCTGATTGTTTCTACCTTTGTTTGCTAGATGGCGCTCTGCCTTATGGGACTCTTTGGCCCTCTCTCTCCTGCTCGGCTCTCACGATATACCGCACTGACACACTTTCGCCGTTTAGCCAAGATTTACAGCAGCATTAAGTGAAGCCATGTAAACCTAACAGCTCAGGGAAGTGAAGAAGTTTCACATTTTAACAACTGTGCATACAGATGCGATAAAACAACACTAAAAACTATTTTCAGATACAACTGATCCACTTGAACATATAGTGTGTACCAAGGGAATAGTGCGCACTACAATCGCATTACAGAATTAGGCATAATAGGCTACGAGGCCAATAAACTATTGCAATTTCTCCTCAGTAACTCTGTGTTTACACAGCATTCTTTCTTCTTTTCTTTCTTTCTTTCTTTTTCATTCATTCATTCTTTCTTTCTTTCTTTCTTTTTTGTCTAGTTAAAAAAAACAAAATCAAACTGTATCCATTTGTCATTAAAAATATTGGTGGACGATGTCCTTAAAACGAAGTCGTAACATGTAATGTGTTTTAGATAGGTTACACCGAGGCAAATAAAAAAGTCGGTTTGTGGCATTGTTTGCTGAGTGGCCCACTCCGCTCTAAGATATACTGCTGCACTTACACTTTCACTAAATAGCGTCTTGTCGGCGTCTGACGTTGATGAATGTGTCGGAGGCGAGCAGAGCCTTTTACAGCTGTCTTTAAAAACCGTGGCCCCAGAAGCTCCACACACACATGCAGGGCCTCGGCCATACACTGTGAAAGAGGGGGAAATACTCCACACAAATTAATCATTTTCAAATATTATATATATATATATATATATATATATATATATATATATATATATATATATATATATATATATATATATATATATATATATATATATATATATATATATATATATATATATATAAAACACACACAAAGGAAAGAAAAAGTGCTTTTAAATGATAATTTTATATAGACAAAATATTAAGCGATTCATTTGTAATAATTGTTCATTTTTAAACGAGGTATAAATACGTATGAGGTACAAATAAAACATGTACGTGGTTTCCATATTTTAAGAAAAGATGCATTCAAACTTTGGTCCATTCATATTAATGCATTTATTTATTTTCGAATGTAGCTTAAATATGACTTGCCAAACGTATTCACAGCACTCATGTGTTACTCAACAATAAGTGGGATATAATGTGTATATGTTTTATAGGCTACACTTGCAAAATATATCATTGCTAATTAGGTGAAAAACATGAATTTGCTTGATAAAAATTCAAACCTCATTTTAAATGAAAAACGAAAACACAGAGCGACACCAGTGTATTGTGTGGTGCGTGAAAGCAGGCTGAGATTGTGTCCACCTGCTGTACCCCCCACCGTCCTTCAGTCATGCTGGCCTGCGCTCGCCTCACATCATGTTATGAGCCTGGGCTGGATTTCACTGATGCAGCTGGAACACAGTGGCCACGAGCCCGTCATACAATCTGAATGTTTGTCTAAGGCTCTGGCGGTATTTGTTTTTCTACGCCTTAACAAGCCATCATCTCACACATCATGCATGTAGAGCTGGAAGCGCGCGCAGAGGTATTCCACGGGCGAAGGGGCAGGTTATGGGTTCAATTAAGGTAGAATAATGCAGTGGAACAAAGCGCACGATGACCTGCAATGGGCGAGCAAACGCAGAAAAAATGTGAGGAAAAAGCACCATTGTTTTGACACATTGTTGGTTCTTTGAAATTGTTTAGGCGATGAAAAGTCTACGTAGCCTATAGCCTACTGTATAAACCTATTAGAAATTGAATAGGACCAAACAAACGTCTAGACTAATTCGCTCATTTTGACATCCTTTCTATATTTTTGCGTAATCAAATTTACCACGTTTAAGCTTCTGTAAGGATTTAACAGCCATAAGCCTGCCATTTGGATAATATCCCTCAAGGAATGACAGAAAATAGTGAGGTTTGCCATCATTTCTTCAATA
Organism: Paratrypauchen microcephalus; assembly: GCA_036785185.1. Taxonomy (NCBI): domain Eukaryota; kingdom Metazoa; phylum Chordata; class Actinopteri; order Gobiiformes; family Gobiidae; genus Paratrypauchen; species Paratrypauchen microcephalus. The sequence continues at coordinate 2,201,877 of JAVJIX010000081.1, read as the reverse complement.
AAAAAACAGGATATTCCAGTGCCACAGTGGGGATTTTAACGAATTAAAATATCTTACTGCTCGCCCGTGATAAAAGAGACCGAGAAAGGTATGAGATTGAGGCGCGTGCTTGTTAAGTAACTTGCTGTCAGTATAGTTAGCAGTGCTCTGATATGGACGGTGGCTGCAGAGCCTCATCTCTTGGGGTTTTAATTAACAAGCTGTCTCAAAGCCGTAGAGCTCCATCAAACAGCCTTCTTTCTCTCTTCCCTTTCTCTTGGTCTCGGAGTGTCTTCATGTAAATCCAGCTCCCGTCTGCGCCCTGGGCCCTCTTTCTCCAACTTTAGAGGATGCTATACCAAAATCAACTTGTTACCACGGCGTGCGCAGCTCTTCACAATGAACAGCCTTTATTTCTTTATTATTGGGACCGCACATTTTTGATGGCACAACCATTTGGAGCACATTCACGTCGTGCCATTATTAGAAGAGATTTTGGAAAAAGAGGAATTTCTTAATCCACTTTAGATTGCATATTTCAGAGGTAGCTTCAGCAAGAAAAGTAAACTCAGTCAATAATATAGTAACTCAGTTTAAAGTAGTAATGAAATGACCTAAACATGCCTGTTAAAACATGTGATTGAAGAGTTAATTCCACATTGACAGACTGAACTTTACATGACCATTTATAACTTTTCATCTAATGTCCCGTGGAATCCAAGCCGTCTTTTATTCCAGAGCCTTTAGCCCCTCACACAGCGTCAGTGAGCAGTCAGTGGGTTTTGTGGAGACTTCTCTCATCTCCCAATCTCTCTATCTCTCTGCGTGAGAGCAGGAGGAAAGTTGGTGGCCCACGCGGGGGTAATTTGATAGCAGGGGAAGGTCAAGACAGTGCGCTGTCCATGGTGCTGCGTCGGTTCAGCCTGGATGTTATCATCAAATTAGACAAGACAAGTTTCAAATCGATGCCACCCCCCAGATGTCAGGAGAGCGCCAGCAGTAGGAGTTAAAGTCCTAACAAGTCCCCCCTGACAGGTCAACACCCCGACACAAACACACACCTCCTCTGATGCAGCGGCGCGAGCACACAGGTCAGCGGCGCGCGCAGAAGCATCAATCCCGATCAGGTTGTGGACTCGTAAGTAGATTTTAGATCGCTCGCCTCTTGTAACCAGCTTTAAAGTTTTATTACATTACTGTTAATTACGCAGAATGTACAGTAACTATTATACTGCAATAAGTCCTAAGCAAGAGCTGCTGTTTCTCATCTAAAACGGGTTGTTACAGGATAAATGTGTGGAATGTAAAACGACACGTCCAGCATATACATTATAACCCAAATTAAGATGTGGGTGCTTTTAAAAATGCATGATATTATTATTATAAAACATATATTTCATATTTTTAACCCATAGTTTTACTTGGCGACACTCATGTAGAAGAGGGGTCTGCTAAATGTTGATTTGGTTTGTGCCTATAAAGGAACAGGAAAGAGTCTACCAGTGCACTGGAAACAGATCCCCAATGATTGACTGGGAGTGAGGAAGAAGAGAGGGAGATGAAGAAGGCACTGATTAGAGGTGCTGCCAGTCTGTCAGCGGCTGACAGCTTCTGCTGCAGGGATAAACAGCAATAAAGTAACGCGTAAACTCCACACACACACACACACACACACACACACACACACACACACACACACACACACACACACACACACACACACACACACACACACACACACACACACACACACACACACATAGACGTGCGCGCGCACAGTGCACCACCACAGAAGCAGGTAGATCCAGCCCTCTCTCTTCGTGTGTCCAAACCGAGTTTCTTTTCATCTTCTCTGCTGACTCAGGTAGCGGACACAATGAGGAGAAAGTGGGCTTTTGAGGGGGACAGAAAAACGGTATATTTGAAAGTGTCATAAAGAGAAGCAAACACACAAGAAAAGCTGCAGGTGATTAAATGACGCACGGGCACTATTCACTTATTTAACTCGGCGGATTTCCTGAATGAACCTCACTTTAGGGCCTGGCTAAACCATGAAATGCACATCAGAACGTATCTGCCAATCTCCCGCACCTTTATGTATCTTTCCATCTCGCGTCCCCTCTAACCTCTCTGAGCCGAGCTGTCTGTCATGCTGTGGCCCGGCTAATTTGAGTTCATTGGATGGCAATAACTTCATTTAGACGTTCATCTCTTTTTGGGGGGCTGTGCGTAATGAAAACGCAGGGTGCAGCCTCTAAAAGGCCTCTCATCTCAGCAGTAATAACCTGCTTGTTGGATATTCTTACCCTGGCGCAGCGGATAGCGTGTTTATCCTCCGAGGGCTGCGTTCACATGATGAAACTCATCTATAATGTGTGCTTTAATATATCGTCTACTGCACCACAGAATGTCTAAAGCTCACAAAAAAATAAATTAATAAAGGAAATGAAAAAATGAAAAAGAGTGGCTGTTGGAAAAGTTTACTTCTCTAATACACGTTTGTATTTTTTTCTTTTGGGTCCATGCAGTCTTGTTTTGGTTATTAATTATTTTTATTTAATTGTGCGTCAAATTACAGAAAATATTTAAAATGTATTTATTTGGTTGAAGACTATATTTTTAAAGGATGAACGCGTCATACAACCTAATCCATAACTCACGACTCCATATTGTGCTAAATAAGTAACACTCATATATACTTTTTAGGCTACACTATTTAACAAAAATTAATATTTAACAATAAAAAAAATGTGTTTTTATATCATTTTGAATCGCTTAATAAGGATAATTATTCAAGGCAATTATTAACAACTGTGACAATAATAATAAAAAAATATATAGGCCTATATATATTATAGTTTTAATTACAGTCCAACTGGTTTACTACATTTATGTTTAATGTCAAAGCTCACCGAGGCCTATATAAATAATTTTAAAAATATAGGCTACTTTTAGACACTTTATAAAGATAAGTAAAATAAATTAATAAATACATAAATTGCGGCCTACAGTAACAAATATTTTCATTTAGGTGGGCTAATCAAATTAGATATTTCTTGATGACGCAGATGATCAAGAAAGGCCTAAAAGTTTGCAAGAATTCAAAGGGAGAAAAGAAAACAAATGGATAAAACTTAAAAAGAAAAAGCAGTTCATATAGCCTAATTAACTCAATCATTTTACATGAAAGGAAAACAAAAATTGTAGTGAAAATCTATCATTAATTTGTTTTTTTCTGTCATATTAGGCTACAAACTTTGCAAAGAGGTTTGGAAATAGACTGTGTTATATGTATGAGTTTTTATCGAAGAGGCCTGAGGTTAGAGGCCTTAGCCCATACTCCACACCGTTTAAAAACATTTTAGTCACTTTAGCCCTTCGTTTTGTGCCCTTGCCTTCTTCATTTCCCCGAATCATCAGAGAGCGTAGCCTCGGAATCTTAAAAGTCAGAGTCCATTCTTCAAATGTATTGCGTTTCAGAGTGTGTGTTTTACTGCGGGAGTCTCGGGCCAGCGCGGTATCAGAGGAGGTGTAATTGAGGGGGCGGTGAGGGGATAGAGTAGCGCTCCGCCTGAAAGCTGCTATTAAAGCCAAATGGACTGAACACCGTAAAACGGCTCTGCCAACAGCTGTCCCACAATCCAACTATTATATATGCCACTAAGAACACACATACACTAACATATTAGGGCCATAGTGCTGATGTAGTGGCTACTTAAAAGTATTAGACAGCGACAGAGAAACTCAAAGCTTGTTCTGGTAATAGTCATATTATAGGCATATTCCTATAGGGACTTGGGTCAGAGTTTTGAGGTAAATGTGGTCTCCAAAGGCATTTTTCACTTCACCACAAGCTCTTCTCTTTTTATTAGAACCTGGAGAGCTGCGTTTTGCTGGCGTTTCATCTGCATATGTATTCATAACCGATATTTTTCTACGGGACACAGGTGGTGGGTCATGGGCCCTTGTTTTGGACAAGAAAAACTTGCATTTATCACAACACACACTCTTTTGTTTGAAGACAGACTTGCTTTTATGGTCGTTGGAGGGTTATATTTAAAAACATACAGCCCTAGTCCACTCCACCTGAGACCCCTAACATCTTTGCATCAGTTTTCGCCCTGCAAAGACTATTTCCCCAATGTGCTGCTTTGGACACAAAGTGTTTGTGGATCCTTATTAGGGAAAGGGAGATTGAAGAGTTTTTGCCATTGGAATAAATGGCTTTCTCCGAAAGTCAATGAATATGTAATGATGCCTAACCAGCGAGTTATACGCTGTGGTATAAGGGCCTCTCATATTAAAGACTTGGAGCCCTGAGTAAGAAGCCGAGGCAGAGGAAAAAGGAGGCGAGCAAATAAAGAAGGGATACAATGTTGAATACACCATGAGCTTAAAGCACATTCTGCCTCAGTCAATGGGGCCAGATGAAAAGTATTTGCTCAAAGAAAAAAGAAAAGGGAACGAGTTTTAGTGGGGGTAGGGTGCTAATATTTTTTTTTTCTAACTTTGAGAATATATAGTTTTAAGCAGTTGCGCCAATAATGAACTCATGGAACAAGAGAGTTCCCGGCATAATTTCTTCTCTCTAAGTTTCTTAGTTACACCCGTTAAAACATTGATTGTTGCAGTTAGCTGACCCGTAAAATTTGGGGGTGAGTTTTCTCTTCTTAGCTGAGCATATAATTATGCAAATAGAGATCTGACAGTGATCCTCTGGAGTAGTGTGCGTGCGCGTGAAGGGGCTGTCAGAAGGGTGACATTCCAACTTTGCTTAGTCCCTGTTTCTATTGGGGAGAGTTCATCTTTTGGTGCGTATCAGAGCGCGCCGGTGCGAGCGAGCGTGACGACGATCCTCTTTAGGAAAAAATTAAAATATCACTGTGTTCCTCTAACTACTTTATACGTGTCAAACCCATTCTGCCCTCCCTACCAGAATAAATCATTTGATATTACAGCTGGAATCCCGCCCACCCTGAGCGCACCAGATTTTGGCAAAAGTTCCACCAACGAAGACGCGTAAGGAACGAGTGAATTAGTGAGTTGATTCGCACAACCGCGTCAACGATGTGAGGGAAATCAATCATCCAATCTTAGAACGCGCGAGGTCCTGTTTCCTTGTGGCGCTCGTTACTCAAATGAGAAAACACATTAATATAAAGTGCATAAGTTTCCTCAAAATGCACTATATAAAACTTTGAACTACATTGGGCTACATTGGGTTTAAGTGAAGCTGGACTGTTTTCTGGAGCTTTAAGTGGATTTTGGTCGCTTGCTGTGCGCCTGTTCACGTGAATAGCTCTTTTAATCAGCAGCCTGACACAGAGCAGGGAGGACTCGGATGGTTGCACTTGTTGTTTAGAAGTTGTTGGTGAAGATTTCTAAAGATTTATTGAGGGGGCGTTTAATGACCTGATCATTTTGAGCACGTGAATACAGACGGTGCAGTAATGTTTGGGTGCATACTCTCGCAAAATTAATGATCAAAACATAGGTTAGAGCTTTTGATTGGTTTTCACTTTTCAGGATGTCTTGCAATAATACATATAAATGATTAAACCTGTATTTCGTTACAATATATTTTATTGATATGGTAGATAAGATAAGACTTTATTGATCTCACACAGGAGAAATTTACTCGCCACAGTAGCTCCAGGACAATTGGACAAGAGGGGGAAAAAAAAGTGCATGCAGGCAGGGAGGGGATAAAGTAAGTAATAAATAGTGCAAATAGTAATACGTAGATCCTACATTGTGTGTAGAATCCCTCAGTCGTCCAGGTAGAATCCATGGCAAAAGGAGAAATTCAATTTGTCAACTGGACAAAGTTTTATTTGGTTTATTCTAAACTTTCAACGGGAGTAGGACTTTCATGGCCCATATATAATAGTCTTCTTTTTTCACTTGTCTATCAATAGGCAAATCATATCTGTTAAAATATATTCCATCATTAAACCATGTAGTTTATAAGACAAAACTCAGTTCCAGGTTTCCAAGTTCTTTAATAGTTTGAGCAAACTAAAAGCCAGCATTATACAGAGTTCAAACAAATATTTTCATTTAAAAAAATGACAAAAATCTATGGAAATATTTGCACATAACCAAATCTTTTATATATGCTAAAAGAGCCTTTCTTTTTTCATATAAAGCATCTACCAATGAAACGTCTTCAGCCCTTTTGTGATTCAGATTTTGGTCTTACATCTTTAATTCCGCTCACATATGGTTTGCTTGTTATTATTAAAAACAGTGAGCAGTGTGTTGTTTATTCCTAAGGCAACAATATACAAATTACAGCAGGAAAAATGAACCGATCGCAGGTTCATAGCTAAAAAGCTGAAAGATGAGCAATGGTATCTACAAACAAAAACTCATCAAATCAAATAATAAGCCACTGTCTTTGCTCAAACCTGGAGAGATCCGAATCAAATTAAAAGGAAATTAGGCCCACAACCATCAGCCACAGTTGTCTCATTACAGCGGAAAGATAATCCACAAAAGCCTTAAACCATACACACAGTGGGCAGTAGAGGCAAGGCGTGCAGTGGAAAAAGTTAAACAAGGAACTATTTAAAGTGCATACATATTTGAGAATGTGTCTTAGGTATCACAAGATTTACTATCCAGTTGGAGATTTACAAATGTCATGAAATATAGTCTGTTTAGCCTTGAATGTTTCATTAAACTGCTTGGTAGAAAAAAGTGTGTTTGTGTCTCTAAGTCAGATTATGAGCTGAGCTTTACTTTGTCAGGTCTAAATGAAAGAAAAGAAGGGGAGAATAGATGTTATACTTAAACAGCATCTAAGGAAATATCACTCAGGCTTAGAATAATATAGAGATCTTGGATTTCCTGACATGTGTAAGGCGATATAAGGGGATTTATGAGGGCTGTGAGCTGACTTCTGGCTCCTGTAAAAATGAGATATCTCTCAGCGCTATTCTGATGCTTGACTTTAAGTGATTTTAAATATGCTTCATGCTTGTGATGTTTTCAGATTCAGCACAGAAGAGGCTTGTTTTATTTGTTTCATCACATTCAATAATCCCCACACATCAATAACGCAGAGAGCAAATTGAAGAAATACATACATTATCAATCCAAGAAAGATGGACTTTCACATTCTGTACTTTAAAATAGGACAGTAAAATAAATCATAGGTGTATGGGATTACCTTGTGACAGAATTGCATTTGAAGTTTGCATAATGAATTCAAAAAAATAAAACACACACACACACACAGACTTTTAATCTTATTTTGTCATATAAGAAAGTTATAAAATCACAAATTGAGGAGATCAAGTAAAAAGTATAAATAGTGGTGTGGTAAAACATCACTTAACAAAAAAATTATACTTTAAATTTGTTAGTGATTCTTATGCAGTAGAAAGCAGACCGTTTCGTAGCAGTACTATATGAATCATTTGTGAAGATCAGGACACTGATTTTGTACACCTTAGAATAGGATTTTAGGATTTAAAAATATACAGAGATGTATCAGAATCGTTAAAAAAATAAAATAATGTTGGAATGTGATTTAAAAACAAACAACCTTTTTAAATTAAACTTTGATAAGTCAGATGCCCTCGAAATTTGATAATGGGGTATTTGCGAAAGTAGTAAAAACAAAAATTTCATTGGTGTTGATACGGAAACGGAACGCATCAGCATATCAGCATCAACAGATCTCCATGAGGTCCAGGCGTTAGGACCAGGAGGATGGTGGGAGTGTTTGAGACGGAGGGCATGGAGGCCATTAGCTCAGTTCAGTGTGATGTCAGGACAATTAGAGGAGCAGCCCGCGCACAGGGCACAGCACCTGTCAGCCTTAATCTCTGCTGCGCCGGTCCGCAGACGCGGCTAGGCCACAGCCCACGGGAAGCACTAACACTTCAGGTTCATATTGCTTTGACAGTAGCACTCATCTAGAAGTAATGCAAAACGTTATTGTGATTTATACATGATATACTCTTTGCTCTCACATCAGCAACATGTAATGTGCTTGAAACCAGGACGACATTCGTGGAAAATAGAGAGGTTATAGGAAAGCATAGAAATGTAAGGTGTGTTTCTTTGTTAAATCTTAATACCAAGCACTCCCAGTCCATTGTTGTTGATCTTCTATAAATCCTGGTGTTTGCTTTTGTGGGACCCGCTGCGTGTGGTAACTATGTTGGAGGTCTCCTGTGCCTCTTCGTACTCCAGCGCCTCGAGGAGCTCATTGAAGAAGCGAAAAATTGAGTCAAAACTGTTCCAAGAAGTCAACTCGTGCTTTTCTGTGCCTATGGAACACAACCACAAAAACACAACGTTAGCAAGAATTTATTGAAAAATATTTTGGTGCACCCTTACCGTATGTACAATCCTGCTAATACTAATATTACCATTACTGCTAGTGCTATACTTGATTCTCATTCAACACTTGAGAGTTGAAATCTTGGAAACTGTAGCATAGAATTAACCACGTTTTGCTTTTGTGTACTACAGAGCATCCCATGAGGTTTTATGCAACACCATGCAAACCACAGGAATCATGAGAGCCATCAGGGCCTCTGACCCATCAGCCCAATGGGAAGACTTTAATATGTTATCCAAGCGGATACCTGAAAATCAACACCAACGCATGGCCGTCTTTCCATTTCAGAGCTTCGAACAAAACCAGAGTTATGCACAATAGGCTCCCTAAGCAAAACCAGTCGAGCGGTAGTCATTCATTCTAAAGGGCTGATTGAGGAAAGTGAAGACAGAGCTGGGGAGAGGCTGCACCGGGCGGGCGGGTGGGTGTATCAGGTGGTCCGACAGTAGTAGACAGGAGGCAGGAGTGCTAGGTTTCCCTGTGACCTCCTCCGGGTTAGCTTGTTCCCAAGTTGGGGTCACAGAGGAGCTTGAAATCTGGTACATTCTCCTCGGGTTCCTGTGCATCAGAGGTTAGCGTATCACTGGGCAGCACTTTGGTAGGATAGGTTGCACACTCAAAGGCTGTTTTTATGTTCACCCATGGTGCCAGCTAACCACTGTGCCACTGAACACCTTGCCAGTCATTGGACAGTTTTTGGATGCTTGGGGCTTGAACTTGTCCATGCACCATAACCAATCTGTAAAATGCTAACAGATAACGTCTTTAGCTTTGGCTATCATCTCAGACACTTGGCAAGACCAGTAAAGAAGCTAAACCAAGAAACCTTCATGCTTTCTAAAAGTGTTGCAGGGCTGATACAAGATAGAAGTTTGAGATAGAGCTGTACCAATAGAAGGATACGCAAACCATATACCAGATAAAATCCTCTGAGCCTTACCATGTTGTTACAGCTTGTGGTTTGGACAGCATTTATAGCAGATAATGTTATTCACCTGTCCTTTTGGATTTTACTATCTGAGGTCACAGCAGCAGCAATCTCACAACATCTGTATTGATTTGGCATATTGTTTTTCACTTTTATACCTGATGAAACGTCTATTTATGTTGTCTGTCACACATAGTAATCTGGCTTTTGTTTTCAAGCAGGAGAAATTGTATACATATATTTATAAAGGACTAAATAAAGTATTAAAATAACCAATTTAGCATGATAGGTTTTAATAGACAACGCTTCTAAATAAAACATGACCTTTACCATAGATCCAGACTTTTATTCAGTGGATTTTCCTTCCTTCCTCCTTTTCTCTCTCTCTCCCTTTGGCGTATGTGGTGCTGGCTATAAAAAGATAGACTAGAAGGCCACAGGGATACAATTAGGAAGCACCTTAGAGGGTCTGCTGCCATAGTCGGGCCTCGGCTGACCAGAGAACTGACCCTATGTTTATTAGATTGACCCCTGCCTGAGCGCATTAATGGAGATAGTGTGTTTCAGTGGAGGATTGTAGCTAATGTTGCCTTTTGGTCGATGTGTGTAAAGCCATGTTTGTGTTTGTGTGCGTGTCATTTGTGTGTACACGCATGTATGTAAGGACGGATTTCGATCATGGAAAGATAAGGGGCCTTTTTCTCTACGCTATAAAGCCAATAGAGTTCTCGTATGCGCCTTGGGTCAAATTTACTGGCCTGGCAATCACAGAAGTCAATAACCCTGCACTCCTGGTAACCGTGCTACCTGTGTCAAGCTCAACATAACACCCTTTCTTGGGAAACAAAGACACAGCCCTCTCAGACCTCTAATCTATCATTTATATCCAATTTGAGGCGTGCTGATCCTTTTTCCACCTCCTCCTCCTTCATATACTTTCCCTTCCCTTTCACCTCATCAGACTCTCACTTAAGTTTTTTTTACTTGTATTTTCTTGTCCTGTTTTTCTCTCTCTTGCAGAAAGCGATCAATGCCGCAGTGCTCCGCCGTTCACCCTGAACTGGCGGTGAACTTCTCCGGAGTGCCGCCAGCCTCTCTCCGTTCTCTCCACCCCGCTATCCCATCTCCCATCGCTGTTTGGGGTCACCAGGGGGGCGTCTCTGTGCCAATATGCAAATGAGTCCGTGGCCCTGCAATGACTCGGATGTGAAGCTCCGCCTACCTCTGTGCCGTGGATGCTTTTGGGTAAAAAAAAAGTAAAAGGCGTTATTCCCCCCCTTACATACATTCACACTCATACACTGCTTGCACTCTCACTCTAAACAGGCCTTTAACAGCCATACATCCTCCCCACCCGTTAATAGCCAAAGTGTGCTGAACCTAATGGAGGTTGTCAAAGCTAAGAGCGCTGATTTAGAGGGAGAAGATCCAATGACCAGGTTTCACTAGGCACTAAAGGCGAAAAGAGAAAGGGCGAGAGAGCATTACCTCAGCTGTGCCACAAATCAAAGTAATATCTTTAAAAGATGCTACGATCGATGGGGTGACTTCTGGTTCTGTCTTGCGTGTAAAGTGAAACCATTAACAGGCCATGAGTACTACTTTATCCACAGTTTAGCTAAATGGACTAAAGCAAACTTAAATTATATATTATTATTAAGTACTGTTACCGTATAATATTACTCAAGTTGAAGTTAAGTCAAGCAAAGTGACACTTAACTAATGGTATCAATGTGCATTTCATTCCTATAGCACATTGACAACCCTAGCAGTCCAATCAACTAACATAAGTGTACACAAAACACAAATAAAAACAGATCCGATTTAAGGTAAGAGATAGTACTACGCTACACTACTGCCACCGCCATCTCAAATGCTAAAAGTACATTTTTACTTGTGTGGTACTACAGCGTAAAACTGATCACTGATTACAGTACTCCAGCTATGTCTACTACAAAACAACATGACTATACAGTACTACATACGGTGCCAACATTATAACCCCCATCTATTTTGTTTTGATTTTACTTCTCTTTACTACCAAGGTCAACAGTAATTGTAGTTGTTTAGAGCAACTTAACTTTAATGCATTTTTACAGTGCACTTTTGGTAATTGTGATCCATTAGAATTTTAAATAAAGCATGCACTCAAGGCCTATTGTGTGTGTGTGTGTGTGTTTTCTTGTAAATTATCCTGTGTTAATTTTAATGCAATCACTGTAATTTCACTAATGCAATCAACTATAACAGAATTATGTTTCACATTTATTCCAATAATATTATTATTGTAAGCTCCATAACACTGAATATTGTCATGGGAAATAATAAATATATATATATAAAAAAAAAATCATACTAATAGTGTGGTTAACGGTGAACAATTAAAGCAAAGGGGCCTATAATAGCTGGCTTGTGCACACATGTCAATAGTAATATATCAGTGGAAAGTAGCGGGATGAGAAGTGAAAGCTCCCCTTCTGTGGCTGTCCTGCCCCTCACCTCTGGCCTGTGTTTGACCACGGTGTGTAGTCTGTCTGCACAGCGCCTCATCATGTGACAGGGACTAGACCATTTGATCCTCCCCGTCATAGCCACTGGAGCGCCTTTCAAGCTAATTGGGTTGTTTGAGATCATGCACAATTCAATACTTTTTGAAAGCTTATGAGTAAAGGTAAAAAGAAGTCTGTGCACGTGGTCAGTGGTCTATATTATGGCTTATTTGACACTAGCCTCTTGTTATTTTTGCTACTTATTTTGAATGTGTCCAAATAATTTCCCTTATGAATCAATCAAATTTGTCTAAGTCTAAATATGTACTTGGGCTAAAGAATGTTTACAATAAAACGCAGGCAACTTTGTACATTTTCGTAGGCAGTATTATTATTCACTATTACCATCACAACTTCTAAGGGTATAAACACTCTATGAAAACCTTGATTTGACCCGCAACAGGGAGACTGCAATAATTTCTTATTAAAGAAAAAATCTTACATAATAAAGTAAAATTGAAGTCAATATCTTTTCACATACAATACAATGGATATTGAATTACTGCAACACTTATCGTCCCTTTGCCAACAAGGTCAAATTATAAAATACTGTTGAAAATCTTCAACTTCAAATACAAGAAAATTTACACTTTTTGCCATGAGATTCCTGAATAAAAGTATCAAGTTACTTCCCACCAGAGCAGGTAACACAAGTGTATGCAAAAACAAACTCAAAATGTCCCCCAGCTGCACCACTGTAGTTGTTTTATCAAAGGAGCAGCAGAGTTTGAAGACAAAGGAAACATGGAAAATCCTGCATAGCTATGGGCCATGCTTTCTTCCCTGTGCACCAAACACGACATGGTGTTACAAATGGTAATCACCTCTGATTGTCACAAATTTCCAAACAAACGATAGGTGACTGTACCGCCAAAGTGAAGCCTCGAGTGATACTCCGACAGAAAGCTTAAATCAAAGCATGCTGTCTATAATTAGCTTCCATCTGGGCTACATTATTTAAAGCCTCACCAGTTAATTGCTTGTGTACAAATGGCCTATTTTACTTGAATCAAACTCTTCTTTTGCGTTTTCATAATTATACTGATGTGAGAGGGGCATATTTCTTCACTTCATTTATAACACAAATACATGCTCAAATTTTTAAGAGGACTCCAAGGCAAGAAAGTGTACAATTATGATACTTTTAGTGCGAATGGAATTACATGAAACAATGACGCGAGTGCTTAATCAAATATAGTGACATTTGGGTTAAACATTTAATGAGCTTCAATTCTGAAAAAGAGATATCATCAGAATGTGATCAGTGCAAAAACAGACTACATCTCACAGCTAATATGCATGATATTATTGCTTGTGGATGTAAACATTTTCTAATTTCCTCTTGTCAAAGTTTTCATCAAAAATCTATCAGGTAGCTTGTCTTCTTATCGATTTTAGCGGGACGGAAACCTAAGCTTTTGTTTTATCTTGATGTGAAGCAGTGCATTGTGGGTCCTGGCTGGTGTAACCGTAACTAGACTGCTGTTTTTGTGGAAACTATCTTGTGCATGGATCTATGGCGGGGAATCGCTATCTGTATCCTGGTTGTCAAACGATCGGATTTCCGCCGGCCTCTCTCCGATATTAGATGATTCCTGGAGTTTTGTGTATCCTTGTGTGCCGGCTGGAACACTTCTCATCGTGTTGCCTATCCATATGGAAGTCAGTTATATGTGTATTGTCATCTGGTTTGCACTGACATGTGCAAAGGTCAACAATGTCATTTTATCCCTGGTGGTTGACTGTTGGAGGAGGGCAGGACACGTTACCACTGGAGACAGGGTCAGGGAGAGCCAATCAAGTGACAGGAACTCAGCCAAACTGCCAACAGCAACTCTGTCTGTAGCAACCAAACATGGAGATGTCAAAACATTAATTAAATTGGACTCCATTCTCCTTGTCCACCACTGTCCCCCGCACATTTAAACACAGGTGAGGGCAGCCAGGTGACAGTCAGAGCCAAGAAATATCAACGTACTGAAACACACTGGAGCAATGACTTATATAAGAAGTTATGTTACTGCAAAATAAAGCCATAGTGGGTTGTGTTTGTTAAACTAACCAGTGGTTAAATGAATACTGAGCGATACAAGAAGACCTAGCCTATTCATGTTGTGTCCCTGAACTACACAGTCAATTGTGTGGAGACTATGATTTATGCAAAAAAAAACAAAAAACTGAAAATGGGTTTGCACTTTTGTGTCACAAAAGTAAAGACAAGGCAAATTTATTTGAAGAGCACATTTTTTTTACACAAAGTAATTTGAAGTGCTTTAAACTAACTAGCATACTCTTAATGAATGCATAAAATAGAACGAGTCACATGGCTGCATGAAAGTTGATGGTTTCAAATTAATTAACACAGGAAACAAACAAAAAACCAGACCACTCATAAGTGCCCCATCTTGATTCCAAACATTCTGAAAATATGTGGTACCTTCCCATAGCTTTTAATTACGGTGCTTATTATTGTGAAAGGTAGTCCAACAAATAACACTTATTACACTTCCAGAGACATGAGACCTGAATCAGTAGCTACAGGAGTAGCTTTTGGGATTTAATATTTCCATAAACACAAGAAAAATAGTCCACTTACAGCAGGTATGTGAATTAGCTGTTTTAAATGAAATGTAATAAATCTCAGAAGAGAAAAACTTGCAACTACAAGTGCTCTACACAAAGGACACCATAGCACTCTTGCCCCCTTCATCTATCCTTCCCCATTTGCAGCCTCTCTACCTAGACACCGAGACTACCCTGAGTGCTTTTTATTTTAACGTGAATGAGTGGCCTTGGCCGCCATAAAGGACCCTCGCCTTTATAGACTTGGAGCGGAGTATTTACAAGATAACCCTGGTGCAAGGACAGCGCTGGCTATTCGATACTAGTGTCACACTCCCCTCTCTGTTCATCAGTGAAAATTCAACGCTCTGACATGATGCCCTTCTACATCAGGACCTCTACATGTCTGTTGTTTTACCATTTTCTACTTAAACCAGACATGAGTGCCAGAGACCCTGTGTCTGCTGTATTAAAACACATCTAAACCTATGCAATGTTACAATGTATTAAAGCCCAAAGTGTTTATTGCACTGAATTATGTAACTGTGAAATAAGACACGTTAAATAAAACTAGACTAGGGCTAGAATAAATATTGACGTTACTGTCTTGAATTGAACCTTTATAACATACACATTAATATACTTGAAATAAATAACAATATATGACAGGGGCCCAACTGAAAGACAGATGGAGTGACCTGGGTGTATGTATGTGTGGAGGGGTCTGTTGCCACCCAGACATTAGCACTGTAAACAGTGCGGGCCTCCTTCAATGTCCAGGCCTTTTGTTCATGCTGCATCACCATTGGTCAGAGCTTAAATGGCAAACACTTGGGGGCTGCTAGCTCGCCTGACACGGTTTTGTTTTTGCCCTATTGAGGGCCAATGGAGAGCTTCTGTTTCTATGCCCAAGCACAATGTGTCTCAAAAGCAGTGTGGATGAAAAGAGAGGCCCTCACAAAAACTGTCCATTAGTCCACTGGAGCCACTGCTGCGTGCATATATATGTAGTATATGTGCCCGCATTGGCAAAAGCACATACTACACACGTGATGCTGATGCGAGGGGTACAAACCAACAGCCCACAGATTGTGATGGTGAGGAACATGGGCATTATGATCAATGCAGTGATCATCACAACCACATAGACCAAGCAGAAGTCTATCAAGTCACTTTGCACATTACAACATATGTGTGTTACTCTCACATAGACATGAATGCAGATGCCTGGTCACGAAAGAAGAAGAGAAAGAGCTGGGGGCAAGAAGTATTTAAGAGCAGTGTTCACATCAGAATAAACAGACTCTTTTTACACACACTGACTACAATGGTCACTGGCACATTATGCAAAAGCTTCTGTCATCAGATGTGTATATGTATGAATAACATAATGCAGTTGCACAAGTACAATTCAAAAAGGGACTATAGAGGTAGTCATACTGTACTCCACTTTGCAATATATAAATTTACATTCATTTTGTCCTTTTTCAAACGCTGTAGTAAATTTCAAGCATTTGATGAGCTACTTGTCATATGACCTTGTTATGGCATACATTGAGAGGTACTTAAGAGTGTGTTGGGAAGAGGACAGCAGAGTAAAGGTCAGGTGGGGGAGAGCCAGGCCAGAGGTGGTGATGGAGGAGTGGGTGCTGAGGGCGGGCCAGGTTTGAAATAGATCACTTAAGGGAACAAAGTGTAATTAATGGGTGGCCACAGATAAGAGTGCTCTACTCCTATCGGGGAATGTGCTAATGGAGTTGACACACACTCAACAAGATCAGTGGCCAACCATCTTTATGGGAGATAGGTGTTGGTAAATGTGTCCATGTTGTAGTTTTTAAAAGCACAAAGTGAGTAATGACGAAGGAAAGTGACAGGTTAACATGTTTCCACCATGTCATTGGCTAAACCCTGTAATCAAGAAAGTTTACACTAAGAAATGTGTGAGTTAATCTTTGTACCTCACATCAAACATGACTGATGTTATGAGACTGTGAGCCTCCACAATGCACTGTTTACGGAGAGACGGAGCAAGAGGAAATGGCCTGGTCAAGAGGGGATCAGACCTGAGGTGTTCTGAGAAGCAAAGTGACACCAGCCTCTCCTTAAACTTCCTGTCTGTGTGTGTCTATGTGTGTGTCTATGTGTAAGTCTCTGTGTGTGTGCCTGTGTCTGCGTCAAGGGAACTGGACTGGAGACGCCTGTGCGTGTGGCTGTAACAGTTAGACATTTGGACCTGAGGTCACAGTAGGTTCTGCACAGGGCCCACGTGTGCCTGGACAGTGAGAAGGCTGTGATGGACAGGGCAAGACAAAGAGGATTTCCCCTGTTTATCTGAAAGAGCAGAACACAAGCAGATTTCATGTGCGTGTTTGGGACAGAGGAGGAGGTCAGCCCTGCTGGGTTTGTGTATCTTGGAGTGTGCGTCTGTTTCAGGGTCACACACCCTGAGGCCATATCCTTCACTATGGTTTAGTCCAACAAGCCAAGGCCACATTAACACATCGCATGACTTAATAACAGAGACCTGGCTTGTTGGGACTACTGATTCATGTGAATAAAAAAATACACATATTTCCAATGATTATGGAAATAGAAGCACTAAACAACATGGCAGTCACCTTGACAAGTCAAGACATATCATCTCAAGTAAATGTAAGAGTCCTTAAACACAGGAGCATGACCTCTGCACCAGCGAGCGAAGCCCAGCACTCCAGGAGAATCTTAAATCTTACTTTGTGTTCTTAACAGTGTCTGGGCTGAGCTAAAAGTATGTGTGTGTATTTGTGTGTGTGTGCGTGAGTGTGTCAGATGTAGCATCAGGAGGTTAAATAGAGAGCGACGAGACTGCGATCTGTCAGGACAAGGGGAGAACATCTTCAAAGAGTCAACATCACAGTGAGGCGCACATACAAACACACTACGGACTGTCCATTGCTCCCAGCATATCTCCACTTTGTCCTTGGACTGTCTGAATACCACTGGAGGCAAGCATGATTTGAGAGAGCAAGTGGGAACGAGTGAGAGGGGAGAGAGACAGAGCAGAGAAAGAAAGAGAAAAATGAGAGAGGGAAGCAGAGGGAAGCAGAGGGAGAGAAGAGGCGCCCCTCAATGACATCTACACAGATAAGTCAATCTCCAGAGCTTCTATTCTAACGCTATCACTTTCCCAGGCACCACTGTTTCTACATACGCGTGTGTATTAACTTCAAGTGTGTTTCAAGTGAGAGTTATGCACGTTTAAGACACAGACACAGGATGGAGGGCAAAAACAAACATTTGGAAGATTAAGTTAACGTACTGTCTGCATACTGATAACCACAATATTTCTACTGGAAGAGACCAAAACAGACAGGGTGTATGATAGCCATTTTTTCTATTTTAGCCGTTATATCTGTAAAGTTTTGGTGCTAATGCTAAATTAGGCACCTCAATATCTCTTGGTCTATGGTCTGACAGATTTTGGGGCAAAGATGAATTGAATTTGGTTGTTTAGCGCTCTCTGAGTTCTCTGTGCATTTAAACATAGTGAAGGAGGTGGAGAGGCTGACATGGCTAATAGCTCTGACTAACAGTGGGAAAAATAGCCATGTAAAGAAAGTATGTATCTGTGCTTTATGGGGTTGACCATAGACTGTATATACTCGTATAATGGACACAGCTAATGTGATAGATGCCAGAATATAAATAGGAAGCGAGCATGGGAGCGAAGTGGTTCCTTTGAGCTCTAGTTGTAACCCCTCTCTCTGTAACTACTGCTGTGAGCCTCATCATTTTGGTCTTAAAATGTTCATATTAACCCGCACTACACAATCCTAAAATTTTTATTTAAATATTCTGTCTCTAAATTGAGATACGAACATTAATAACAGACCAATTGGTACCTCCATCCATCCATTTTCTTCCGCTTATCCGGGGCCGGGTCGCGGGGGCAACAGTCTAAGCAGGGACTCCCAGACTTCCTTCACCCCGGACACTTCCTCCAGCTCCTCTGGGGGGACCCCAAGGCGTTCCCAGGCCAGCCGGGAGACATAGTCCCTCCAGCGGGTCCTGGGTCTTCCCCAGGGCCTCCTTCCGGTGGGACAAGCCCGGAACACCTCCCGAGGGAGGCGACCAGGAGGCATCCGGAACAGATGTCCGAGCCACCTCAGCTGTCTCCTCTCAACGTGGAGAAGCAGCGGCTCTACTCCGAGCTCCTCCCGTGTGACCAAGCTCCTCACCCTATCTCTAAGGGTGCGCCCAGCCACTCTGCGGAGGAAACTCATTTCAGCCGCTTGTATCCGCGATCTCGTCCTTTCGGTCATTACCCAGAGCTCATGACCATAGGTGAGAGTAGGAACGTTGATTGACCGGTAAATTGAGAGCTTCGCCTTTTGGCTCAGCTCCCTCTTCACCACAACGGTTCGGTACAACGACCACATCACTGCCGACGCTGCACCGATCCGCCTGTCAATCTCACGCTCCATCCTCCCCTCACTTCTGAACAAGACCCCGAGATACTTGAACTCCTCCACTTGAGGCAAGGACTCCCCACCCACCCGGAGAGGGCAAGCCACCTTTTTCCGGTCGAGAATCATGGCCTCGGATTTGGAGGAGCTGATCCTCATCCCAGCCGCTTCACACTCGGCTGCGAACCGCGCCAGTGCACATTGGAGGTCCCGGTTTGATGAAGCCATCAGGACAACATCATCTGCACACAGCACAGATGAGATCCTGTGGTTCCCAAACCGGATCCCCTCCGGCCCCTGACTGCACCTAGAAATTCTGTCCATAAATATAATGAACAGAACCGGTTCAATTGGTACCTATTTTTCCTTAATTGCTCCCACTAGCAACAGGTTTGATTGACAGTGGCATTGTAAGCACCTGTCCCGTTCTAAACCAGCAATGCGAGCACCTTCAACAGGCTTGTTCCTGATTGGTTCTTTGGTTGCAAATTAGTTGCTATAACTGCTAGCCTCGCTGAGCTTCATTGGGTTGCAGCCATAGACTGTATAAGTGTACTAAGCGAGTGTGACATCACCCATAGCGTCCGGCTCTACTCAAATGATGTTGTGATGCTCCATATTAGGAATAGGATTTTTTTTTTTAACAAATAAAATAGCAAAATAAAAGACCCTAGACCATGTACAGTGGGTTGATACGATTATTTTAAGATCAAAATGACGAGGGGTGACAATATTTCAGCGTAAACCAAGGGTAAGCCAGGGACAGTAAAAGCCAGAAGTGCCAACATGTTAATTATTTGGAACATGGCGGCTAACGCGTTAGCTATGTCCTTTTATACAGTCTATGGTTGCAACCGAATGCTATGGGTAATTATTAGGGGTGTGCATAATAATCGTCATGACAATGCATCGCGATACTTGCCTGGAAGAATCCATGACTCATCGCTGTACCAGCGGCGAGTCTGGTAACGCTTGGTCCAGAATGCGCTGCCGTTGCGCTTAGACAGACAGCTAAGTGAACCAATCAGAGAACAGTTAACGGACAGCGACGTGAACCAAGCCGGTAGGAAGCAATGCAAAAACATCTTTTTTGAAAAGAAAGGCCTCTAGAGCTGTCCGCTGCTGTGGTTTTAAGGAATCGATGTGTTTTAGGTCATTTAAGACCAATTTTACAGCTGAATGGAAGGGACGTTGCGGGCAAAGGCGGGTGCACTGACGTCACCATCTTTGAACGAATCAGAATCGCGGAGTCCGTTGTTAACCGGGGGAGCGAGGGTGGAGCGAGGGTGTCCAAATGGTATCGCGCTGTATAGCAAATACAGAGAGATATCATTTGGCAGGCCAGGTAATCGCGACTTTCACAACTTTCACAATATACTGCATCGGTTCTTGATGTCAAAAATTGATTTTTATTAATTAATCATTTACTAATTAATTATTAATAAATAAATAAATAAATAATTAGGTTTTTTTTTTATAAATCCTATGCACGTTTTTCTTTGTGAAAGGGTATTGTTTGTTATGATGGTATCTACCTCCAAAATGGCAAATGTTTGAACATCATTTTTTGTTTTAGAAAAAATCCTATGCACTTTTTTGTTATTGGTTGTTTATTTGTTTTTGTTATTCAATAAATTCAGTTATGAACTGAGTTGCTCAGAGTTATGTATCAATTGAAGACACTACCCAGATACACAGCCACTGATATTTAAGTTATCCTCGTTTTATTTGGTACATTTTCACTGAAGTATGTCGAATATATTGCAATGCATCGCAATAATTCAAGTATCGTGATGCATCGTGATAGTATCGCATCGTGGCATATGAATCGTGATTCGAATTGAATCGTGACTTCTTTGCCAATACCCACCCCTAGTAATTATACAGTCTATGGGATGACTGAGAGGTGAGACTGAAATTGCTTGACAGATAAAGACAAGTCAGAAAAATAAGAAGAAAACTATGACACAAGCTTTGGGCCACGGGTAAACCAGGTCTTCTGCTGCCACTGTTACCAATGAAAATGTACAATCAACTGTGAGGAAGAGTTAACCTTTTGGTAAGTTAATTTGAGTCTGTATGCATTTTTTATCACAATATCTGAGTCAGAAAGAGAATAATTATCCTCACTATCCGTGGAAAGACCCTAGCAAGAACAAAAGCAATGCTGAGACAAACGTGACAATAATGTGATCTTTTCCACTAAAAAAGCACAGAACATAGTGCAATACAAAAAAAGTCACAAAAACACACATACTTCTACATGTAACATCTTATTTTCAATAATTAAAATCTGACCAAGTAGGACTGTAGTGTGAAAAAGTGAAAATCTGAGAAGGTGAAATATAGTGTGAGGGGAGGCAGTAGCGGAGATGAACTTGCCTTTCATAATTTAAACTGCAGAGGTCTCATAAGTGCTCTATTTACAATATATAATTTATAACACCTAGTTCAAAAGTGCCTTTATCTTCACTCAGCAACTAAGTGATATGATTTCTCTTTTTATAGAAGCCCCCCTCACGCCTGTCCCAGCCATCCCTCAGTTAAACAGAAGGGGGATTTTGCACTGGTGTTCAACTACACAGACTCTCCAGGGGCTAAAGAAGAGCAGTAAACCTTTCCTAACCTCACTGTCTTAACAACCTTAAATGCAAATGGAAAAGCATACAAAAATGTTGGTCATATACAGCATTTTACTGGAGGACTATATATAGGTCTATATAGGGCCACTGATGTCAGATTGATTTGCATAATATTAAGCATAAGATTGTATCTAAATTTGGCACGCTGTTCATTTTAGGGAGGGTTTGATATGGATTTTTTGAGCGGACCGATATCCAAATGTCTTGCTATTGTAGTCTATAAGTGATACTGCTGATACTTATACTAAAGGGCTCATATTCCTCTATTTTCTGATCTTGTTTCCTCATCAAAAACATACCTGGACTTGTGTTTTGTTTCACTCACACATGTTTAATACACAAACCCTGCATATTTAGACCAAGTTCCTCTCTCAAACAGAAAACACATTTTTTAGTTTTTTTCTGTTTGAGAGATGATCCACTTTGTGATGTCATGTGGTAATACAGGAAGTGCTCCACTGTGTTTTTAAACTCCATACACCTTCATTAGAATAATTTGGATAAGTTCAGCCCTGGAATGTCCAACCTTCACTAAATAAGATGTAAAACGTAGCCATTTGAAATTTGAAAACTACCATTTCATGACATCACATTGTTGAACAGAGCTTTTGAGATGTAGACAGACTAATAATAAACGATTACACAAACATGTGTTAATAAAACAAAACACAACTTCAGGTATGTCTTTGAGGAGGTAACAACATTCTAACATGACTAAAGGTTCACACGAAACATTTAGGCATAATATAGGATAATAATATTAAGCTTTAAAAATCCATAGCAAGGACCATAAATCTATGTTAATTGATAGTAAAGTTCTCATTTTAATGAGTGATATGAAATAATTGTTGCATGATTATGCAGCTATATTTTTGGCCTAATTGCTCTTCTATTTCCATTTTTACTCCTGAATCTGTTCAAAAAGATAAATGCACTGAGGGCAAACTGGGGCACATGGGCACATAAAGTCTGGGGAAGTGGAGAATAAAATATTTGTTCAAAACATCGGCTAAATGTTCAATACTGGACTGATACCATTATCACTAAATCAATCCCGAGTTTATTTAACGCCATACACTGAATGTATAAAGAACTGAATTTCCACCATGTTAAAGTGTCTATGTTTGGCTAGCCAGTTTTATACTGTAGGTTAAAAATGAATAAATTAAACACCTCATCCATACAGAGACAAATGAAGTAATTTTGATTTGACTTATCTGATTCCTTCCTCTTCTTTAGTGATCTGTCTACATAGTGTTAATGCTTGCAGAAAATTTGCTGGTAGTCTCTGGGGAAAGAGGGTATTCTGGGCTTTGTGTGTCTCCTGTTCTTCTCTTGTATGTTCCTATGCAGCTGAGTCTTTCTTTTCTGTGCAGCCTACAGTGTGCTCCATGTGTAGTGTCCCATCAGGGAGTGCACAGTGCCATGGTACAATAAGCCATCCAGAGGGAGCCTGCAGCCCCTCTCCCTGCAGATGCTCCTTTCTCTGCTCCTCTGATTTGAACAGTACAACCACTTTCTGAAGCTAGTGTCAAAAATGTATTGTTCTGTGGATAGACTCATTAACTACAGATATAGTAAGCATAAACCAGGTCAACAAATCTGCAATCTGACAGTTAAATTGCAAATTCTAACACTGAATTCAGACCTGACTTCGAGCTCAGTTTTATACCATAGTGATACTACAATGTTATGATGTGTAACATTTTCTAATATATTGCATTATAGGTGTAATAAAAGGAAAACAAGTATTTAACTGAGAGGAACCTTGGACTAGTAGAAGCAGAGAAAAAACTATAAAGAATAAGTCGTGAGTAGTGTTCCCTTGACCTGTCCTTAATGGGCAAGGTCTCCTGTTAATTAAGGCTCTTGTGCGTCAAGCAGCATAGCTATTATGATTATGCTGCTCATTGGTGATTAACATGGATGCCGCTAAATCCACATAGAAATCCACTTTATTCAAGTCCTTTGTGTTGTCTAAAGGTCCATATCAGCATTAGGATATGTGGCATGTGCAAATCTATTTTACCTGGTCTGAAGGAGATAATGAGGAAAAGAGGATGAGTTTTTGAGAGTGTATTCTGATGTGAAAAGTGCCGATAAACTGTGAGGTTAAGGTAATTCACCTTGCGCAGTAATGTTCTTGGTTGAAGATGGTACATTGTCCACTTGTTCTCCTGTGACCGCAGATGAGCAGGGACACATAATGTCAGAACCACTGTGATGGAGTGCAATCGCAAGGTGAAGAGGGATTGGACTGTCTGACAGCACAAAGCCTACTCTGTAACACAACTCCAGTGTAAATGATCAGAGCAGTACAAGCTGAGAATTCACATACACATTTGCCCTTTTGGCGCACAAACACATGCACGCATGCACGCACGCACACACGCACGCACACACACACGCACGCACGCACACACACACGCACACACATGTCTAATAAGCGATTGATACAGCATGTTTGTTTGGGTGGAACTTGAACCTGTCTGTGGCCCGGGGCCTTGGCAGCAGGTGTTACAGTGCAATCACATATACAGAGCAAAACACCTGGGCCCTGTGGAGCTGTCAAACAGTCCGGAGTGAAACTGACCCTGGAGCTGAGGGGGGCACACCTGTGTCTATGCCAGACCCTCCCATCACAACTTTGTCACTTGGAATAATGTAAGGGCTGTTTAACTGGCACTTCAGTCCACTTACAGCTCTGAGGGCAATAACTGTCAGTTACATGGGAGCTAATGGACTAAGGGGGCAAGAGGGCGTCAGCTCCTTTACCTTTGTTAATATCTGTATGATTACTTTACATAGCACTCATTGTTTGTGTTATCTGTGCAAAGAAAAAAAGTTTTTCATTAAAATACCTACCAAGTTGACATAGAGAGAACTGATTTGCATTTGACAAACAGCAACCACTAAAGTCAGCCACACACTCTCTCTGGGCCTATATTTGAACCCACGTTTTATGTTAAATTTTAATAGGACTAATACCTTGTACAGTAAGAGTGTTGGGGAAAATATAAACAATGGAACGTGACACAAAAGGAAAGACATTGCAAGTGAAATTGCAATCACAGGCACAATGTGTGCAGTTGAGATAGATGCACCCGGGGAAATGGAAAAGGGAGGCACTAGGCTTATGGGTCCTGTCCTGCCCTCGACCTGAAATGCTGGCACACCCTTTCTGCTGCTGGCTAAATAAAAGGCCCCAGGGTGGGCCAGGCCGGGCGGGCGGCAGGAGCAACAGACACAGAGTCGGCATTACTCAGCTAATCTCATTAGGGAGGCAGCCCTGCCAAGCTGCCAGGGGTCAGCCAGAGTGCCACGTCACTCATCACACCTTTGGCACTCCCGCTGACCCCAGTGCAGGACTTATGGCCAGTTGAGGTGAGGGGTATTAGTGGTGCAGCGAGAGCAAAGCGAGTGGTGGCTAGTAAAGCTAAGAAGCACAAGGTTGGCTTTGATTAAGGTACCTAAATACAGTTTGAGATAACAACATATAAAGAAGAAATACAAAGAAATACAAAGAATAAGGGAGTAGGAGGGAAGACAAAAAAAGATGAACCGAGACAGAGACACAAATAAACAGCTTCCTCCACTGCAGCGTGGTTTAATGTATTTACAGTGGATTGCATCAGAGTGCAGTACTTAAAGGGGCCAGGGCAATCCAACAGGGTCATCCCTAGTGTGATAGGCCTCTTATATCGTCTGCAGCATCCCTCAGATCACCACATACAGAACCAAGCATCATGTCACCATCTATACACATGTACAGGTGAAGGAAGATTGCATCAGGATGCAGACAAAGGACAAACTAAACACTACAGTTTTTATACTGTCTGAATATAGCATGTCATCTCCATTCTAAAACTTTAATTCATAATTGAGTTATGACGGATTTTTTATCCTTGCCGGGGATTTCAATCATGCAGACCTCAAAACTGTCATGCCACAAATGCATCAGCATGTTGATTTCCCAACCAGGGGAAACAACATTTTGGACATGGTTTACACTACACACAAGGGAGCATACAAGGCTTACCCCCTCCCCCACATAGGCCTCTCTGACCACATCTCTGTTGTGCTCAGACCGGCATACAGACCCCGTGTAAGGGTCTCCAGGCCGGCTCTGAAGCAGATCCAGGTGTGGCCAGAGGGGGCCTCGTCTGCACTACAGCACTGCCTCGGTACAACAGACTGGGCAGTGTTCAAACAGGCCGCCACATACAACAATCACACTGACATTGAGGAGTACGCAGACACTGTGACCTCCTACATCACCAAATGCATTGGTGATGTCACACACACAAAAACCATCACCACCAGGGCTAACCAGAAGCCATGGCTGACAGGGAGGTTCACAGGCTGTTGAGAGCCAGGAACGCTGCCTTCAGAGCTGGGGATGTCCCCCATCTGAGGGCAGCAAGAGCCAACCTGTCCCGTGGAATCAGGAAAGCCAAACACAAATACACACAGAAAATAACCGGACACTTTAGAGATAGCAGGGACACACGGAGTCTGTGGCAGGGCATCCAGAACATCACGGATTACAAACCCTTGCCACAGACCTGTGACAATAATATCACCCTGCTCAATGACCTCAACAGCTTCTTTGCACGGTTTGAGGCAGGAAATGACACCCGGCCCCAAAAACTCCACCACCTCCCCACGACCAGCCCCTGTGTGTGTCTGCAGCCAGCGTGAAGAGGACACTCTCCAGGATCAACACCCGCAAGGCTGCAGGCCCGGACAACATTCCTGGTCGTGTGTTGAAAGACTGTGCAGAGGAGCTCAAGGATGTCTTCACAGACATCTTTAATGCTTCTCTGAGCCAGGCTGTCGTTCCCTCCTGCTTCAAAACCACTACCATCGTTCCCGTGCCAAAGAAGCCCACTCCGGCCACTTTTAATGACTATCGCCCTGTTGCACTGACCCCCATCATCATGAAGTGCTTTGAACGGCTAGTCATGGCACACATCAAATCCATCCTCCCCCCACCCTAGACCCATACCAGTTTGCATACCGGGCCAACCGCTCTACCGAGGATGCAATCTGTTCTGCACTTCACCCGGCTCTCACCCACCTAGACAATAAAGACTCATATGTGAGAATGCTGTTCATAGATTTCAGTTCAGCATTCAACACTATAATCCCACAGCAGCTCATTATCAAACTAGACCACCTGGGGCTTCAGACCTCACTGTGTAATTGGCTGCTGGACTTCCTCAGTGAGAGGCCACAGGCAGTGCGGGTCGGCAGAAACACCTCAAGCTGCATTAGACTGAGCACAGGAGCCCCCAGGGCTGTGTGCTCAGTCCGATGCTCTTCACTCTGCTGACCCACGACTGCTCACCAGCGTTCAGCACCAATCACATAGTGAAGTTTGCGGACGATACGACTGTGGTGGGTCTCATCTCTAATAACGATGAGACAAACTACAGGAGTGAGGTGAGCCTTCTGACCCAGTGGTGCAGCAATAACAATCTCCTTCTTAATGTTGAAAAGACCAAGGAGATTGTTGTTGACTTCCTGAGAGGCCCCACCCAGCACCCCCCACTGTCCATCAATGGTGCTGCTGTAGAGAGGGTGAGCAGCACCAAATTCCTGGGGGTGCACATCAGTGAGGACCTCTCCTGGACAGTGAATACTGTATCACTGGCAAAGAGGGCTCAGAAGCGCCTCTATTTCCTCCGCAAACTGAGGAGAGCTGGAGCCCCTCCACCCATTATGACCACCTTCTACCGAGGCACCATTGAGAGCGTCCTGACCAGCTGCATCACTGTGTGGTACGGGAGCTGCACTGAACAGAACAGGAAAGCCCTGCAGCGCATAGTGAATGCAGCTGGGAGGATCGCTGGTGTCTCTCTCCCCTCCCTCCTAGACATTTTTAACACCCGGCTCACCCGCAGAGCGTCCAGCATTGTGGGTGACCCGAGCCACCCCGCACATAGCCTGTTCAGCCTCCTGCCCTCGGGGAGAAGGTACCGGAGTCTCCGGGCCCACTCCACCAGGCTTTCAAACAGCTTCATCCACCAGGCTGTCAGGAGGCTGAACTCGAACTCACACCCGAACTCCCACCTTACCCATCTCCCACCCCCCACCCCCCATATTGGCATAACCTGTATTCCATAAAAAGACCTATCACTCTAGACACTTTAAAAAAACTGCTGCTAAGGACTACTGTTGCACTGTTGCACATTTACATTTATTACTGGATTTTACACCTGTTGCACTGTTGTTTACTACTGTTATTGCACACTTACATTTACTACTGGAATTTTTAGTACTGTTGTTTACTCCTGTTATTGAATTTTACCCCCGTTGCACTGTTGTTTACTACTGTTATTGCACATTGACTACTGGAATTTTAGTACTGTTGTTTACTCCTGTTACTGCACTAGAATTACTACTGTTGCACATTTATTTTTATTTTATCTTAACTCCTATGCACATTCTACTGCACATGACCAAGTCACTGCTGTATCTTCCATTGCACATTTTTGATGCACACTGCACACTTTGGAAATCTGTATATAGTATAGTTTATTTATTATGTTGCACTGTTTTAAGATTTTAGACCGTAGACTTTAGTTTTAACTTAGATCTCTGTCTTAGATAGTTTTTTGTTGTGTTTTGTCTTCATATTGTATTTTGTACACTGTCTTTTTGCACTACCTGGCCAGAGAGAAACAAAATTTCGATTCACTGTATGTTGAACACATATGGCAGAATTGACAATAAAGCTGACTTTGAACTTTGAACTTTGAAGTTACACTTAGGGTTGCAAAATTCTGGGAATTTTCAAAGTTGGAAACTTTCCATGGGAATTTTCGGGAATTAACGGGAATTTTCAGGAATTTTCAGGAATTTTCGGGAATTAATGGGAATAAACTGGGAATTATCAAAGTTGAAGGTTAGGGGCATCAATATATTTGGTAGAAAAAATATTGTAGCATAATCTTGGCTAAAATAATCACATTTCTGTGAATAAAGTAGGACAGTATTTTGTGCAGAGCCATCGAGCCACACCCTCTACATGCATTTTGCATTCCTTTATCACATGCACAATAACTTCTAGAATTCTGAAGAGCTAAAGCTACTTTTCTGAGCTCACAGCAAATACAGACTACTGAGCCAGACATTTCAGAAAGAGGACGACATGCAGTCAAGTAAGTTTTGAGGATATCATGAAGTAGATTATATTTGATCTATATATTAAAGATCTATATATTAAAGAATATTAAAGTAGAAAAGTAGAAAAAAATAAATATAGTGCTAGATTACTGGTAAACTAGATTTGCGCCATTTCACTGAAGAAGTCATCTTGACTACCGCAAAATGTGCTAGAGCTAGCTTACTGGGAAACCAGATATGCTAAATGTAAGCCATCTAGGAACATTTCATTAATGAAAACTAAATTTAGTACTAGCTTACTGGTAAACTACATATGCTAAATGTAAGCTATTTTCAACATTTTGTCAGTGCTTACACTGTTATCACTGCCTTATCTCACCACCTGAGCCATAATGTAGGTAACGTTCTTGGCTGTTTGGCAAAATACAATACAAAACAAGGCCTTTGGCAAGGGGATGGGATCTGGCAGTCAAGCCAACATATTTCTCCATCCACCTGGTGGAAGGGACTTTGTGGATCTGAGGCCCTTGCCTCCATCCTTCTCCAAATCCCTCAAACATCAGCTGCCTCTGAGCGCAACTGGTCACTATTTGGGAACACACATTCAAAAGTTTGGAACAGGCTCACGAATGAGCGAGTGGAGAAATTAGTGGCCATACGTGCAAATCTCAGGCTCTTTGAGCCTGACACAGAGCCATCCTCCACAAGATTGGACACAGACACTGAAGAAGATGAGGAGTCAGATGTTGAGGAAGTGAACACTGTGGACATTGAGGAAGAAGCTTGAAAGTATTTGGCAAAATGGAGAACATGCAAAAACCAGGCTTGAGAAGCTTTGGGTAAATATTTTGATTGACAAAAGACTTTATTTAACATTCAAGACTTTTCAGAGGGGAAAGCTGCTTTCATTTTACATTTTGAATTCAAGTTTTTGGAGAGGAGGAGAGTTCCTTTCATTTTAAATTTTGAATTATAAGACACAATTTAGCCAATGTTCATGTTTTGTTGTTCAGTGAAGGAGATACGTATTGGGTTCTTCTTACAAATAAATCATGTGAGTCATGTGTTTTAATTGTCTCCTTTTTACAATAATGCCTGCTGATGACAAAATAAAATGTTTATATTTATGTTGGTATATGACTCACAATAATTCCCATAAATTCCCAAAACTGTGCAAAGTTACCAATTTGAAAATTCCCACGCCAAAGTTTCCATGGAAATTTTCCGCCCCTTTGCAACCCTAGTTACACTCAAGCAGCCAAATATAGCATTTAGGGCCCATCCACACGACGTTTTTTAGTGGAAACAGAGAAGTTTTTATTCGTTTTAGCCTTTCGCCCACACGGCACCGGAGGGCAAAACTGTGTTTTTTGAAAGCAGGTTCCAGAGTGGACAAATCTGAGAACGCTGGGGTCGTGTTGTTGTGTGGACGAGCAAAACACAGCTTTTGGAAAACGATGACGTTGTGATGCTTGTTTGCGGAAGAGAAAGGACTTTATGCGCATGAGCTCTTTGTAGTATTGCGTTTCCGGTGTAGTATTACGTTTCCGGTGGCTCTGGCTGTTTCCTGTTTACAGCACCACATATTGGTGTGGCATATGTATTACATCGTTTTCACTCAGCGCTCCGTTTTCATCTGGATGCGAATATTTACTGATCCGACACGTGTGTGGATGCAAATTTTTTTCAACCCGCATAAA
This sequence comes from Paratrypauchen microcephalus, assembly GCA_036785185.1. NCBI lineage: Eukaryota > Metazoa > Chordata > Actinopteri > Gobiiformes > Gobiidae > Paratrypauchen > Paratrypauchen microcephalus. The sequence continues at coordinate 2,171,582 of JAVJIX010000081.1, read as the reverse complement.
AAGTTGCGGGTTGTAAAGTTGTTGTGTGGACGTAGCCTTAATTACCCCTGACTGGGGTAATTAAGGGGTCTCCAACCACTGTGAAGGGCCCCAAAACCAGGCCCCCAGAGGAAAATACATTATAACTTTAAAACTTAAACTTTTTTATAGACTACCACCATATTTATGTGTCTGTAGTGCAAATTAACCTGGTAAACTGCAAACAAGTCATTTTTTTCAAACTGTTCTTAAGAGTTTTATGTATTTTACGCTGTTATTACCAGCCCCATCCCCTTCCACTGGTCATTGAAAATAATTGAGTGGCTATTACCAGTGTTACCGTCTATTAAGCTATTTAAGTATAGTCTATAAAACATGAACTAACAATGGTATACACTTCTGTGTATAAGACCCAAGTCTTATTATTGTAACTCCTAAGTAATGAAATTCTCAAGAAGGAAGCAATGAGGACATGGTGGCAGCTGAGGCAAACAAAGAATGTTACGCTAACTATGGCTCTAACACATACATCTAGTGGCTAGACGAACCATCTATTCGATTGTCAATTGTAAGAAGAAAAAGAAACACATGAAGGCACATATTTCTATTATCAATGAATCACTTAATACTAATATATATATATATATATATATATATATATATATATATATATATATATATATATATATATTTGCCAGAATCTGTCCTTGTAATAAATAAATGCATAAATAATAACTTTTCAGATGATCAGCAAAACAGTTCTTCTAGTGATGCTTTAAAATTGTTGCCTTTAACTGAAAAATAGGTACTTATTCCAACTCAGACACATAGCCCAAAACCTCACTTGCCAACCAAAGCCTTGACATAGGATCTGCTTCTGCTTCTTCCTTTCTCTGAGAATGCCTGTTCATTGTTCTTGGTGTCAGTACAAGCAGAACATCTAACTGTTCCATATCAAGGCACATTTTACTGCTACTAATGTGACTTAAATACCTTGTTCCACAGCTGAGTGGGCTAGCACCTGCTGCAAGTGGCTAGCCTATTACAGCCCAGTAAAGAGCTGTTGCTAATTTTCTGATTCAATTAGCATGCCTCAGAGCTTTCAGTCTAATTGCAAACTTCTTCATAGTTACCTCCCTGATTAATCACTGCTCATCTGTGAACCACTGAACACCAAACTTTGTTTTAAAATGCCTGTTTCACATAGAAATGTTAGTGATACTGTCAGTCATTTGGGCTCCATTGCTATAGCATTAAGGCACTTCTGATTTGTATTCTATAAAGTAGAGAACAACTCAAGACATCAAACTACAGACAATATGGCCATTAATGTGAGCTACTGTATAATAAGTATTGTAATAAAGTATTTTTAATTGTGGGTAAGTTGTTAACAAGACTGGGTCAGAGCAAGGTGTGAGTTACAGTGAATAATAATAATATGTATCAAATGTTGCCCCAGAGAACAGCAAAAAAAAATATACAAATGGAGGTGAAGCTGGTACTTGTGGTCAGACGAAGCCAATGAACAGCAGCAGCTCAAATCATAACATTTCAGAAATTAAGAGAAGAGGAATGCAAACTGTAATCATAGTTAATTTGTGAGAGTAATAGCACAAGTCTCTTGTATTATGAGGTTACTGAATGAGGGAATGAGCCAAAGAGACTTCCAGTGAGCATAGCCTGGGCTCATCACTCCCAATTCCATACAATCCTCTTCTCTGTTCTCCAATGCAGCCCTATTGACAAATCTAAAACCAAGGTCATAGACATGTTTACACAGCCTTTGGCCCAAATTACATCATCCAAACTCTGGCCTGCATGTGCATCACACTATGAGAGAGAGAGAGGGACGGACAGACAGAGAGACGGAGGGAGAGTAAGAAAGAAACAAAGATAATATACAATATATATTTAAATTAAACTGAACAGGCAAGAGAAACTAAGTGATGTTTTACAGAAGACAACATTTCCTTTCAATTTCTTTTAGATGTTTTGGAAATGGGATGTGCCATAAAATTTTATACCAGCAATTGTATGTATGTAAGTCAAGAATATAGGGCTACTAATGTTTGTAATAAGATCCATACTGGAATTGCCCCCAAAGAAGAACAACTCAATTATGAACATTTATATGTCAAAAATACAGAACACCGTGGAAATTTTTGTAAGAAAAAGTGCTGTCCACAAACTACAAAACAAAGAACACAATTTATATTGTGCCCCGCTACCGATCATGATGCATAACATGGTGGCTGCCCAGAAATATAACACCAATATGTCAGCTCTCTTGATTTGAGCACAATTTGCATGGTTATAATAGCTTATTGAGCGGCCCCAGGTTGAGCCAGGCCAGGCGGTGTCACTGTAATGACTGCTTGTGTGCCTCCAACAGTTGATTTCAAGCCTCTGTGGCTCACTCGCTGCTCTCCATCTCATCAATACTCAATCTTGATAATGCTTCGGTCGTCTGACAAAATCTGCACAAACACCTCTGCTCTCTTCCTCTGTGACCTAACCTCCTTTAAACCCCTCACCTTCACTTCTTTTCCATTTTTCTTTTTAAATGATTCCTTTATCATGCAAACATTTCCTATGAAAATCAATACAGGCACTATTCATTACATCTAACAAAATAATGTTTTGTGATATTTGGCTTGTCCACCAACCCAGAGGTTGGAGGATCAATTTCTGCTCAGATTCATTTGTGTTGTCGCTGTGTCTTTAGGCAAGACACTTCACCAACCTAATATAAATGTGGTGAACGTGGGAATGTTGGTGCTGTTCGGCAGTTGATGCCGCCGTCTTGATAAAGTATTATTATAATAATTATTATTTTCAAACAACCAAAGTTTCCCTAAAGCCTAATAAATACTATTTCATAAATATAGAATAACACCTTTATTTTACTAAATGAATGTTTAAACTGTGCAAATTTTATCCACATTGTAGATGGAATTTTGCGTAGACTATGATTACCTCAGGCCCCCACCCATCATATGCACTTAGTTTATCTATTTTTGAATAATTGCGAAAGTAATAAAATGTCAGAGTTCTGTCCAATCCAACCATATATCTCAATCAGGCTGTTATAAAGTCATTACAGGACAAGAAAGAGTCAGAGAAGAAAAGAGTGAATGAAAAAGGCTGGTGGAACAGGCGAGCAGTGGACCGCAGTCAGGAGGTCAGAGTGAAGGCAGTGTGGCCGTGCCTACTGTGGCCACTCAGCTGGAACTAAACATGGACGCCGCGACGCCAACAACTGGAACCCTGCCAAGTGTTTCCCTGCTGGGCTTTGTCAGTCTCTGCTCCGAATGGGTGGGAACTTTAGCCTTGGGCCCAATCCTGTTCCAGCCTTTCCTCCACACTTTGCACTCATTTAGCTATATTGCCCAAAATATTCGTTCACTTGCCTTGACTCACATATGAATTTAAAAGACATCCCATTCTTAATCCATAGGGTTTATATGACGTCGGTCCACCCTTTGCAGCTATAACATTTTAAACTCTTCTGGGGCTGTCCACAAGGTTTAAGAGTGTGTTTATGGGAATTTTTGACCACTCTTTCAGAAGTGCACTGATGTTGGACGAGAAGGCCTGGCTCTCAGTCTCCGCTCTAATTCATCCCAAAGGTGTTCTGTTGGGTCAAGGTCAGGACTCTGTGTAGGCCAGTGAAGTTCATCCACACCAAACTCATTCATTCATTCATTTTTTTCTTCTGCTTTTTCCATTTTCTGGGTCGCGGGGGCAGCAGTCCAAGCAGTGTTCTGCTGCCCAGAACACAATGCACCAGCCCCCATGAATCCTTCCGCGGGTGGTGGGTCCACAGGAGGACGGCTCACGTCACAACAGGCCTTGATGTATCTTCTGCCATGGGGGCTACCAGTGTCCACAGACACTGGGGGCAAGGTGGGGTTAAGTGTCTTGCCCAAGGACACAACGGCAGCGCTCATCTGTGGGAGCTGGGATCACATGCGGTAAATCCGTCAAGAGCGGGATTCGAACTGCTAACCCCTGGATCACGAGACATATGCTCTACCAACTGAGCTACTGCCGCCACACCAAACTCATTATTTATTATGTCTTTATGGACCTGGTCATGTTGGAAGAGGAAGGGTCCATCTCCAAACTGTTCCCACAAAGTTGGGAGCATGGAATTGTCCAAAATCTCTTGATATGCTAAAGCATTCAGAGTTCCTTTCACTGGAACTAAGGGGCCAAGCCCAGCTCCTGAAAAACAACCCCACACCATAATCCCCCCTCCACCAAACTTTGCACTCGGAACAATGTAGTTCTCCTGGCAACCTCCTGGCAACCGCCAAACCCAGACTTGTCCATCACATTGCCAGATGGAGAAGTGGGATTCGTCACTCCAGAGAACGCATCTCCACTGCTCTAGAGTTCAGTGGCGGTGTGCTTTACACCACTGCATCCAACGCTTCCCATTGCACTTGGTGATGTATGGCTTGGATGCAGCTGCTCGGCCACAGAAACCCATTCCATGAAGCTCTCTACACACTGTTTTTGAGCGAATCTGAAGGCCACATGAAGTTTGGAGGTCTGTAGCGATTGACTGCAGAAAGTTGGCGACCTCTGCGCACCATGTGCCTCAGCATCCGCTGACCTCGCCCCGTCAGTTTACGTGGTGTAGCACTTAAGATACTTTCTATGCCCTCTTTACAGTATTTAGTTATGGCAAAGGGAAGATAGGCCAGATTCAGACAGATTCTAGATGCGAAGGTACCTGAAGGTACCAACAAAGGACACCAACAACACTTGGGTTAAAGTTAAGAATGATTTATATTAATTATATAAATTCTATGAGTGGATTCAAGTATTATTTTACAATAACAATAAATAAATCAATAAATAAAATAATAAAGCGCTTGTTTTCCAAAAACAAAAAAAAGTAAAATTCTGTGATTTTAACCAAGTGTTTATTAATATTTGTTTTAATCACTTTTTTAACACTGGCTTACAGTGGAGTTGCTGTCATTCCCAATTGCTTCCACTTTGTTATAATACCACTGACAGTTGAGTGTGGAATATTTAGGAGCGAGAAAATTTCACAACTGGACTTGTTGCACAGGTGGCATCCTATCACAGTACCACGCTGGAATTCTGAGCTCCTGAGAGCGACCCATTCTTTCACAAATGTTTGTAGAAACAGTCTGCAGGACTAGGTGCTTGATTTTATACACCTGTGGCCATGGAAGTGATTGGAACCCCTGATTTTGATTATTTGGATGGGTGAGTGAATACTTTTGGCAATATAGTGTAGACCGTAACATTTCTCTTAAAGCAAGCCTGAGGACGTGCATTCTGTAACTTTTCACAAAAAATATTTAGCTTTCCATGAACCATATTTTAAAACCCCAAAGGAGCTTGGAGTATTTATCATCATAGGTCGATTGACTTTCTGTTCAAAACCTCCCATCTTCATAATGGTATTTCACCATAACAAGCAGATTTACATGTACATGAAAAATTGCTATGTGACATTGAACATTAAGTTTTGAATATTGTCTGAGGAAACTTTTGTTCAGTGTAACTAAAGCTGGGCTAGATCAGTACTAAACCCAGGACAAAACTGGGCTAAAACTGGGCCTATAATTCCTATGAAAATGTTGTAACAGCAAAGAGATATGGACACCACAGTACCTCAGCACGTATACACACAGACCATCTGCGCACACCAACACATGACAGAGCAAATAGGATTACAGTACAGAGGAAGACGAGGCGGATGATCCAAACACCATAATATCATTTCCAAGAAGAGACATGAATGGGGCAGGGCTTGGGGGCATGGGTGGGCTACGATCAAGGGTTTACCACTGGAGCAGGGCAAGTTTTAATGATCAGGGGTCAGACATACAGTATACAGATTTAATGGTGGTGTCATCTGTAGACAACAGCGTTAAGATTTCATAAAAAATACTGAAAAGCGGAAAGAGATATACCAAAATGTTTATAGTAAGGTTATTTATTGTGTTGTAGAGTAAACTTGTGAGCTGTTATCCCACGCTGAGTCAAGGTTACAGGTCAGTCTTAAATCAACATTTTATCACAAGGTCAGAAGCACATGTACCGAGTGTCAACAGTAATCAGCCCTTTGAGTAAAACCCTTGATCTCCAATGATTTTTCAAACAACAGATTCTCATATGAAATCAAATAAAATGTTTTGGTTTACAATCGGGATAAATCAAGGATTACGATGTGCTTTGTCCACTCATTTAAATGTAAAAGATTACAGATGCACGAGAGGATTAAAAATCTCTCAAGAACAGAGCACTGAAATATGATGACAGAAGAAAACATGTTAAAAGAAAAACAGATTCAACACAACATGCACCTACAGAAAAACTCAAAAGGTATTTCAAAATGAAACCAGTAGTAATGTTTTATGATAAAGAAACCCACTTGAGTTGAGTCAAGGTGCCGCAGAGGTGCATGCAGATGTGTAAGTACACATCCTGTAGTATACCTAAGTGGTGACGGCCTTGAGTATTCCAGATGATCTAATAGGAGCACATTCACAGCAGCCCTCAGGAGCCAGTCTGACATGTGACTGACTATGACACTTCAAGGTCAAAGGTCAATAAAGATTTCAACAAATCTGAACAGGCATGGCATGAGCTTATATTCAGTCAGGGAGGGGCAGGGCTTGGCCTCCAACCCTTTCCTGCTAAGACCCTTGAAGTTTTTTACCCTGACCTAGACTTGACTCCTTATGAGGGATGTTAGCTATACTAATTACTGCCTGATAGCAGCCTGGTGCCAAATGCAATTCACTTCCCCTCAGCTCTTCTAGACAGAGCTCGATTGGCTGGTGCCAACCTCTCTTAGTGCTTCTGAAGTGTTTTCTACATAATGTACTGGACTCCACCTTTCTCTCTTTGAAAGGCAATCTTTTCTTTTGTTTAGGGTTTTGTTATCTGACCACATGTTGTTCGGGGGCAATGTTGGGACCAAGGGAGTATTTTCTGAAGGTCAGCAGGCAAGCAGCCGAAAAGAAAAAAGCATTTCATAATCCAAACAAAAGGGGATTAAAATGGAGTCATAGATGGATTTGCAACTGGCACTGACCTCTCCTCTTTACATATGAAGCTTTAAGATAATACCTCCTCTTCTAAAGACAAAAATAGTGCACTGTTTTTCTTCACCATACCACCACCAGCCATTGTCCAAGGTTCATGTCTGGCCTGGTCCTATGAGTAAACTCCTACTTGCTCTAAATGCTGTCAGTTCTGGGAAATTCCGGGTGGCCGGATTGCAGGCTTGTCAGTCATTATCAACAGTGAGTGGACAAATTGTTGTGTATCAGTGTGTGTAGATGTGTAGGACAATCTGGGAACATGTCTGAATCTGTGATCATGGGTGCAGAGTGTGTGTGTATGTGTGTGTATGTGTGTGTGTGCATGCGTCTGCACAAGCGGCCTGTCCTTTGTTGATTAGATAGGAGGCGGACATACCAGCTGACCAGCATACAAGCTCAGAGGCTGGAGAGCTGAAGTGCTGTTTTTCCATTGGCTCTGTAGTTTAGCCCTGAGAGGCTAACAGAGGTGATAACCAGTGTGTCTCTAGGTCAACATGATAACAGCCAAGCACACAACATTCTTCTTCATGGGAGCCAACTCTTGCACGCTGGAGGTGTGTGTACATCTTCAAATATCATAACATTACAAAAGGGGGTCAAAGGGAAAAGACTGCATGGTATGAATACAACAGCTAGAGGTTATGACTAGATATTCACTTCTATTACACAATGCATTGTCACTTTTCATCTTAACAAAACCAAATGCATAAAATATTGTTTGGATAGCATTGACATATATATTAATTTATAATTTAATTTTCATAGTTGATGCCGATACCAATAGCTGATATGACTGAATATTTTGAGACCATATTTGGTATATGTTATAAAAAACAAACAAACATAAGTTTCATAGAAATGATTGATTGATAGCAAATGACTGTTTCATTACACACATTTAGAGAGTGGTGCAATCCCATTCCTTACAGGGTCCTCTTCACAATAAAAAATTCAAATAAAACTTAATTCCCTTGCGCAAATGTTTTGGCTCAAATTAAATCAATATCATCTGATGCCAGAAGTTTAAGGTCTATAGCTGATACACTCAAAATGCAAATATTGGCTGTCTGTTTTCTATTTTGGTAAATAACATGAAGCGTGAAAAGTCCCTCAGTCGTCCAGGTAGAATCCATGATAACAGGATTCTACCTGGTCCAGTGGTCCAGTTGACAAATTGAACTTCTCCTGTTATCATAAATAACATGAACTTTGTGCCAATCAATTCACTCTCCAGAAGTCAGGTGACCCAGAGATCAAAGGTGGTTGGGTGCTGTCCTGGAGCAGTGACATGCTAAGGTAGCGAAGCATTAGTGGATAAACAAATGAAGTAAGACGGCAGTGCTGAGGATTAACAACCATAGCATCAGTGAAGGATCTGTGCAGTCCATCTCATTACTCCCAGGTACAATATGCACAACAACTCCCTAAGCACTTTATAATTGCTGCTTCCCTTCCCATAAAGCAGCTGTGTTTACTACTCCCTTTATTCCTCCGTGCTATCACTGTGAGAGAGGGGGAAAAAAACTCCTTCTAATTGCCACATTTCTCTAATACCATAAACACACATTGGTTTGACTAGTTATTTGTGTACCGTGAGGAAAGGTTCATTTATTTATTTATTTTTATCTGTGAGAGTGGAGCGACGATCCAAGGTTGCTCATGTATTTTATGGATGTTTTAAAACAATATTTCTCAACATTTGGAATTACTCGATTGTCATTATTCATTATAGCATTTATAAATGCCCAAGTGAGCTAAATAAACTGGCATTGAGTTGTATTCAATACACAAACTAATGTTATATTTAAATCATCTTAAGGGTGCTGCTGATTGGCTACCTTTTGTTGTATTATTTGAGATTTTCGGTTATAGGACTCTGCTGTGGCCCTGTGTGGTGTCGATTAAATCCATTTCTAATCCATGGAAGCAAGAACCCAGAATGTGTTAATAATATCCTGCATCTGACAATTTAACCTTTGATGCACTTTATTTATTGATTGATTGATTTTTGTGTAAAAATTGTGTGAATTTTCTGTTTTCTCAGTTTGATATTGTCACTGTAGTCAGCATCAGAACGTGTTTCAAGCCGTTTGTTGGTTTCTCTAAGTAGTTTGCCACATGCCGAGGTCAGGGGTAAAGGCTGGGAGGATTAGAGCCTATATCAACTCAATGAGAAGAGGCCATATGGGCAAATGAGATCCATGTCCATGAAGCACTAATCTGAGGATGCCCTCTGAGTGACCAGGAATGGACACAACCTACAGCAGCTAAGAGGCTTGGGAATTCAACAGCAAGTCCGTGGTCCGCCACACTACTGTAGCCTGTACGTTAGCTTGTGCGTTAGCTCCCCCATCTGACCCTGGCAACACAAAGGAAGGCAAGAGTCGACACCAGAGCACCAAAGCTGGTTAAAACATGATCTGACTAAAGAAATATCTGTCAACACAACACAATCTGTCAACGCGAAACTAGAAACAAACCAAGACAGATATGTGTTAAGAGAAATATTTTTGACAAAAAACATGTAAACATATAGTTTATGATAAAACAGAGCACACAAAGAAAGAACAGTCATAAACTCTGTACATATTAGTAGCACAGGGTCCATCTTTGGGCATAAACATATTTCTGAAATATCATATACTGTAATTCCAAATGTGATTAAAGGTAAATTACTTTTGCAGGAGGAGAAAAATATATGGAGTTATTAAAGGAGTGTGGAGTGAAATGCTGTGTTTTGCCACTGGCAAAGCATGGCTGCATAAAAAGAAGAAAAGAAGTCAAACAGGAAGGCGGGGGGTATTTATTACAGATTGCGTTCTTGTGATTGGTTGCATGGCGGGTAGTGGAAGGACAAATGGACAAATCTGTGGAGCTAATAAGAGTGAATACTGAACAGCCCTCATGGGCAAATCTGGTACTAAGATGATAATAAGATTATAAAAGCCTACTATATTGCAGCAAATTGTATAAGTGTTTCATTGAACCTTGTTGAACTTTCATTTATGCGTGCAGACGCTTTCCCTTTTTTCTCTCCACCGATCCTTTTACCAGCCTTTTTTTTTTTTTTTTTTTCAGAAAGTAAAAATTCAGAAAATGACTGAAAAAACTGAAAAACTCTTGTAGAGAGTTTACCAGTCGAGGGTTGAACTGCAGATCACAGACAGGACTTAATGGGCAGACCTCTAGTTAACATAATCACAATGGCCTCACAGATAATTCATGGTGACTCTATGGGAGATTTGATTATAAGCACGTCACACCTTGTCAACTCCTTTCACAGACGCACATGTCACACACAAAATCATGTTGAGATTAAACATCTTCTTTTGTGGGCTGACCAAATACACTGTGATATTTCTCTCTTCTGTATCTGAACCATTCTACTCAATAGGCTTTCTAAAAGTGCCTTAAACTCTCTGTCACATCAAAGAGTGGATAATGAACAAGTTTGACAGAGCTGTAAATGGTGTGGTTGATGTTGATCATGTTCATTTTGTCAGTTGTTAATAGAGAAAGCTTTGTCTTCAGCTAGAGCAGACACATGTCTATTGACTTTGTTGACTTATCTTTCTAATCTGGGTGAAGATACAAGCCAAGAACCACAACGAATCAATAAACAAGGACAGTCCCCTACAAGTGCAGCACAGAATAGCATTAAAGTGGTCAAGCCATTCATTATCATAGAGCAGGAAGAATAGATCAGGTCATCACAGGACATTACATGGACCAGCCCTACTGTGTCTATCCATGAAAACAGACATGGAACAAATAGTCTCATCAATGTGGAGTGTAAAAATGAAATCCCCAAAAATCAGATTTGGCTTTTTTTTGTTTTTGTTTTTTTTGTTCTGTTATAGTTCTAACTGCAGCTATGATCTTTATTAGGAAATTAAATTACATATGTAAATCTCACATAACTCAAGTAACAGCATTTAAAGCTACAACTGTATGGAATTATGTAGCTAGAGCGGCATGCTATGCAGACTGTTGGTTTGTAAAAGTAAAATGAACATGAACTATTCTGCTGAAACTTAACCAAAATCAACCCATTTACTTTCCTTTATAATGAATTGCTCTCCCACAAATGTTACTGGGGCAGCGAGCCTAGGTCAGATGTGTTATAGTCGGGTTTACCACAGTTTTCCGGTCCATTTCCTCTGACAGTATTTATTTAGTCTATCAAAACACTAGAACACATATGTAAAAACACCAATGCATACACACAGACTTGGTTTTTATGTCATCTTCCAACAGGCTGGTGGACATCCACAAGCCCAAGCTGAATAAATAGTGGTTGGAATAGGGTGAGGTTAGTTTGAGTGCAGTTTCCTCTCAGAGTGAACTTGAATGAGAGGGCTGGTCTGTGGTGAATGGGTGCCGACAGATAGAAATGTCTCACGGTCAACGATGCATAGATCACTGAGGTAATGGTTTTGCTCCAGTTCAGTGGTTTTTAAACTGGGAAACTGGCATCTTTAGTGTTTATGCAAGCTTAGAGTGTTATTATATAGCTATTTGACAATTTTTTTTTATATTCTGTGAAAAACTGAACCAGTTGATTTTAAATAGCTTGCAGTGGTTCAAACATCTTCCTCCTAGCATCTTCCATCTGGATCTACATCTGAATTTATTATATGAGTTTGAAAATGCTTTAAAATTAAATGCAAACAGCACACAGAGGTCTTGTTTTTGCCTTAGGAACAGCTAAGAATGCGGTACAGCCTCTTTTAGTGCAGAATTTGTTGTCTTGATTGTATGGGTTGGTCCTAGTTCATAGCATGTTTTAGGGATAGTTACATTTTCATTATAATTTTGTGTCAAGGCTAATATTTTCTGAGAGTGCATGTTGTGTGAATAGTTTGAGAATCTGTGGTCAGACCTATAGTAGAAGATCACCACAATGCTAATGTGCTTTCTTGATGTATTAATAACCTTCAGCCACGCAAGGATGAGCCTTGGGTAAGGAAGAAAGGCGGCATGACCTCTCAAGTCCTTGCGCACAAATTATTTCTCTGTGCTATTTAAAGATTGCATCACTTTTAGCCAAATCTCTGCTATTTTAATAAGGTAGAAGAACAATGAACAATAGTCTCCAGTGTAACTGCATGAGGTTCACTGTAAAAAGGGAACTCAAAATATTGCACAAAGCAGTAGTAGTGTTTATATTGAGAAGTCTTTTTCAACAATCCATTAGAGATAATTACAACCTTGTGTTGGGTTGCTTGTACCAGAGCAGGGTGGGTAATTAAACCACAGGTAAGACATTAACTTACTTTTGTTAGTCATTAATCAGTGTTTACCTTCAGAGGGCTCTCCCATTGTAATTAATAATCAGCTTGGACAATGAGTAATCACCTTAGACCAAGTCTTTGCGCATGTGTGTGCCTATACTGTCCTGTACTTCATCTAAAAAGCATCTCCACTGCTCAGTTATTTTTCTTTATTACAAAACAAAGTCAAGTAGAATGATCAAATCCAAACTAAGTCTCACCCTACATCTTTGATAATAAATAGTAAATAGTATTTATTGTAAACAAATCTTGGAAGGACCATGCAGAATGCCCACCCATCATCTCATCTTAGTTTCAGGTCTAATTTAACCCATGCGCAGACACACAAAAGGTTGCAAAGTCTGCATAGTTAATCCTGGTAAAACTCATGTTGCTCCAAATGCCAGACAGTTTACCTTCATAGAGAGACAAATCTAAACAAAAAGCAGATTAGAATAAAAAAGATGTGATCCAATCAAAAGAAAAAAAAGATATTTGGCATAGGATAGAGCCGTTTTATTTACTTTTGTCATGCTATAAGAGCTATAAGCTATAAGAGCTATAAGAGTTTCACTTCTTTTGTGTCCTAGCATAAAACACACAGAAAATATGCCAAAGACACCAAAATTAATTCTAGGTCTACCACAACACAAGTGTACTCTCCTACACAGTTGCCGCCAGGCTGTATTACAGGGAATGCATGTTTGGAAGATCTAAATGGGATGTATCGGCATATGTCAAAGTGTCATTAGGATTATGAGGCCTGCCTTCTTTTGTAAACCAGAGAAAAACACTCAGGCTATGTGCACACACCACTACCAAAGCAATAGCTACCGTGACAACATCAGCTATGGCAGATGAAGAGGAGGCTGTTGGGAGCTGTGTGTGAGTTGATTGAAGCTTCTGGCCATGATGTCCTGACAGCCTTCCCCTCAACCTTTCCTCCACCTCCTCACCTCTGTGCTCTGTGCTGCTCTGCTGTGCCCCACACCACAATGGTGCTGCCTGTGAACCTGCTAGGCTGCCAAGGACACAAAGATGACCGCGTCAACCTTTGACATCTGAAGCTGCCACCAAAAGACCAGAGACAAGCTGAGTTGGCAGCTCTGTTAACATGCCACAAACTCACATCTTTTCAGCTTGGTTCAAATAGTAAAAGTCAATAGAGCACAAGTCAATAGTTCAAACATACAGATGGACACTGTGTCAGGCAGGTCAGTGTCAGAACAATGATAGGCATACCCAGTTTCAGATGCAAGCCCCAATAGTTTGGCTCAAAGGTTACTGTCTTTTAGAGCTACACCAGATATATCAAACTTCAAGAAAAAAATGACATTTGAACACGAAATACTGCATAGGTTTAGAAATAAAGGCTAGGTGACATTTCAAGGAGCTGATTCACTGGACGATCTTAAGGCTACCCACCCACACAGCTCTGTGTGGAACACGCTGTTTTAGTGACCAAGAGGAGATAGCAAAGCTCAGTCTAATGCAGAGCATGTGTCAGATGACCTATACATTCACCAGGAGATTACTGAGAGGTTACAAAGAACACTGCTGATAAAGAAAGGATTTATTTTGTTCAATCAAAGTTTACGTCGACACAGTAAAAATAAATGGGAATGCGTACATTCTGTGCATGGCTGTACTATGTGTCTCTCTTTAAAAACAACACTGCAATCATAGGCTTTTATCAACGCTCATGTCGAGGATTTCAGCTTTCATCCCAATCCTACATTAAGAACACATTTCATGATGCAGTGACATCACAGAGACCAGTGCATTACAGAGAGGACACAGGGACAGTGCCAAATACCACAGGAGAGGATTTAGGAACACAGGACGGAGTGCAAATGAGAAAAACAGAACACATAACAAAATGTCTATTAGGAGCAGCTTCTCTATACGTTTGTCATTTCCTAAGATTAACATGTTATTTCTATATACAATAATCAGCCAAAATTTAGACCTATGTAATGTCAGTAATCATAATGTACTCTTGTGGTTATTATTGGTCTTGTATTTGTGTCATTATGGAGCACTGTTTATTACCTGCAGAGACTCTAGGGCAATCTGGCAACATGGAATCCAACGGTGTGTCTAATGGTTCTGGACTTGACACCCAGTTACAGCAGTTCTGTGGGAAAAAATACAATAACATTAAATTGATATTTTACAATAACATATGATTGATATTTTATATTATAGTCAATAAAAAAGTAAAACTGAAAATGATTTGGAAGACAGTACAGACAGTGCAAACGTGGAAAACTGTGCATGGAATCCTGGGCGGTCGACAGAAACGAGCAATTAAGAGCCCTGTGACATGTTGCTTGGACAGCTTGGCGTTTGTTTGCGGTGCAGAGCTGAGGCCTTCTACCACACTGGATGAGTGGGCGCCCTGGGGGAGGGTGTCTGCCCAGCTTGCTGACCCATAACCTCCTGCAAACATCCCTTGTTCTCTCAAGCCTCTGCAGTTGACAACTCCACTGTCAGAAAAAAGGCAATACCTCTTCATCTATTTTTTGTTGTCTTCATTTTCTGTCGTATCTAAGATTTGTTATATGTATCAATAAGGAGCAGCTTAACACAAGTTACAAACATGTATTTTTTTTTAGCTTGTTATGCTTCAAATGGCTTATGATAACATATCAAAGAGTGTTTTTTCCCTTGACCGTGCACTGGCCATTGGTATTCTGAAGCTTGGTAAGACTAGAACAAAAACAAGTGAGAAGAGGGAGGAGAGAGGTGGGCTGAGGAGGCATGCTTGGAGAAGACGTTCCCCAGATAAGATAAAAGTTCAATAGAAGAAAGAGAAAATGTAAAGAGATTAGAATGTGCAGCTGGCGTCCTTCTGAATCATTGCTTATCTGCCCTTGTTTACTTTTGCCTGGCCCCTTGACAGCCATTACAGTGCACCGCATGCTTATGGGTGCATGTGTGTTTGGCTCAATGATTGCGTTGCAGGGGGTCCTCCAGCAAGATGTGAGCCCTCCAGATAGGAAAACACCAAATAATGCCTTTGTACTTTTTGCCCTCAGTAACCCTAACTACCTAACACAGAACATGACAATGAGATGATACGTCCAAAATATGTTAGTATAGACACCAAATGTCTACACAAGATGGTTTATTTAATTCTGTTTTTTTTTTAAACTTCATCCATTTGCCACTACGAAATGTCCTCCGCTGATTGGACAGTGATTTAAGTGAACAATAATTCTCAATGTGTGAAGAATCCCTCAGTCATCCAGGTAGAATCCATGGTAAAAGAAGAAATTAAATTTGTCAGCTCGACAAAGTTTATTTGGTCGAAAACGTTTCGCAGCTCATCCGAGTTGCTTTGTCAGCGTTTCGCAGATATGAGATAGATATAAGCAGTGTCCTTCAGTACTCTATCCAGAACTGACGTAGCAACTCGGATGAGCTGCGAAAAGTTTTCGACCAAATAAACTTTGTCCAGTTGACAAATTGAATTTCTCCTTTTACCAATAATTGTCAATGCAAGCCTCAATTTATCCAGGCTTAGAATTTATAGATGAAGAAAGATGGCTAAATGGAGGTTTTCTTGCTGAACATTATCCACGTCTTATCCAGATATTTTCCAAGAATTATGTTGGAAAGAGATGGTGTAATTCTTCTTATGTTGGAAAGAGAGTGAGGAGGACAACTGGAAACAGAGAACAATGTCAATTGTGAAAATGGTTTTCCTTTACCATGCCCTATGTTATTCTTTGAGACAGGTCTCTAGGGTACAGTGTTGTAGCACCGCAGAGCAGTATAGGGTCCATTGACTGCTGTATCAAGTTTCTCATTGTTTCTCCTTTAATTCATTCAGTGTGTCTAGAGGAAGATGTCAGCCTGACTCTGAGGCAGCAGGCTAGGGAGGCTGGAGAGATGTGAAGGAGTCTTTCAAAAGGCCCTCCCCCTTCACCTTCCCTCAAAACCACCAATAGAGGGATGGCAGTGGTGGCTTGAATAGATTTGTCAAGGCAACAACACATATACACACACACACGCACGCAAACACAGCATACACACACACCACATACACCGCCCCGGAGCTGTGGGAGACCACAGGCAAAACAGCAGTGGTACAAGGGCGGGCCTGCTGAGTGGGATTAGAGCAGGCGACAAGACAAAAGGATGGCACATAGCATCGGGCTGCCTCTGATGCCATCGTCACTTTAAGCCTGTGTCTGTCCATCAGTGCCACCTCTGAAGTAAGGCGGGAAAGAGAAAACAACACGTAAACACATTTGACTCTTATGATGCATGTAGATGGCAGTGCCTACCTCACATCACCTGCGCCACAGAATAACCTTTAATATAGCAGAGATAGGTGATAAATGTAATGACGAGGATAATAGCAGAGCCACTATCCCTTGTTTTAGGGGGAATGCTTTTAAGGATAAGGCTGCACATATGTTACCTAAATGCACACACTGACACTGTAATGGTGGCCAAATGTACCACTGAAAGTAGGATGTCAAGGTCCAAGAACTTCTAATATCTACTGTACCGAAAAGTCACTTAGGTAATAATTAAGAAATACACAGTGTTGGATGATGTAACTCAACTTTTTTCAATGCCACATCTCAAAGTGAAAATCTCCAAAACAAAACAAAAAAAAATACAACTGTGGGTTCATTCAAATGTAAAATCTATTCCATTTTCTTCCCAACAAACCCACCAAACTGAGTCCAGTGATTCAAAGTGTATGTAACCATAACACACATGACAGCCCGCAACTTAACTTCTCAGAAACTCGTCCCAAGTATCCTGCCTTGCTCTTCCCAGAGTGTGCCCGGCTCCCTCCCTGCTCCCTCCAGTCGCTGTATAAACTCTATGGATTAGGATGGTTTATTCATGACTGTAGTGTACCCAATGTGTGTGTGTGTGTGTGTGTGTGTGTGAGAGCTCTAGGCAGGCCACTAGAGTGTGACAGCAGGCCAGCACAGTGACAGGAGACACCTTGGAGACTGTGACAGGCTGCCAGCTGTACACCATCATTGGCATTTCTCTCTTTCACTCACTTCTCCTTCTCCATGCTACTCATCTATCCTCCAGAAACATCTCTTCATCTCCTCTCCTCCCATCTGTATTCCCACTATTCATAAGCTACCTGTCTTTTTGTCTTCCCCACCTTCCCTTTACGCTACCTTGGCAGCGCGTGGGAATTTTAATAATTGATAGGTCCTCAGACTTTATATTTTGCCCATTTCCTTCCCATTCTCAGTCATGGTGGCATCTATCTTGTTTGCTTTACCCATACCCTCTCGATCCTCTCCACGTCTAGCTATATAATTTCTCTAGGGCATGAAGCAGGTCACTCCTGTTGTGACCTATTTGGCCTATATAACAAGGCCCAGCAGGCAGTGATCTCTGAACCCTATCCAATGCCTTTTACTATACACTCCTCCTTGTTCTGTCCCACCATTGTATGACCTCCTGAACTTTGAAGTAAGAGAATTATCTGTACAGAATGGCGCAATGGAATATCAAAGCACACTGGTTTCTCATGCATGCAGTCAAATGGGTATGTATATTCTTTCACATTCGATTGCAGGATTAGCCTTTTTTCATATAAGCATCTTATACGCGGAAGGGAGTTAGGCAGTTCGGAATGGGTGTGTTTTAGTTTTAATTCTCAAGAATATACAGGAAGCGGGACATTAAAAAATGTTACCAGCACTCATTGATATTGCGCCTACGGAATCATGATACATCATAAAATTTGATTAAGCCTAATGTTAAACCAATGGAGATTTTAAGATGCTAAACATGGTGTCCATTCAATGTGTTCTGACACATACAGAGTGTTAAATGTATTTACCAGTAGTTGTTCCAAAGTTATTTTGCTTTCTTTCTTTCTTTTATTTGTTTTACATTGTTTTGGCTAAATCATCTCTATGGGCATTTCACATTCCATATGTGGATTGATCCCAAGTTCTATAGGTGACATGTACAATATTTTTTCATGATAAAGAAGAGACAGATAAAAAGTTAGGAAAATTCAGTAAGACGTCATGCTATTTAATTCTAATAAATAATAAATAGATAGCTCAAGGTAGGACAATGTTGCCACTAAACCCTAATAACCATCTATACATGACATATTTTCAGACTTCTGGATTGACCTGTATAATAGATTTACTGTGCTGGGTTTTCATAATGAATATCATATCTTTTATAATTAAATGTAAAAACTGAATCAAAAACAACCAAAGCAAAAGAAAACAGCGCAACCTTGAATGCACAGTCAAATAACATGCCCAGACATCTAGAGACAAGCAAGACACCTGAGAGTAAAAACGAAATACAGCTCGGCAAACTAGAAGATGACAGAAATATTACAAACAAAAGGCTAGGGATATAAAGTAGGATGTAATACAAATAAAGAGTGTGTGCATGTGTGTGTGTGACATTTGCATCCCTGGCTCTGAAGCTGCTCTAGTCTGGGCTGGTCCTCATCTGTATGTGCATACTGAGTGAGCCCAGGTGCAGCGGATGGCGCAGAGGTCACACCAGAAAGGGCAAGTCCTAAAATGAAGCTAACACAAATGCACATGTGTGCGTGCTACCGATCTCACACACTTAAACGCTAGCACATCAACACACGACACCACTTTTAAGATATATGCATGCCCAGCCACAGACACACTCTGCTTCTTTAACTGTCTAAGTTATTCATTCACATGCACCAGGAAAAAAGAGAATAAAAAAGGTTTTCTACTACTGGGGCAAGACAGAGTTTTAGTATCAAACTGGATAAATAAGATAGAGATTATCTCAGTATTAATTCAATCACTTCCTCAATTCCATTAGGGGTAATAAAATCACAGGAATTCACCATGTTCTTTTACATCGGTACACAAAGGAGGATATGTGTATGTGTGCATCAGGAAGGGCTTTTGATATAAAACATTTGATAAATCAATATGCAATTTGGTGCCAGACAAAAGATCATTTGTTGTTGCCACAGCAGAAGAGGAAGGTAAAGCCATTCAACTATTAGGGGCCGGAGATGACTGTAGCCTTGTAACTTTGGCTTTGAGAAAGTACACCCAATCTCACTGCATCCACATTGAAGGATATGTGTTTTGTAAAAGTAAAGACACAAAAATGAATGAAAAGAATGAAACTTAATGTCTTTATATTATGCGAATGAAACTTTATGTTTTTATATTATGCATTGTCCTGTTCTAAAGACACACTTTAAGGTTTAAGATACAGCTCTGGAAAAATAAAGAGACCACTGCAAAATTATCATTTTTTTCTGATTTTACTACTTATACGTATGTGTTTGGGCAAAATAAACATTTTTGTTTGAGTCTTTAAACTACTGACAACATTTCCCCCAAATTCCAAATAAAAATATTATCGTTTAGAGCATTTATTTGCAGAAAATGACAAATGGTCAAAATAACAAAAAAGATACATGTTTTCAGACTTCAAACAATGCAAAGAAATAAGATCAAATTCATTTTAAAACAACATAATACTAATGTTTACACTTAAGAAGAGTTCAGAAATCAATATTTGGTGCAATAACCCTTATTTTTAATCACAGCTTTCATGCGTCTTGGCATGCTCTCCACAAGTCTTTCACATTGTTCTTGGGTGACTTTATTCCACTCCTGGTGCAAGAACTGAAGTAGCTCAGCTTTGTGTTTGTGTTGGAATTCAACAGACGCTGGAATGGAATGGCCGTAATACATGTTGAGATGCTGATTTCAGAAAAAATGCAGTGGTCTCTTATTTTTTTTCCAGAGCTGTATGTTAATCGGCTTTAGCTTTCCCAATTAAAAGAATGAGTATTGTTTTGCAGTATCTGAGCATTATTTACCTGCTGCATCCAGTCTTGTGTGCTTTTAGTAGTCTCTTGTAACCAGATGTTATGAGCCGAGTCAGTCAGGGCCACAGCACACACTTTGTTCTTCACTTCTGCCTCTCTCTGGTTCATCTATAACAAGAAAACATTATGTTAACAAGTTACTGACTGACTGACATGACCCACCAAAAAATGACATTATAAGTCAGTAATCAATATCTGTTTGGGATGGGTATCTGTTAATAAGACCATTGTAACTCACTGTAACCCTGACCCAGCCATACTGATTCAGTCCGCTGTATACTGTAATGTTATAGTGAAATATGAAAGAGCTGTACCACCAAAGAATGCCCTTGTCACGTTGAGTGCAAATGTCCTTTCCTGTGCACGTTCAAACACCTTGGTCGCCCTGCTTAATACCCTCTCCCTTCACATGTCAGACGCATGTGAATGTGAATCTTCTTATTCCCTTCTGAATGTCAATGCCAAGGAAAATGTCACACAAAGGACTTGTTACCACACTACAATAGACTTCCCACACTGCTGGTCTCACCCCTAGAGTACTGTAGTCAGGCCTTGGGAGCGAGCATTTCAACTCCTTTTAAGCTTTAAGATAAAACTGGGAAGAATAGGGAACAGGATTTACAACAATGGCTGAAGAATCACTTGGGGAAAGAGTGTGGATAGTCATAGATGTTGGTAGGAAGTACAGGGCTATTAATTGATAAATTGATAAAATAGAAGGTTGACAATTGGACATTGTGAAGAAAAGGTTAATGTGTCAAAGATTCTATAATTGGGTAATAGTCATGTGGGAGAAAAGTGCAACTGTGAAGTATTTAAGTGAGTATGTATGTGGTGCAGTCATAAGTGTTCAGCTTCAGGACATAAGGAAGCTGGTGTGGTAGTTACTCAGGGTACAAGGTAAGACAATATCCCCTGTGGATCAATAAAGTTTGTCTAAGTCTAAGTCTGTTGTTGTATGTATTTGCATTAGCTGTCAGTCAAAATTTGGTTTTGTCTTGGCTATACTGATTATATACAGGTATATTGGTGTATACTTTGTCTAATTTTGTGATAGTAAAGATTTGATTTATTTTCATGTTTCTTTCAATAAATTATGGTGGCTGGAGACCCAAGTCAGTTGTCAGTTCAAAAAAATCTGCATTTAACTGCATGGCTAGTTCAGCAACTTCAAGTACAATATAACCTCTGTTAGATGGCCAAGTAGCTAATAGTGTTTAGTTTAAAATGTTCCACTGGTGCCCCCTTAGCCAAGTTGCAGATAGTAACTGGTAGAGTCATAACCATATAAACACACAAAAACAAAAGTGAAAAAGTCTTTAGTGAACACACAGCAACACAATGTCACACAACTCTCTACTTCCTGCACATCTATGACTAGTTAAAGTAACCTTCCTCTGGCAGAACTGGGCCCATGGGAGTAGCAAAGTCAGCCTTTTTAAACAGGACATGTCAGTCAATGTCATGCAACCAAGTCTGAAATTTAGTAGCAAACATGCTTTGAGATCTGCAAACACAGGTTCTAATGGAAAATACTTTAGGTTCAGATTTTAATTTTAATTTCACCTTTTCAAAAACAACTCATCATGACCATTCCTTTTGACCCTTGTTCATAATATTTCTAAATACCGCTCTTCTCCAACTCTTGGCCATATCGACTTCAATGCATTCAGAACCAATAAAACACCTTCATTTGCACAATACATTGTAACTGACCCTTCACATGGCTCTTGGTATACAATAGTGTTTAGCCTTTGAAGCTGCTTCTTGCCACAAAGACTGCTAATTGCACCTTTTGTGGGGCATAATCTTATTTTCACCACTGGCTCACTGTGGGATATGTAATGGGTGTGTGTTTGTATATAGGTGTGAGCTGTGTGTCTCTATGAACGGAGAAAGGAGGGCATATTAGTCACGTTTATTTATCTGGACCAGGACTTGAAATAGACGACGAGACATAATTTAACAGCATGCTAAACTAATCTCTGGTTGAGATAAATACTTCATTTCTCTCCTCTCCCTGTGACGCTCATTTTGCTTGTGACTGCTTCGCTGATGCAACATCTAAACACCGGCAATAATAAAGACAATTATTTAGGCCTTTGATAATTATGTGTCAAAGGCAGCGAATGCCACTAGATAATTGGGCAAAAACTGAACGGTAATCCACAATGGAGTTCCCCATGGGGAAGACGGGCAGCACCGTCCCAAGAAAGAATGCAGAGAAAATGGGGAAAAAACAGGGACAGAAAAGAAAGATGAGAGCTCTTTAAGCTCTGTCAGATAGTCAGTGTGAAAAGCCACAATTAAACATGGAGAGAGTGTACGCCAAACAACAGATAGGACGACAACATATACAGGGAGAATGACTGTGTATCAAGTGAGAATAAAAAAATAAAAATAACAAATAAAAATAAATAAAATAAAATGCATGGTGTTGGTGTGGGAAGTGGGAAAAACTGTGCAGAGGCCAAGGAGAAGACAGAAAGAGGAAGAGAGAGAGGGCCCCCTGTGACGATGCCAGTCAGAAACCAGGCTTATGATGTGGCTACGGAGGACACTGCCAACAGCCACAGATAATCTAGGACTACCCACTGAGCACTGAAGCACTGCTTAAATATTTGATTGATTAACTGTCCCGACGCTGCCAGAGAGCAAGAGAGGAGCAGTGGAGGAAAAGCCAGGGCAACACAGCACAAATAAACAAACATGGATGCAAGTGCATATGGGGACACTAACCCATACATCCCAGCTGGCCAGCACTGGAACAGGAATATACACTGCATAGATCGAAAGCATATGTAGAGGCTGAGGATATTAACACACATGGAAGAATAAACCTATGTAAACACCTTTAATTTAGGTTAACTGTGGCAATGACTTCTTGAATCATAAGGAGCATGGACTTTCAGACATACAATGGTCAAACCAATAACTCTTACATAGAGCTGGCTAATTCAAATCAATGCAGTGACTGAAATATGTGCTGTGATTGTAGTAAAAACATTTCATGCTCATACATCCAGTATACAACCTATAATAATTAGTCTGTGCTGCTCAGTGGTTGAGGGGTCATAGCAGCAGTACAGGCCAGGCTTTTACAGTATACCGTCCTATCTAATACAGCCTACTGGCCCAAGAAATAAAAATAAAATTAAATAAAAATCTAAAAAAAACCTGCAGTTCCAAAGTCAAATTCAGAAAGACCTGGATTAGTTTTAGTTATGGTTAACTGTCCATTCTGTTGTATGCATGGGTCATTTAGTTATTACAAATATCAGGTGTCATTTAGCATCTGTAAAAAGAAGAGAGAATCCCTTTACAGGCCAATGCTGCCAATATCCACACAGAAGAAACTGATCCCAGGTCATAATATATTGACAGATAGTGTGTCCATTCCACCCGTTATGTCCAATACACAAACACACGTGCAGACACACTCATTCCTGTCAATGGTGGCCTGTATAAACACCAGGCAGCTGGCTCCACCACGCTCCGACACCCGCCACAGGAAAAGACAATGCAAGTGCTTCCTGTGGCTTTGAAGTCACAGTCCCAGGTCGCATGTTGGGCTCAGGCTTCCTCTGTCTTAACCGCAGGAAGGAAGCTCTCTCGGGCAGCGGGGCACAATGCCTTGGGGAGGGCCTAGCAGCTATCTAAGTGTAGCAGTCAGTGTCAAGAGAAGTGTAGCGCTCATGAGGCCACATGTTTTGACTTTATGGACAACTTCAGCCAAAGTCTTTAAAGTGCATTTGACAGATTTACATGTTTCATGGGATAGTTAGTGGTTCTTTGTGAATGAGATTTACATAAAGGTGCTGTCACACATTTGATGGGTCAAATATAACTATTGTGTAAATTAGATGAGCCTTGGCCCTTGTTTACATTTTGGTTGGTAGGTAACAGTTAACAGTTAAAGATCCCATGACATGGTACTTCTTGATGCTTTTATATGGCGCCTTAATGGTTCCCTAATACTGTAAATGAATCCTTCTTCAAAATCAAGCCTCAGTGCATGAGATAGCCTCATGAACACAGTCAGTCATAAATATCTCTCTGAAACGCTTTATTCTGGGCATTGTTGCTTGAATGCAAATGAGGAGGACAGAGACAAGCCAGTGCAGCAGGTGGGGGTGTGGCCAAATACCCCGCTGTTTCCTCGTTTAGCGGTGCATTGTGCGCTGGCCCCACTTCCGCGTTTAAGCGCGGAGGAAGATATGAGATGCTTTACATTTTAAAAAAAACACATTTCCACAGAAAATAAAATTAAACCACTGCTGTTTTAGAGGTTCCGAGGCTCCGATAAAGGACATCCGAGCCTGGAAACATTCTCACGTGCCTCCAGGCAAATAAGTAGCTCGTTAGCAATCCAAACTCTCTGGGCATGATTTCCTGAGAAGGTGGGTAGACATCCAGAGGGGGGTGGAAACCTTTCCGCGAGTGTGACGTCAGAAAGTTCCCTTGTTCAGAATCGCCCGTTTGGGCTGTCTTTTTTTCAAACGCGGAAAAGTATTGCAAATGCTCAGTTTACACATTTTGCAACTTTTAGCCATTCAAAAACCTCAGAAAATGAAAATTTCATGCCATGGGACCTTTAAGGTTACAGTTATCTGCAGCTCATGGCCAAACAAGAAGTAAAATAGTAGGGTATGATTTGTTTTTGCCATATCTTACATTTTTGTTAAACTATGTATGTTAACTGTGTTTTAGTGATATTTGGAGTCTTTAACTTTAAGTATTATCAAGAAGAACAACTAAGCACTGCACATGTGGTTAGCACTCCTGTCTCACAGCAAGAAGATTCCAAGTTTGTTAGTTTCTACAGCATGCACAGTGATCTGGCTCTCTTGAGCAAGATCCTGGCTCAAGATTTGTAGGCCATGCAGCACTGGTTGAAGGACAGGTCATTGTTACATTAAAAAATAAGCTGCTAGGGCTCAGTTCGGATGTGGCAATGAATAAAATGACAATGAGTAAAATGTATCTAAATAAATGTAAGGAAAAAAGGTAAAAGCAGCAGATAAGTTTGGAGTGCTACAGTATCATATTAGTTGTGCCATTACCGCAGTCTGACTCACTGCTTTATGGGCTACTCCATTCTCAGTTTGTGTGGTCACATGTCAGAGCGAGGGTGCAAGGCATCGGGTGAAAATGGCAATGACTTCCTAGTCTCTTTCCTCTTTCCTTGAATGCACATGTACGACAGGAGCAAAAGGAAGGTGGAGGGTGGATGCGGCGGGTGAAATTTCAAAGGGGCATTGTTAAACTATATGAGTGACAGGACCGGACACGGGGCTGCGGCAGTGGGTGCATGTGTGCGTATACCTGTCGGAGAACATGCAAACACACAATTATCAGGGCAAGCACAGAGGAAAAGGAAGGCCAATAAATATTTACTGACACAGCACAAGTGGAGAATGGGAGTCCACTGCTGAAACAAAAGGCAGAGGATGGAGTGCAGCGTGCCAGGAAACCAGACAACTTCATGAGCTGAAGCAGCCAATGCCCATCAGAAAAACAAGGAAGGGAGGGAGGGCACAGGAGACAGGGACTTTCTGTAGTGGACATTTCTGAACATCTGCACCAGAGTGCAATATAGAATAGTATATACTTTTATTTTGTTATATTGGGTATACAGTTAATACAGTCATTTGGTTGTGGTGCAGCATCATTATTTACCAACAAGTGGCAATATCAAGACATACAAGACAAACAAAAATTCATATATATTTTATATATAATATTTTTAAATTTAATTCATTGTTGCATTCCTGGGTTATTGGGATAACAGACAAGTATATACAATTGTTTTGATTTTAACTTAACAAAAAAGAGAAAGCTCCATAAGTTGAAAGGAGGTCTGTATTGTTTAGTGACAGCAGTAGACATTTTCAGAATGATAATTTCTAATTAGACACATCCTTTAGCAATGTAAATTTGCAGCATTGCAACTAATTAAGCTCTAGTGTTAATTAGAAGACTTCTTAGTGGGTAAAAAAAAAAAAAAAAAACAGCACATGGTACAGTGGGCAACGTCTTGATTTTCCCAGATCAACTGACCACATTAACTAGCTGCAGTCTGCTGAAATGGAAAAGTTACTTCTGCCTGTCAGAGACTGTCTAGGCGTCGTTATTTTGAGCCCGTCTGTTTTCTCCGCCTTTCTTTTGCTCTCAAAGTGTTTCTTGTCTTTCTCCTTGTCTCCCAACCCTCCGGCAATGCTGTAATATAGAAACCTAACCTCAATATTTTTTTCCTCGTGGTGCTGGGACTTACTGGCCCATTAAATTTGCCTTCCCATGTGTCAGCTTCCACATTTCCTCCATGAAATTTCCTCATAATTAAACTTTCTTAATGATTTATAAGCTATAATAATAGCCATAAGTATTTGAGAACAGGTTAAAGGCAGAGCCTTTAAGTGCACGCTGGGGCATACCCTGTTTTAACATAGTTTCGGATGGGTGACTCTAGGCTGGATATGAGGATGGATAGGCACTGGGAGAAGGGGACAGACAGAGGGAGGGGGGAGTAAGAGGGCCTAACAAGGGAGGCAGGAGGAGAGGCTGAGACCTTTGTGTTGTAACTCAGCCTGATCCTGACATGGAGAAGTGAGAGCTTAGCGCACACAAACCTCAGACAGAAACAGAGCCACGCACACGCAGAGAAGACATACGCACAAGACACACAGAGGCCACGGGACGGGCTGGACGAGCAGCAGGCACACTCAAATCTGTGGGCAGAGGGAGCAGGGACAGGCCTTTGCAGCCAAATATTAACACAGAGAACTCACAGTTAATTAGTTATACATCCATTAAAATAAATGATTAGAAAATAGTCAATTGATTTGAAGGTTAGCCTTTGACATATACACTTGCATCAGCGCACAGCCGTGTGATGAGCACAAAGTGAGCACATGATCTTGTGGGCACACAGACCCAGCACACACAGATGTTTGCTCTTTGCTGCCTCTCTGACGGAGCGCCTGATATGATTGCCACTTAGGAAATCAGTGTGTTTTCACACCACTCTCAGCTCTGCCAAAGCTAATGTGTTAAATATCCATCGGGTACTGCTGTCCATCGCCGGGACTACACACTGCCTTGGGGGCTGATAAACACTCATTTCTTGTACTAACAGAGATCACAGTTGGCAGCCCAGCCAAAAATTCTAAATTGGGGTGTTGTGTGAAAATTTAAACATGCTATGATGTGGAATTTTCACCAAATTCTTCTAAATTTGGTGTTAGGAGACTTACTTAAATTAGAAATTGTAATACTTATCACCTTCTGAGAGATGAAGTTGTGCTGTAGAAATGGAGTACTTTAGTTATTAATTTGCTTTTGTGACGCTCAAATCAACACATGAATCACAGTTAGTTTACGTGTTTTGAAAAGGTGCAGACTGCTAATGACAAAATCTAAATATCTCAGTGGAGTATTTTTCACCTTAACGGTGAATGTGAAAAGAGGAAGAAAGCTAAATGAAAGTCAAAACATTGTGACTGTTTGAGTATTCACTGGTAACTTCCAGGACCACTTGACCTTTGCCTGAGAAGCAGCACACGGGCAACGCAGGAAAAGTTTGGGAAAAGGGGAAAGGGAAGGACCAGTACAGGACAAGCCTAATGAATGTAACCACAACATAGAAAAAACTAACTCACACTCTTTGTAGGCTCCTAAATTTGTGGGAAAACAAAGAAATAATAGCTCATCTTCAGGCAATAAAGAGATAAATACAAAATGAAATATAAAAAAATAAATGTGCAAGTGCAAATATTAGGCAAAACTGGAAGATGCTATTTATTTATTGAATTTATTTTTTTAAAGTCTCTTAGAACAATTCAAATGAAATGAGGACAAAACCCTGTTCATTTGTTTAGCTGTATTGTAGCACGGAAAGACTTGTGACCACTTTGAAAAAACGAAAGGCCCTTTTAATAAATAAATAAACAAATAAATAAATAAAATGTGTAAAATAAAACTATACAAAATTGGAAGAGTACAAAATATTAGGCTATAAGATTAGTTAAAAGTTGTTAGTTAAATTAAATAACAGTTGAAGAATTACATTATAATCTTTTTTTTTTTTTTATAGCAAACACAAACATTACAAACACACCTTGAAAACATTGTCATTCTTAATAAATTAAATGCAAAATTGGCTAAAAGTACTCCTCTAGTTGAAGAGTCTTTCAAGTGATATTGTTGATTAAACCCAATGCCTGGGAGAAGGCTGAGGAAAAACCTGTGCACAAACACAAAACAATATACAAAAATGCACGCACGCACACACACACACACACACACACACACACACACACACACACATACACACACACACACACACACACACACACACACACACACACACACACACACATACACACATACACACACACTGCCTAGAAAGTATAGCATTAAGCGCATAAAAAAGCAATTAAATCAAAGTGGTATAGTGCCTGAAGCGATGAGGACTGTCAATTCTGCTGGAAATGCCACAGAAGATTACAGTTGTGGATTCTATAAACCTTCTTTTTATTAGGGGAGTCAATTATTTCTCATTACTGGAAGATGCTATTTCGGCAAAAGACCTTGTCAGTCAATCACACAAGAAAAAGAAAAGTCCTATAAAAGCATGAATAGTGCGAGACTGAAAGAGGTGCAGGGCTTTTGGAGAGGGGGCCACGCTGACCCCTATCCCCACCCAAACTCCTACTAGTAGTCAAATTACCTTTTTAACTGCTACACCTCTGTCAGGTCTTTGTCAGCGCATGGTAATTAGGCCCTTCCACTGGAGAACATTTGAAAAGAAAACACAGTATATTTATTAGTTTATCTTTGAGAGCGCCATTTATGTGGAGCTGAAGGTAAGTTTGAATGCAGTGATTATCTTGTCATTTTCAGCCTGTTTTTCTGAGCGAGTGTCTCGGTGTGTGTATCTGGGGTGTCCGGATACCAACTCGCCGTGGACATATATTTGTGCGTCTATATGTGTGTCTATGGCGCACTATATATTCATGCATTCATGGGGAGCGTTGTGTACACTTCTCCCCGTCCTCTTTGTTCTGCTTTGGGTTTGACACATCGAAACAATAGCTGCGCTTCAGTTTCGCCCCAGCCACAGCCCACCAGCAGCAGCAGCCGCACACCACATGGACTGGAGCTGCCAATTAGCACTATCAAACAGCCATCATAAGCTGTCTACTTACCACAAAAAGAGAAAAAAAGAATCCACAACAAATCAATAATTCACCATTTCTGTCGAAAGCAATCACACTCATTAACAGAATGGAGGGGCGGGAGCGAGACCGCTAACTGTGTTGTTTTGATACTTATAGATATAAAATGAGTTAAATTGTACTGACGCAGATAAAGCACACAAAGTTTCAAAGTCCAACAAAACTTTTGAGTGAAGTTGAACAAACTTTTTGAGCGAAGCTGAACAAAGTAGGTGTTTTAATGATTTGAGTGATTTGATCATGGCAATATCTAAATCAATAAACAGCATCCCATCACAATATTTATTAAAATACTAAAATAAATGATAAACGTTACTGCAAAATTATAAGAAATCAAAAGTAAGTAATATTCAATTAACCTCACACATCAAAACATTACATAAGTATTTAGTTAATTGGTTGACTACAATGCATTATTTGTATCATTAAAACAAATATTTACATAATTACATGTGGAGCTTTATTTTATTTTGTTTATTTATTTATTTTTTAAGTTATATTTAATATTTGTAAATTAGATGAAGAGATTAAAATAGCTCAATAGAAAAGCACTATAATAATAATTTCTGCCCATAACTATGCAGGTATGTACACGTTCATTTTAGTATTCTGTCAGTTATTCATTTATTTGATTTACTGTGTCTGGTGACAGGTGAGGGCTGTTGATTACCTTATATATCCAAACTGACACAGCAGGGCTAACAAAACAGTGCTCAGAATAATCAATAAACGGCCCCACATCGCCACAGTCCCCTTCCCCTGTTGTGTAAGTGCAGTGCCATGCTGGGCTGACTTGTGCTTGGAGCAGGCCATTCTGACCGGCCGACCAAACCAGACGACACTTAGTGGCCCCTGGGACGGACAGAGTGCGGCGTTTAGGGGGGGGACCTGTCACATACTGGGGGTCTCTGCGGGCCAGAGGTGAGCAGAGGTGTCTGGGAGATGCCTGTCACCCCTCTCTGTGGTCTGCACCCTTTTCATTAACCTGCACCCGTGGGTTACAGCTCACACACTCCAGGGGGGAGGCAAAGGGAGGGGTGTCATGGAGATGCATAGGACTGGCCCGAGTGACCACCAGAGACTCACCTCACTGCCTGTCTGGAGCGCAGGAGCAAGGCTGCCTTTTAACAAAATGCCAGCACAAACGGCAACCCGTGCATGGCCACTCCAGCGGGCACAGAAACCACATACAGTCAAGTGTGGAGCAGGGAAAAAGATGGGGGAACAAAGGACAGGCAGTGCCCCCTAGTGTTTTCATCAAAGAGATTCGACCAACGAGCCCCCAAAAACAATGCCACACAAGTCGAGGCTGGACAAGGGAGCGAGTGGTGAGTAATGGTAATGAGTACAAGGAAGAAGTGGTGTTTGAAGTGAAGTAGGCAGAGGAATGGAGGAGAGGGGAGAGAAGTGGGACATTAGCGTGTGTGACGGACATTGTTCTGATAATGCATAGAAGGTAAGGGACAAGTTACCCATCCTTGATTTAAATATGTAAACTAGTTAATACTTTTCAATCAATTGAAATCATTTCATTGTGATGTTTTTATAGTGTAATTACAAGTGATATTTTTTATAAAAAAAATACTGTGACAATGATACATTTACAACACTAACAAGCTAAATTTACATGAAACATATACAACAAATGTATTTAGTTTTAATAGAAGGACAAAACAGTTATTGTCATTAGTGTTACTGATACTGTTACTGATGTTACTGTGAAAGGTCCATAGGCCAATCAGAATACATTTTCTTCACAATAAATATGGATTTATTAACAATGTAGGTTGAAAACCACATAGATTTGTTAAATTAACTTACAGATACAACATCCAGCAACAATGTCTACCCTATAGTGTATGAAGGCCCACTGCTCATTCAAAGATAGCTAACACATCAAAGAATCCACTACCAGCAATCTTTCCATTTCTTTCTGCCTAGCTTACTCATACACCTTCCCTTTTGCTCTTACCATAACCCCCCATCGTATTTCACAGCACATAAAGCCTTAAAATGGCACATAAAACAGTTCATCTCTTTTCACTGTCAGCTTTCCAGCCTTCAAAAATTAAATAGATTTTACTGCTGGTACAAAACTCAAATGTACACATGAAAAACGGCCCATATTGGAGGCTATAGAGTTACTTATAGATCAAGTGAATAGCCCATAAGGAGTATTCGAAGCTCAAAGTGAGGAAGGGTCTTTTAGCCATATACTATTCTTGGGCAAAAACTAGTAAGTAAGTAAGTAAGTAAGTAAAATATAGAGCAACAAAGAAATGTCTCTAAAGCTACAGGTGATGCATTCACTCAAAAAACACCCGGTAAAGCTAAAGAATACTACTCTGACCCTGCCAGTGATGGTTTGGAGAAGGCAAGACAGATTAAGAAGCACATGAAAGATGTGGAGAAATGAGTGACATCTGGGTAGAGTTGGATGGTAAAAAGACTGAAAAAGAAAAAAAAAATAGGAGGGATGAACTTAAACCTTTGAGTCAGAGGGCTGCTGACTTTTGCACCATAAACCACCTAGATGTTCCTTCCCTTTCAAAACTCTCCCCTCCCACATTCACTCCCAAAGTATTCACAATCTTGACGACAGGGAAAGAAAATGACAAAAAATGCAAACATGACTGAATCGGAGTGATGCCTACGTGACAATTTGCACCCCTGTATGTCCTAAAGATTCTTTTCGGATATTGTATGCATTCTTATAAAAGAATTAACAAGGGGGGAGGACGGGAGGGAGGGAGGGAGAAAAAAAAATGACATGTGACAAGCGGATTCATTTGAGCTGTCAAGATGTCATCTTTAGCACATTCAAACCTCGCGTCAAACGCTTGTATTCTCGCGCTGGTGAAGGTGACCTAGGTCGTAGCCGCTTGACACACCCAAACACAGCAGGTGAATGGGAGGAAAACACTATGGTTGGGAAAAGCAAGTATAAGAACACAAGTGACTGAATGAAGAACCGCTAATGGATTTAAAGCAGCTATTCAAGATCTTAGCATTGGCACTGGATTAACAATTATGCTTTGGCATTCTCATTGATTAAACTACACTTTAAACTACATTTATTTGAATAAAAATGGTCTAAAATTACAAAGTCTGTGTCTAGGAATGAGATCAGTCAGCGTAAAGTACCTGTGGTATTGATAGCATGTGGAAAAGATGATGCTAAACAAAGCAAACGCATCAGGTAATAGTGAAAAAAGGTTAATTATCACATGCAATAAATAAATAAATAAATAAATAAATATACATTGACCAGCAAACATTGAAAAGAATTAGAGAGTTAAACGGAGAGGCAGACGTCAGCGATGATGCAACATGGCGAGAGAGAACGAGAAGAACGAACAAAGCACCCTATTGCTCCTGCCCAGCACAACAAAGGCACCCAAAAACATGATGGGAATTGTACCGCTGTGTCGCTGCCAAAACATTTGATAAACATACATTGTAACACACAGACAATGCAAGATCATATATTATTATTGCACATAAAGGATTTGCATGTAGTACAAGTTAATGAGTCACACACAACAAGTCAGTAATTAGCCCTCAACTATAAAAGAGGCCGTGCATTTTCAAAATACTTCTAATACATTTGGATTTGAGTTATTCTATGGCTACTTTTACGAGTACAGATCGTACCTGGTACAAATTATATTACACTTTTCCCACACGCTCCTTTGTAACTCTTGGTGGTTGTAAGCAGAGATAGACTGATATATTGGACTACCCCAAAAAGGGTAGTGCAAAAATGTGACACTGCTCCCTCATCCAGTGTGCAGTAAAACAAGGTTGTAGGTGAGTTTGTGCTAAATTCAAATTCGATTATTTGGGGAAAATGACCAAAATCTGCCCTACATATCGGCTCAAAAACATCGGCAGAGCTAATCGTCCATCAGCTGCTCCATGCATTCTACTTGGACGAGAAATTTTACACACATCGGCTGCTTTGCTTTCTAAAAAAAAAAAATGGTGTAATAAATAAATAATTTGTGAAATTCCAATGATCTCAATATAGAAAAAAAACACCTTCTATTCCCCATGAAAGTATGACATCATCAAATTCTTAAACAGCTTATTAACAAAAGCTAACAATAAATAAAGGCAAAGATGCTCTGCGCAATACCAAATAGGTTGTAGTTAACAAATTAAAATGATGCAATGTAAAAGCAAACAAAAAAAGCCTTGAACTGCTGTTTGAATGTTACTTTGCTAGAATGTACAATTACAAGCTGCAAAACTCAGGGAGATAGGTTTGAAAAGACAGCTCAGTTGAGACATACTGAGAGGGCAAAACGCAAAAGGAAGGGTGAGTTTAATATACCTTCTGAATACTAAATCAAAGCTAAAATATGCTAAATTATGATACTGACTGTAAACTTTATCTGTCTTGCTTTCTAACTCCTACTATTTCCTATGCACACACTCTCTCTCCCTTCCTTAGGCAGGTCTGCTACTATGGCGCTGCAGTTGAACTCTGGATAGCACTGTCTCCGGGAAATAAAAAAAACAAAAAAAAACAAAGTGATCAATGTTGAGAAGGCACGGGGCGCTCATGGACAGGCCAATCAATGGTGGAAAGAACCTTGCCCAGGGCCTTATGCAAATGGAGGCACGTCCCGTAACCTCAGGAGCGAACATGCGCACTAGATCAATGCGAACGGGGGTAGAACCTTACAGCAAGATCAGCTCCAGCCAGTAAATATGTAATGATGAATCCCTCAAGAGTTTACTCGAACTAACATGAACTAGCTCAGAATTCTCATATCGCTGAGTGGCAGAAGGGATGGCAAGAACACTGAAAATTTAAGCTACTGTATACAGAAATGAGAATGATTGTAAAAGTCACCTAAACAATATTTGATTCCACTGGTCTATAAGTTAATGCTTCCGGAACAAAAGTAGGGAATTTTTTCTTGGTTTAGGTCACTAATAAAGAAAGAACTAATAAAGATATGGTAATGGATCAAAATAGTAAATTTATGCAAAATAAAGCAAAGACGGTAGTTTATTAGAAGGTACAGTGTGTCTACAAGCAACCAGTTCTATGTGAAAGCCTGTCTGCACATTCCAATACGTTCATTTTAATGTCTAGAATTTTAACATATATCAATATATATTATTATTATTATATCATTAAATCATATATCATTTTTTTTTTTTTTTTTTTTTTTTTCAATACTCCTATCGTGCAATATAGTTTTTCCAATTTTTTTTTCAATACTCTCCCGGTCACTGTTTTTTATTATTATCACTACTGTTATTATTATTCGATTTATTACTTATTTTTTTAAATTATTATTATCACCTATCTTTATGCCTTTTTTTGCCTGCATGCACTTGTCTTCTTGTTCAAACTGTCCCTACCTGGAGCTACTGTGACAAGTAAATTTCTCCTGTGTGAGATCAATAAAGTCTTATCTTATCTTATCTCTTATCTCTTAAATATCTTGAATACATTAGCTAACCAGCACAGTTATCAATAGATTTTCAGTTCATCTTATCAATATAAATGAGATTTAGCCACTTTTATCTCAGAAGTGGATCGAGTAGACCAGTGTTTTCAGTTACATTGTCATGGTAAATTTTGCAGCCATAGAGGCAAAATCATACAAAGCTACGGTAACCATCGCTACTATTTAAAGCAAATGTGGTTAGTCAAACTTATCTGGACTTGAATAAGAAGATAATGTAAAAATATGTAAGTCCAAGACATCTACACACAGCTCATTATATTTATGTACATATAAATAAATCAAAACATGTCTGGCAATAAACTGATATTCTGTGTGTCATTTTATAGAACCATGTCCTTGACTAAACTGTTAAAGGTTCCCAAAGGTACACACAGTACGTCATGTGACAATAGCAGTAGTCTACGCTGATTGTCCTTTGGCTTGTTAGGCACAAGAGAACATGAGTGTGTATAGTGTGTGATGACAAATTCTTACTGCCTCTATTATCATCTAATATACAGTACAGGGTCTACAAAGTTGCAAATTGTTTATCTGTTCAAAATATATAAAACAACTCAATTAATTCATTCAGCGTACAGCAGATTTTCAGATAAATATATTACTTTGATTCAAAGAGCAAAGCCTGGCGGAGACAAGAGGTGAGTATTTTGAACCTCTCCATTCCTCTTCACAGCCAAAAATGTAATCTAGAGACCAAAGATGCTCCTGAAACATAGAGAAACACCAACAAAGGTGCGAATAATGGCGACGTATTGAAGGGAATACTTCACAAAGCCTATTGTGCGAGTATCCTTTTCAGGCAGCAAACCCGCTGTAATTTGGTCTGCGTCATCTGCCTCTAGTCACAATGCAGCAGTACAGCTTTGAAATGGATGGCAAATGAAGGCCATTTGTACATAATCACAGCAGATAGAAGAATTCAGAAGACCTACAATGTGTTGTTGAGGTGGAAAGAAAGACCTTGGTCTATCTGTAGCAGCCAGCGCACCTATGGTTTGGCAAAGAGAGGTGTTTTTTTTCCTTGAAACAAGCAAATCAATTCAAATCAAATCAGCTTGCTAGCGTGACATTTAAACAGTTCAATTTACATCCTTATGTTAAGAGGAGAGCCGTGCTCGAGATGCCTATTCATTCTCAAAGAAATTAGACGTCTATATTTCAGCTGCTTAATAGAGCAAATATGCTGTAGCTCGGCTGAGGAGGAAACCATGTCTTTTCACAGTGCACAAAAGGCAAGCCATTGTCTGTTATTATTAGTGATGCATGAAAACAAAGAGGAAGATAATATACATTGTATAGATATGTTAGGAAACGCACAGTGCATGATAGGGATGCATTACAGCAAACACATAACAGAGCATAGCAGCCCTACTGCACACATGAACTGGTACACTGGTACACTGGTGTATGTCCTGAGGGCTACTGTCCTGCTGTGCAAGCTGGCAGCCACTTTTGTCATGGTGGTCCTTTTGTTTCACATCAAACAAAACGTCACAGCTTTGCATACGGCTTCACTCATTTCTGCTAGTATGCCCCAGCAATTTATCATTTCTTCTCACCTTCTGCTCATCGCCTTACCTTACATGCTTAGGATAGTTACTCATGCAAGCTTGATAATAAAGGCTAGTAATATGCACTTTCTGACACAGCCATTATGCCATACAGCCACACTGACACAAAGGTATACTGAGGAAAAATGGGTCTCCATGTAATAAATCACATGAAATATTCTCAACACTGAGGGATTTACACCAGTAAAAATCACCCAATGGAATTTCCGCATAGGACAACAATAACTGCACACAATTATTATCAAAAAACATACATATGCAGGTACATTTCTAACAGACAAAAAGCTACTCCGAAAGGGCTCTGAACATGAACCCACCAGCTCTAGAACCTTGACACATCCAGAAGCCAAAAACAAACAAACTTTGAAGGAAGGAGGACAAAAGGAGATACACAAGCTGCATTTAAACGTCAAAAGGTCAAACAACAAACCGTTCCAGATTCCTGGAAACATTAAGATTTGCTGTTTTTTTTTTTTTTGGTCAAGTTTGAAAAATTGGAAAACAAAATGAAAGTGAAAATACAGTTTTAGAAACACATATTTACAGTTTTAGAAATAAATGACAATGATGTCTCAGGTTTTACTTGCAGTAAGCGCATTAATGTCTTGAATACATTCTTCACAGTTTGGCTGAACAGGGACAGAGTAATCATAAGAAAAGTACACTTGAAATGGAGCACAACTGAAACAGCACTTGCACCTGTTCAGCTGAAAAACTGTAAGAATCAAGTCATATATTTTGAAAGAGGGTCCTATTCTGTCAAAATGGCAGAGACGAGCAAAGGTAAGCAAGAAACCAAAAATATGTAAAGTGCTGATGGTGGAAAATTGAGTGAATATTCAGTATCCTGTTTAAAGAGTCAAACTTGACATAATATGTTGGGACCCATACAGTATATATGATGAATACAGTACAATACAATATGGAGATTATCTCACAACGATTACAAAGTATATTCTGAGAAAGTTAAACAACTTGTTTAGAAAGGATAGAACAATGTTTGTAAAACTTTTAATTACATCCAGGTATAGTGACTCTGGTGTAAAACTGGAGTCCCTGAATATAGAACATAGAATATAGAAGTCTCCAACTTTGAGTGATTCAGTGGTGGATGTTTGATCCTCCACACAGCACTATAGTCATACAGTCCACAAGGACAGACATCCTCTACATGTGTCTGTACCTCAAGTATACCTTCCCCATCTGACATTATGCCTCAACAGACACATACAGAACATCAAAACTACAGAAAAATTCAGCCATATTCATTATAGTCACAAACAGATGGTGTTGTGCCACTTTTTACACTGCACAACTGTACATACCGTTTGCCCACCTAAAGCATGTTTTTGAGGGGCTGTAATGGTGGTTGCAGGGCTGTCTGGTTGGCACCCACACATTAGTGTACTGGGAGACAGATGCATTCTTACATAAGGTTTATATAACGCAGGGCTGTCCAAACTAATAAAGATGCTCCTTTTTCACTTGGTGAAACCTACTGAGATTTTAGGCAACAACTACTTGCATAGCAGGCACACACGGACCACTTTTATTAATTAAAAGGACTATACTTTTCTTCGTTCTTTGTGATTATTCACAACTTATAGGTAAAGATGAACCAAAAAGTAGTATTTAAGTATTTTCTAAACTACAGACCAAAGAAGATTGAAAATGGCAAAAGAACCTTGCACTAAACATGGGTGTCAGAGCAGGCTACAAGTGAAATAAGTGAAGTGATAGCCTGAAAAGTGTATAAAGTGTAAAATGTGAACTAAGATGGACAGATCCAATGATAACTGGAAAAGAAACCAGGGAAAAGGGTAAAAAGTGCAGCGGAAGAGAGAGAAGCCTGCAGCTAGGCTCTCTTTCTCTCTCACACTCATTCAAAGGCAGTTAGCTCCTCTTTGATGTATCTATAATTAGTCAGTACACACTGTGAAGTGTTTTAAAAGAAATCAAATTGCAATGAAACACTTGAGTGCTCCAAACCGGGGCTAACATGCTCTGGAGCAAGGGGAGCGAGCAGGAAAAATTAATGGCTGGCCTTTTTGATGTGCTTGATCAGAAATGTATTTATTAACTGCAAAGGGGAGTAGTAATTAACCCACAGACAGCTTGTTTTCTCTGGGTCTTCTCATGTGTCAAATGGTTCATCCCGCAAGGCTCCAGTCTCCTGCTCATGCGCACATGCTCCAGAGCTGTCCCTCTGGACTACTTTCTCCACAATTAAGCAGATAGTGAGCACATATTTCTGCTTGTGTCATGGACTCTAATAACTGTATATGCTCAGTGTCACAGGGAGCCATCATGCAGTTACAACATACCAATTGATCTAGATGACTTTTTATACAAAGAGAAATCAATCACAGGAAGAGCTGGCCAAAGTATAAGGAAAAAATTCAATGTTCATGTATCATATACTAAATACTTTGATTATGATGTTACTCACTCTTTGTGGTATCATTACAGCAAAACTACTTTGTCTAAAGGCCTAGATTACATTTTGTTTTCTCTTTTATACCGCATGCCCATCCAGACATGCTCCCCTTTCTGTGCAATTTAACTCAAAGATACACTGGCCTGTGAATTCCAGTTACTGGACAACACAAAATATGATACATTTAACTACCCAGTCATAGATGTACAGTATATGTTCAAATCCACATTAAATGGAGGTACTGATATCATACAGTATACCACATGACAAAGAAGAAAAACTCTAACTGTAGGAAAAAAAAGCAGTCAAAAAGATACAAATAGAAGAAGTAGATAGTCTTCGACACACAGCAAGAAAGCCCTGGAGATTGTGGAGCTGTCACGGACAAAACACTGCATGAATATTTAGCAGGCAAATTAAAATTACAAAATAGTAAACAAAAAAGAGTAGGTGGAAGAAAGGAAATAAAATATTCCTGAAAACACCACTGGGACAAGTGGCCACCTTAAGCTTCCTTCTAGTTGTTATTGTACTGCACCTCCCTGATAGAAATAGAAACAAATACGCCCTACATTATACGTTATAGTGATTGTAAATCACTGTATTGGGACCAGGTAAGAGACAAAAGCAGAGAGTTTAGATCATAAACTGAAGCCGAAATAGTCAATATTTTCATAAAGTGCGCAATTCTTTGACAGACGCTGCATTAGACTAAGTAGAAAATGTACCATATTAAAACCCCTCTTACATTTAAGCATTAGTAGTAGTAAATTAGTAGTAAATCTGTATAGACAGTATTGCATAGAGAAATGTGATCCACCCTGTGTGTAAGCACTTTTACCTCCTTTCGTGATGAGTGTAGAAGGAGGAGAATGCCCCAGGACTTAAGCTAGTTTGTTTAGAAATACATTTTCATAAAAC
The DNA here is from genome assembly GCA_036785185.1 of Paratrypauchen microcephalus. Lineage (NCBI taxonomy): Eukaryota > Metazoa > Chordata > Actinopteri > Gobiiformes > Gobiidae > Paratrypauchen > Paratrypauchen microcephalus. The sequence goes on along the minus strand of JAVJIX010000081.1, from coordinate 2,131,721 downwards.
TAGCAAAAATTAAATATCATCAATAATTAATGAACACTTCACTTGGGTGCCTGTCTTTTGGATCTGCCTCTGTGCTACATGTAAGTGAATGTAAGAGGCAAATGTCTACCACCGACTGGACAAATGTTCTGTTTTAACTTATTTCCTGTCATATGGGGGATAAAAAGGACAAACGGAAAAGCTAATCACTCACCAGCTCAATGAATGAAAGGCCTCCATAGCTGTGGGCAATGATGAAGACATTCTTGGCTGCAGCTCTGGACACAAAGTGGTCCCACACATAGAGCACATGGTCCTCAGAAGAGCCATTATCCTACAACACAATGAAACAAGGCAACTGAAAATTACACATATTTATTGAATACATATGAACCAATACAGTTATCAAATGGATCAGAATGAATAGCACCTTATGGCCCAAAGTTGGCTACCTGTAAGGCCCACCAGCTATAAGGCACGCACAAAGGTGAAATGTAATGAGAGAGATGTCAAGCTATAAAACTACAGGTGTGGACTCCCACCTTGGGGTCATCACAAATAAAAAAAACAGACTTAAATGAAAGAATGAAAATAGCTATGGCCAGAGGTGATTTCCATAAACAGCCTTGGTCTGGGTAATCAATAAGCCTTGCATATTGCAAATGCCCCAAATGTAAAACTCAATAGGTGAGGTGACGTAACGTTTAAATCTTAATTTGTACCCTGTTGCTGAATCGATGGCCCATCTATACGCCAGAGGAGGCATAATGGGAACACACGAGTGGAAGGTCAAAGAAAAAAACAACAGCACCGAGACACACAAACAGTCGCATCTGCATATGTCCTCAATCTCCAACTCCATCCGCCAGAGACACACGCGTAACACACACACACACACCAGCATGGCCAGGAGACATGTTTAATTAAGCACACAGGTAAGCACTTAGCGGGGGCTCACAGAACAATAGCAAAAGTGCAGCCATGAAAAGGGCATCCGTTAATGAACTTGTGACATTGATTCTAGACTTTGATTTCCTTTCAAGCTGTCTGGTTTACAATAGAAATCAACCACACAATCCCACAAGAGGTTACACTGTACACAGGACCTCACTGCTGACTAGATGCACCAGGGTTATTACAACCAAGTAGTACTAAAACATGTCTTTTCACAACACAGTCACCCCATTAGAAGCTTACAACACAGAAAAAACTTATTTACATTTACATACAGTACTGTACAGACACAGTAAGGTGTAAAGAAAAGATTTGTACACTCATTAATTACAATTCCCCAGAATGTATTGTATCATATTGAACACACATCTTTTTTGTCACCATACATCTAGAGTTCGACCAGTATGGAATTTCGCATGGGCGATACCAATAGATATTGTTTAGTAATATGGAGCAGCTGATAGCCGATTTTCCCATATTTTGCTGATTTTTATTATTTTCCCGAAATTATGCAATTTAAATTTACTACAAACTCACCCACAGACCTTTTTTTTAAACCACAAACCTTTAAAAGAGCTGTGCAGTTATCTTCTTGTATTAAAACGTTAATATAAACCTTTGTGTGTATTTTTAGGTAGCAGATTGACCAAAACAAAATATCGGCCTGTGCTGGAGATTTAAGGCCGATAGCCAATATGCTAAAAAGTCCAAATATCGGCCCAAAATATTGGCCTATCTCCACTTACTTCCCATGATACATACATACATCCCATCGTTTTGGCATCAAATTTCTACAACATACATTAATTCTTTGTTTAAAAAATGAATCTTCTGTGTACAGTATTTCAGAGTGTGAAGAATGTGAGCTCAACTAATCAACAAGCTATTGTTCTGTGTGACTGCATAATTAATTAATTAATTACTAATATGACAAAGGAGGATATGAGACGTGCTTGCTTGTTTTTTGTTTGTTTGTTTTGAAGGGTGCACTATCAAAGTCCGCAAATTTGGTTAAGCTTTAGCGATCATAACATTTTAAGAAAACCACACATTGCTCATGCATTTAACCCTTTAAAAAAATCTTGTCATTCATAAATAATTGTAATGGACTGTTCCTGTATGCAAGTGTGCACACAGTTGTAGCGTTTGATTATGTGCTGATGTGTGTTTTTGTTGCCATGTTTGTCTAGAGGTAAATTAACCTGTCAGAGTGTTTGTGTTTACTGTGAGATTAGCATGAAAGGGTTGTAGTGTCAGCAACCACCACCTCCATGGAGTGTGATGCAAGAGCTGGAAACTTGGCTCTGCCCTGCCCCTCCCGTGCACGGGCCTCTTTGTGCGTGTGCGTGAATGTGTGTGTGTGCGCGTGTGTGTATGTACGCGAATGAATGTATATGCGTGTGTGTGGCTGAACTGTCTGTCTGAAAGGCTGTGACATCAAAGAGCTTTGAAGCCTCCCTCGTCTATCCTTTATGTCAACAGAACATCCTGCATTAGACCACAGCCTCCATCATACAGGAGACATACATAATAATCATTAACTGGGCCAAATAAAAAACACATATGGCTTTATCTTTAGGTGCTTTACTTGGGTTCGCCACTTGCTTGTCTCCATGGAGATGTTAGTGTTTGCTGGAATGTTCCATAACATAACATTTATCCTCTGTATATCTATGTATCCTCTATATCTTCTGTATACCTCTGTGTTATAGTTCACCCGGTAAATATCTTGTACATATTGTTCATACATATTATATTTATTCACTTATATATTTATAGCACACCTGTATACTTGTTCATAGCTTATCATATACAGCTCTAGAAAAAAATAAGACACCACTGCAAAATTATCAGTTTTTCAGATTTGACTACTTTACTACTATGTGTTTATATTTATAGCACACCTGCATACTTGTTCATAGCTTATCATATACAGCTCTAGAAAAAAATAAGACACCACTGCAAAATTATCAGTTTTTCAGATTTGACTACTTTACTACTATGTGTTTGGGCAAAAGGAACATTTTTGTTTGAGTCTATAAACTACTGACAACATTTCCCCCAAATTCCAAATAAAAATATTATCGTTTAGAGCATTTATTTGCAGAAAATGAAAAATGGTCAAAATAGAAAAAAATATACATGTTTTCAGAGCTCAGACAATGCAAAGAAACAAGATCAAATTCATTTTAAAACAACATAATACTAATGTTTACACTTAAGAAGAGTTCAAAAATCAATATTTGGTGCAATAACCCTTATTTTTAATCACAGCTTTCATGTGTCTTGGCATGCTCTCCACAAGTCTTTCACATTGTTCCTTGGTGACTTTATTCCACTCCTGGTGCAAGAAGTGAAGTAGCTCAGCTTTGTGTTTGTGTTGGAATTCAACAGACGCTGGAATGGAATGGCTGTAATACATGTAGAGATGCTGATTTCAGAAAAAAATCCAGTGGTCTCTTATTTTTTTCCAGAGCTGTATATGGGAGTCTATGGCAACCCCTAGAAACGTCTGGTAAAAAAGTTGTGAAATTTTGCATGCACATTCCAGCCTGTCTCCTCATTACCCACAGCAATTTATAGGACCCCACCCCCAACCGTCTAGTGCCACCAGCAGGTCAAAGTTGCAAAAATTTTCAGGAATTTTCTGCTTTGCTAGGCAACGTACCTAGCAACCTTTGATCTGTCTTTGATGTGTCTTTGATCTGTTAAACCTTGTTAGACCCTGTTAAACCCTGTTAGACCCTGTCAGACTCTGTTAGACTCTGTCAGACTCTGTTAGACTCTGTCAGACCCTGTCAGACTCTGTTAGACCCTGTTAGACCCTGCATGCGGCCTACATGCTGAGGCCTACATGCACCTTCGGTGCTTGGCCCCACATTGCTGCTTGCAGCTATATTTGTTTATAATATTTTATCTGTATACATCTGTATTACAACCATACTATATATATATATTGTATATTCTGTATATATTGCACTTGTATATACTGCATATATCGCACTTGCTGCTCTTCTGATTAGATGCTAAACCACAATTCGTTACCTGTATTTATACATATGTAATGTCAATAAATTTGAATCTAATCTTAAAAACAAAACAAAACAGGGTATTAAGATAATCTCGCTAGCATTTACTTAAATATATTGCTTAAAAAAAAAAAAAAATCTTGTCGTGGGTGGGATAGCTTCTTCACAGATCTGAGCTGTAACTTGCCTTAGTGGCAACTCCTGCTTGTCTCTGTGGAGAAAGGTAAATTCAATGCCACAGTAAAAAAAAAGCTTTATCACCATTGTCACTGAGCAAAATTCACAAACTAGGAATGTGCTTCGTCATTGGCGGCACGGTAGCTGAGTGGTTAGCGCTCTTGCTTCACAGCAAGAAGGTTCTGGGTTCGATCCCCGGGTCGCCCGAGCCTTTCTGTGTGGAGTTTGCATGTTCTCCCCGTGTCTGTGTGGGTTTCCTCCGGGCACTCCGGTTTCCCCCATCAACCCAAAACATGCACCATAGGTACCTCCAGCTTAGGTCCTGACCAAACCGAAGCAAGAAGATCATGGAGATGGTCCCCGGGCACCCTAATGTGTGCTGCCTAATATATGTATATATATATATATATATATAGGATGGGTTAAAATGCAGAGAAGAATTTCTCCAGTGTGAGATCAATAAAGTTCACTTCTTCTTCTTCTGCTGTGCTACTTAAAATAATGTAGAGGCGTGCATCAAATAAGGCATTAGAAATAAAATAAACTTTGGCTGACTGCAAGTATAAAATACACAGTACAGACAAAAGCAAGAGTGCAAAACTTGTGGAAATAGATGAAGCTTGTTGACGCAAGTTATTTAAAGTGACAGGTGTTATGAAGTGTTCCTGAGTCCAGTGCCAGAGGATTCATGAACTCAAACTTGAAATATTCATAAACAGATTGTGGGCATCCGTGTGTGGTAATACTTAGACCTCTGCCATCGCCCCCATGACTAAAACAACACATTGGAGCAGACAACGAAGATTTTGTTACCACAGAATTCTGGCAAAACTTTTGGGAACAGGTGGCAGAATGACTGACACTCTTCCTGGTATGGTGGCACAGTAAATTACCTACACACCATTTGCAAACAGTTGCAATTATTTCCTGGGGTTAATTAACTACGCTGGAGCTTTCTACCCTGTGAGACTAGTATATCTGTCACCACTCTTCCCACAGCATCTAACCTAGTTTATTTTTCACCCTGTTCCTCTCTAAGTCTGTCTGCCAGCTTTGTCACAACAGTGTCCCAGCTCCACACCTGTTGCCAGCATCCTTCAGCCATGACTGTCACGGGACATTTGAGGGTGTGCGCTGCTTGTGATTGGAGATTTATTGAGTATAAAGAGGTCCAATGTCCCCTTGGTGCAATGTAAAAATTCGAATTGGACCCCTTCAGGACTGGACACATTCCAGCAGCAGCAGACAGCTTATTAAAATTAAAGAATGAATGAAACAATGTGCAAACCATAAGAGGGAAGAAAATTATAGAACAGTAACTACAGAGCAGCTCTGGCAAGTTGAATTAATAGAGAGTTTGAAGGTTACATGTTAGGTCATAAAAAAGATAATATGGATGAATGCCATTTCTATATATTTACATCAAAGTTTTACTAATACTAATAAAGTTGTAATTTTCTACTAAACTACTAAATTTGTGACAGACAATCCAGTTTAAAAGCAGAAGGGTCTGGGACGATCCAATTATTCAGAAAAAAAATTATAGCTCCTTTCTCTTCAGATTAACAGCGTTTTGTGCTTTGCCTTTTCACTGCATGGACCATGAACTTTATTTGCAGATTAATAACAGTTAGCCAGAGTTGAAACTGCAGTGGTTCTCATTTATCCATAATATTTCCAAGTTGTAATGATTTTAATTATGTTTTGTACTCTTTCCATGACAACAAAAACATGGGCTACGCAGACAGTACAAATCTGTCTCTTCCAATCGGTCAAATGTTTATTCAGTGTAATAAGAGGCAGTAAAGACAGTGAAGAGGGAGACCGTGTTGCAGCCAGAATAACAGCAATAAGGCCAACACAAACCTAATGTCTGACCACTGCAGGAAACAATGAATCTAACAGCGTCAACACAACCTGACAAACAAGCCCTTTAGACCTCCCTGCTCCTCCCCTCAGCTCCTCCCGCTCAGTCCTCTAAAACACAAACAGACTTAAGGAACTGCCGCTCCTGCTGCTGGATCACAGATGGGAAATGTAAAGAACCAGTTTTGGGCCGGAAGTGGAGGAGAGCTGGCATAGAGACAGTTTATGAAGATAAGTGTTGCACGGTTTCAAAAGTATTCAACTAGGATGGGACACTGCAGCACAAAATTATGGCTACAAAAATAGATTTTAGTTTGACTTGTCCCTTCTTTAGTGGCTCTCCTAAAAGCTCCACAATGTAACTTTTCAGGAGTAGAGTTCATCACCTGCTTGCCCCCATAGTGATGTTACTGTTATTGCTGGAAGAATCCACAGAATGGCATTAAACTTATTTATTTCCATGGCGACAAACAGGCGACACTATCAGGCCAAGTTACAGGTCAGATCTATGGAGAGGCAACCCTTCTCACAGTTAGAATGTATGTTTTTCACTAATAGCAATGTCAGTAATTGAATACATGCAACAAAGATGGACATTTTACATGTGGACCCTTAACTTACGTTCACATTAAATTCATCTTTGGTCTTTTTTTACCCAACCCTCACCTGACCAGTCAGTCACTTCAGCTTTCCAAACACATTCCCCTAGAATAATTCCTTTTAACATGCTTTGATTACCCTCTGCCGTCATTCTGTTAGCCTAATGATTAAATAATAAACATACACTCATTGATAAAGCCAAATGATAATTGATATAAATTAGTTTGTTGTTGTGACAAACCAAATTAAAGCTTGACTTTAGTGACATCACTTTATAATTTCATTTCAGTCGATGTCTAAATTTGCTTTTGACTTTCTTCTTCAGTTTTGTCTCATTCTTTTCAAGGCACAGAGAGAGTCACCGCTGAAGTTACCTAGAAGCTGTCTGAGCGCTGATGGCCCTGGATAGTAAGGGGGGATAAGGAAGGTATGGAGCAAATTAGCGACAGAGATGGGAAAATAATGACTATAGCATTGTGGGTAATTAGCAGGTATAGTGCCTATGGAGAGTTGGGAATATAATGATGTGAGAAAGAGACAGAGAAAAGGGAGAATGAGGTGAAAATGTGTGCAAGACTAACAAGAGGGGGGATAGTGCGTACGCGGTGAGGGAGTGGTAGAGACCTGCAGGGAAAAATGTGTAGGTGTGCTATTCAACTTTTCAATAGGGGAACATACAGCCAGTGTGGGAGAGCCAGCATGGAAACTAGCCATCTGCACGTGCAGATTAGGGTGCTCACACTGTATACAATAAAAAAGCATGACCTTGGTGGGGTCAGCCTGCTCTGACAATATTTGCCAAGGCATTGTTTCAAATCAATAACTCATTACCAAAGTACAAAGGAAGTTGCTGTGGGTTTGTGAGATTCTTTATTAGAAAAGAGCAGCTCCGGGCCAGGGAGGTCATCGTTGTGACATCTCGGCTAGACTCGCACTGCCGCCCGGATTGTCAGGTGAAATTACTGCAAGCCATTAATTGACATAAGGCAAAGGAGAGCGGGCAAGCAGACAAGGCGCTGTGTGTTCCAGGATGACCCTGAGGTGCTGTTGTGTGTGTGTGTGGAGGAGTGCGTCTGTGTGCGTATGTCTCTATTCGGGTCAGTTTGTATCTACAGCAGGTCTGTGTGCCAGCTAAGACAGAGGCGGCTTAGTGTGCAGGAGGTGTAAGGGAGGGCAGGATGGATGTGTTTGATGGTTGACCTGACTAGAAGATTGGGAGCAGGGATCTGAGACTAGAGCAGCAATGCTTCTGCCTAGAGCAAACACACAATCACATGGACACAAACAGATGTTCGTGCAATTAACACACACAGCACATACTCACAAAAACTAAAAATATATTTTTTCTGTAAATAACACCTACACAAATAAAATGTAACACACAAAGGTTAAAGCTAATAAATGAACAAAAAGAGTGTTCATACAGAAGAGATAGTGAAAGGAGTGCATTAAGTCAATTTGTTTTCAGCACCATGCAGGTGGTGCTGCCCCCCCGGCCCTGGTCATTGACCTCTCCTTTGACCAGGTTCAAAGGTTAATCAAGTCCCTACCTGTCCTTGGATATGCTGAGCCGTACATCCTGGCATGACAACAGGTCGCAGGCCAAAGAAATCCTGTCTGTATAATTGCATGTGGGCTACAGATTGGGGCAAAAGGGGTGAAGGTGACAAAGAGCAGGAACCTTCTCCCTGAGGGAAACATTGTTGCATCATGTTGAATGCAATTAGCCCTGTGTATGTCCATGTCTTAATGTTCACTATCAAAATGTGGGAGTATGTGAGTGCGCATGTTTGTGGATCCTCAGGGCGGTTTGTAGTACACTGGGAAAACAGGACATCACTGCTAAAAACAGACAAGGACAAGACTCTGAGGCTGCTGCCCCAGTGGACAACTGCAGCTGGGAATAACTGGTCCTGCAACCACAGGCCAACATAATAGATGCTGCTTTACTTTGGAAACACAGTATGGTGCAATACATCTTCATATATTCTACTTTATTGGAGACAATCATCAAGCAAAATAAAATATTGTCTGCATAAAGACATAATTCTAATAAAACAAGCCTAATAATTAAACCAGTACAAAAATTAAGACAATTTGCACCCAAACTTTAATATGTTGTAATTAAAGGGAGGAAAAGTAGTGCTTTTTCCCTGTTTGCTCTTTTTCCCCTTCTTCTTTCCAGGGCCTGCTGGCCTAATCCCAGCCAGCCAGCCTTGGGTGAACTCTTTGGAAGCTTCTTAAGCCCATGAATGTGGCTTTTGTTCCTGCCATTCCTCCGCTTGGCTGACAGAAAATAGCTAACTGGATTACTGCTAAAATTCAGAGTAAAGTGAACTCCCAAACTTCTATATGGCAAAGTGCGAAGAATGCATTCTCCCACACCCATTTTAGCCCACAGCATCCCTGCGTTCACTTTATACCCCCCAACTCTCTCACCGTCTGCTAAGGCCTGAACCAGCACCCCTCTAAACACGGTGCACTGGGGTGTGATTGGGAGGAGGATTAGATAAGGTTGAGAGGTTGCGCACTATGAACCAAAGGCTAAAATGTACCAATCCTAAAAGCAGTTAAGAGCTTATTAATGTGTGCAAGGAAGCGTACTAATCAACACATCTCTATTAGACAGTTAGTCAAGTGAGGCTATCCATATATTTTACCCTGTCAATTCGAACTAGAGAGTATTTTTCAATTATTCAATCTCTATTACGTGATGAATGCTTGAAGTATGCTAGAATGTGTGTATCTGAATTGCAGCGTGCAGGTGGTCTAGCATCTCAGCAGGAGTTAAGACTGTGAGGTGTATAGAAGAGAAAGCCTTGTTCATGTGTGTGCCTTTGCAAGGGCGCTTTGCGAGCCTGGCTGGGTGCTTTAAAAAAGATGAAAACAGACTGGCTAAAGAGGTTTGATTTGATCCACCACCCAGCCGGTCCAACAAAGGTGAAGGAGAATGGCACACAGGCATCCACACCCACACTAAAACCTCAGCTCTTTTTGTACCTGCTTCTTTTGTGACTCTCTGTGCCCTAGTCCATCACCGTGTATACGCTTATGCGTGTGTGAGTGTGACAGATTACTGCGCTCCGGACAGAGGCAGAGCAAAGTAAAGTAAAGCCATGAAGGAGGAGGCGAGGTCAAACACACACGCATCCTGCTGACTCCGGGGTCAAAGGTCAAAATTCAAGTGGCACCGACACAGAGCCGAAGCCCTCAACCATTAATCTTTATCCACAATCTGCAATCTCTGCATCTGAGGACATGTGTGTTCCTCTGAAACACTCAAGGTCCAACACTCAAGAGTCCACAAGCATACATAAACCTTAAAGAGAAATATTTATACTGGTATACAATTATACACCATCAATAAAAACAAGCTTCAATGTGTTTCTCGCAGGGTAGCAAAATTATTATGTTCATTCTTTAGGTAATAAAACTTTTAAATAAAAATAAACTTTTTAAATAGTGCACATCTTCCATTAAAAAATAAATACATAAATAAAAATATGTAATAACTTACCACTATGGTCAAAAAAATAATGTATAAATAATAATCATAAAGTACTATAAGATAGGACTAGTTTTATTATGGAATGTCCAAGGTGAGTGGGTAATATTTATTCACAGGCATTTTTGCCTTATTATGGATGTGTGAAGGTACTGCCAAGAAAGTGAGAAAAACCCTCTGCTGACAGCTACAAAGTGACTGTCCCACAAACTTTTATCAATGATTCATCTTTTTCACCCACACGGGTGTTTTTCAAGTAAAAATTATAATAAGAATTTTAATAAATATGACAGATGACAACAGATGAGAAAACAGTAAGGACTTCTACTATTTTTAACTTAAACATACTGTATTGAGATTTACAGTATTAAGCAATAAATAAAAAAATATATATATTTCAGTTTGTCAATTATAAACTGCAATACTGATCTGTGCATTTTTCTGAACATTGATTTCAAACCCACAAGCAGGAAAACTCAAATATGAATGAATCGATCCAAATAACTTTCAGTAAGCTAATAATGAAGTAACGCCATTGGTTAAAAATGTATGTAGGTGAAGAAGAGAGTTCATAGTCTAGGCAAATTATTAAGTTAGGAACCAGGTGTGTCACGTGTGTGTGATTGGGGTGTGTGCGCCCATTCGAGCATGATAAGAATGTTGCTGCGTGTTTGCCGAGTGTGCGTTCGGGAGATAATAATCCCAGCGGTCAACACGAGTGAAGGGCCAAAGCTGCACTGACCGGCCCACCATATGAGAGCGCGAAGGAGAGGGAGGAAATGAGGGAGAGAGCCATGTGGTTAACACTTGCTCACTGAGAGGCGACTGGAGCCCAGCCAACCTCTTCACACACAGGCTGACCACACAAGAGCCTCTCTTCTCCCTCAGAATCCCATCCTCCAGTCCTCATTACCTAACGATTCCCTCTCCTGCCTCCTCTCTTGCCTCACATCCTACTTCTTTCATCACATTCTTGCCTCTTTTATCAAACTTGTCCAAAATCATACCTCCCATTTTCTCACCTATGCCTTGGCGTCTTCTCCTCCTACACCCTTTAACTGTCAGTCTGTCCTCCTCCCCCATCATGTCTGCTTATGATGAACACCCATCGCTCTGCCTCTACGTCCCAGTCAAACACGTCCCTCCTCATATCCCTGTCTGTGCAGCGCTGTCGTCTTGTGTTGACTTACTCGTACAGGGATGCGCTCTGTCTCAGCCTCCTTCTGTGGGTTGCGGTACTTCTCGTAAAATTCTTTCTTCTTGCTGCCCTCTTTGTCATCTTTGCGTTCCTTCTTTTCAGCTGGCTCATCCAGTAGTTCATCCTGGGAGCCAAGAGGAGAAGCTCTATCTGGCTTCTCAACCTCAAGATAGTTTTCATTGGGGTTTAGCACCATCACACCATAGCCTTCCTGCAAAACAATATGGAAACATTTGGAAAAAAGCTTCTTCTTTTTTTTGTTCACAACACAAATGGAAACTACATGTCTTAGTTAATTTACCACAGATAGTTGAAGGTGCAGTAATACTACATTGACAACACATTGATAAAGATGTGGACAGAGTAGTGGAATTTCGCGGGGAGTTGGAATTCACTCTTGGTAGTATCAGCCAGTGCAGTGAGCATTTAGTCGAAAGGCCACACGTCACTTAATATAGAATTCAATTGATTTTTCCATCACCCCATGTAAAGGCAACGATATACATTTGTGTCAAAGTAATTCTAAGTCCTAAACCTACAAAATACAGACTTTTTTCCATTTTCACATCAGAACATGTTCAGATATTTATTAACAATGAAAGGTTAATATAATAAATAAGGCAGAGGAAATGTGCTGAATAAAAGGAAGTTTTCATTAAGACTATGGAGACTTTTAATTAACTGTGCTTATTGTCCCAAGCACTCGCAAACTAAAGCAGGAAATGGAAGGATTCCTGTTGCACTCTCACCATGCTACTCACATAAACTCTATTGTGACTACACACGGACACACATCACTTCGGATTTAAAGTAATGCAACACAGTATATTAATCGCTTTCAAATAAGCAAATACACTATTCATATGTACTGTAAAAAACAAAATGTGACAGAATAATGTTATGACTTCCAAATGAATTATATGAAAGTGAGAGAGGGCATGGTTTGATTGTAAATGAACGCATATTTATATGTATTTTACTTGTGTTTGTTAACCTGCTCGGGGACAGCAGATGGAAACTGGATTTGGCTTAATCTTGAGTAAAGCGTTTCTTCTTTTATTCTTCTTTTATGAGATTAAAGTGTTTACATGATCCCTGTTAAAAAAATAAAATAATAACAAAAAAAAAACTAAACAAAGATGGCTGCCATTGTTCTGTTAAAAGTTAAATATTTCAAATTATAACCAGATTTAACTTTGTTTTACAGATGTTTTGATTTTGACAACATTGTAAAGATACAAAGATACGTGACACAGTACCTGCAAGCTCATGGTGTGTTTTTGCGCTATACATTCCTCAAACTAAACTATTAAAATGGTACAAATATTATATTGTACCTCTAAAATAAAATGATTACATATTGTGTGTTTTGATCCTCTTGGACAGACATATTCACACATATGCAGATAGAGTATAATGAGAAATAGGGGAGAGGAATAAACACCTTAAGAAGAGTAATAGATGAAACAGCGTTGAAACCTCGCTCAGCATCATCTCTTCCTTAATAAGTGTTAACACAATGTGCTTGCCTGGAGTCCTCCTGCGCCCATAACCGTCAAACCTTTCACACAGCCCTTTCCTTAGCACCTGCCGTGTGTTGACAACAGCAACATGACACTTTCTCACTTATTTAGATTATCAAATCAGCTGGATTCTCACTTTCTTTCAAATTCAGACATGACTACTCGTCCCTCTCTGCACGCATATACAATTCAACATTTGACAAAAATAATATAAGCATTAATTAGTAAGTGAAAACAGCATACGTAGACATATTTATGGATATCTGATAACTACTAGTGCCACACGAGCAGTAATAAATTCGAAAATCCAACTGTATATATCAGACTACTTTTTTGGTCAGTTAAATACATATTTTTATGCCAACTCAATGAAAGAAAATACTAAGTAGAATATACAAAAAGGTTTGCAGACAAAATAGAAATTACTCAGAAAATCCAGGTTCATACCAGCTTTGTGCCACTGCCCACTGGTGGTAGCCTGATAAAATAACTGCCTGGTCCAGCTTTGCCCATGATAACCACATACTGTATCTACAATTTGTGCTGTAAACTATATGTAGACTTCAAAATCAAAGCATTTAAACTATGATAACATAACAGACAAGTAAGAAATAAATGAACTCACTTTTGAATTGGAGCACCATCTTGTCCTTAATTTCTGGATAATATGGTCAAAAGTTAATAGTCCAGTAACACAGGTGACCACTCATGCAAACCCAAAGTGTGATACAACTACACGTACTCCCTAGCAATATTACTCCACCTCACAGCACTACGTTACGCTTCCTTAAGAACACTGATTCTAACCCCAACTGGTCCGGTTCCTAGGCTTTAACTTGGGAATCCTAACCCTTACTGGCCTATAGCCTTTTTTCAATGCTGATAGCCCAAATATAGCCAACACCCTTTGAGCTGTCCAGTCACCCAGAAGGACATTGCTGCTCAGGCAAACAGTGCTGCTTGGTCATGAGGAGCAGGGCCTCAAAGTTCAACTCCGAGTCGGAAACCATCATTTAATCTAACACTGAGAGGTCTGTGTGGTGTCAGGCTAACACTACTGCTCCCAGTCCAGGCGTTTCCCTTCAATCAATCCCCTCCCTGTCAAACAAACACAAAACAGTAGGTCATGATCTTGTATAGTTTATTGGGGTAATAGTGTTTGATATATCTTCGCTAAATCAAAGCTAGTAAAACTGTATCAAACCAAACTGTCCTGCTCAACCAAATTAAAATTTTAGAATTGGGAGTTTCCCATAGAGAATCCTAAGTCTCTTGTTTATAACCCTTGACTTAGGTCATGCGGTCTTTGTATCTAAAGCTAACTGTTTCGTCTTGCCTACAGACACACTGGCAGATGGACCCAAAAATGGAATACATTGACTAAATCTGATCATTGTGCTGTGATGTGCTGTCAAAGTCTGTCTCAATCTTATACAAATGCAGGTTGCAATCCTAGGTCACTCTCCTTTATACAGCTAAATCTCTAGCACAGCCATTGCACACTCTGGGCTGTATGCCTTTGTGCTGTGCACACACTGTTTTAAATAAGACACACGCAGATCTGATTTGGTCCTCTGCTGTAGAGCTTTGGCTCAGCCTCTTCCCATGCCCTGTGGTGCCCTGTGCCACCACCACACTGAGCTCCTGCCCCAGGGCCAGCGGTCAAGAGGGTCGCTCCATCCCCTCAGAAAGGGGGTACTGCGACCCCTCACCTCGCTCCGGACGATCCTTAGATTGTCTTTGTCACCCTGTCATGCACCAGATAACACAACAAAGGCTGCCGATGCTACGGAAACCAGTGTTGTGTCAGGATCGAAATGAAGCCTTAGTCGGTACTGACTCAATAATTAAAATATTAAAAACTGCTAATACAATACATATGGATGGGTGAAATTGCATAATGGACATTTGTAATAGATTGAATGTTGAATAATGATAATAGCAATTTAGATTTGCTTATAAATATACTTCCATGGCAAAATAAAACCCTCCTAAAATAAAAAAAATAAAAGTCCAAATAGTAGTATCCTTTGTCCTCTAGTTTAAACTGTCTTTAAGTTTTAACTGTAAACATCACTGCACCTTATAAGACTACTTTTCATACATCATTCAAATCTATGTCAGAGTAAGGAAATGTAAATAAAACATCTCTTTAAGACAGTGTTTTTCTCTTTATCCAGTGGTGTTGTAATGAAATGAAATGAAATGAAATGAAATGTGTCTAATGTAAAGGAGGAGAAGGGAGCAGGCGGCTGGACTGAGAGGGTGTTTCATCTGCGCGCGTGCAGCTCGCCGTTAGCTTTGATGTGAGGGCTCTCATGTGGTACGCACAGCTTTGGGCACAGGGAAGAGGACAGCACTTGACAGGTACAAAGCATGGCGATGAACGGCCAGGGCTGCATGCAGTGAAAAAGAGGCATGATAAATTTGAGATGGTTATTTGATTAATGTTAAAAAGCATTATCTTCGCTCAAATAAAGTCACTAGACTGCTGCACTATACAAAATCTGCAACGTGTAGGTGGTCATTAGGGCTCCTTCTCACTTTATTAGTTTAGGTTAGCGCCTGTTAGGATCTGGGTTAGCGATGCTTCCTCAACTCAACATCAATTTCTCTTTACTTCCTTGTTTCGCCCAATATGCAGCTCCCGATTCGCTCATCAGGCTTGAGTGACAGGGGTGGATAGGGTCACCCAGCATGCCATATCCAATAAGAGCGTGCGGAGGGGAGGGATGTCGGCCAGGCAATACAGTCAGGTTTGATATGTGAATGACGGCACAAAGGCTTGTCTCAAAGACGCTGTAAAAACAAAAATGGCACCTGAATTTGAAAGCATGCAACACTAGGATCTATATTTTAAAATGTAAATACATTTTTAACAAGTAAAGCCCTTCTTTGTCAGGGCAACCTGGCAGTGGGTGACCTTGCCTGTCTTCCATCTCTACGTGAGCTTTTTCTGTATGCAGAGGCCCTTTATCCATCCGATCCCTTTCTTTTTTCTTTTCTTCTCTATGCTCTTTCTCTCCCCGAGGCAGACATCCCACACAGATCGCTCAGTTCTGTCAGATTAAGTCACAGTGCCCCCTTTCTCATTTTAGCACTGCGCCATTCTGAGACCACCTCCCCACCCGCACTCCGCGAACGCCGTGTTTCTCCCCAAGTAGAGAGGTGGGAGCCGGCTTACTGTACCACAGGGCAATGAAAAGATACGTGTGAGGATCTTTGGGGTAATATACAAGCGGATGAGACAGCACTGTCATCAGCCTGTCAGCGCAAAATCAATCATGGTCTTGATAAGTCGGGTTTCCCCTGGGACCTAAGAGTAGTTAGGAAACAGATTTTAAATTATATTCTGGGTATAGTGTGAGTCCATGCAAAATAATGTAAAAAATACATCTGAATTGGAACATTCTTGTCACTGCTGTAAATTTCTGATTCTAAAGTATGTCTTTTCAAATGCAAGCAGAGAGCTGTTCTTGCAAATCCAAACATGAGGAGGAGGGTTGCATCAGGGAGGGCATCTGACATAATCAATAGGCAAATCCCTGCATAATAAGTAGCAACTGAGAAGGGAAAAAACAAGTGAGGAATAATATAGGGGTAGATTCACGCCTGTAAATTAGAATGGGTTGTGATAAATACCTAAGAATAATACAAGATATGAAGAATCAATGTCAAAATGACTACACAGGATCATAAGACAGTATTAAAATCTACCTCACTCACGCAGCTACAGCCAATATAAAAAGAGAAGTTAAAGTTTCATCTTATCTGCCTGCCAAGTTAATTTTTGAAGCAAAGGGCTGAGGTTTCCTCTCTTATAATCATTAACATTTAATTAAGTTTCCCTCAAATTAACTTTCAGTTTTAAGTTTAAAGACTTTGAGTTTGCCATTTGCCTTGCTAATATAGCCATGCACTCATTTGGTCAATGTAAATAATACACTTAGCTAATGACCAACTTTTTCTTGATCCTAATGAGCACAAATACTTAGGTCAGGATTAAAAGACTAACCTTTAGAGCAAGTCAAGTATTGGCGTCTGTAATAAGAAGAAGTGTTTTTAACCTTGGCATGGGACGTCTTCGCTCATTTGGATATTGTTTGTATGTGTGGAGCTGAATATTTATAAATGAGTTCAAAGTGGAGCAGTGGGGTGGAGGAAGTGAAGAGAATAGCACAGCTTCTGATCCCTGATGCCTCCCATTCTTTTTAAGCTTGCATTTACATTTCTTTCTATGTGTTTTGCTTCTTTCTCTCATCACGACGTGTCTATTTCCAGCATGTGAGTAAAAAAAAAGACGAGATAAAGACATATTCCAGACAGTGTTGAGTAACTTCAATGCCAATGTCAAGGCCAGGCATCTTTACCACAGTCAGCGTATGTGGCTGTGTGAATCTGTTTAGCTGCTGCTTAAAGGTGCTGCATGCTAATCAAGTAGGAAATATTTCAGTGTCATAAACATAAGTAACCTACACACACATACACATTAGCTGACATGCACATCGTATGGAGCACCTCTTCATCTGCTCGCAGCACGACACGTGGAGGGAGGTGCAGGGTTGGGGTTGGGGGTTGCTACATTGGGGGTGGGTATAGCATTAATCACCGTCCAGGTGGAAATTGTCAGAGCTATCGATTGTGCAAGTAAATGTTACACAAGTCATTTGTCAACTTTTTTTCTCCAAACGGAGCCACGTGTCATTTACAAAGATGCTACTCAGAATGTAAACTTTTCACTACAGGCAATCAGGAACTAAAAGTTGTGTCTCAGCACAATATTTTTGTATGAAAATATGACACTGATATTAAAAAAACAACAATATACACAAGGTAAAAGGAACCAGAAGTCCTCAGAAACCATCAGTTTCCTTAAAAGTAAGAACAGGTATTAAACTTAAATTCTTTCTTTTACAGAGATAATAATATAATAACAGAAAACTAATGATTTGCTTTTTTGAAAGCACTTTCTTAAAATGCAAACAAAAATGCAATACTGTACCACACATTTGTGGCGACCATCTGAACAGTCACCACAAACAAAAATAAAAACTTTCCTATTTAACAACATTTATACACAGTACTTCATATTAAAATAAAATTCATATTTTCAATTAAGTTTATTAAGAAGTATAATGCCTGAGCTCATAAGGAAGTACAGGAAGTGCGACGAGTCCTCAGCCCTCAGAGGGAAAGCTATGGGGAAATAAATACAGAAGGCTTATTCTGATGCCGTTAGCATTTTGATTTATATATTCTATATTGTCTCCCCTAAGCATACACATGTATTTTTAATGAGGGCAGAGAGAGATATACATCATGGAATGATAGGTGCCTCCCTGCCCTCCTGCCTAACTATTTAATGTATAAATCAGGAAGAGAAGAGAGCCAAGAATGGGCAAACATGGAGTGAAGCTATCCCAGGAGCTGTTCATGAGGCCACCATTATCCAAGACGCACACTGGATGACAATGATACTTATCTTTGAAAGAATTAACAATAAAACAATAGTAATCACAGCTTTTGCTAGCTAATGGATGCTAAAACAGAAGTCTATGTAATTGTAATGCAGTTATGTATGTAAAATATGTATATAAAAAAATAACAGCCATGCCAAGGAATGTTTCTACCTGACCATCTGGACAGATAGCTAATGCATTAACACACATGAACCCACACACTGTGGGTGCAAGACACATGACCATATGTCCAGACTTAAGCAGCCGGGGTCACCCACTGGAAACCTTTGGAATACAGTTTCCATCTATGTCATTGCAGAATGTGGAATTTACATGGTTAAAAGTGAAATTCCAAAAAGAAAGAAAAAATAAGGGGCCAAAACGGTTTATCTTGTGGATATTTTAAGTCATTAATGTATATTATAACAACACCTTGTAGCAGCACATGGGTTATTAATCTTACTGAAGATCACAGGAAAACTCTGACCTCCAAATGTCAAAGGTCAAAGTAAGATTCCTTCACCTCTGCCCTGTTATTGTGACCTAGGCAGAACCGCACAGAGCCATATCAATGTTCATGTGTAGAACAAATTGCCATTTTAATTGCAACTTAAAACTAAACTAAAGTACATGTGTGTTTAGTGTATGTAGGAAATAAATAGGATCAGTAACAAAGCAAAAGATGGTGCATATCTCACCTTTACCCTTCTGTTAATGACCTCTCTCTACGTGGAGCTGCACTGTAGGTCCCCGAGTCAGGGGAGGTTGCCACAGCCAATCACAAGCTGTGTTTGAAGTGTGAAGGGTAAACACAGTGACTGCTCAGCCCTGCCATTTACTCTGCTTATTTTCACAGGATGTAACCTAGAAAGGCAGAGGTGCTGGAGAATACAGTGCATCTGTGTATGTGCGCATGCATGCGTTTTGGCGTGTTAGCGTACATTTTCCATAGTGTCATTACCACATGGTCGGGGTTTATGCTTCAGAGCGCACACATGGGGCTACGCATGTATGTTGGAATCCCCTTCATCCTCTCACCATACAAATATATGTGCGGAAATTCATGGTATGGTAACTAGGAAACCATGCATGGAGCAATGGACATTTTCCTATTAACCCAATGTAGCCTTCAAGAATAGTGGAAAGCAATTAACCTAGGAAAGTGGCTGTAAAACACATCTTGATCTCTCTCTTGCAAACCGAACTTCTCAACCCCAAACCATTACCGTAATTTTTACTACGAACGCTTTCAAAAATGTACCACTTTTTAGAGACCACCTGTTGCCTATTATTTTTACATACTGCTTTTCTCATAAATCATAACACTGGTAATTAATCAAGCTGTCAAAACAGGGCCTGAGGGTCACCTGGAGGGGTCAGAGGTGGACGAGGGACTGGTGGAGGTCAGGGTCACACCGCATTCCTCATTATCAGGTTGTGGATGGGAGAGCGAGCAGGCAAACAAAAGCGAAAGCAGATGGGAGAGAAAGGGAGGGAGAAGAGAGGTAGCCACACACTAGGGGAGAGAAAGTGGCAGGAATTGACAAATAAAAGTTAAAAGAAGCTGTCACATGGGTGGAGATGTGTTTTAGATATAGACAGTACACTATAAAATCTGTTTTTACCCAACTTAAATAATGTGGTGAAGGCATTCAAGTTCACAACCAAACTAAATATACATTCTATAAAACTGTAATGAAAACACACACAATTATATTTTTTACTTATTCAATTAGGTCTTTAAATTGGGTAAAACAAATATCTTACTTTAAGTTTATTTGATCATGGGGTTCAGCGTCTTATTCCTACAACATTTTGAGAACTTAAAATATTTTGTTGCAAATTTGGTAATTGCTAGGACAACAATCCTAATTTTTCATCACCCCGAAATCCACGGATGGTATACAAGCAACTTATTTAAGTAGAATGCACCATAGGGTTTTACGATGTAAGAAAGGAACAAAAGAATGCTACAAGGTGTTTCTAGAGTAAAGAGGCTGAAATTGTGTGCGGGTAGAAGAAAGGAAGATGGCGTGGCTTATTCAATGGGAAAATAGGGAATCAGCTGTGGAAGTAGGATTGTTATCTTGTTCGGGGCACTCCTGGTGAGTGTGTGTTTGGGGTGAGTGATGAGAGAGACTGATATCTTTCTAAGAGGAGAGTGTATCAGTGTCTCTTTGGGTTGAGAGCCAGTTCACAGATGCACCAAGGCCACGGTCCTGGAGTGGCACGTTTCCTTTCAACAATACAGAGCTCTGATTAGATCGCGCTGATTAAAATGGCACCACACAAGATCCATACACACAACATCTGGAGAAAATGTCGCCTTGTTTACGATTAATACAATAATGGATTTAATATTGCTGTCACTATTGTTATGAATTTAATATGCAAGTCTTATTGTGTTGATAATAGAACAAATACATGAATATATATTTGCAATGTAAAGTTATGTGCATCCCCTTGCTCAGAATTAGGCATAATAGGCTAGGAAAGATTACTCTAAAAGGAACAATTTAAAAAGTGCAAATCCCGCGAAACTCGTCCCACGTATAAGCCCCCCCCCCCCCTCCTCCTCCCGCCTCCAAGTGCGAATTCTCAGGCGTGGCTCGCTCTATCAAAAACATCACTCTTGAATGAGGCGCCGACCATTGCGCAAAATTAGCTGTCACCCTTTTCTCAAAATCTTTGTTAATCTTGTTTCCAGTGTTTGCAGATTTATCAGCACATGCATCAATGTCAGCTCCTTGGTTACTGAGCCGCACTACTTGGGAGAAGATATAATTAAAAATGTTTGGGGCATGGGGGGGTGGAGGGGCTGCTGAGGAGTGGGAAAAACGGAGGAAATGGGGCGGTGGTGGTGGTAGTGTGGGGTGGTGTTTGAAGAAGGAAGGTGAAGTCTTCGCCTCATCTCCGACAGTCCCCTGGGAGCCCGGAGAACACACAGACCCAGCGACAAGAGACAAAAATCGGACCGGCCAGCACCTGGCTTTCCCTTACATCCCACTATTGCTTTGGTGTGTTTCAGGAGGAAAAGTTCACAGAAAAAACAATATCACTTAATCAAATTCAATGTCAGATCAGGTTTGTTGAAAAACTGGCTTTGGTGGAATAAAGAACACATGAAAGTGACCAAGCCACGGATATGGGGTGCCATGGTCATTAACTGTGCTCATCCAGAGTTAGATCATTGTTCTTGATAATATTCAGGGAACACACTCAGGTTCTTTGGGGTTTTAGTAGATTTTGTGAATATTAGATCATTCTTGGAGATAATAGGAAATTCCAGAAACAAGTTCTAAAGATACCATGTGTCATACAGATGACAAAGCTCAATGATTTCTGGTCCTTTGTGGTTACCAGTGGAGGCATACTGTACACATTGGGTTTGCAGAGTAAGTGGAGGGAGGAGAGAACTTACCCATTTAGATCTGACAACTTGAGGAATATAGACATGATTAAACATAGTGCATAAACCAAAAATATTCCTCTGAAGTCGAGTTCATCGTTTAAAATGGTACATCGATAAGGTTTATCAATAGTTTGCTGCAGCAGTGAAATCAAGTTTTATCGTAGTGATTAGGACAACATTTGGAGGCCATCCAGACAAAGTGCAGCACTTGACTAGATATAACTGGTGAATGGTATGTTTAATCTTGCTTTTCTGTGGAGCTGTTACAATGGCTCACATACTCTCTCTGTCCCATCTTCATCTGCTCCTCTGCATCCCACTCTTCTCCTCAGTCCAGACCTTTAAGTGTGGTCTGGCAGGTTTGGCTGGGAGGTCGCGTATTCCCCCTCTTCATTAGTGAGAAAATGGACTCTGGTAAACGCTTGTTAAAGTCCTTACCTACACTCCCCCAGTTAATGGGAGTGATCCATTTGTGTCCGTTTCTGCCTGACAAGGCTTTACTGGAAGATTAATAGTGCAGTGTCAGGCCATGGCCAGCCTCTGTCCCGCTCTCATTTCCTTTCTTCTGGGACGCACACATGCAATAATGGAGCCCCGTCTTTTGTTGTAACACCATGATTAGCCAGGGAGAAAAAAAAACACACACACACACACACAGGACGACAGATTGAAGAAAAAATAAAAAATAAAAGAAAAAAAAGAAGGAAAAAAAAGGGGAAAAAATCCAAAATTCCTAAAGGTGACAGCTTAAGATTTAGTAGTGATCTTAGTGTGTATTAATATTAATTGATTTCTGGGCAAACAGAGATAAATTATCTATTAAAATGTGATGTAAAATTCTACCTCTTTAACTAGACCAAACTCAACCAAAAATGATAAAGCAGAAAGTGTACACCATGGGAGAAATAACAGAGACAGGAAAAGACAGAGAAAGAGAAAGCTGGGAGAAGTCCTAAAGGGCCACCCAGGGTTTGGTCCATCAGCCAGGCCCCCAGCCATCGCTCTTCCTTTCAGGGATGACACCGTCAAGTGCTCCGTCCCCTCACTGAGTGAACAGGATAATCGCTCTTAATAATTACACAGACATTCCCTGGTACCCTGTCCCATACAGGCAGACAGTTGTTCAGGAGAGAATTCCTTCATGTAACAGCACTGGAAATGTGCCATACAAATGCAGAATTACAACTATATGCAGAGCACTTGATTTTGTTTGATATTTTCTTCTTTATTTCATCTCTCTAGGTCTCCTGTCTCTAGTGGCTCCTGTGATGGGCAGATGAACAATCTGGTAAACATACAAACAGAGAGCCAGGCGACCTGCAGAACAACCCCCTCCACACTACATCACAGTGAGCCAGCCCAGACAGAGCAGGGTGTTTCTCAAAGCAGAGGATAGGGGATTGGGTCTGGTGGTGTCTCATTAAATTCTTGGGATTGTCTAATTGTCTTTCGTGGACCTCAGAGAGACAAGTACATTATACTCATTGCAATTAACTAAACAAAAGAGCCGAACCGCCCAAGCGCTGGGGACGAGGCTGGGCTAGGGGGAGTAAGGCAACCAGCCGGGACCAGCACAACAAAACACCAACTCACACATGGAGAGCAAGTGCAGACAAATGGTAAAGGACAAGAGAAAAGATATGGAGGCGAGAAAAATAAAGAGGGAGAAGAGTGGGAGTGCGAAGTGATCTTGGATTGGCCAGATGTCAGAGTTGGCTGGTCGGGCGGGGTGAGGCACCAGAGGAGGGTGTCTGTGCTCATTTGAGACGCACCTTTGTGCTGGACCTGTCTTGTTTACTGCACTACAGCTTAGCAGTGCGAGGGTCCTATTCATGGTCCAGGCCTTTCAGAAGGTACTGAAGGAGCCCTTAAGCCCACTTAACTACCATTTTCACACACTCTGCCTGCTCTCCTCTTTGTCCTTGCCTCCATTACATCAAACGCAGGAACAAAGGCAGGGAACAGAAACTGGGGCTGGCAGAATGGCGGCCATCACAAATATTAATTTGAAAAGGTGTTGGAGAGAAGAATCTACTTTTATGCACAAGGACAACTTGGGATTTTTTATGTTCCTGGGGGGGGGGGGTGCTTTCGAAGCTGCAATGAGCTTGGTTTTCAGGCTAAAGGGGAGGCCGAGGACTTGCAGCACAATTATGCAAGAATAAGGGTAGGGTCTTGAGACGTGGCGCAGCGCTAAAGACTGGGCATACATAGGCGCAGACACACGCACGCGCACTGTCTATTAAAGGAGCTCTAAACATCAGACCTCATTCACTTAACAGAGCCATTAGGCAAAGCAACAAACTCAAAGAACACATACACGCTTTAGCAAAGAGTTCATGTGACTGCAGCATGGATCAAATAAGAAGCAATCTATTACATCAGGAAAGCGAAATATAAAGCAATCAAAAGGTTGTAGACAGTACAAAAAAATAAAACATTTTGTCAAATGCATTTTTCCACAAATCTGAGCAGAAAAACTAGAATCTAAACTGTGTGTGTGTAAAAGTGACCTTGAGGTGACTGGTCTATCTTGACTAAACTGGCAAGAAACCAAGATCTTAAACCTAAGCTTTACAGGTGCACATGTCATTCAAACTGATTCACTCACATGGGAGAGGGTGAAAAGTTTACATTGGAGAAAAGTGCCCACACCCTTTAGTCTGATGTCATCACTTACACATCCTCAGTGCACTCAGTCATGGCCACTGTGCTGGTGTGTTGAAAAGTCTATCCTGTGTATTGTTATGCTGTGTCAAGCGAATCGGACACACACACACAAACGCACATTCACGCATGCACACACACGCATGCACACACACGCACACGCAAACACACACACACACACACACACACACACACACACACGCACACACAAACGCACATTCACGCATGCACACACACGCATGCACACACACGCACACGCAAACACACACACACACACACACACACGCACACGCAAACACACACACACACACACAAATTAATATCCACTTTGCAAACCGTTATGTAGGCAAATAAGTAAAGCAAATAATATAACAATATATTGCCACAACTATGGCTAGGTGATTATGGCCAAAAACAAAAATAAAGCATATTTATTCCTCCTATGATCAATCTTGATTTTTTTTATTTCCAAAAAACAAAATACAAATGGCTTTCAGTAATGCACATAAACAAGATATGCTTTCAATGTATATAATTTAATACAAAACTAACCCAATATATTCCAAACCCTTTTCACAACCACATGCTTGTAATGACAAAACATTGACTGCAGACCTGTCAATTAAAAACGATTGGATTAAAAATGTATTATTAGACATGATTGAATCTTGAATCTCAACTGAAATTTGGTTAATAATGACCAGACATTTGCATTGTAAGCAATAATTTTTGTATAATGTCCAATAGTATTATAGTTAAATATGTCTCGAGTAAAATAATACACTATAAGTTATGTTAGCTAACCTGTGTGGCCATTGAACCTATCCATTTATCAAGGTAATCCTGAGAGGGAGGGGCAAGCCAAAGTCTGATCTCTGACAGAAAACACCACAGAAAGAACCAAACCAGGGGAGACACGGGCACAGCAAAGCCACTTGATGGGGGAGGGACATTCTATTCACCCATGCACCACCCCCTTTCAAAAAAATATACACATTTACAATTACTCATAATCTGCTTATGTTGCCAGCCTGCGGTGGGTTTGCTAACATTAACGGGGACATAAGCGAGAGACAAAGCCGGTGACAGAAAGGACGATCTCCAGGTGTCCAGTAATAGTGGGGCCTGAAATACCTTTTACATTGTGTTACTTTCATCTACCACACACTGAGGCTTAAACATTGCACACAAATGTTTGGCTTCTGAGGAAAAACACAGGCAAAATCAGACTGACAATGAAAATCTCCACTTATTTTCAATACAACTACACTAAAAAAAAAGGCTAAATATGAAGCATTTTACACAACAGATATATTAACAGATATATTTAAATATTTAAATGCTTGTAAATGTGATTATTCTGAAGGAAAAAATAGACCTTACCTAAGAGCAATATTGCAGACACAGCAGTAGCTAGTAGGAGCAGCAGCAGAAGTGTTGGAGTAATCATAGATGCATTAATAATATTCAAATCTATATATTAGTATTGACTGTTGTAGTTACAGTGGTAGAATTAGCTTTAACAATCATACTTCAGGTTATAGTAGCGTAAGAGTTGATAGTATCAATAACAATATAGTGCTTAAAAACTTTCTGATTATGATTCATATTAGAATAACTACGCTAAAAATGAGGGGAGTAAAATATACTGTAAAGTTTTATATTATACTGTAAAAAATAATAAAAGTTTTTGAGGGATTTTCGCTGATGAAGAATGGTGCTAACATTATTTAACAATTTAATAGAAGAGACTGAATCTGTTGGAGTTTCTCGTTTTGTTGATATTTTTATGAGAACTACTTTACAACAGATTAAGTTTCAGCAATGGCAGGTACACAGTAAAGGCACAGAACAAAAAAATCCTTTAAAATGTACACTCAAAATACGTTTTACTTAAATGCAGTTAAAATGTAGTAATCAGAAAGTTTAATAAGTATGACATATATATAATATCAGCTCCTCCAAAGTATATTAAAGGAAAGGAACGCATTATAAAAAGTAAACTATAACTTAAAATTGCTTAGGTAGCGCATTTGCATACAGATTTTTTGCCTGCTCATTATTGCTCACAAAAAAGAGGAGTAGTATACATGAGAGGGAGTATACATGTCTCATCAGCACTAAGGATATTTAGAGGAGAAGCAGGTTCTAACAAAGTTTGTTATTTATTTATTCCCCACAATGTGATTGCAAACTAAGTTGCTGAGGCCTGAAGGTTTAATGTCTGGTAAACTTGTAAATTCTTGCTTATGGGAGCGGAGATGGGAAACAGAGGGGAGAATATTGTCTGTGCAGTAAAAATACAGCAAGCTACAACGTCTCAGGAGAGAAAGTGGTGGGTGTTTCAATGACAAAGCCGTCTA
This sequence comes from Paratrypauchen microcephalus, assembly GCA_036785185.1. Lineage (NCBI taxonomy): Eukaryota > Metazoa > Chordata > Actinopteri > Gobiiformes > Gobiidae > Paratrypauchen > Paratrypauchen microcephalus. Next base: position 2,104,989 of record JAVJIX010000081.1, on the reverse strand, counting down.
TTTCCATGGGCTCTGTGCGTCTGATCTCCCTGTAGTCTCTCAAAGCCACAGCCTTGATCGGGGGCAAACAGCAAGTCTATGTGTCTGTGCGTCTGTGACTATCAGCCAGTCGCACTTTTAGACACCGTGATAGTGACTCATGCAGACAATATAGCACCATGCGTTACCCCGCTGGTAATTTCACATGTTGCTTTATCATAACCAAGCATATTTATGATCATCGCACTTTTAATATAATGATACATTTAGGAAACATATTTAAAATCTTACAAAAACAATCAAACCTTGTACAGTATACACATTTCAAAACACAAGACCCTTTTAATTTTTTGTTGAAGTTAGGGAAAAAATAAATAATGACAAAAAAAATCTATATATATATTTGCAGACATTTAGATTAATGGACAGACATCAGAGAAGCAACTAAACTATAGCCAATTATGAGAGAGGAGAGGAAGCATCTGGGAGAGAGAGTCCGCCTTGATCAAGTCTGACTGTATACTGCCACCTGTGTGTCAAATAGAGTATAGCAACGTTTCAAACTTGAGCTGTAGAAATAGACTGTCTACTGAACCAAGTATTCCCCACTACCACCTGCTCAAGACATATCTGACCTTTTTTTTTTCTTAACATCTTCCGGCTGTATCTAAACACTACTACTAGAAAAACAAATGTATAATTATAATTCAATTAGCATAAAAAACAAACTATTCTTTAGTTTGTGCATAGATTTAGGAGAATATAAACTTCCCCTTCATCATCAATTAGATGTAAGGGATTTTCCGCTGGGGGACTGGGGATCGCTGCTAGGCAGGGCTACCTCAAGTCCCGGTTCAAATGCAGGTTCCAGTTCATCTACAGTTCACGCATACTCGCATCTTTTTGAAGCCGCTAAGGATCATGATTATTCAGGACAGAGAAGAGAGGCGCTGCATGTCATCAGTACAACATCGACCCTCCTATTTTCTACCCCCGTACACAAAATATAACCCCCTTTAAAACTCGCTGCCCTGAACTTAAACCCACGAATGACCCCATGTATAAATCCTCGTCAAGTATAATCGCTCGTCTGCTCGTTTTCTAAGCTTTCCACTACTCTAACTTTTGGTGAGTAGTGGAAAGCTTTTAACAACACAGGCCAATGGATCAAGGCTTTTATACACTACAAAAGATACAAAATAAGCAAGAAACTGAGCTGGCTTTATCAAAATATTAACATGAATGAACAGCATATAACAGTCATGCTTTAATTAGGGAAGATTGTGTTATCTTAAAAACAAAAACTCTACATTTCCTTTTTCACAAAATACAAAGTATGCTGTATCTTATAGTAATATGTTTGTGTTGTGGAGAGAATGATTATGGCAAAATATTGATGTTGTTTTTTTCTAACAAGCATTATGATTAAATTTGCAATGTATGTTGTAATAATAGGATTCTGCTTCTAACAAACATTTAAAACATGCTAACTAAGGGATTTATACATGAGAAAATACTGAAATATGAACTGCTAAACTAAAAAAATGATTACATACATTTCAGAACTTGTTTATAAAGGTTTAAACTACAAATAAATACAACAAAAAAATAAGAGACCACTGCATTTTTTTCTGAAATCAGCATCTCTACATGTATTATAGCCATTCCATTCCAGCGTCTGTTGAATTCTAACACAAACACAAAGCTGAGCTACTTCAGTTCTTGCACCAGGAGTGGAATAAAGTCACCTAAGAACAATGTGAAAGACTTGTGGAGAGCATGCCAAGATGCATGAAAGTTGTGATTAAAAATAAGGGTTATTGCACCAAATATTGATTTCTGAACTCTTCTTAAGTGTAAACATTAGTATTATGTTGTTTTATAATGAATTTGATCTTGTTTCTTTGCATTGTTTGTGGTCTGAAAACATGTATCTTTTTGTTATTTTGACCATTTGTCATTTTCTGCAAATAAATGCTCTAAACGATAATATTTTTATTTGGAATTTGGGGGAAATGTTGTCAGTAGTTTATAGACTCAAACAAAAATATTCCTTCTCCCCAAACACATACCTATAAGTAGTAAAATCAGAAAAACTGATAATTTTGCATTGGTCTCTTATTTTTTCCAGAGCTGTATACACAAGACAACAGTATTTTGTTGTTTGCCAAAGAAATTATATTACGTAAATAACTGCAGTCTTTGAATTGTGGCCATTCACTTGTTTTGATTCACTTGCGCTATATCTTGCCACTATGGGGTTGACCATTAGAAAAACATGCTGCCGTACATTGACCCACTCAAGTAGAAGCCGCTCATATAGTGACATAGCAGCAGTTGAACATAGACATTCTATACACCTCCGGTCCACTGCACTGAGCATGCTCCCTGAGTCTCATCAGACCACCTCCTCTCCTTCCCTTCGTGCCTTTAATCTGCAGCAGAAAGTTCACCCAGAAGTCAACAGGGCATATACAGGAGCTGCGCCTCCAGTGCCACACGTCTCACGGCTTACACTCACTCCCATGTACAGGCAGGGCATCTGGGACACACAGCGGTACAGAGCAGAATACAGAGCAACAAGGCAAGGTGCAGCCAGAAGGCATCAGCATTTTAAATTAACCCTTGATGAATGCAAAACAACTTAGTGTCAGAAACGCCCTTTGTGCTTTGTGATAATGAAGGAAAAGTGAGTAGAACAAAGTAAACGATTGTTCAAAAAGACAAACATTGGACAGGGATTTTTTTTTTTTATGCCTTGTCTGACACTATTCATTTGGGTTTTGCACAAAATTATGTACTATCTATAATAATTTAGTTTCAAAGAGACAAAATGAACTTGTAGCCCCCTATAATAAAGGCGGAGAAACTCACCACTTCACTGAAAAAGAAACTTTAGCCGAAGATATGAGGAAAAAATGACTTGGGAGAAATTGCTAATAATGGAATATAGAGACATCACGACAGACTGAAAGAAAAACAGCAATGAGAGGAAGGCATCAGAATGTAGGTTATTGCGGTCTCACTGCACCACTCCTGAATTTCAAATAAGAACCCTGGGCAGAGCAGAGCAGAGAGCAGGGGAATGAGAGGAGGTAGAGGCTACAGCTAGCACTAGAGGCGGGCAACAGAAAGTGCTTATTAATGAGATATCTTAACTAATGGAGTGAAACAAAGAGAAAGTGAGGAGATGAAGAGGAGCACCAAGTGGCCAAGAAACCTACAAGGACGATTTTACGAGAGATTTCGGGCTTTCCTTTAGATATATCATTTTGTCCTTCTTTATATTAGTTTATACTTATACACTCATAAAACACACCATTATCTGCAATTTTAATCTATAATTGCCTTAGTGTAATTCTGTCTCAAGACACATTGGTTAAGACAGACAAATTGTAGGCTCTTTCTCTAATGGCTGGTGAATTTGAGGGGCAGCTCTTTGATCTGAGGCTGTTGGGCCTGAACACTGGCTGTGCAGGGTGGTCTCCCATCATGCTCGGCTGATCACAATTGCAGCTTTACTATTGGCTGCCTGGTAGTCCCTCCCATCGGCCGCGATGCTACACGCCTCTGACAACTTCATTAGCTCAATTCGACCCTCCGAGTGCGCCCTGACACACAGGGCTCTGCCAGCAAGACGCTACTGCAACCCAGGCAGGATTACCACGGCACTTACTTGTACCAGACTTTGGAGTGAAAATAAAGTGAGAATAGAAAAAAAAAAAAAAAAGAATGAGTCATAGTCTTGGCTAGATACGATTTAACAAATGTAAGACTATTACATATTCTCTGTGCTAGCAGCCAAGTCATTTGTGTAACTCTGAATGACATTTGAAATTATTGTCATACCTGTACTCACATTTAAAATGTAAAGACTTGGAGTTTACATTTTCTGTGTTCACACCATTCGGACATAAATAAAACATAGCATCCTGCTGTGTGCCTTCTGCGCAGCTTTTGTGATGTCTCTGTTTGGGACAGCTAGTGGTCAGCTCATAGTGATTTTAAAGTTGTGGAACAGGACAGTGAATGTGTGATACTGGGGTTTAGTAGCAGGTCGTTGCAGTTAATCCTGCCTCAACATCTTTGTAACTCAGTGGTGGATAGGTGAACTGTTGAACCCTGTCCCTGCAGCTAAGGCTTGGTATAGGAGCAAGCTAATTAGCCAGTCACAAGGATGCTATCGCTCCTGCCCCACTTCTGCTCCTTTTTATCTCTCATTCATGAGCCCTTGGTGTTGCCCTTGGCACAGGCTATGTAAACTATCATTTCTCACCAGTGACGACACTAGGCCTGGCATTATAAACCATGGCACAGGTCGGATAATGTGCAGGCAGGCTAATGAACTTGTTGTGGTGAGGCAGTGCAGAAAATCAAAAGGGAATTTACAAAACAAAGCTCAGATTTATTTTGCAAGTGTTTGCATAAAATGTACAGCATTAACTATAATGCTAATTTAAGGAAACTGCATCTTAAATCATTACTCTCCAGAATCATGTGAATTATTTGGTGAACCATTTAATTTATGTATAGTCCTTACCTGTAGTCAGAGATAACACAAACTGAATGCCAATTTAAAACTCAAATTGATTTTGTTTTTGCCAGACAATGAAAGACCAGACTCAGGAACAGGATTAATAGCATAATCATCTAGAATCAGTGTGGATATAAACCCAAAAGGGAGTAATTATCAAGGAAATCATAAAACAATAGTATTCACACTGCTGCTAAGACCTCACACTGACAGATAAAGATAATCTGTAAAAAGTGATTCTGCAGGGTAGTGTTGGTTTTTTTATGTCTTGTAGCATTTTATTTGTGAAAAGTACTGTATTTGTCTTAAAAGAGCCATTATTGATTTTAAGTTTGTTTTTTTTCTGTATCGCTTTTTAAGTTATTTGAAAACAAAACAGTAAATGGAATTATTTATCCACAAAATGAATGTGTTCAGGCTCTTGAGCAGAAATGGCTGGCTGGCAGAGAAAGAAACTAAATTCCGCCTCCTGCTGAGGGAGAGTGGAGTGCTGGCAGTCGACAGGTACACCAGCCCACTACCACACGGCTACTGTTTTAAGAGACAAGTCAGAAGTCAGGAGTAAATAGGAGAGATAGAGTGAAAAATGGAGAAGGAGAGAGGTAATAGATTTGAGAGTTTGTGGGGAGTAAACAGATGGAGTAAACACAGCACAAGGGAAACCAGGAGACTCCCATAGAACCAGCTGAATGTGTCAGTGACACGGCACTGCACACGCAACAAAGTGTTCTGAGGGCAACATGCACACGTACATGCACACACACATATGCGCACACACACACACACATACACACCCACACAATCACACACGGTTCACCAATTGGCAGGATGCTGGGACCCAGAGCTCCTATCCAGAGCACTGACAAGCACACAGAGAACAAGCTGCCTGACAGCTCATGACAACTACTCAGCTTGTGAAAGGAGAGAGACATCCTTTCTCTCGCTTCTATTTGTCTAAGTGCTCTAAAAATGGGAATCTGAAAACAAACGAATAATACAAACATGAGCAGTGTATTTCAGTCAATTGTGAGTGTATGAGGTCAAAGGTTGATCAACCCCATCAGCTTCTTTATTATTGTTGGCTTCCCTAAAAATCCAATCTCTTCACTTAGCAAACTTAGCTGCTGTGGGTGCTGCAGACTAAAACATGGACGGGCCTAGAGGCCTGTCCAAGAGAAAGATGGCAAAAAGAGGAAGAGGAAAGCAGGCCAATTAAAAATGGGTAATGGGAGAGTAGCTACGAGCCGGTGTGTGGCTGAGGGCCCAACTTTCCCAGCTTGTTCTTGAATGTGTGTTTAATGCCACAGGCTCTAGTCCACAGCCAAACTTCATTTAGCAACGCTGCAGCCTGCTGGGTGAAACACACATCCACAAGTTAACAGGTACATGGGTCTCTGAACTCCTCTGGGATCTCACCCACACCCTGAGGCCCACAGAACACATTTCTTCATTGATGACCATTACTGATCACAGCCTTGTGGCCACATCTTTCTATCAGGAACTTCATTACAATAAAGATTTACTGATCAAATTTTTTTTTTTTTCACAGACTTCACAAAACTCAACAAGCAACAGTAGTAAATTAACAATTCAAATGGCATCCAGGTTTTATGATCTTTACAATTAACTTCTGACACATTTTAGGACCAACTTTTGACCTCTGTGTACATATGTGTATAACAAAAGAATAAGATGGGAAAGATTAACAATAAAACACAACAGATGAATGGTAGTATGCTCAAAACATGAATTAATTTAACTGACCACCTACAATAACGGGCAGTTGAGCCAGAGTCTGTTACAGGATTAAACATAGACTGTGCACCACGAGTGTCAGCAGATATACACACACACACACACACACATTATCAGACTGACTGTCAGTGTGTGCTTTCTTATTCTATGTGGTAATAGGCAGTCAGCTTCACAGCCAGAGCATGACCTAGAAAGTGAAACCACACGGCAAGGGACTAAATGTGTCACAGGGGCTCAATCATTCTCCTCCTCTCTGAAGACATGCACCAAGAGCAAAGAGTGAGAGAGGGATGGATGGAGGGAGAGAGAGAGAGAGAGAGAGTGAGGAAAGAGGGAGGGAGTGAGAAAGGAGGGGAGACCGAGGGGGAGACCAAGGCTTCTATCACACACTCACAAGCTAATTAAGTCATTTGAAATAGCCACAGAGGGTACCTGTATGCAATCTAGCCAAGGCAAAGGGTTGATGAGGCTCTGTAAGGCCCCAGGCTAACTTCAAAAAGAAGGCAAAGATGGAACGAAAGAAAGGCAAAAAAGAGAAAGGTGGTGTATTTTTAATTGAAGCCCAACTTGAAGAAGACGAGTATGTGAGTGTATGTCTCCTCATGTCGGGAAGCAGGAAAAAGGTTAAGCATGCCCCCAGCAGAGAATGTCTGAGCACACAAGCTCTCAACGGGGAGCAGGTGAGAGGACACTGTGTTGGAGGGACAGAGGGGTGAGGCAGAAAAACCCAAGATAATTGAGAGAGTTCACCAAGCGGCCATGACATGTGCTGTATGTCTAATGGTTATGAGAACAATCTGGTCCAAAACATAGTAGAATTTGTTTTGAAATTATAGGGTATAATATTGAATGGTAAAGTAACAGTAGTGCCCAGATAAGATAGGAAAGTCCTAATTCAAAGGTAAGTACTCTCTTAATTTAAATGTATACGATGTTTATAGCGTATAGTCACCACTGATATTGGTCCATAGATGTGGATTCCACAGTATGGCATTGAGCCTAATTATTTTGCATGTATTTGATTCCATGTGTATTGGAAACACACATTGGAAAACGTGCATTATAACTGTGATATGGGTTCACGTCTCCTCTGATCGGACTTGTGGATGGGGGTGGGCTATAAAAGACAAAATCATTACTTTCACAATTTCATGATTATATCACGATTAATGTACATGTCGTAGATTTCTTTTGCTTTTAAGTGGTAAACAAAATCATCAGCTTCTTCTGAAAGTTCACACTTGACCAGAGCCATGATAAAGCTGATCAATAAGAGAAGTGGATAGGAAATCGTGGCTGTATTTGAGCATAGACTTGTATTCAGGAGAAAATTTGTGAATCATGATATGACGATATAGCTGGTTGTCACAGGGATCAGATCACAATTCCATTTTTATCACCACAGCGCACAACCCTACCTTGGCCTGGTGGCATCACCTAGCTCATAGAAGTTTAATGCCATACTGTGGAATATTTCAGGCAAAGCAATAACATTTCCGTGGAGACAAGCATGTGGCAGACTTAACCAGAGACGTTAGCACAGCTTTTAACAATTATGCAAATCTGAAAATCATTTGGCTTTTGGCCTATTGCTGACATTTCAAAATTTGGAACCACTTTTCAAATAATCTAGTGCAATAGCTCAAACGCAGAAGCCCACAGCTGTACTGAAACCACACACCTCTGTGAAGGTTGTGCTGCCATGTCTCCTTTTGCCAGGGGCAGAAGCCTGGCGACACCAGCCTCTGAACTGGGTCACAAGTGTAAAGAGCGCAGCATTGGCAGTGTGCTGATCATAGGAGAGGGCAGACATTGGCTTGGACTGAGAGTGATTGGGCTATTCTAGGTCAGCTCTCTCGACAATGCACCACTGTCTCCTAATGTTTAGGCGCCCCAAAATGGATACAAAAACACAGATGAAAACCATACTAACTACATAATAATAAAGTTGCCAACTTAACAGTGCCAATGAGGTTAAAGGCAGCTTAACGCTTAGAATTAGTTACATCTCGCTATTTCAGTTCCAAGTCTAATAAAGCTGTATGCAGCAGATCTCCTCAGAAGCCTATAGAGAGAGATCAGCCTGTGGACTTCAAAGGGGTTGCAACTAGGTCACGGCAAGGCACTGCAGTCAGCTCCGGCACGGGTTTGGTCTGAGACATTTCGCTCTCTCTCCTCTGTGTGTCTCAATACAATGATATCAGTGAAATTAAAATGGATTATGGTGGCCTTCTTTCTTGTCGTCCCCCGAGGTCGTACAGCACCATGTCATGTTACTGTTAGTATAATGTGACTTCTTTATCACTGTCCATCGGAGCTGCAGCTCAGCACTTTAACTTATGTTTAATTTAGACAGGGACAGAGAGGAGGAGATGGAGAGAAGCCATGAGACGAGGCTAAGAATGCAGAAGCAGTCCAAGTCTCCATGGTCACATATCGCCTTTCTGATCTGTCAAAGGCCAGCAAGACAAGAAAGAAGACTGCACAGTGAATAAAAAGATAAGATAATATAAAGGTGACTAGATATCTTAACAAAAGAATGTGTAATGGCATAGTGATACAAGCAAAACCATTTTACAAAATTGTTCCCTCATCAGAACAAACTTGGAGTTGTATTTAGCAGGTGGGTGGACCGATCACAGAGTAGCATTGAGGTTTTTACAGAAGCCAAAGACTCAAGTGAACCTACTAGTAAACGCTGACAGATGTACCTATTTTAGCATCAATACTGATTTTTTTTTATTTGTAAAAATGTGCAGAGAATAAGCACTTTGTGCATTTGTGGACAGGGGAGATGTCTGTGTTTTTCGATCACTTTCAACAAAAGTCTTCCAAGATTTGACACATTGTGAGCCAGGTTAGGGTCTATCCCCTTCTAATTAAGGAATTTATACTCAGGAAGTCATCTTTGCATCCACCAAAAACATGAAGTGAAAATCTATTTTTGTTCATGTTGGAAATATCACAGTAGAACTTGGGCTTGTTGCAGGTCACGATGATGACGCAAGTCACCTATTAGATTACAATGGCGAGAGAGAACAAAGTAAAGTAGTAAGACAAACTTGGGGTACCTACCCTTTATAGGTTATACTACAAAAACAGCATTTTGGGTCAAACTGAGATGGCAGTCCACCCTGCATTATTTTGCTGTCTGAAAATGCAGTTCCAATGAAAAAAATAATGCATATGAATAGATTTCAATACCTATTTCCTCCTTTCTGGATTTGCATATCAATATTATATATTATATATTATATATTATATATGTGAACTAAACAGATTTAAGGTGGCAGATGAGTGTTAGTGTTTGTTTGATTTGTGCTCTGTGTGCATGAGTGCCTGTGTATTCTGTGGGGTGTCTGTGTCTGGCTGGGCTCCTCACACTCTGCATTAGGAGCTCAGGATGACGTTCATGTGAGTGACATCAGAGGCGACGGCAGCACAGTGGCATATGGTAACTGCCTGCTAACCGCAAAAACTTGACATCAGCGCAAACAAGTCAGCCAAGCATCACCAGTGTGTGCTCCTGAGAGGATTTGGATTGTCATTGTATGTGGAGATAATAACACCTATCACAGGCTCCATAATGTTGCATAAAGGGAACGCATAGCCAGACCCAATACAACAATACAATAGTCGGATATTGATTTCTGACTGAATCAAAAGATGTTATACAAAGGAAAAAAAACAACATTGGGGAACAATGAACATGAACATTTTTAGTATGGTTCTGCAAAGAGGCACTGAGCTAAGCAGTAGTCTTAACTCTTAAGAGGAAAATGTCCAAGTACATTCAAATATATAGACCACAGCCTAATCCTCCAGTTTGTGTAGTCTAAACCAGTCTAAACCAACTAACCAAGATAATTATCTGGAGGAACATCTCTGGTACCTGCAGACACATACTGCTCCTGACAGCTGGCCATAAAAGTACAGTGGTACCTCACCCTACGAAAGACCCAACAAACGAAAATTTCAAGTTACGAAACGCCTTCACGTTAAATTAGCTCCAATAATTCCCCATTAGCCACAAGTGTTTGCTCCATGGTCTCTAGATACTCAATTCAAGTTACGAAACGCGAAATCTCAATTCAAATAATGCGCGCTCAGCCACACACATTACAGGGGGTCCTCGGGTTACGACGTTGATCCGTTCTTAAGACGCGTCGTAACCCGAATTTCGTCGTAAGTCGGATTTTGCCTTTGATCTTCCAACCAAAGCACCAATAACCTTTCCATCTCAATAATTAGACCACTACGCTGCTTGGTTATCACTGCCACGGTAAACCGCGTAAGACGGAATGACGCGTAATATATATATATTTATTTTTAATGGGGCCGCGTTCGTAACCACGAAACGTCGTAAACCGAGACCGTCGTAACCCGAGGACCCACTGTATACGCTTTTCTCAGACTGAATTTAAACTTTTCTCACATTTGTCTCTTGTTTAAACACTCAAACTTTCATAGATTTTCAACAAAATTATTAATAGTGAAGTGTGGGGGGAAGGGGGAGGGGGGAGAAAACTGCGCGCGGACACGTGTGAAAACTGCGCGCGGACACGCATGACCCGGCGCGGGGCTGCCAGCAGGTCTAGACCTGGACTAAACCAGGACTAAACCAGGACTGGACCAGGACTAAACCAGGACTAAACCTAGACTAAACCTGGACTAAACCAGGACTAGACCAGGTGGATTAAAGCGCCGCGCGCGGGTCTATTTCCTGGTTTCGTTTCGAGTCACGGCTGAGGCGAGCAGCGAGGATTCTCCTCGGGACCACACGCAGTCTGAGCGCATGAACGAATGCATGCAAGAGCCGCGGTGGTCTAGACCTGGTCTAGACCTGGTCTAGGCCAGGTCTAGACCACCGTGCCTAGAGGAGGCACGGTTTGAGCACGGGTCTCGTTCATGCGCTCAGATTGCGTGCGGTCCCCCTCGCTCCTCGCCTCAGCCGTGACTCGAAACGAAACCAGGAAATAGACCCACACGCGGCGCTTTAATCCACCTGGTCTAGTCCTGGTTTAGTCCAGGTTTAGACCTTGGTCTAGACCTGGTATAGTCCACATTTAGTCCTGGGTCTACAGTCTCTACGCAGAACACAATGTTACACTATAAAAAAAGTTACACTATAAAAAAAAACTTGGATCGGGGCCTTGGAACGAATCAGGCTTTTTCCATTGAAATAAGATAAGATAAGATAAGATATGCCTTTATTAGTCCCTCAGTCCCCTTATGAAAAATTCACGTTACGAAACCACTTCTGGAACGAATTAATTTCGTAAGGTGAGGTAGCACTGTACTGAAATACAATAAATACAATAAAGAATTTTAACTTACCTTAGATAACAGACATCCCTTTCTCAAATGCACCAATACAAAATATAACATTTATTGACTTACTCAGACTACAAAAACAATGCATATTCAGTATAATGTAGATATCAATATTGCGCTACCTTTCTGTCTTCAGTGGAAAAGACCAAGCTCCAGTATGTCTGACAAAAAGACAAATGTAATCCTTGATCCCATCTTTACTGACCAAGTGCACCCAGATACAAACAGCACACATTAAATACTCATATATTTGAGTAATTCACATCCCATATCACACATGAACATGTCAGGGTACTTAAAAATGCAAAAATAAAAAAGCTTAAGTTTAAGCTTTAATGTAAACAATGCCAAGTTGATGCAAATTCTCTGTACTACAATATCTTTATGTTAACCAATTTCAGACGCTAAAACAGTGCTATAAACTAAAAGGATCCAAGAAAAGCACACTCCTAGCCTGTTTTATTCCCTCCAAACACAAAAGCAGCAGTAAAACAATTACGAATAAGAAATGTTGTTGTTTTCCTCTAACCCTGGTGTTCCTCTAGAACCTTGGTAACCCCTATTTAAGCTCTAAGTTCCCGCTCATCGATCAAAGTGGGGAGCACCCAGTCCAGGATCATGACATTAGCGCTGGAGAGCTTAAAGCAGGCTTCAACTCTGACCCCAAAAGATGCTCGCTGGATGATTGTGTGTATGTCTGCATAGTGTGCCTGGTGCAGTGTAAATTCACAGCCAGTCGCCTATGCATTCACCCCCAGCTCCTTGCAAAACTCAATTTCCTCCACGTTCGTCTCGAGCTAAGCACTTTTTAACCTTTGTTACAATGGAGAATACTTGGTGAAATTTACAAGATGAAAGCAGCATTATGTACATTGTGTGTGGTTTGTTTGTGTAATGGTTGGAATGACGTGACACCATAACATTCTATAATATTTAAAACTGAACTGCAGAACAGGTCAGATTTCTGTGGTGGGAACTTTCATATGCCAGATTTGTTGGTTTATGGTTAATATCTCTGTAATTATTGGGTCTATGCACTATACACAAAAACTGGCACAAAGTCCAGACATTCTCTGTCAGTATCAACAAAAGTGAAAAAAAAAAAAAAAAAATCCACAATTCTTCCACAAGCTTCAGAATGTAGTGCCATTATTAAACCTGAAAGATGATATTGTTGTCAATTCAAAAGACACTAAGCCACAAGTTTGAAGGGCCAATTTCTAATAAATAATGCAACTGTTCAACTTTTGTAGATTATATGCTTGAATATTTATATCAAAAACATAGAATCTCTCATAAGTTATTAAGGTCCTAGCCTCCCCCTGAAATTGTGTCATCGTCAAATTCGTAACTTATTGAGTGATTTAAGCTCGTATTTGAAAAGCTGGACGATGTAACTGGATAGGTTGATCAACTGTACCTACTATTGTCTGAGATGTGGTTGTGTATGCGAGTGCTGTCCAAACAGGAGTGTTCCTATGGAGAGAGTGAAGAGGTATCCACCGCTCTGTGCCTGGGGCCCTCTGGATGAGAGACTAAACAAAACCTTCCCATCGGGACGTGCACACAGCGCCTGTAGCAGCAGATGACCTACTCCCCACCTCACACATGAACACAGAGTTTCAGAAATTCACACAGGGGGAACGCAATTTGATGATTTAATTTGTTAATTTCATGTATTCTGGCTAATAAAGCTTCACAATTAGATCAAAGTTTTCTTTCACAAATGTGTGTGTGTTTTTATCCCCTCTTTCTGCTAATAGATGTTGTAAGCTGTAAGTGACATAAAAAATATTCTGACTACATAATTGCACATATAAGACACAGTTACATTGCTTTTAATGTGTTTCAGTTAAAGGCTGTACACTTTTTGCCATTCAAAAGCTAGGATATTTTGTGTTAAATTATTAATTGTGATAGCAATGATTCTTTTTTCATTATTGTGAAACTCAAAAAGACCTTCTACAACCTTATAGTAGAGCTGGGCGGTATGACCAAAAATTCATATCACAGTATTTTTCAACATTTTATCGGTATCACGGTATTTGACAGTATTTTTTTTTTCATGCATGAATAGGTGTTAACCCCATTTCCTAATAATTTAGAGAATAATTACTGCAGTAAATTGGCTTAGAATGACCAGACTAGTATTAACCCAAGTTTTAAATGGTCCCACAAAATTCTGCTGTTCACAAAGGTGACAGTGTGGCACTCATAACTGTAATGAGAAGAAATCAGACTGCATGACTGTTGCATTCAAAATATGGAAAGTTTTATTGTGCAAGTTTTGCAACTTTAAAACATATTTAAGTTGGCTACAATGTAAACAAAACCCTTGTAACTGCAAAGTGAAGACTTCTTTATCCACTGAACTTTCATTAAGGCAACAATAAACAGTACTGAAACAGGTGTGAAACTTTTCACTTTGTGAAACATTAATAATATTGCTTCAAGTCCAACCAGGTAGTATTCAACTATTTAAAATATAAAAAAAGTTTAACTTGAAGACTTCAAACAACTAAACCTTCACTAAAGCAACTTGCATCCATACGGACTTTGGTTTAAGATGAAGTATACAGTATACTTACATTTAAACAAATAATAAATAGTAAACTAAAAGTATGCATCTTGCATTAGTAATACTATTGCTCAAGCCCAGGAACAGTACACAAACGCGTCTTTGAGTGCCAGCTGATTCGCGTTTTGTGCTGCAGTGCCAACTTTAATGCTACCCGCAGATGTGGAAGAGGCAGCAGGTCTTAGTTTCATGCATTCTTCATATTCGAGTAAATGATTGTGATGGAGGCGGTGAAGCAATTGCTCCTGTTGCCTCCTGCGGCTACAACTTTAGCCCGACACCTCTTACAGAATATTGTTGTTTGATCGGCGTCAGATATTTTAAACCCGAAGTACCTCCAAACAATGGACACGGCTCCTCTTTTCGGTACAAGTTCCTCTGATTGTGTAACATGCATGATCAACGCTCAACACACACTGGCCGTTTCCCAATTCAGTGACGGCACACTTGTGAGCGTCCTTGGAACGGGATATGCGTCATATCCGGCGCGACAAGCGCCGTTCTATTCGTTTTTTTCCCCCTGCACCGTCGAGACGAGTCCTGAACGGCGCCGTCGTTTCCATGGAAATCGGGGCGTGGACCAAGCGTGCAAACATGCACGCTTCGCACACTTAAAAGCCCCAGCATGCACAGCGCGGGAGGATATATGACTACAAAGACCGACTCGCCAGCGACATCCACAAGTGAGAGTTGCGACGTCACTATAAAATATACGTACTGGTTCACCTCACCTACAACTATGCTACATGAAACTCTTCATAAACTATGCTAAACGTGTGTGACGTAGCCGTAACGGCATAGTTCACGGCACCTGTATTACCGTTCACATGCTTTTCCCCTTACACTTCTATATTTCCTTTGCTGTTGTAATGCTGGATATTCTACAGTATCGCCATGTCCAGCGTTTACTTTAACCTGCGCACTGTTCGCATATTCTTAGCGCACAAGAAAACTTGTGCAGCGCACTGTAAATCAGGGATGAAAGAGCTTTTTATTCAGCCGCGGGGTCATTTTTTTTATATCTGCAAAGTGCGAGCCGCGCGGGGGGGTTCATTTCGGATGTGGAGTTAGTGTGTGTTTGCTCAGACACATTAAAAATTAGGGGGAACATTGGCCATGTCCCAATTCCAAGTATTACTAGTCGCAATAGTATAATATTTTTGTCTTTAGGGAACAAGGAGCAGACCACCCGGCTCATTGAGCTGAGGCGGGACCTGTTCCATTTCGCAGACGGACATGTGAGAAACGTAGTGCACTAAGGACAGAGCGAGTGTGCGCCATCTCGACGACAGACCGAGTGCACACTCACAAGCGTGCCGTCGGTGAATTGGGAAACGGCCACTGCTTTCACCGCTCTCATGCAGCCACATGCAGTTTGGTACCACTGCGAAACAGTCCCCCCTCAAACAATATCTCGCTGCGCGACGTTCCGCGTTCCCGACGTTCCGCGTTCCCGACGTTCCGCGTTCCCGACGTTCTGTACGGACACACTCACCGGTACTGCGGTAAATGAAAAATTCTTACCGTAAAAAAAAAAAAAAACACCGGTATTCGGTGTGCACCGGTATATCGCCCAGCCCTACCTTACAGTAATTCCATTAAAATAGACAACCTGGATTCTAACATTATGTGTTTGTAGAAGCAATAGAGCCAGCCATATTTATCCTGTGATAAAAAAGCTGTGCTTCTTCATGGATGCCTGAGGAGGAACATTATCCTTTTTACATCGTTTTGTGATTGACAAATGAATGCTCCGACTCAATGAGGCTACAATCAATACATTGCTGTGAGGTGCATCCATGTAAAATCAGACAGCATGTTCAGATATATCTACAATTACCCCGAGCACATCAGCTACACACAGACCAATGTGTACAATAACAAATACATAACTATTTCAGAGCAAAGTACACTACTGAAGTGCGGACGAGGGGAGTTTATACAGTACAATAGATACGTTCTACAGAGTCCACTGTCTGATGAGATTTTGAATAGACTGGCATTGCTGTTAGAACTGGGGATACAACCACAAAATAATGTTTTCACTCTTTCTGATCAATTTTTAATTTGGCCTGTGCAGGAGAGCCTTTGGCGGGTCTGGCCCCGGTAATTATGGTGTGTTATTGACAGCTGCCTTCCTGCGGGAGGCTATTTAAAAAAGGTTTAACCTCAGAGCAGGTCTGGGCTCCACACACACCTTTGAAGGTGTCAAGTACATTGATCTGAGCTGCAGGACGTGCTGGGACCTCCCAACCTGGAGGAGAGTGCAAGTAGCTCTGAGGGTTACAATTACAAGGCCATGGCAAGGCAGGGAATCATCTGACCCTTCCATACATCCACACACTGTCCTCTGGCTAAAGCTGGCCAAATGATACAATGATCTTTCATTGGACTCCGCCACCACCTGATGCCCACAGATACAGAATGTAACATTAGTGTCTGCACTTAATTGACTTTAAATGGAATAAAACACACAAAATTATACAAGCTATTATACAAGCTACTCTATAATATAATGGAATACAGGGCAATGATGTAAATCAGCTACAGAAGCGAGACAGACATTTTCAGACTTTCCAGACACAACAGTAGTTGACAGAATTGAATCACCATAAAACGGATCAGTGAAACTGACAAAAGAGTCCAAGGATGCTCACATTTAAATCAATAATGTTATACAGTATTTTATGTCTAACCAGATTTAAATGGGCTTAAATTGTCAACTATGTCAAATGGGCTACTATATTCAAGACCCTATGAGAGAACCAGACCTTCACCATAGTTTTAATTGAGTCTGAAAACTTACAAACTCGAGACCAACTCAGACTTAACCAGCTACCCATACCCAGACCAGTCAGTATAACTAATGATCTCACCTTTCAATATACTCCCTCCTTTTTCAATTATTACAGTGTGTCCTCCCAGTATCCCGATTCCCTCTGTCTCCTTCGCTCCCTCCAACTAACCCCTTTTTTCGCGGCCCCTTGGCACCCTCCACCTCCACTGTCTCGGTCTCAGGATGTGGCGCATTGACAGGGCCAGAAGGTAATGATACAGCTGCCATGATGCAACAAGCAGACCTGTCGACTGTCAGGAATTGAAATCATGAAGGAATAAGCTGTCATTAAGAGGCCCTCTCCCAGTAGTGGTGCTGTCAGACGCCTGCCTTCTGCCTACTCTCTCCGGCTACACTCCCATCTCTCCTCTGCCAGTCCCCACCCCATTTGCAGTCACTCCCTCTCCCTCTTTCGTCCTGCTTCAATCCTCTCCAAACCCCTTCTTCTTCTTCTTTCCCCCTCTGTCCGATTTCAACCAATCATAAGCTTTCCCTCCACTCCCGCACTCGCTCCCCAATCACATTTTTTTTTTTTTTCACTATCGTTTCTGGTGCCAGCTCCTCTCACCTGTCATATCTTTAGGCTAACGGAAATTTATTATTTTCTTGTGCATACACTTTATGCTCACAAAGACAATATTAACAATTAACAATGCAATAACAAACATGGTACTGTTCTCCTTCTACAAAATGTAATCACCACTATGAGAAAAGTGTGAAAAGGAGGTCTAAATAAGGAGTTGGCAGAGGGAGGGAGTGTCAATGAATGAACACTCGGTTTTCCAAGTCTGTTTAGTCTAACTATAGCACAACCCGGGCAACTATTGTGCCCATTTTTACACTTGGTATGTGGCCCAGAGAAAAGCTACTGTCACTGTCAACACAAATTCAGAAAAGTAAAGATAACTGGTAACATGTTGAATGCTATAAGTAATGTAAAGAAATGAGCTGAAAATCTCTTCAAATTTGGTTCATACAAATATTTACAAATATGTTATTTTTGAATTAAATTACCACATTATTAAATATGTTTTCTGCAAAACTATCAATTTAAATATGTGTCTGAACATTCACAAGTTGATTGCTGGTCGAAAATGAGGAAAAAGTGTGAATATATTCAAAACACATTCTATCATATACGTTGTGAGTTAATTATATTGTTTCCTATTGTTTAATAATGATATAGTTTCCCATTAAACAGAGTAAGATCAAAGAATGCTTTGACTTTAATGTCTAGAAATGCATATTCTTTTGTTGTGAACATTACCTCTATGGCTCTGGTGATGAAGGGGATCTGTGTTCCTGAGTCCAGATCTTGGTTGATGATGAGCCTGCGGGCCCACTGTCCAGCCCGCACCACCCCACTGCCCTGGATCAGCACCAGCAGCTTGGAAGGGTTGGAGAGGGCATCATCTGTCACATAGATAAAACTGGTGGGCTCCTCCTCTTTTGCATCCACCTAACACACAAATAATATGTCTCTCAATAGTATTGCAAGGAAAAACTGAACAATTATGCACAGAAAACAAATCCTGAGCAAGACTGCGCATTATACAACAAAAGTATTATGGGCACACGCACACATAGAATACAGCTCTGGAAAAAAATAAGAGACCACTGCATTTTTTTTTTTTTTCCTGAAATCAGCATCTCTACATGTATTACAGCCATTCCATTCCAGCATCTGTTGAATTCCAACACAAACACAAAGCTGAGCTACTTCACTTCTTGCACCAGGAGTGGAATAAAGTCACCCAAGAACAATGTGAAAGACTTGTGGAGAGCATGCCAAGACACATGAAAGCTGTGATTAAAAATAAGGGTTATTGCACCAAATATTGATTTCTGAACTCTTCTTCAGTGTAAACATTAGTATTATGTTGTTTTTAAATGAATTTGATCTTGTTTCTTTGCATTGTTTGAGGTCTGACAACATGTATCTTTTTTGTTATTTTGACCATTTGTCATTTTCTGCAAATAAATGCTCTAAACGATATTTTTTATTTGGAATATGGGGGAAATGTCAGTAGTTTATAGACTCAAACAAAAATGTTCCTTTTGCCCAAACAAATACCTATAAGTAGTAAAATCAGAAAAACTGATCATTTTGTAGTGGTCTCTTATTTTTTTCCAGAGCTGTATATGGCAATAAAGTACTGTGACTACGCATTAAAAATACAATACATATATGCATATACATATAATTTAGGTTTGTCCTGAAAACACGTGATCTAGTATGGATTTACACGACATTTAGTCCTGGTTAGGAAAGTCCCAATACACATTTTAATGTTACCATTTTTTTGAGAACTGACATTGTAATACATTACTCAGTATTGGTTAAGATCTGTGTGCTAGTTTTTGTTTGAGTTCAGTCCTGGTTTAGTCCCAGGTCTGCCATAGTTTAGTTTCATTCTGTTTTAATAAAGCATGCTTCAGTTTGGTCCACTGATTCCAGACGCTTGTGTTTCAGCAAAAATGTATCTAAATATGAAGTTTATCAAAAACTTCGACTCAACTCCAGGCACTGCCATAATTAAACATTGTAAGCATACATTTCTATTTCTGTAAGATATCTGTGCCAACCTTATACTGTATATAAACTACAAGTCAACTTTGTGGTCGCCGTCCATTAATATGTGTGTGCCTGCTGCCTGGGAAAATCTGCGGAGACAGTGTCCATAAAAAGCAATGGGGTGGCAGCTGCAAGAACTTAATCCAAGGCGACAAAACAAGGCGAGAGCCACAGAAAATCTTCATTCATTCCCTTTCCTATACTTGGTGGCGGTTAATCTTCTTAAAATCTGCGGTCACAAGTTCAACAGTGTACAGGTGGACATGGACCCACCGCCAACGCACATTCATTCTCTCTCTCACACACACACACACACACACACACACATACACACACACACACAGAGAGGCGGGTGGACAACAGAAAACCAGAACAGAGCAATTTTCTGGAGGAATAATGAGATAAATAGGGCAGGCAGATAAACCTGTAAAAGTGTATGGGGGCTAATGAAAGGCGCTGTGTCTCTGGCTCAGTGATTTATGGACACTGTTAGCGCTGGAGCTGCTATGCACTAAACACCAGCTCTAGCTAACATCCCTATAAACGCGGTCTGAAAAATGATCACAAGATTGAAAAAAAAGCTGGGACAGGGAGGTAAAGGGGGGCAAAAGCATGCTTACAACAACAAATGGGTGAGCTCAAGTGGGTGCTCTGAGGATGGATAAAGAAAAGCAAAGAATAACTCGCAAATGCCGTAGTAGAAAAGTCCCCTTCATAAGCACTGAATGCACAACAGATTAGGCATCAGCATGCAGCAGCCCAGGAGCTTTGAAATGACACATCACAATACAATTCATCTGAGACACTTTTGCACAAACAAAGTGGGCAGAGGATGGGAGGGGACAATTCAACAGTAAAACAGTAGGAGAAAGATACAGAAATATGATTCCGATGCTGAAAAAGAGTTTGATACCTAATACCAATTTTATTAACAATGATGAATGATCAAAAATGCTCCTTTTTACACAATAGAATAAGTACAGTTTATATATTGTTAACTAATTTTGAAAAATGCAACTATTCAGGAAACCAACAGTGTTTCCCATTAATACGGAGACTATGGTGGTCCACATAGTATAAAATTGTACCCCACACCAGTCTAAAGTCACAGTCTAAACAGACCCTCCAGGAATTCGCGATGTTGCGATTTGCAACTTCAACGCAACTTCAGCCAATCCCCGCGAATTCAGGGCGGTGTTGCAATTTTGACCAATCACCGCAACTTTTCCGCAATTTTTACTAATTTTGACCAATCATCGGCGACGTATTGAATCATCGGCGACCAACTTCCTTCTGTGTAGGAGACATAACTGAGATGAGGTGCACGGTGCGTTTGTGTGTGTGCGGCAGAGGCGGTGGTTCACGTGAGTGTGGATGTGTGCATGTAAAAGCGCGCGCTCACCTGTCACACAGAGGAGAGAGTCAGGGTTGGGGTGTAGCCGTATTTTTTGTTGATCGCAAACCATTCATTCATCTTTCACGTTAATCTGTTCACCCTGCTGGTTTTCATGAGTTCCATTTCATCCTGCTGCGCTGTCATAACTGTGTGCGCTCTTTTTGTAATAAATGCACAAAACGCATATCCGGATCTCAGTGTATCTGTCACCATAGCCTCCTCTTTGCGCGTCACAAATCTGTGAGCCATAGGACCCAACCTCAAATTCTCGGCGGCTAAAAGGTTTGAGTTTGGAAGCCGCAACATTCTGTTTTACTTCCGTGTGACGAAACAAAACTGCGGCCGTGTCCCCAGTTCCCAGAGCGCACAGCTCGGAGCGCGGCCCGAAGGGGGCTCAGACTGCAGTCAAGGCGGTGCACACTTGCTCAGCCCCGACTGCAGTCCGCGGACCGCTTAACGACTGCGGTCTTCGGACCGCGTGTTAACTGCGCATGGGACAAAAAAGAAGTGGGACAGCAGTCGTCGCGCCGGTGTTCTGGCGAAATGTGTGACGCACATGCCCTTCGGGCCACGCTCCGAGCCGCGCGCTCTGGGAATTGAGACACGGCTTCTAATGGTAAAGAAACATGTCTGCGGCGCCATGTGCCCACAAAAATAACAGCAAAAGACCGCGCGAAACAGTTCCCCTCCTAGTAGTAATTTATTTTCGATATTGGTAAGGTTGTTTTAGGACCATATCTGTGATCTCTGTGTCTTTGTATTATTCTTTGTCAGTAATAACTCAGTATTCAAAATATTACTCAATTTTTATTACAAAAAGCGAAAATCGTAACTATTTATCGCAACTTTCACTTCCTCCCGCAACAAAATCGCAACAAAAACCTTAAAAGCACCGCAACTTTCATCGCAACTTTTTGGAAAAGCTCCCGCAAATTCAGGGATTTTAGCCCGCAACAATCACAAAAAATGCCCGCGAAATCCTGTCTAAAATAACTTGGACGATAAACAGTATTGGCATAACACAATCAGACTTTCAGTATAGATACTTGCTTAACCCTAGAGCGCTATGGCCAGATTTTTTCACCTGAGCAAAAGTATTTACATGATTTTCAATATGTTACATTTTTCTGAGTGTCATGGGTCCCCGGGTAGTTTCACCATTGTTTTTGACATCTTTAAAGGTGTAGGTGTTTCCCTACCCCAAATCCCACTTTTTCCTACAGGCTTTCGGGTGATTTTCACCCGGCAATAGTGAAAGAGGAATGTAAGAATGTAATGAATTTAATGTAAGAGGATGTGAAAAATAGGTAAGTCAGAGTGGTCCTGGAATGTGTATCTATCCTTATTTAGTGCAGTGGTTATGAATATATATCACAAAGTGGTGATTTCAAAGGGAATATCTTATGGTGAAAATAATATTTTAGTCAACTGGTCATTTTTACCCACTGAAAAAAATACTATTTTTTTTGTTCCTCTCTCCTGCAGCTGTTCGTGTGTCAAGGAGTCTGTGCTTCACCAGGGAAGTCTCACATGTCCCAAGAATGGGTGGACCAAAGACCAAGTTTCCAATATCATTATGTATTTATTTTTTATTTATTTATTTTATTTTATTTTATTTTATTTTATTTTATTTTATTTTATTTTATTTTATTTATTTATTTATTTTGGGGGGGGAGGGGGTTGGGGGGGTTGTTCTCAAATTCCTATTCCTAATTTTGCATCATATTTTTAGGGTCTTCCTATGTTTTTTTTTTTTTTTTTGGCCTTCATTTTGTTACACATTTTTGTTACACAAATCATTTTGTTACATTTTGTTTTTGCCTTCATTTTGTTACACATATCACAGTTGAAAATAAAAGAAATACACTGTAATTTCTCATGTGTTGTCATATTTGGATCTGTTTTTTTATGACAAATACTTTTCTTGGGTAAAAATTACCCGGCAAAAGTGATGGTGTTACTTTTTATAGCGAAAGTGTTCTAGGGTTAAATGAGTATTTCATTTTGATACTAGCTTCATGATCAAGATTAGTAGCTCATTAGAAGCAGTTTTCTTTTGTGTAATTTGCCAAGGTAATTTACATAGCTTTTTTTTAATAATGAAAGAATGTGTATGTTTTTTTGGTGTCGTTACTTACTGGCAGATAAACTCTCGTCATGTTGCACTGTGTCTCCAACAGCTCATAAACATACTGTGTGATAATCTGTGGAAAAGAAAAGACAAACAAAGGTAGTTATTCGACATGACGCCTTCCATTAATCCATAGTTATAACAAGTACATTCACTTATGACGCTACGTGGATGTATTTGATTTTTATTTTATTTTTTCTAAGAATTTATTTTACTTAAAGAGACCAAATCAGACCAAGTTACAGGTCAGATCTGTGGAAAGGCAACCCCACTCACAGTCAGAACGCCTCTTTTTCTAGGGCTTTTTGAGCTATAAAGCCACCTGGAATTTAATAAAATAGTAAAATAGAGCTGTTTAATGTCATATTGCGGAACATTCCAGGCAGCGCAATGACATATCCATAGAAAAAAGAAGGTGAAGGACCCCTAACCAAAAAGTTACACACCTTTAACTGTATAATAGGACCAGTTTTGTGAGTTTGTGCATAGGTATTTGTCACATTCTGGTGTCTAAAATCTGTATGCAGAACTGGGGATTTAAAAAAAACAGGTTCCTATGACGTTCAACAACAGGCTTTAACGTTCAGATGTGGGTTATGGTTAGGGTTTAGGTTAAGGTTATCCTAACTATGGCTAAAGGATCAGTTTCCAGGAAATAAATGTAAGTCAGTGTACTGTAGCCATTATATCTAAGCCCAACGGGTGAGTGCATGTGTGTGGATGGGAAGCACTGTGTAAAAAAGAGTGTTAAGGTTGTAAGTGCCAGGAGAGGAAATCTGCTCTACGGACACTGGTCTGATGTAAGTTATGTTTATCCTTGCAGCAAAAGCACTAAAGAACCTTGTATACCGAGTCATTCCAGCCCCAGGACAAACCTTTCATGGCTGAGTGGCATTAACAATTTTCTTTTCCATTTTACAGTGCTTTTCAGCCTTTTCTCTTTTCTTGGTCTAGGTACAGCTTAGAAGAGAACAGGGTATTGTGATTTTGTTCATCAGAGCTACCTACTGCATGTGTATTTGCATTGGACATTACTATTGGATTATTTACTCAGCTCGAGTCCTAATGGAGTTGGCAACATCTGGCTCAACTAGCTCCTGCCAAGTGTAACAATGCACTGGTCACGCTAGCCAGAAAAATCAGCAAAAATCATGCACTTCGACAAGAAAAAAAACAAATAACAAACTGTCCAGTATGTGATAAGTATAATATTAATGGCCAATCATACCATTATTAATCCCATGTATGTCCATTGAAACTATACTAGGTAACAAAAGAAACTATTCACTTCTAATATGTTTGTATTTTTTTGAATGATGCAAATATTAATATATTAATAATATTAATAATAATATCATTTTTGCATGGACATTAATATGTCATGCGTCTCTTCGGCCATCAATACAAGTGTCATGTTCACTCAAGCGTGACATGGACTGGTCAGTGAAATCAGCTGTACAGTAATTGCACGTGCACACTCTAATGTTGGCACCACGTGGTTGCGTTGTGATGTTCGACTCCAGACATCAGATAAAAATGGAAGAACTTTAGATTTTCAGAGTGTAAAGCCATGCCGAGACTCAGTCAAGTTGAGCGCGAACGTGCAATTGGCGTGCTGCAGGTTGGGGAATGAGTTAGTGTTGTTGGGCGAAGGTTTGGGTGTACCAAAGCAACAATTTCAGCCTTACAGAGACGATACCAGCAAATGGGTTCGACTCTCGACCACGCGCATTCTGGTCGTCTGAGGGTCACTACAGCTGTTGACATTTTTGTTTTTGAACCCCATGTTGTTCCGAAGACTATGAAATGGAAATGGCAAATCTGATAACAATGAATTTTTGGGTGGTGAAGCAGCATTGAATAATTCAAACAACTGCTGTGAACTTTGTTCTGATTTTGTTTGTATCATACAATAAAACTAATTCTCATCGAGTGTATAGTTTCTTTTGTTACCGAGTGTATAAGATGGCAGCTGACAGAAATCATACAACCCCAAGTGTAACTTAAAGGAAAAGTAACGTTATTTTACAATCTGAGCCTTCTTTCGGTAATAAAACAAGTCGTTTGACTCACCCATAGCACTTTCTTGTCATTTGGAGCTGTTTGGTGAAAGTTATGTTGTAGCGTATCCGTTAGCCTGAGTACTCGGGGCATTACTTTGCGGTCTCCAAATAACACAAACTTTAGCACTTTTCAAATCATAGAAGCCCGATGTCTTAATGTAAGATTTCGTTTGAAGCAAAAGTGGCCTGTAATCCGAGATTTATCAATAGTTTTCAGCTTTGCGTTTCATGTTTGGGTCCCGGGAGCTGATTGCACAGTCCGCGCATGCGCACTGGCGTCCTCATCTACTCGAAACTATGGCTAAATCTCGGATTACAGGCCACTTTTGCTTCAAACGAAATCTTACATTAAGACATCAGGCTTCTATGATTTGAAAAGTGCTAAAGTTTGTGTTATTTGGACACCGCAAAGTAATGCCCCGAGCATATGATACGAGCACCATGTTAACGGATACGGGATCATTAGTAGAACAGAACGGCTCTACATAAGTTCTGCGATACTGCTCCAATTGACAGCAAACTGATATGGGTGAGTAAAACTACTTGTTTTATTGCCGAAAGAAGGCTCAGATTGTAAAAAAAAAACGTTAATTTGCCTTTAAATGAAGGAAAAAAAAAAAAAAAAAAAAAGATGAGCAAAAATACACATTTTGTGAACATACTCGGTATAGTTATAATGAATATAATTAAAATGTATTTTGTAATGTATTCCGATACACGTTTAAGTCAGAGTACTGTATTCTGAATACTTAGAATACTTTTACATTGAGTAGTATTTAAATTATAGTGTAAAGACACAACACAGGATTAAAAACAGCTTTGTGTTTGGTTCACTGTTTGTTAAGCATTTCCTATCACTCAATATAGATGGAAAAATCACACATGCACTCACCACGGCGGAACGGTGCTTCATATTTTTTTCACTAGTTCTGTGCAGTCTGAAGCCTAAATTGTGTGATCAAGTACTGCAATGTATTCATTTGATTTAAGAAAAGTAACTGTATTCTGAATAATACCAAATGAAAGAGTAACTCTACTGGAATGCCTTTACTCAAAATAACTGTTCTGAATACAGTATTCTCAGTACATGTATTCTCAGTACATGTATAGGCCTGTCACGATAACACATTTTGAAGTGCAATATAGTGATATAGAGAATATAGATGGTAAAGGATAATACTGAAACTAATTTATACCACTGACACAATGACCCAAGAGCAGCTTTATAACACAAAACTATTCTAAATCTACTATATGGTTAAAAAACACAAACTGCAATAACTAAAGAGTAGAATGAAACACTTCAGTTGCATCTGTAATGAATCAGGTTATTAAATGAACCTTCTATGAATCAAATCTTATAATATAGCCAAAAAATAACCACAAATTTCCCAGTAGTGCAAAGAAAAAGTACACACAATAAATACTGACCCCCCAAAAATATATTGCTTCAGCTTTCATATACTGAAGGATAAGTCAAAGTTAAATTCCAAACATTGGACACACTTGAGACATACATGTTTTCTGTATTTTTCTCTGAACCTGAGAAGGCAAATTTCTCTTAAGCATGTATCACACAATTGCCTGCTGTGCCAGACCTGGAGGAAGGCGTCTCAGCAGCTGATCAGCGCAGTGAGACAAGCCTCTTCGTCACCTAATTACCTGTGTGTTATTAGGGCTTAATGAAATGCCAGCAGGAAGCTACACCGAGTGCCTTCATTGTCAACAATACAGACTTAACGCATGAGGAAACAATGGCACACAAACTCTTATGTGTGAAGTACTCATTCTGTATAGTCTTTCCATTATTTTATTTTATTTTTTTTTTACCTAATGCTTTAAATTAATATTGTGTGTATGTTTTTATTCATACAGGGACATTGTACAGTAAGCATTAACCAAAAAGAATTATGAATTGTACCAGGCTATAGAAGAAAATGGCCATTTCCACCTGTAGTCCCACCTCTATGCACAACTATAACTAGTTTTATTTAGCTATTTGATTTGTTTTTTTTTTCATAGCTCTGGTATATCTTTTATGTTCTTAAATTAACATCATAATATTGAAGTACCCAAAAGTCTTAAACTATTAGACTTGAATAAAACACTAGCAAAAACAGTATTCTTGATTACTCATTCACCCTGAGCTGTTCTGACATTTTAATGGACCAAGACAAGGTTGAAAGAAGAAGAGTGAAAAGAGTTTCTAAGCACT
The DNA here is from genome assembly GCA_036785185.1 of Paratrypauchen microcephalus. NCBI lineage: Eukaryota > Metazoa > Chordata > Actinopteri > Gobiiformes > Gobiidae > Paratrypauchen > Paratrypauchen microcephalus. Next base: position 2,077,593 of record JAVJIX010000081.1, on the reverse strand, counting down.
TGCTAAGTTCATGAAGATGAAGTGCTGTAAGTCTCCTAAATACAAAAGGGTTTCACTGCAGGTTTGCACAAATCTCAAGAGTTTAGGGATAAATTCTGGTTCAGTCAAGCCACAAACCACTGAAAGTAGGGCTGAACAATCTATTGTTTTAGATTGAAAATTGCGATCTCAGACAAAGCGATTTTGGGATCGTTAAAGTTGCTTAAAATTGTTAAAGATCGTTAAAAGTTTTTTGCAGTGCTCCTAACTGACCCAGGTTTTGTTTCGTCAACTATTTCACACATATATTCCGCCTGGCCCGCCTCCCTGCCACGCTGCTAAACCCACCAATCAGAAGCGGCAAGCTGCGTGTGGACAGGTTGGTGAGGCCGGTGTTAGCCGCTACGCTCCGAGCGAGCCCTCAACACAAATACGCCGTGTAGCCCCGTGCGGTCTGGGAAGTCGCGAGCTGGTGAAGCCGGTGTCAGCCCCCGTTTAATCAATGTCCGTAATCCGTCACTCGAGTGTATGGCGAGAGAGTCTGGAGAAACGTCTAGTAAAAGTGATACTCGGGCCAAACAGACAATTTCAGCTTCTTTTGCCAGTGTAACTCCGTATGACAGAAGCAGCCAACGACACCAGGAGATAAGGACTGCCGTAACACACGACATCGCCAAGGAAATGGTGCCTTAAGAGTGGTTTAAAAGTCTCCTCCGCATGATGGATAAGAGGTTTATGCTTCTCCTTTGTTGTTAGCTGACAAACTGTCAGCATAAGGCTAGTTTACATTACAAACGCTATAGAAAGGCTACCACAATTAGGATCGCTATATTTAGCATCACTATATTTAAGTTAAGTTTAAGTTGCGTTGTATTTTCTATGTTTGTTATAAAATACAACAATCAAGCTCAATTGAGCCATAAAAGACTGACCTTGTACCACTTTAAACAGGGCTCTCAAGTTTTGAGCGGGGTCGTGCGTGAGACTGCGTAATTTCCGAGGAGTGAAGTTTTTTCACTGAAAACGCGCAGTGCCTGCATTATCTAACTGATTTTCTGAGCACAGAAGCGCTGTGCGCTGCGCTTGAATTGCGTAACTAAATTTCAGCGTGAGAAATACCATGTGTGGCGTGTGAGCGTGTGAACACGTCGAATTGCGTGTGTCACACTCTCAAAGCGTGAGACTGAGAGCCCCCAATTTATTGACTTTAGTTTTCATTCTTGCATTACAGTTTAGTGGAATTTAGTGTTTCAATGGTATGCTGTAAGTTTCTGTGATGTTTGCAAATATTCATGTGCACTGAAACTTAATTTGAAAGAAATCGTGGATGAAACCGAAATCGCAATATCTGCCAGAAAAATCGCAATTCAACTTTTTTCTTAAAATCGTTCAGCCCTAACTGAAAGCAATCCTTAGATCTAGATTAGTTGTAGTTATCAGTGGCCCATATCTGAAAAAAAAAAAAAACACACACATCCACGAAAACCCTACAAAAAAAATACAACATGAAATTTACACAACACAGTTTCAGGAGCCTGTGATCAATCTGAGCATTCACAGTTCTGTTTAAGTGTTTGATTTGCAACAAAAATTGTGAGTGTGAGTAATTGAAAAAGCTTGCGTGTGACTGTAATATTATTTCAGAGAGATTTGTTTAAGAGTACAAATCAGCTCACTAGTTATAGTTCCAAGTAAGTCAGCTTGTGAAGGGTCCACATAATCAATATATGACAATAAATGTGACCAGATTCATTTAATACTGTGTCTCCAGTATAGTGTGTGTGTGTGTGTGCGTGTGCGTACGAGAGAGAGAGAGAGAAAGAGAGAGAAGAGAGTGCAAGCACACATAACTGATGCACACTGTACCTCTTGTCTCACAAGTCCAGGACCCTCTCCAAAAGCCACTTAGCCATAAGAAACAGAGAGCACGGAGAGGCTTCTAAAGCTGTTTATATAATGAGAGTAAAAGAGCGGCTCTGCCATATCACTGACTGCACCCAGGAAAAGCATTCCTCTTCTCCAGAGAATAGAGAGGGAAAGAAAAGGAAAAGAAGATCCCCTCAAACAATACACAACAACAACTGTAGCAACAGCAGCGGAGCACTCTCACAGGCGGGATAAAATGAAGTGCATGAGGCAATAGAAAGGTTGGTTATTTTAAGTCGGCCTTATGTACCAACAGTAAGTAGTATCAAAATAGGCCCCATTGTTGTGAATTTATGATCTGTCAGTCCAAGAGAGAAACAAAGAGCGAGCGAGAGACTGGAGTGTATCCCATGAGGTCTCTGTCATTCTCGTGTCAGAGGAAACAGAGCTCCCCAGGGGAAGACAGTTCTCAGGCATTCACTGACAGAAGCACTGTTTACACTGCTGACTGCTGTTGTAGCCTCTCCTTAACACGTCCTGTAATGACCTGCTCACTCATGTGTTAGACCAGTGGACACAATGAGCTTCTCTGAATACTGTGCACCTAAAGTAGCAATATAATAATAATTCAAATGAAAAATACCAGATTTTAATTAAAGGCGCAGTATGTAACTTTTCAAGTGGAGGGTCTGTCTCCATGGAGATTAATATATTACTTATTTATTATTACTTGGCATGAAATGTGTATGTCACTAAACTTGTTTATCATCACTTTATTCAACAATTAGTGTTTTTATTGCTCAAAAACACACTTAAGCACTCATTTATACCATCCATCCATCCATCCATCCATTTTCTTCCGCTTATCCGGGGCCGGGTCGCGGGGGCAACAGTCTAAGCAGGGACCTCCAGACTTCCTTCACCCCGGACACTTCCTCCAGCTCCTCCGGGGGGACCCCAAGGCGTTCCCAGGCCAGCCGGGAGACATAGTCCCTCCAGCGGGTCCTGGGTCTTCCCCGGGGCCTCCTCCCGGTGGGACATGCCCGGAACACCTGCCCAGGAGGCATCCGGAACAGATGCCCGAGCCACCTCAGCTGGCTCCTCTCCACGTGGAGAAGCAGCGGCTCTACTCCGAGCTCCTCCCGTGTGTCTAAGCTCCTCACCCTATCTCTAAGGGTGCGCCCAGCCACTCTGCGGAGGAAACTCATTTATACCACTGACACAATAACCATAAAGCAGGATAACCCCATTAAAACATTTACTAAATGTATAAAAACACACACACACACACAGACACGAGCTGCAACTAATAAATTGATGAATGAAACACTTAAGTCATGATACAAATTACTTATTCCAAGCCTCAACAGCTCAAAACTAGTTATCCACTAGTAGCAAAATCTACATGCATTAAATACCGAACCCCAAAAAGTCCATCTATTATGTAACAAGTCGATATACTGATTATCATGACAGGCCTTCTTGAGCTCTTATCAAGTATCCTGCACCTCAGTCTCTCTCAGCCTATATGTCAGTGTTCCCTTCTCTGCAAGGGAAAGTCGAAGCAGCACTGATGAAGTGTTTGGGGAATGGAGACATGATAGGAGCCAGTGAATCAGTTCGGACAGCTGTCATTTACAGTTCCACTTTAAAGAGATCCTATTAACTTCCAACAAAGAGCTCCGTGACTGGTGTTGGGCCTCAGGGTATTTTGAGGATACCGACAAAACATCTACTCGTGCCATCTTTTGGCAAAAAATATTTAACTTAATTTTTAGATTATTGTAAAAATAATGCTGTGACATATGCTGTTAAGAGCATACAAACAGTATCTGGAAATGTTCTGTAGTATGTTATGTGCTCCAGACACTGAATTAAACAAATGTAGACAGTCGTTTTCTAGACAAAAGATAACAAAGCCGTGTCACAGTTGTCCTGTGTATTAATGTCTGATTAATGTGCAATTATCCCATAATGCTGCATGACCAAGTCTAAACGTTTCATCTGCAGCGTGAAGCTTTTCATCAACAAAGACAGTTACAGTGGGCTACATCAAAATGAGTGTTTATTATCTCATGTGCTGTTGCCTGGGACAGTATAAAACCCAAACTGACTCATTTGGAAACATGTAATGTCAGTCCTGCCCACAAAAGACAACCAATTAGAATAGCATAGAGATAGCAGAAATGCTCTTATTCTTAGCTTAAAGCCCAGAACACATATTTACTGAAATGTAAAAGGATGAGTAAGAAAGAATAAAGACGAAGAATGCCTGAGACTGGGATAGATGGGGAGAGAAAGAGAGCTTCTAATGCAGCCATCTGGCTGGCTTTACATCATTATAATATTCTGATTCAGTGTGTCTGTGTCCACAGTGTGTGTGTTCAGAAATTTGTGAGTGCCTTCCATTCCACAGATGCAGGCAGAGCAGTGAAGAATCCTCATTTATTAACAGCTTAATAGAGCTCCATCTGGGCCAGACCCTATGCTTCTGTGCTATCACACACATTCATCAGAGAATCAGAGAAATCACAGAGACCACAACTGACACCTGCACGGGCAGAGGTGATCCGCCGCACTCTGCATAACACTTGTAAAACTATATCAACTTCACCTGACTCTGTTCAAATCCAACTAACATCTATTATTACCAATGTCATTTCATACCAAACTTAGTGCGACATGAAATTAAATGGGACAAAACTGGCATTATAAACTAAAATGTCAGCATTTTTGAATTATTCATTTGAAGAAAGCATCTCAAAGGCTACAATAAACATTGATATAATACTAAATTTAATTTCTATAACCTAATAGATCACAGTTTGTGTACACATGACATTATTCTTCAATTATAGCAAAAATGTTTTTGCGATTTTAAAGTTTGCAAAACATATTTTGTCCTACATGAAGAATAAAGAGATATGATTTACTATACACTTTGAGCTCACATTTTGTGTATTTATTTCATTTGGTTGGAGGCCATCACACATACTCCTCTCCCTCCTTCTATGTGTCTCTCCATTCAGACGAAGCTGAAGTGCAAATTGGACATCTGGTGCTGTGATGTGTCTGACAATACAGGCCTCCCCAGCCCCCTATCAGGCATACACAACCATAAACATCCACGGACACACACACAGACACACACACGGGGACACTCACGCACACAGACACACACACACGGGGACACGCGCGCACACACACACACACACACACACACACACAGACACATGGGCCTCCAGAATACTGTATGGAAGTGAACAGTACAAGAAGGTGAACAAAATAGGTGTTCAAAGTTATGCTCAGCACAGCGCTAACTAAACCTTAGGAGTGAACATTAGAGGATACATACACTGTCATAATCATATGGACACAGTATTACCCACCTAAACCAGGGACAGATCATTCTACATGGACACACAGCACCCACTTATCACAAACTCGACTTGGTGTGGACATATAAACAGACAGTGTAACAAAATGAAAGGCTGCCTGAGTTGTATTAAATATTAAGGAACTAATTTGCTCTGACAGTGACAAAACATTTATACAGGCTGTGACATTTTTTGTATAACTAACAATAAAAAAAGAAATATTTGGCCTTCAGGATGGGTTTATTCCTGTATTTATTATTATTTTTTATTCTGTACTCTTTCAAAATGTTTATTGTTAAGCCTTTTAGATGTTTACCAGATAGAGTCTAAGCAGGCAACACAGAGAGGGAGAAAACATTTTAAAGGATGCTGTTCTCAAAGGAGTGTCTGTATACCTGCACAAGAAATAATAAAACACCAGGTAATCCCACAAACAAACGCATCACTTTGCTTTGAACATCAAAGAATATGAACAACAATTAAAAGTTATGCATGACTAGTGGATGCAAATGAAAGTAGAAAAGTGATTACAAAGAACATTTGTCTCATTATCTTAATGCAAACTGTGAGTGCTGCTGCTGTAGTATGACTGCTTTAAAGGGAAGATAATGCAAAGTGTTGCAACCCCTATATTTTTAAAGAAAAACACTTGTATCACTTTGTTTTACTTGAAGCTTAACAAGTTCCAACCTTGGAAATAAATCATGAGCAACAAATATCCTGCTGTGTTGTATATATCATACTTAAATGTCTGCACTGAAGTGAGATGCTTTCAATCTCATTGTGAGTATGTATGATGTAAATTGTACATAGAAATAGTGACAATAAAAGGCATTCTATTTTTCTATTCTATTCAATCTATAATGGTGGGGTAAGTTCCAGTAGTACAGGGATGAAAGTGACCAGTAATGAAAAAAGCTGAAAGTCAATGAAAAGCTAGGGGGGTCCAAAGTTTTTGAACTCTAGATGCTCTGTGATGCAATCTGGGTGTCAACCACCCATTTTGGGGGGGAAAATTCCCTTTCCTCCTCTTGATGATCCCCCTTTGCACTACCTTCTCACAATTTTTTTACAAATATATATGTTTGCAATAAAGTAAAACTGTAAATCAAAGCACAAACCACATTTTATTCACAGGTACTAGTAGTGACATACACATACCTGGTACATACACAAGTATATGTATATATTAAATTTACAATGATTCAGGAAAAAACATGCATGTCAACTTATCACTTTACTGTTTGTAGGATTGGTGTTCAATTGTAAGTACATGTAGATGTGGGGAAAGTTCTTACTGCTGAGATCTGCTCAACTTTATATGTACATGTACACGAACACCCCATTTTCAACACAGCCCTAAATTGTAAATGTCTGCTTTGGTATCTTTCCATTGTTCTTTGTTCATAACCACTAACAACGGCCGTAATGAAATATGATGGCAGTCATCTCGAGACCAAGACCGGGGTCGAGTACTACAACACTAAGATCTACCCACACTACCTTGGCGATCGACTGGTAGATCGTGATCCACGTATTGGGTGCCCCTGTTTTAGACAGTATTTTTGATTCACACGGTAATACAGGACAAAGTGCATCCCTTTTCAGCTCAATACAGGACGTGTTTTTTTGTTTCTGAATACGGGACGATTCCGTTTTTCAAGGGACAGGATTTGCGCTGATATGAAATGATATGAAATGACCCAGGTGGCTGACAAAAAATCTGCCAAAAAGTGAAACATTTTCATCCCTGTGAAGTAGAAGCAGTGCAGGTATTGGTCTAGGGAGTAACAGTATAAATGTTGGCACATCCATAACATTGTATGACAATTAGAATCTTTTGCAACAACTCTTCAGAATGTGTATTACTAGGCCTGTCACAATAACAAAGTGCAATATATTGCTGAAGTAAATACAGACGATAAACGATAATATTGAAACTGAACCACAAAGCAAAACTATTATTATCCTCAAATAAATAACAGAATGCAACACTTAAATTGATAGTTTGTGTCTATAATGAGTCATAGTAACTAATTCAACCAATTCAATAATTCAACCTTCAACAGCTCAAATTAAATCATAGTACAGACAAATAACCAAAAATTGCCCATTAGAACAAAGAAGTCCCTATAATAAATATTGGCCCTTAAAAATGATTGTTCCATCTAACATACATTGAATAGTAAGTTGATATAGCCAATATAGTTGATGTAGTATTTATCGTGACCTATCTATTACACTGTTTTTGATTTTTTTTCTGTTTTGGACGCATGTTACCTCTCCAAGAGCTTCATAGCGTTTTTGATTCCAGCGGTGGAGATCCTCTCTGGCGTTGAATACAAAAGGCTCCCCAGTCCTGATATGCCTCAGCTGACCATCTGTGAAGAAGACATGGTCAAGAATTTTGATTTTCATTCAAATAAAAAAAATAAAAAAATAAAAAATCAAATCACAGAGACAGGTAGTTTGGACTTTGAAAAATTGTGTAGTTGAGCTTTCAATATAATGTATATCATTTTTGTTTTGTTTTTTCTGACAAGCATTACAACTGAGATTGCATATTGTGATATCTTGCAGCCCTACTTTGGAAGACACATTTTCGTTATATTATTGTGTTTTATAACGCTTTTCTCATCTCTGGTATGTATAGGTTCTGTGTGCAATACAAATATTTCATGTAACCAATACATTCTGGGTGGCACCTTGAATGAGGAAAAAATACATCTCTTTCAGTCTCTTTACTCATGTCTCCCCATCATGCCTCTTCTCTATATTCTGACCAAGTGCTGTAAGTGGTACTCACTCCATTCAATAGCCAATAATAGCAGTAAAAAGAGAGTCGAGCTGTAGTTCATAATTATAGTAACTGTAAATAACACAGTGCACCAGAAAAATAAGGTGGGGTAAAGTAGCAAATGAGGTCATTAAAAAGCTGGGCTGTTGGAAGTTGTTTGTAGTGAGTTATGACATCGTTGCAACACACAAAATTGTCTGAGAAGAAAAAAATATCCATTTGCAGCCATGATACAGTGTAAATTATAGGAAAACTAAAATAGCAGTAAAATATCTATGAATGTCACCTTTGTAGGACAGAATGCCTGGTTTATTCCTTAACAATGAGTCCATATATCCTCCAGCTGACAGTGCACCACAACTATTGTGCGTTTAATTTAATTTTGACCTTTATAACTGCAGAGCCTAAAAGAGCAATCCAGGAAAAGGGGGCACATATTTACCTATTGGCTTCAGGCCATCATAATGTTCCAAATATTTGAGAACTTAAGTCTAATGTAATATGTAAATGTGTCAGCATAACATTTTTACTGTATATCCCCTCCATCAATGCAGAAATTTAACCTGCTGCATATTGCCTCAGTTGTTACGGTTGTTAGACAACTTGTACATGCGAGCATGTTTGTCACAAAGTTGAATTTAAAAGCAGATCTGTGCCTTGGAGAAATTGCAGGCAATGGGCATAAAGTTAAAGTAAAGCAGAGCAAAAAAGTACCTTGAAGAAAATCAATTATGCATTCATGGTGGTGTGATGATCTAAACACTAGTGCCTAAGAGAAGGAAGAGAGGAGCTATAAATGAAATCTAACAGAAAGTCGACCACATGTATGTGTGGGGGTTTGGGGGAGGGCTGGAGGTGATCAGCTTCATTGCCTCCCCCAACACATCCTCTCAGAGGAATAACGTTTTATCAACTTTTCTTCTCCTTTTCAGTCATAATTAGCATTCTGTTCTCAATTTGGCCGCTTAATTAGGTGTACATAACCTTGGATTTCCAGTAATGGAAAACCGGAGGGCTAGTGAGATGAAGCCATCATCTTCAGTGATTAAGATACCTGCAAACTATTGTACACAGGCTCGTCTGTATTCACATCATTACATGGTCAAATTAACATTTTTGTTCCACCTGGCTCAGTCAAAGGTAGCCTGGGTATAGCTAAAGAAATGCCTGCTAGCCAGAGTGACTGTAAACTGACATACTAGACACACTGCCTGAGGGCTATCAAGGCTTTAATAGAAAAGACACCCTTCAAAAACAAGTAAACTGGAAAGCCATACCGATAGTCGGCTGGTTGGAGATGTCCTTTTATTTTGTGAGTTCAGTAGGTTGAGCGTGTGGGGGTTTTATTTGGGAGATTTTTAAAGTATGGAGCCAGTAAAAGATGCAAGAAAGGTGGTAAAAAAGAGGAAGGATGCAGGATTTGTGAGTGTGAGTGGCTGCATGGCAGAGTGAGCTGTGACTAGGGCAGGCAGAGGAAGAGGCTGGTGCCACACTGATGGCTGAGGGGTAAGTCTCTGGTGTGTCTGTTTTTAGGCACAGCGAGGTTATGCAAATACTACGTCAGGCGCAGGGCAAGGCTGAGTAGGTTACTGACGGGCCGTAGAGTACACAACATGTCCCCCACTCAGCCAGCCAGACAGCCAGCAGAGACACTGACAGAGAACAGAGGGAGGGAGAGAGGGAGAGAGAGGGAGAGAAAGAAAGAGAGAGAGAGAAAGAAAGAGAGAGAGCGAGAGAGAGACAGGAAAACAACTAAAGGGGAATATTAAGAGCCAGAAGAAGAACCATAGCCACAGTAACTATAGCTCACCGACTCGTTCTGCCTGGTCTAATTAAAGTCACATAAACCTAGGGAGTGGTGTTGTGAATTAGCCTTGGCTGTGATACATGTTAGTCTATGATTAAACATATGAAGGAAATTATTAATTTGGCTACTATATACTATACTCTGGTACTACTATCTTTGACTTGCTGCCCTCAGGAAGGTGTCACAGGTGCATTAAAGCAAGGACTAACAGACTCAAAATGAGCTTCTTTCCAAGGGCCAGAACCACCTTGAACAATCACATGCACTGACTCACCCCCATTCCTGTCCCCCAATCTCCTCCCATTCACCCATTGTGCAATTACATAACACAGTGCAATATATCTTGTTGGACAATATTTATTACAGTGTAATAATATAGTTTTTGTAGCATATCCACCTGGGCAATATTTATTACTGTGTAATATCTTGAACTGGGTTTTGTAGCATATCCACACCTGTTGTTGTGCAATACCTAATTACAGTACAATATCCCGTGGTGCAATACTTAACACAATGCTATAGCTTGTAGACAACATTTAATACAGTACAATATGCTAAACTGAGTTCTGTGAAACAGCTCCCTCTGCAATGTAGAGACTCTCAAGTGTGTGTATATATGTGTGTGTATGGTTGTTTATGTCACCCCTACTGTAATACCTGAGCAAGACTTGCAATAACCTGGTAACTAATGCATAGTACAGGACTTTTTTTGCACTTTTTTTTTTCTTCTATACTGTGTTGTAAATATCCTGCTGTGCTGTATATATCATACTTAAATGTCTGCACTGAAGTGAGATGCTTTCAATCTCATTGTGTGTATATATGATGTAAATTGAACATATGAATAGTGACAATAAAAGGCATTCTATTCTATTGTATTCTATAACTTAGACATCGGTGACTTAACTGGAGTCATTGTTAATTTGTCACAAAAGTACATTTTAATTTATATCCCTCTGCCACTGTGACCCTGACAAAAATAATTCAGTACAAAACAGGTCACAAGATTCTAGAAATGTGTAGAGGAGATATTCATGGCTTACTTTCATTGAAGGCATATTCAAACTCCTCGAGTGTTTTAGGGAAAATAAACGGTGGCTCATCTTTCTTCATCAGCTCATCCAAGTCTATTCTTGAAAGTAAATCTAAGAAAAACAAACATGACAAGAAGAATAAACATTGTATGCCATCGAGAGACATCATTTCATATTATCATGTCATTATGATCAATAACCCAAATTATTTTCAACAATAACCTAGACTTAGATAACAGCAAAATATTTGTATAGTCTACTCTCTTAAAGGTGTAACTTTTTCTGGTGGAGTATCTGCTACCAGTTTGTCTTCCTGAAGCAATTATTGATTTGCCTAGGCCGTTCCACAATATGACATTCAACTGATACGGTGCCTTTATTCAGTTACAGGTGTTTTCTTCCCTTAAATAAAATACTGTGACCAACACGCATTATTACTGTGAGCAGGGTTGCCTCTTCATAGATCTGACCTGTAACTTAGACATTCTAGGCAATGCAGGAACACACAATTACATGGTGCAGGTGCATATGGAGCAGGAGTACATAAGTTTATACTTCCACCTGCTCCATTTTGAGCAAAAGGAACTGCAGAGATATGTGACATAAGTTTGTATTTGTTTGTATTTTGAGTTTGTATTTGTGAAATTTTACTTAAATGGAACCTGCAAGTTGCTCAAATAAACATAAACATAAACCTTTAAAGGGAGAGTGTGTAAGATTTTTACCCGTTAATTACCGAAATTGAAGATAACCATTCAAAAATACATTGTTTTCCAAGCCTTTTCACTTCCATCATGAAATCAAAGTATTCTTTTGAACTTAGATTTCGGCCGTTTCCCAATTCAGCGACGGCACGCTTGTGAGTGTGCACTCGGTCTGTCGTCGAGACGGCGCACACTCGCTCTGTCCTTAGTGCACTACGTTTCTCACATGGGCGTCTGCGAAATTGAACAGGTCCCGCCTCAGCTCAATGAGCCGGGTGGTCTGCTCCTTGTTCCCTAAAGACAAAAATATTATACTATTGCGACTAGTAATACTTGGAATTGGGACATGGCCAATGTTCCCCCTAATCATCCCTGATTTACAGTGCGCTGCACAAGTTTTCTTGTGCGCTGAGAATGTGCGAACAATGCGCAGCTTAGAGTAAACGCTGGACATGGCGATACTGTAGAATATCCAGCATTACAACAGCAAAGGAAATATAGAAGTGTAAGGGGAAAAGCATGTGAACGGTAATACAGATGCCGTGAACTATGCCGTTATGGCTACCGTCACACATGTTTAGCTTAGTTTATGAAGAGTTTCATGTAGCATAGTTGTAGGTGAGGTGAACCAGTACGTATATTTTATAGTGACGTCGCAACTCTCACATGTGGATGTCGCTGGCGAGTCGGTCTTTGTAGTCATATATCCTCCCGCGCTGTGCATGCTGGGGCTTTTAAGTGTGCGAAGCGTGCATGTTTGCACGCTTGGTCCACGCCCCGATTTCCATGGAAACGACGGCGCCGTTCAGGGCTCGTCTCGACGGTGCAGGGGGAAAAAAACGAATGGAACGGCGCTTGTCGCGCCGGATATGACGCATATCCCGTTCCAAGGACGCTCACAAGTGTGCCGTCGCTGAATTGGGAAACGGCCATAGTCACATAAAAGGGGGATCCTCCCCATATAGAGGCAGCCATTTTGAATACGAGAGCCGCAGAAGGACATTTGGCCTTCGGCAAGGCTTGTGGTAGTACCGGAGGCAAAGCAGGCGGAGCGCTCGGCGCGCTGTGCAAGAGAGAGGGAGAGAGGTGCCGGTCGGGGGGGGGGGGCTGTATCACACGTCGTAATGGATCTAACACGTGTTTTGGACTAAATTGTTTTACTGGATTTTATTAGCTGGATCCTTACGGACAGATTGATACCAAGCTTGTGGTGAAATACAGAGTTTGACCTGTGCAAGGCCTTCAAAGGTAAGCTAAGTAACAAACCTCGTTTTGTGCTTTTCTGTATAAAACCCCCATGTGCTCGGGGAGTGATTGTTGTGCCGGGAAATGAATTGCATAGTCAAAAAGAGGAGACTGTAAGGTTTCATTTGATATGTAGATTGTCATGGTACACGATCGGGAATGTGTGTTTTCATGCGAAAAGAAAAAAAAAACAGTGAACGGGAGACCGCGTTTTATTAATACCGTTAATACCCGGGGCTCGCAGCGCCGGGTGTGCGCGGGTACGCGCGCGGGTACGCGCGCGGGTACGCGAGCTGTCCGCTACGGCGCGTCCGGGTGACCCTCGAGGTTTGCCGTAGCTAAAACAGGAAGTGCCATAGCCACTATCCACCTATGCGCCACGAATCCTACACACTGGACCTTTAAGTACATGTAGTTGGATATATTTTGAATGGTGTATTAAACAGCAAATACACAATAGACTGTACTCTCTACCTTTGAGTGCAGTAGTTTTCTCCCTGTCCTCCTGGGAGACCTGGGCCATAGTAACAATCCAGAATATCGAAAGTAAAACACAGTGATCAGGGAGCATGGATCTCAGCTTCTACGATGTTCTCTGTCAACGGAAATCACATAGACACTTCTAAATGTTGTTGATGTGTTAAGACCATTCAAACCATGTATAAACTATGTAAACATTTACAGCCCATGTCATTAACATATACTGTATGGTCTTTAAGAAGTACAGTCAGTGTGTGTCAAGTAATGGTTCCAAATACAGTATTATCACATGATTGCATACTTAAAAACAACCATATATATAGATTAGCCCACCAAAAGATTTAGCTGCCCGTTACTTAGCCCATTACATGAAGCCAATGTGATTAAAAGCTATCAAAATAAACCTAGCACGCGTGCAAAAAAAGGAAGTTAGCACAATAGTTATGAATTAGATAACTTCTAATCGAATATGCATCTTTACTGAGACAGTAGAGGCTAGCTTATAATATATGTGAAGCCAGAGTGAAACTATTTATTAAGTAGGGAATGCGTAAGTAACTTCACAATGTGGACAGTGGTTTTACATAGCTATTACCTTAGAGTAGGGAGCTAAATGTGCTTTTTATGCGTTTATTTGCCTTTAAAATGATGGACAAGAGCTTTCATAGAGAAAATCAGATGCATGCATGCTTTTAGTTTCACTCACGAACCATCAGTGCAGGCGATTTTCCATTCGCGGCTACTTCCTTGATTTTTTCAAACAGGAAGAACTCTGAGCGGAGCAGCATGGAGCAGCGAAACTTCCGGGTTACCGGGGCAACGGCGTAGAAGAAAAATTTAAAGAGACAGTAGCACTTTAACTGTGACCGTATTCATAAAGGTATTTTAAGGTTAACATGTACAAATCGTATTTAAATTAATTAAAATTAACAATCTGCTTCATTAAATTAACTTAAATTAAAATGTTAGTCTATAAAGGTCTTCTGAAACCAATGAACTCCTGTAGGTTTCCCTTGTGGATCAATAAGATTTATCCAAGTTTAAGTCTAAAAATCATTGATTATCTGTTTGACAGTGACATTCCTTTGGTTGAGCTGAATGTCCATCCATCCATTTTCTTCCGCTTATCTGGTGCCGGGTCACGGGAGCAGCAGTCTAAGCAGGGACTCCCAGACTTTCTTCACCCTAGACACTTCCTCTAGCACCTCCAAGGGGACCTCAAGGCATTCCCAGGCCAGCCAAGAGTCCCTCGGGTCTTCCCCGGGGCCACCACAGCTGGCTCCTCTTGACGTGGAGGAGCTGATCAGAATGTTCTCAGTCAAAAAAAAACTAAATGAAAATGGAAGCTCAATTGCTGACCGCTATTAAATTGATCAGAATGTTCTCAATTTAATAGTAGTCAGCATTTGAGCTTCCATTTTATTTAGGTTTTTTGAAGAGGAAAGGTTTTCAAGTTTTTAAAATCATATCAAATAATATCCCCTTTCACAGTGGAAACTGGATATTATTTGAGACGTTTATGCTTTTAACATCTCCAACATTTTAATAAATCTCAATTAAGCACAGTAGAATAAAAAGGAAAATCATAACTTGCTTCCTAGTATCATATAATAGAAAGGCAAATGCTTTTGTTCAATGTCCACTCCTCAGACACCCTCATACAATTTACTCAATGTCAACTTTTTAAAGGTGTGCATCCTAGTATAACTCTAATGATGTGTTGATGAAAAATATAATACACCTAACAATTGCCGATAGTGCAGATATTGAAAGGAAATAAAAGTGAAACATGAATTAATTTTTTGACACAAAATTGACCCAAAAAATAGGCCCACATGGCATCACAATGATTTAATAATACACTCATAAATAACAAAAGTACTCATTCTACAAAAATAAAGAAATGTAATATTTCTCTAGATTAAATAAATGTATTGTAAGATCATATAAAATAGTGATTATCCCTTTTAGAAGGAACAGCATTTTGGAGCATACATACATAACATTTTTTACCTTTATTAAACATAATATTTCAAGTTCTCTTTCAGGAGGCAGGAGAAAGTCTGCTGACACCTGTATCTTTACAGTCGCTGTCTGTAGAAACTCCAACTCCCTCCTAAGATCACACAGTCCTGTCTTGTCCCAGGCAAACAAATCCACGCTCACCATTTCCCAGAACTGATTTCAGGAGGTGTGCTCCACAAGGATGAGATATGTCTGATGCAATGTGAAAAAGCAGAAACCAGAGATTGTCGCTAGTGCAAAATAAGAGAAGCTACATGTCTGTCATGTTCGCTGTTTGTAATTTCTTCTTTTTCCTTACACCAACTTGTCACTTGCAGACCAAATGGTGGTTTGCCAGTTTGTGAGCTGCGACTTGGTATAAAAAGCAACATTTACAACATAGTAAAAATCCTAGCAGCATGGACAGTTATTGGGCAGTGCTTTTATCGACTGCTAGCGCTTCCCCCTGGGTATCTTCTTCCTGTTGCTTGACTGCTTCAGAAAGATCCCGTTGTCCCGAGTTACTGTTGTAAACAAAATACACTCGCCGAAGATCTTCAACCATAGTTCTCTCTTCATCATCCAACTCAGCATCATCTCGCATCTCCCACCTAGAAAACACACAAGAAATCCTTATATAATTGAGTTTTAAAAAATGAAAATGTGTTTATATTCTTTAATCATTCATTCATTGCCATAATTTTACTTTTTTTCTTTTTTTTTTTTAAATCTTTCTCACACTCCACAACTCTAGTGGCTCAGCAACTGCATATAAAGGGTATACTAATTTTATATTTGAATGCAAGTGTGTCTGTGTTTGTATACAATAATTTTTCACACATAACATGTTTATGACAAAGTGTGACTCTGAGTGCGAGGAACACTGTGTTCAGCATACATCTGAAAACTGCAGCTTACCAACACTCGACTTTTACACTGAACTTGTCGAGTTATCGCCTCATTTTTCACTCCTGCTGCGCAGGTCAGGCTTGTACCATTCTGACTGCGGTGATATTCTCTCACACAATCCACACACTATATTAGATATCTGTAGGACCTGTGCCACCTTATTTAAATATTATCTAAAGGTGCACTACATAACTTTCCTGGAGGGTTGTTGGCCACCTGCCTGTCTCCAGTGAATGATTATTCTTTGCCTGGAATGCTCCACAAAATGGCATTACATCTTATTGCTATAGAGACAAGCAAGTGGTGCAGTTAACAGTTTTGTAAAAGACTGTTTTGGGAAATAAAAATACCAGTAACTTGATAATTACAAGAAAGAGAAAAGTGGAGTAGGGTGGAACATTGCAGCCAAAGCATTAACATTGTAACATTAAGTAATGCACCTTTAAGTGAAAGAATAAACAGATAAAACAAAGACAAAGAAAGAATGGATTCCATATCTCAGTGGATAAATAAAGGTCAACATGTATGCATGCTTAAGGGATATTTATAACCTAAGTAGTCTGCTTACAGTGTGTTTATTGTTCTGGGAAAATGAGAGGAATGGCAGAACTGAAAAGCAGGCATTTTAAAACCGCATTTGATAGAAAGCAGATAACTTTGTGACCTGGAGGGTAAGTAAAGATAAAGTTGAAAGTCAAGAAAGAAGCCTCTGTAGCAAGTACAAGTAAATAGTTGGTAAAAATGAAATTAGTTCACTACAAAAGTAATCTAAATTTACTCAGTGAATCACTCAGATAATCCTAAAACCTCAAATATGTGGCACTTGCATTTTATGGATGCAGTGAACATATCTGAATTGAAAGGGCCATATACAAAGACATCAAAGCTTCAATACACTTGCAGAATTTCAATTTAATCCTCCAAGTGACTATGGTCAGTCACCTCTATATGTCACATGAAGGCAGCCTTTGAGTCACTGCATTTTTTGAGTCTCCTTTTCACCAAAGACAGACAAATATCACTGACTGTAATGCAAATGATCATATTCTCATATCAGTGTAACCACAGCTCTTCTCATTTACAGTCCCTCATTAGATCTATGTAGGTGCATCAGTGAACATAAAACATTATTATTATTATTATTATTATTATTATTATTATTATTATTATTATTATTATTATTATTATTATTATTATTATTATTATTATTATTATTATTATTATTATTATTATTATTATTATTATTATAAACACAGAAATATCCTCATTATGCTACAAAACTATGGTCTGGCTGAATTTGTAGTTTTTTATTTTATTTTTTTTTCATTGAGAATAAACACTGTCTCTCACCAAAGACAGAAAATAGAGGGAATGTTGATGGCTTTTATGGCTTCAAGCAGAAGGGCAGACAGGCTGCTCCTATATTATTTTGTTCAGTGACATAAAATTAAACTCAGTCTGACTAAATAACTATAATGGGATACAAATAACATGCAAACAACCAAACAATACAAATGTCACACGGCACAAAAACAGAGGGGAGAGCGAGAGAGCAGAAAGCCAGGGCCAATAAAAGGAAAGAAAGTAGAGAGGGGAAGGAAGACAGGAAGGTACGCTAAAGGTTTTTCAATGTTTAATTTTCAAATAGGATTAAGCAGAATGACATTTAGCTGAAGGTTACAGGCTCGGCATTGTCTTAGCTGATATTGATATGCAGGAGGCGCCCTACTTGTCACCGGGACAAACACCATTGATGAATGAGAAGCCTTTCCCCAGGAAGGTGTTAAGTGCAAATTTGAAATGAGAGCGCAAGCTGGATGTAGCAAAAGAGAAGAGGTAGCAGGCAACACTGCCGTACGCAGAGACACACACAGATTGAATTACCACAATAGTTGGCTATGTATACTGCCGCTAGATAATAGTGACAAAAAGTGTGAATTGTTCAATAGGGTATGGGGGATGCACATTGAGATTGACAAAATGAGACAAAAACAAAGATGGGCTCCTGTCTTGTATGTAATTTTAACATGCGCCGAACAACAACGCCTCTTAGAAATGCATAAGTAGGCTCAAGTTGACAATAACTTCACTGATATATCCTCATTTTGGAAAGTTTTCAACCCAGAATTTACATCTTAATAAGGGGGAGTCTTACCCTTTAATTCTTATGGGCCCCCGCTCATTGCTCATGCATTAATACTGGAGCTGCTGACTTTGCTCTTCCTCTGAATACAGAATAGGACACACATATTAAGACTTGGTATATTTACAGGACGGATGCCACACCAGATCGTCAAATGAAAAGGATCAATCACATGTTATTCTCCGGGAGCACAACGCAGACAAAGTTGGGACACTATCTAAATACAATGCAAA
Organism: Paratrypauchen microcephalus; assembly: GCA_036785185.1. Classification (NCBI taxonomy): domain Eukaryota; kingdom Metazoa; phylum Chordata; class Actinopteri; order Gobiiformes; family Gobiidae; genus Paratrypauchen; species Paratrypauchen microcephalus. The sequence continues at coordinate 2,059,015 of JAVJIX010000081.1, read as the reverse complement.
CATGTGCCTGTGTTGTATTACAGAATTTGTCGTGATATACACTGAATCAAATGTGCTTCCACTACAACAATAATAATACATATTTTTAATGTATATTTTGATCTGGATCACTTTGTCCACCAAAATGAATACAAAAATATATTGGTAAAAATGCAGCCTTTTTGTTGTTAAATTAATTTAATCTCATTGTAATACACACACAACTAATGTAGCTTGGATAATGCCAGTGGAATCTGTATTTTGAGACAAAATAGTCAGAATACAGTGGTAGCATGCAGAAGTGCTGAAAGATACTGGGAGACAGTGTCCAGTGTTTGTGGTGCAGCTGTCAGGAGCTGAGTGCTTTTGTCCTGGGGTGAGCTGTTTGTGGCTGGGTGCAGAGGGTGCCCTGGCCTGCCTCTCTGCCACTGGGCTGGCTGTTTGTTTAAAAGGCTGGCCTGTCAAACACAGAGAGCAGCGACAGCCAGACACTGGGCTAAATGACTGTGACAGCAGCCCTAATCAGAGGCTTCACACATTGCCGCAGGGCTTGGAGGATCCATCATAACCCAAGCCTAAATATTTAAAGTGCTAAACTTTCCAAAGGTCAGACCTTTCCATGCGAGCCAGGGCGACGTGTGTCAGAGAAGTATAAGCGAAGGGCTGAACAGCACAGATTGTGAGGGAGAATATTGCTGCATGTCTCCTCCACTAACGGTCATTTTAGCCCTTTTGGAAAAGCACTTTAGGAGCAGTTAACCTGACATGACATTTGTTTGTTTTGGAAGATATATTTGGTTTAATCCTATTTGAACTTCTAGTATTTTTTGTTTTAAAAGTAATTGAAGAATTCTTTTTTTTTTCCTAGTGAATATGCCTTTTTAAATCTTTTTTTTGTGTGTGACTTGTCTTATTATTTACTGACTGTGAGAAAATTAGACAAGAGTTAATCAACATTGCAAATGTAGTCTATCATTCCAGTAAAAACATTTCATAACCGCCTAACAAAGCCTAAAATATCAAATTTGAAAAGCATTGGGGACAAAAAAAACAATATTCCAAAATTATGGAACGAGACAGGATGTTTTGCATTGCCATCTAGTTCAGTTGGGGTAACTGACAAGTTCACAATATGGGCCAGGAGGTCATCTCTTCAACTCAATTTCCATCGAGAGGCAAACATCCAATTCAATTTAGATATGTGCCTGTGCAGGGCCGCAAGCCGGAGGGAGATTGTAACTGACAGCCATTGGACAGCCAGCTGGATTTGAATATTGACGAGACAGAGACTTGACAGAAGGGATTATGCTCTACCTTCTGACTTAGTGGCCCTTACACTGATCCATTGTATTGTCAGATCAAGTCAATGTCAGGCCCACAGTATGTCCAAGAAGCGCTCTGATGCCACTCCGGATTAGAGCGCACCTGAGATCATTCACCAGCCACCACCATGTCCACTCTGGTCCAAAAGATGCACTAAAGAAATATGAACCAAAATGGAGTCAAGTGGGAAATGAGAAAAGGAACACAAATATGAATGGACATTTGTAAAGAAAAATTAGGAGGATAGAGAAAAGTAACTCACTGGGCTTTGAGTCCCAAACAAAAGACTAGTTTGGGCAATCATTGGTCATCAAAATATTGACACAGTTCACCTTGAAGTTCTCTTTTATTAGTGGCTTTGATTCTGTAGAAAGTAGATTCTTCCTTTTATTTTGGATTTGATTTCTTCAAGCTGCATAAACTGCACTTGCAATATAAATGATTTAATATTTTCTAGTTGCGCCATGAAGAAATACATGCTTAACAGTTCTAAAAGTGTATGTGTCGGTACTGCAACAACTGGTTCATGTTTGAGGTCAAGTCCACAGTTGCTGGTTTCAGAACATAAAAAAAGATAACGTAGAAGCTTGTATAGAATTACATAATGACAATGACATTACAATATTATCCTGAGATTATAATATTCATTCTAAAACCATTTTACCCAAAAGTCACTTGAGATTCCCATGCCTCTTCACATGTTAAGTGTGTGCTTATGTGTGTGTTTATGCACATGTTTGTGTGTGTGTGTGAGATGGTCAAAGCCAGTGCCTCATCCTTGTCAAACAGGGCCTGTCTCTTGCCCAGCACGCACTCTTGAATCTGGAGGAGCGAGGAGAGTAGCCAGCCACACAGCACTGATCAAAGGGCCTCGGACACATCAGTGAAGGCTCTTTGAAAGGACGTCCACAGTTACACAAGTTGACACTCGGGTGTATGTGCCGGTGCCCTGACACACAGCTCAAAAATGGATTATGCATGCACACATACACAACGCCACATGTGGTGCCTCACAACATAAATGTATAGTTTGAATTATCAAGAATCACAACACTCTAAATCACCAACAGTCTCTTGTCTTGGCCGGGTTAATATCTTTAAAATGAGCGAGTACTGGCCATAGTTGGTAAAGTACGCTCCAGCAGCTATGATGCTTCTTTTGTGGTAATATTTGGAAGACAGTGGCTCTATAATACATGTAAATACTGTTTAGGCTTTGTATGCTGTATTGAATTTTCTATTCCAGTGTATTGATCTGAATTAGAGACTGACGATGTGGTTTATTTTAGACTACAAAGGAAAAGATGGCTGGTCTGCCGATATGTGTGGCAGATTTGGATGATTTTCCTCAAATTATTTAATTTAAATTTACTACAAACTCACCCACAGCTCTTTTTTATCCAAACCATGAGCTGTGTAGTTGTCGTTTGTGCAATTATTTTTTCAAAACAGATAGATGACGCTCTAAAACGTACAAATATCTATCTATAATCTGAATTACTAGAGTTACATGGCAGTTTTTAAGAGAATGGGCGCTGTACAGTGGTGATCCAAAGATTGCAGATTGGGTCAAATGCAGAGGACAAATTTCCTCCACAGAGACAATAAAGCTTAACAAAAAAGAAAAAAGGTGATTAATCATATATGCAAAGAGAAAAAAACATGATGGATTGATTGTGCAGTACAGTTCTGTATCGCCCGTGTAAATATTGTTTAGGAACCGATATGACAGCAACTACAGTGAATCTCTATTGCATTACAGTATATCTAAAAAAATGTTGCTATTTGTAAATGGTGGTCTAAATGAGCCTTGTGCCGGATACCATTACTCCTTTGCACACAAATATGGCTATGTGTCCTTGCATCACATGACTGCATATTTCAAATCCCACTGTCTGCCTGTTTTGAGCTCCTCACTATTCTCCTCTGTCGACCGAAGGGAACTTTGTGTAAATTTGCAGTGGCTTAATTACTGAATAATTTAGACTATGCTTCAAATTAATGTAGACATTTCCATATTAATGTGTTTGCCTACCGATTTCACGTTTATTTGTACTGTGGACAGGAGGAAGGCAATTATCACAGCGTATCATAGCTGTTGTGCCGGTATTTCCAACATCATTAGGTGTCTTGTCCACTGCACTGTGACTGGGACTGTTGGTTTAAATAGCCTCTCTGCATGCTCTTCTATATTAACTCTTACTCCCAACAATGTAATATTGAGTTTGACATTGTGCGCCCCAATTTCGAGGCTGTACTGCTAGTGCCATTTCTGTGTTAAGTCAAGTGGTCAGCATAGAGCCTGGGATTCCAAATACAGACTGAGCCATGTGTCGGTGGAAGGGTGACAGGTCCATGTCCCTCTTATCCCTCACCCGCTCCTCCCCCCACTTCTCTTCATGGCTTGGCTCTTGTTAGGGGCCTGACTAAGTAGGATGGCACCTCTCACTGAAGCAGACACCCAACAGGAGCTTGTGACACAAAAATGCAAGCATGCCTGTCTATGTGTATGACCTCTCTAACTTGGTACAGTGGGAATAATAATGCTCTTTAAAGGGGTACTATGTAACTTTTCAGGTGCAGGGTCCACTATCTGCTTGTCTTCATGGAGATGTTATTGTATTGGCTGGAATGGAACACAGTAGGGCATTAAACTTATAGTATTTCATGGCAGGAAGACAAACAGGCGATGCCACATTGTCACGTTACATTTGTGGAGAGTAAAATGCAATTTTTTTATTATTATTTTTTTGTCAGCATTAAATACACCGGTAACTGAAAACATGCCCGATTAATATGTGACAGATTCCAGGCAAAGGAATAACATTTCCATGGAGACAAGCAGGTAGCGGACTCCCCATCACAAACGCTAACGTGCACCTCTCAGGACTGTGTGCAAAACTTCTGTAGACTTTGAGAACTAGCACAACTATAGAACAGAGAAAAATTATGTTTCTATTATAGCTGATTACCTGTATTGTGTTATATAAATCCAACACAGCGGTCTAGACATGAGAAAATATTTGATTGCAAAGATAAGAAAACATGACAACATTTCTTATCTTGCCCACATGGCCTTCATAGCACCACCATTACTCTGTCATCACTGTCTGCTGTGTGCGGCTGCAGTAACAAGGACAGGCATCCAGTCAGTCATCAAACCATGGTAGTCATGAGTTTCTGTTATGGGCGACATGTTGAGGACTTTTTTACTATATAATATTTTGTTTTAAATTGTTAATCACTATGGCAGCTGTAAAATGTTTTCATCATTCTGAAACGGATACATAGCAAGCCTAACCTTAACCCTAGAAAATGAACACGTATAGGTGTGGTCCCACTAAAATGCAAGACAGTTACTCCAATTGAATATAATGACTACCTAATGTACACTCAGAAATGCCAAAAATTTCCATTACTGGATCTTGGAAAAACCTTTTACTTGGATAGATATACTGCATTTAAGAGCTCAAGGAACTGCTATCACAGCTGGTCAATGATATGCATGTCATCTTAGTTCATACTTTATCACCACTGTTTTAAAGTCATGTTCCTACTAGAAAGTACTCAGAATAAAGTGCATAAAGTATGACATATAAATTAATGAACAAAGCTGAATTGTTTAAACAGCGAACAAGCATTTATGCAGTCATATAGTGGGAAAAGAATGTTCCTTGTGATTTCACCTCAGCGTGCTTAGAGGAAAATGTTTTATTTATACAATATTCTCTTTGTCAGTTGTGCATAGAAAGAGTGGGAAAGCCACCATAGAGCACTAAAGGTTGAAAAGCCTGCACATATACACACACTTTGCTCCCAGACACTCATTTAACTTGCATGAGCACATGATTGATTATATTATGTTTTCATTTCTGGGAATATTATATCTAAAATACTTGCAAGTATGAAATGAACAACCCTTACATCCTAATAATTTGGTGTAATCACTCACACACCACATGGCTGAAGTGTCTTGTCTAAGGACACAACAGCAGTTTTGCTCTAGAATCACTGTTGCCCCACTGTATTGACAAGGTGGTATGGTCACTGTTAAAGAAGAGACACCAGTGCTGCTAATTTTATATTTCAGTCTTTTCAGTGAGATCTATCTACCTGAGTGTCAAGTGGCACCTGTCAGTTAAGCTAAGTACCTGTATAGCTATAAAAGACGGGAGGAGCATGCACTCTCACTATACACATGGACACCAAATCGACAGCAAGCAGACATGTCAATTAAGATGATAGTTGTTTTGAGCATTCACAAATTCTGTTAGCACAGACTGTGAGGTAACAGACCACATATAGACTATTGTGAGAGTATTTTCAAAAGGAACACTGTGACACAAAAAGCATAAGAAACTTTGGTATAGTGTTGAGTGTGAGTAAGTGACAAGGGAACAGTTGTATTCTCTGTAGTGATTGACTTTATAGCTGAGCAAAATAATAAACAAATGTCACCCAAATCAATCTCTGTAGCCAGCACATAATTCATTTGTGAAAAAAGTAATATTGTTGTAGAACTTCTGATGGACACTACACTATATAATTACAATAAAGTAGATTGCTTGGCTTCGGAAAACCATCAATCATATACAGTGAAGCCATTACAAACATATTCCCTATAGAGAAGCATAAAGATATTGCTATCGAGCTCTGAAAATGTCAGGGCAATGGAAAGCCTGGCATTGTGCAATTACATAATGATTATTGCAAAAGTTTCTCCCCCTCACTCAGTGATGCAGTAATATGCAGTGGATGGCCATGGGGGTTCATTAGTGAGAACAGTCTGCTGTTGAAAAGCTCCAGTTTCACCTCTGATCCCAGCTAATGTGATTTGGACCTCAGATTGGTAGTGCACAGATTAGATGCTAGCTCACCTCAGGGTGGGAACCAGAGAAGGAGACATACATCAATGTTGTTTGCATTCAAACTCAAACCTCTTCTCAAGTGTAATTTGCTCTGAAGCTGTAGCAAAAAATGTCTAGAAAGCAATAGTGTAATTTGTTTTCTGGCAAAGAAGAGGCACTTGGTAATCCACTGTGTTACATTTTAGAGTGCATGATTTGGGCTTTCATAACAAATCAATTGGTTTGTAGCGAGTGGAGCGGCTAAGGATGACAACTGTGTTAGCATTCTCCTCTTATTAGCTCATGGCTTACCCCCACGGCCTGCCCTGCCAGTTGCAATGTCAGGCTACCCCTTCTTTCATTTCCTTTTCATTAAGCTCCTGCTCTCTCTGTCAGTCCTTAGCCTGTGTCCTCACACACTCACCACCTTCTTCCATATACCACCACCTCCATTATGTCTCTACCTTCCCCTCACTCCTCTCTCCTTCTCTCATTAGGTCATAGTTGTGGTGATTTGTCAGAGTGCCTGTGTTGATTAATAGGCCAGTGGAGCCCCTATATTTGGGGGCTGTCAGCGGGGCTCCGCAGTGCCAGGGCCGCCCAGCTGAGCTCCCTCACCACCCAGGTGGCCCCATTTGGGCTAAATGAGCTGTGAAGGGTCCCGGCTATGCCCGCCTGCCCCACACTAAGGCCTTCCACACAAACACATACACATACACGCACTCATACAGACAGATGGATATATGTATTCTGCAGGCACACATGCAACAGCGCTCAACACCCTGACTCTTACTGCCATGCACCCCTGCATTCCCACATGATTTGTCACACTCCATCAATAGACAATAAGTTACTGCCACTCTGGCCTGTCAATGGGCCCCGTCTTCACCAGACCCCTCTGCGCTGTCTCATAGGGGGTGAGGACAGCTCAAGTGGAGGGAAATGCATTGTGAGTTTTAACAGAGAAGTAACACATTAAAGTAACACGACCTTTCATCCGAAATGTATAGTGGCATTATATTTTGATCAACATGAAACCTGACTACTGTTTTTCCTGAAAATCTCACCCTTTCATTTCTTTTCCCTACTAATATTACCACCAGGGAGTGAAATGACAATAACCAAATCTCTATTCTGTACTTCCCCATACATCCCCCCAGTGGAGGACTTAAAAGTGCTTGTCCTGATGCACAGCCAGAGTATCCAGGTTCAAGGAAATGGCTCTGGGTGTGATGTTCATGTGCAGAGTAACATGGTTCAGCTGCTCCGAGCCAATTGCCTGGCCTTGAAGTCAGCAGAGCCTTGTGTGCATGAATGCGTGTCAATGTGAACGTTCCTCTTTGCAAGATTATTTTTGTTCCCCCTTAAACTATAAGCATGTGTATGTATGCGCGTGTGTGTGAGTATGTGTGTGTGTGTGTGTGTGTGGGTGGGGGGGGGGGGGGTGGGGGGTGGACCTTAGTGAATGAGATCATCCTGCATGTTGTATACGCACATCCACACACATACAGCACCACAGTGGCACACACGCCTCCTCAATGATTCAATCTGATGATGGGTATTGAAGGGGAAACTGGAATCTTTCAAGGTCACAAAAGTCTGAATAGGAACATCCAGCACTGGCAGCCATGCTGCCACTGTCTGCTCCTACACTGTCATTACCGCTGGCCAGCTAGCTCTCATTATCAACTTACTTCATCAAATACACTTCATTATCAACCTATACTTAACAAACAGATGGGATGGGCCCTCCAGCAAAATGACAGAGTAACTGGTATAAAGTGATTCTCTTTTAAAGTCCATTGAGTGAGCAGGTCATAACACGTATAGACCCCTACTATTAGTTTATGCGATTTACACCCGATTGGACATCTGGAAAGTGAGAATTAAAGTGGTATGTTTCTTCAGAATATACTGTTTGATTGTACAAGTGGCTATGCATTATAATTACATGTGTAATGATTATAGTCATTATGAAGTCGTTATTTCTGAGACTGGTGAGCATATGAAAGGCGGATAGATAGATACACTAGATGAATAGACAGCTGTTACTGAAGATGTAAGTAACAGACAGCCCTATCCGTGCAGCCAGTATGGACGACCATGAAATTAAGACTCAACATATAGCAATTACAATGACAATGTGCTTTGTTCAATGTGTCAAGTATCAATCTAACACTTGCCAGGCAGCTTTCATATCATAGCTAATAGGCAGTTGGCGGGGCCCGGGCCGTTGCCAACCAGTGAACCGAACTATTCATAGGCCAGCCCCTGTCATTGTGCTTATGCAGTTGATGTAACAGTAACACACACATCAGCTATATACCATGTGCCCCCACCCCATGCAAATGAGCGCATTAGAGCGGACCTCAGAGAACGGAGCGTGGCCAATAAATCCAGCCGGGTTGAGAAATGTAGCCTTTACCATGCGTGTCCAACCCCATCTATTTAACCTAATTACACACACCATACCAGGTAATAAAAGTCTCCATGCCATCAATTCTGACATCTCATCCAGGGCACCGCAAGGAATGTCTATTAGGACCTATAAATCCCAGGGATAGAGATCTTGTGAAAAGGTGCCATTGCCTTTTGTATCCTGGAGAGAGAAAGTCAGAAAGTAAGTTACTCCCACACAGATATGATGTGTGTGTGTGTGTGTGTGTGTCTATTCCACTGTGAACACTCCTAATGTAGTGAAATTCAAGAGTAAGCGTTCCCATTTGCCAGTGTGCAGCAGAATTTAAGTCAAAAAGTGCCACTGCTGCATCTCATCTTTTCGCTAGATTTTCTTTATTGGGCTTGTTCCAAAAAGCATGAAGACAATACAACAAATAGCTGATTCAGATAACATGTAACCAAGTGCGGACTTTAGCTGGCAATTTTCCATAGCGGGGTGTTTGATCTTGCACAGGCCTGACTTGTCTCATGCAGGATGCTGGTACTTTCACTTTTCAGCGTCATGCCTTGTGATTGGACAAGAATAACATTATAGCTCACATTGAATGACTATTGTTTATGTTTGACTGACAGATGACTGTAGATAAATCAATGTGGTTTCAGTAGCTTCTCTTACATTCCATTTCTTTTGTCTGCAGGGCACCTGAGTTACACCTGAGCCGACCCAACTCATAAACTCTCACTCAGGAAATCAGGGGTCTATTGAGGTGAGACAATTTAGAAAGCAAAGGATGAAAGAAATGCAAAACAAGATGTGATAAGGAAGTCTACCCAAACATCCTAAACTTTTAACCCTTTTGGTAACAATTAGTCATGACGAAAAAACAAGAGACTTTTGTTTTTGAATTGGAAGCTGGATGTTTATATGAAATACATAGTGAAATATATTTAAGATAATTCCACATCACTTACGTCAATTGTGAGGTATGCACAAAGGTGGGTCACTTACTAGAGAATTCAAGTAAAAAAAAACAAAAAAAAACATTAAAAGTTTATGGTTGAATACAAATTTGCTTTTTTTTTTTTTTTTTAACTTTTTTTTTTTTTTGTGATCACTTCCAGGCCCTATTTGAACCCTCCTTATGGTTAGCTGTAAGATTCTGTGCACTGTTCAGCCCACAAGGCTACATCATCCATGCTCCCACACAACAATTCTCCATAAATATACAAAACCACGATACAAAACTGTACTAGTACCTCACAACTTGACATATCTAATGCTATGTGCAGTAGCTTCATTAGCGGGGTGCACGCTGATTGTGTTGTGATAGTGCTGTGAACGGGGAGTGACTTAGTGCGAAGTGCAAAGGCAGAGGAGACAAAACAAAAGTGAAATTTATAAAACATGTAAATACATTGTTTTCAGTGACTATAGAATTTTCAAAGCAATTCAAAATAACATGGTGATTTAATATGTTATAATAAATGTTAGCAGTTAATACCCTAAAGAAGTAAAATACCCCATCTTTAAGTAGTTTTCTTTAACCTCCCTCTGTATTAAATTAACTGCATGTAGCCCACCCTGTTTTCAATTCCCGGTTGTCCCAGAGAGGAAAAGGAATCGCACCTGGAATTTTGACTCCAGGATGTCATCCATGGAATTCCACTGAAAAGCTAATCCATCAACCTCACACAGAGAACAGCGTAGGTGTGTTTACTTTCTATTAAAAAGGATTACTCTATTACAAAAATACTGGGCTTGAAAAGGCAGCTCAGACTAAATGCTTTTGTAAATTGATTTATGACTGACTTATCTCACGAGCAGAGTTGAATGTGAGCAAGCTTTGTTGTTAACATAATAACCATTTCAAAGAGAAGTTGGTCTCAAAACATCAGTAGCCTGCCTCTGACGAAAATAGCACAAACAAAGTGTATTAGAATCTCCTTAAGTCTAGATTCATAAAACAGAAGCCCTTACAGATGTAACGCATTATTTATGAAGATACACACAGTGCTGGTTAAATGGCGATTTGCTGCTTGGTTTATGAAGATAATCCTCTTCTTCATTGTGGGGAATGTTTTGGTGCATTGTGCTCCTACTCCAGTGAGCTCCGGGCTTCAAAGCTACCGTGGCGCAATTGTTGCCTCAGTCACCCATTATAAACAACGTATTTTTAGAGAAAAGGCTGTAATTGTGCAAAAGTGTGGCACAAATGGCTTTGTAATATTACTGTGCACCTTTCTTCAATGCACGCCATACACAAGACCCTGAAAGCTCATGCCAATTGAAGTTGGGCTTTCATCCAGCATGAAAGCCATGTTTGCAATTGAGCTTTGGTACTATACCTTTACTCGCCTTTAGCCTCGGCCCTCCTGTCTTGTTTTATATGAGTGCACAGCCACAAACGCTTCAGTAATGGGCCTAAAATGTCTTCCTTGAACAAAATAACCGTTTTTGTGGGTCATGCCAAGGCAACTCTTGTACAACTTGATCGGACCACCACTAATTCCACCTCTCTATTCTAATAGTGAAAAGCATTCTACAGAGGCTTCCATTATTCAGGCGAGCTCAATACGTGATACACAAGCGAGAAAAAGCACACAGCGGTGGTGAAAAACACAGGAGGAGAGGATGTGAGCACAGGTCAACCATCAGGCTTTTTTCTTGTTTGAAAATGTCAACATGAAAGGGAGGCTTCTCTGTGACATTAGGGGCATGCTGGTGGGCTGCGGATGCTGTTGCAAAAATAATCTCAAACCAAGAGCAGTCCAAAACAGCCTGGTGACTGCACAGGTCTGACCTGACAGATCGGAGAGCATGAAATTCCTGCTTTTAGTCTTAGGAGGACAACAGTACACTCAAATTGATTCTGTTCATAGGATGCATGGTGGACTCTAGGCCCTTCCACACAGCAGAAGGTTGGGTTCAATCGTCGGGTCGGTTGGCAAGAAATCTCATTTCTATCACTGGGTTACTCTAGCATCTCTTTGCCTCTCTAATATTATGTGTCTTAAATTGTAAATAATCAAATAAGAGAATGAGTCGTTTGAGTTCTTTGTACTAGTCCAGTAACTGAAATGAAAATTAAATCATGTGACAGCAGTAACATGTGACATGGCAAATCTGAATCTTTCTAATCCAGTCCAACCATGGCATTACCCATAATGCAAATGCAACCACGTGTTCGCCTTTGACTGCTGCTGATGTAATGCCCAGTGACATGTATCTTCTATCACATATGAAAGGGTGCTGGTGACGCGCTGCCCTGGTGCGTCTGTGTGTGCGTGTTTGGGAGGCGTGAGCAGGCTCCAGACAGCGGCCACTGGGAAATCAAGGAGCACTTTGTCATGCATCCTTAAATGTGTGACACTGCGTCTCAGGAGACACGGGCTGATTGGTCTACGAGGCATCGAAGAATGACGGCTGAATGATGGTCTCCAGGGGCTTGTGTGTGTAAGATGTGTGGATACACGCGCACATGTGTGTGAGGACCGGGTTACACATAACGGACAGCACTGTGACATCTATGGATGCCACCCTGTCAAAGCCAGCTGGCTGCTTGCAGTACCCAGGGCAATGAGGGCAGTCAAACTCACTACTGTAATCTTAACAAGTAGAACATCTAGTCTGTAAACTTAACCAGAATTTCTAATTTATGAGATAGACATAGAAAGGCCAGTTTAGTGATATGATTGTTGGCCCACATTAGTGTACTAAAAGTACTGTGAACTTCACATTATATATACTTTACATAATGTATATACTTTGTATATACTTTACTTTACATTATAGGGATAAACTAAGTTGCTTCTTAAATGTTCAAGACACTGTGTCAAAAAGTCTGTACTGCATGCATTTGACGCTATTCTTAGCCTAAACTTCAATCAACGAACCTTTATTAAAATATAAGCAAACTGAAATTTTATGTTTGTGGTATACTAACACAGTCAGAAACCAACAAAGAGCAAAGGCCAATGTTGGTCTAAATGTCCCAGATATCTAGTTTAAAAAATACAGCATTTGGGTCTGTATCTACCAAAAGATGTGAAAGATCTGTGGTATATTGTAGCTGTTGTTGTGATTTTGTGCTGTGTTGTGTACCTTTATAGCATAGTCTCAAAATGTGTCAACATGTTGTCAAAGGCCCAAAATAACACACCACCTTTTTAAGCCCTTTGCTGTGTGGGCTATTACATCAAACTAGTAACATATAAAAGAGGGGTTGATGTTCTCCTTTTGAAATGATTATTTGCTCATACTCATTGTAATTTGGGTCAATAAAACAATAAAGCATTATCTTGAATTGCAACCACCACTCACTTGTTTTGATACAGTGAACCACTATGACCCCATTACTGTTACATTATATTAAGCTTTTATTTTACTAAAATAGCTGCACTTGTAACCTGTATCTAAATCACATGTGCCTGCTGAAAAGAAAAAAGCTGAAATCCAAAAAGCCAACAGGGGGCAGACATAATTACTGTGCATGTGCCTCTTATTTACAATCTCTTAATAAGCCGTCGACACTATGCAGACAAAGGCTGTCATCTTTATTTCTAGTTTATTTTTCCCGGCTCTTGTATTTTCATTATCAGATCGGAGCTGCCGTGGAATGAGAGGGAGTGTTTAACTTTGTCTCGCCGGTCACTGGTTCTGATAGATGTTCGCAGCTCTCACCACTAAGAGGCACAGAGAGCGAGTCTGGGAAGGGGGGGGCGGATTTACGCTGGCACGGCATTTTTGTCCAATTAATAGATTGCCAGTGTGTTGTGTTTTGCATGACAAAGGAGGGTAATATTAAACTGCCATTTGTAATGAAAATGCACTTTGCAAATTAAAAAGTGCAGAAACCCAATTTTTCCTACCTCTTTAGGAAATAAACAGTCCTTAACCAATTAAAGCGCATTGTAATAATTCTGTGATTTATTGCAGGTTGTTTAACTTTCAAAACTCGGCTAACCTATATTAAGGTCACAATCCATCATGTCTCGCGTGGAGTGCCGTGGAGTAATGGCTGTTGTATTAGCTGCTTTTGATGATAGTATGAAAGAAGTATTAGCACTTGTCAACAAAACTGCTTACAACATAACATTAGCATGCATGAGCTGCGTTGCCTATTCATTATCTTGGCAGCTGCACACATGCAGTTACTGCCTTATAAAACACTTTTGCCAGGCCCGGAGCACATGCACACTATTTGTGACAGAGTGGCAACATACTGACCAGTGCTAGCCAAATACAGTTTCATTGCAAGCAGCTAGCAAGAAAGATTTAAGGATTTACACGGATCAAGCTGCATATTAGCCCTGATGACTCTTTTTCATCCAAGCTTCACTTTTTATGTCATAATCAAAGTGGTAAATACCCACTAGGTGACAAGGGATGAATAGTGGGGAGGACAGGGAACGCAAAAGAGATGAATGCTCAAAGCTAACCTCTTTTTAGAGTATACCGTCTGCTTAATGGCAAAAAAATAAACACATTGCCAAAAAACATGACAGAAAACAAGACTGTAAAAGCTGTTAAATCAAATACTAAATGGTGATAAAGAAAAGGTTTAGTGGTATGGGGTAAATGTATTGAAAGACTCGATGATGGGGTGAAGATTGTGAACGTCAGGGGAAGCGATGCAAATATGGCGAGCAGATCTGGCGTTGAAGGGCACGGCAGGGTACCAGGCGAGCAGAGAGCGATGCAGAGATGCGGGGCGGTGTGACATAGTGACATTTCGCCTCCACAAATGGGCTCTCTGGCTTTAACCGCACAGTCTGCCGTGATGCCCCCCGACTGTGAGCCAAGAATGCACTTAGCTCAACGAGAGCAAATGAATGGGCCTGTTTTGACTTCTACCATTGCACTCCTCCTGTCTGATAGCTGGTGCTGGGCAGAGAGAGGCTTTGTGGGGCACAGGGATCCCAGAGTGTTTAAACAGACCAGCTTCACACTCTAATTAGTGTGTTAAATCAGCACAGGAGTAAGATCTCAACTTCTGAATGTATTTCATCTGCAGCATCTACAGTTGGTGCTATGGATAGAAGAAAGTACAGAAATAAGAAGAGTAAATCTGAGTATTTTTTGTATCAGTCCCAGGATCAAAAAGTGAGGGCTGGATTTAGAGCTACAGCCACAAAAAAAAAAAAAAAAAAAGGTATGTTAAAGATACGCCATGTAACCTTTACCGGAGGAGGGTCAGCCACCAGCTTGTCACCATGGCAATATTATTACTACTAATACTTTGCCTGGAATGCTCCTCAAATTACCCGTCTCCATGGAGACAAGCTGGTGAAGCCACATGACACTTCAGATCTGTGAAGAGGTGACCTCACTCATAGTAAAAATGTGTGTTTTTTAAAGATATGTTTGAGCAATAAGAAAAGCTAGATAGATATTTTATTCCAAAGTCATAACAACTCATTTCGGACTTCTGACAGGACTGTTACATAAATCAACAAATTTAAGCATACATATGTAAAATATCATTTAAAAGATGACAGGAGTGAAGCGGTTTATCTATAGATCCATTTCAGTTGATAATATTGTGACAAGCATTTGGCATAAGGAGTATTCTGACAGCTTGGAGACACAGAAGCACCTGACAAGCTCAAAACATGTAAACACCCATCCATTCACAAGCATCAACTACACCATCTTTTCAATAGAGCTAATTGCATCAAAATGTCTATATCCTTGAGCTTCACTATACCACAAGAGGAAATACTATTTGTGTAGGAAGATATGTAATGAAGTAAAGCAGGTAAAATGTAACTTAATGGTAATTGTGGCCCTTCAATAAACATACAGTATAGGACGCACAAAGTAATACATGAGAGACTTGGCTATATGTAGCATTGGAGATGTAGCATATAGTTCCCCATTACAAGTCTCTATGGCTCTGATCACTTAGTCGGCCTACTCCTTTGCTTCATGCGTTCATATTCAAATCGGACGTTTTTCTGTGTAGCCTTGGCTCCCAGACGATTATTCATGTGCGTTTAACTCTCAAACAGCCCCTCATTAACTGTGGCACACTGGGCCATACGTTGGGCCAAATTACTGCACTTTGACATACACAAACCAGCAGGGGGGGTGAGGAGGGAGCGAGGGAGGGACACGGAGAGAAAAGAGGAGAGTCATGTGGATAAAAGACCTGGCTCTCTACGTGGTTCTCTAATACCACAGATAATGGCTGCCAGGGTCTGCAGCGGTGGTCTTTTAAGGCAATCAGCAATTTCACTTTTAGAAGAGTGTGCAAGGGCTATGGAAGAAGGGGTACTCACACTTAACTATTATGAACAGTATAAAGAAGAGAAGTTAGTTTATAATATTTAACAATGTCAAAACAATATTAAGAATAGTCATTGGAAGAATTGCAAAAACAAGACTGCAAAAAAAAGGCATTAGCTAGGAAGACAACTTTAATTCATTAACATCACCAGAGGATAGAATGAACAAATGTGTAATAAAAAACATTGTTCTTCTATGCTTAATAAAGGTGTCTGAGAAAGTTAGTCAGTTCTTTTAGCTCAAAGTATATTCATTATCAGATTAAACTGAACAGATAATTATAGCTTAATATGAAGGTATTAATGAAATGATAGAGACAACAATACTAATACTATTGCAGTAGCTTTACTTGCGTCAGGGGAAAAATCAAAACCTTTTTCTTCACTTACAGCTGATGTCCTAATAATAGTGATCACAGTAATAGAAGAAAATCCTAACAATGGATCTGGGCGATAGAGAAATCAGGCCTTAAAGCTGCAAGAAAATTAGCTGGAGAATCAGCAGTCTTCACTATGGTGAGGTGATTAGTATCTGTCAGATGGCTATGCAGCATGGACCACTATATGCAATGGGAATAATAATGTTAGAGTTAGTAGTATTATCTAAAAAATAGGATTATATAATTATATTCATATCTGATGCAGCTTGTATAATATTTGTCCCATCCATGTATACCTGAATAACTAATATCAAATACCTATATATAAATTAAAATCATCACTCATAATAGAATTATTATTATCACAATTTTTTTCCCATAAAAATATTATGTCTCATCTAGTCATTAAGTGACAAATATGACTAAGATTAAGATTAAGATTAAGCCTTTATTGGTCTCACACACAATGACACACAGTGACACACGGGGGAAATTTGACTTCTGCATTTGACCCATCCTTTTTCAGGAGCAGTGAGATTCTTTCTTTTTTTTTTTTTTTCTCCATGATATCTTTCCAAGAGTTGAGGCGCAAAGGTCACAGAGAACCCAAGGCTGCATGACTCTGTGATAATAATCAAAGACATGTCAATCTTTTTTTTCCTTTAGAGAGAACAAGCTACTCTACTTTTTGACCAGAAGAAGATTCATATTGAAATTCTTCCATGGATGCAATTTGTGCTCTGTATCAACTAAATTATAAAGTTGTCAGTTGGCAGGGCTGTCTCCAAGATGGTCTCTTTGAATGTTGTTCTTCCGTTCTTCTACTTAGATAAACCTCAGGACACTGCTGGAGGGAATAGCATTGACTTGTTTTCCATGTCAATTATTAATGCTCCATTTTCTGAAGTCTAAAAGCTATCAACTTCTGAAAGCCCTTCTTTTTTTTTTATTAAACTAATCAAAATTAATCCACTAACAAAGGGTGTCCTTAATTTTGTACAAAGAACAGGTAGGATTAGTGCAGATTATTACAGTTTCACCAAAACAAATCAAGAAAGAAGGCATTTCTCATTTGCCCAAATAGTCATAGACAGAGTTGCAGAGATACATGATCAGATAGTGTGGCTGAAACAGGGACAGTCATATCAGTTTAAAATAAAATTGGACATTATCAGCTTCCATCGCCTGATCATAATAACCCTCAATGAGAAAGAACACATTTTAAATGACCTCAACCATCGACTCTGGGCTCCACATAGCCATTACAAATCAGCCTTTATTGAACTGCGGGCTGAAAATCACTCATCACTGCATCACATCAAAACGCACACTAATTTGACAGTTGCTGTGAGAGTGACCTCAGCATAATGCGAATAACTAGCCTTTATCATGGAGAAGAATTGAGACTAATTCTACATAAGTTGTCACGTCTGAGGTGGGACCTTAAGGTTTGGACGGGGGGGGGGGGGACCATATGCTGGGTGTATGACAGCGGCATCACAACACAGAGGTGTGTAGCCCTGGTGGGATGGTAATGGGAAGGATGTGCGTGTGTGTATGATTGTGTGTGTGTGTTTCCATGACGGCCACAGATGTTGCCGTCAGAGGTCTAGTGCAGATGGCTGTAGGTGCAGTGCCAGTGATCTGCTTCCAATGACAACAGCAGCCACACACTGCGCCTGGACCACAGGAAATGTAGCTAAGCCAGAATGTTTAGCACTATAATTTTTTACATTGTACCATATGGTTTTGGACACCAGCTTGGCCGTGTTAGCCATTGTTTTTGATAAACTACAGGCTTTCCAGGGACATTTCTGCTGCATGATAAGTGAAATTGTATAATGTGAAGTATACATTTTATAATGTGACATGTTAATGTTGATTTTTTTGACTGTTCTTCTCACTAAACACATAAACAAACTGCATTTTGTTGATAATTATTCATTAAAATAATATTTTAATATGAAATATTTCTATGCAAAAATTGAAACTTAAAAATATGTCAATCTATCTTTACATTACTTAACAAACATGCAATATGCATAGTGCATATAGCATATTAGGGGGCAATTAGAAGATTTTTGAAACTCCCAGATCAGAGGCTATGGTCTCATTCATAAACAGTATGCAGACTCCCCATCTCCCTGTCTCTCCATCTCCTCCTCCCTCTCCTCTTCCCTCTCCTCCTCTTGTCAGTGCCTCTGTGTGCCTGTGTAGCTCAGTGGCTAAAGGTGTCCTCTGGGGAGGGAGGGGCCTCAGGGGATTTGTGTTAGTGCAGAGTGCCACCTTGTTGTCAAGCCTGCAATGACACATTTCTGTGAAAGCTGCTTGTGACAGGCACCTCCACAAGAGAAATGTCAAATCATGATGCATGGCAAACATCTATGAAGTGCATGCACAGATATCTTCTCTGATAACTATTAAGATGAAAAGGCAGAAGGAGGATTGCCCTGGGGCCAGGCAGATTATGACATGAGTGAAGACTGTGTGATCCGACCTCCATTACCTCATGACATCCTACACTAACAGCTGGATGTGACAGCTGGATTAAGCTCATTACTACATGTCATTTTACTATATTGTATTTAGGGGGTGACATGGAGGAACATCAAAATAGTGTTATCACAAAAGATTCAATTTCTAAACTACTTTGTCCAATTTAATTTAAAAGATTACCATTAATGAGAAACTATGCAAAATAAGTATTGCTTGTACATTTTTGTCCTACACTGTTTGAGACTGCAGAAATAAAAATATGGTTATAGTAGTACAGCGGTTATAGTAAAACATTTTTTTTGTATTGAATACTGATACTGATTAATTGGATATTGTGCACCTACAATATCCATGTCTGAAAGAAAACCTTTTTTAAAACCGTATATCAGTCTAGCAAAACCTGAAATATATTGCAGTCATCATCAGTAATGGAAAAATTGCAGTAGTCTACCAAGGATACATCCAGCTCGGTACTTGTTGACATTCCTCTGCTCACAGTTCACCTTCTTCATCAGGGTTTATAATACTCCCTACAATAGAGGCCCAGATTTAACAATACTAGCGAGTGTGCTGAGTGTTTATGTCACCTGGTCTAGTACTAATGGTAAAATAAACTTATTATGTACCATACATCCACAGTCTCATTCTCTTTACAACTCTCGGGCTACTTATTAATTTTTTCAACAATCAGGAGCAAACAAATATCACTAACAATATTTTCAAAAAAGAAACTCCCAGAGTAGCTCATGATAATAAATGACATGCAATGGCAGGAATGCAGGGATGCAACTATAAGATTTTCTAACTTTCATTCCCTATACACAAAAACAAAGATATGCAAGACCACATTCATTTCTGTCCAAAGTTCCCCTGAAACCCAGAGACGTGTTAGGTTGCACATAGCTGGTGGGGTGCTGACAGGCCACAGAGGGGACTATGCAGAATTAAATCACTGTCCTGCCTGTGGGTGGCATAGAGACCCTCTCTTACACACCAAAACACGAAGCTATGCACACTTGAAAACACGTTTCCCTTATTTTGAAGCCACACTGTTCACATGCACACCCCCCAGCCTTTACAGTATCTCTGGGACTATGCAATGGGTGTATGAGGCAGCTGCATATGTGGCCCCATGCATAAACAATGTGCCCTGAGAGACAGTGCACTGATACTATGGCCCTTAGCACATCTCCCATGAGCCTCAGTGCCCCCTCCATAACTGTTACCCAGCTCGCTCCCTCTCTCCTCCCCTATATAGGCCCAATATACAGAAATAAAGAACGAGTGGCAATGTGGGGTGGGGGTTGGGGTGTGCATAAAAAAGAAGCATGCTCAGGATACATGTAAACATATAGATAGTGTGGCGAGGAGGCAACTGAGTGCAAAGATTACCAGAATACTGTGGAAATATCATGCTGTATGCATGTACAAGAATGACACCACGGTCAGTGACTTGTCTCTTCTGGTTTTTATCCCTATTGCTAATAAGATAACATGAACAGCGGAAAGAAAATGACAAAAAATTTTGCTATAATATTAGTAGTATAAAATATCTTGTTGTTTAGATAGATCTTAGTCCATGTAAGTGGGGATGAAATACTATTAATTAAAAAAGCTAATGCACACAAAATATAAAAAGTCCCATTATTTTGGTCTTTGAGAAATAATCAGAATTCGTTGGTTTATTTTAAGATATTTTTAACTAAATAAACTTGTTGCCCTGTTGGTAAAAACAGTACACAGCAATGGTCCATACTTACATTGGCCAGAGCAGTGAGCTTGTATGTAAACATATTATATTGGGAATAATAAATGAATGTGGAATTTTGTCAATGTAACATCTGAGTTTCAATGGAAAATATGTTAATTACTTGGTATCACTGTCTGCATTGCTACATTATTCTTGTTTTTCGTCATTTTGTTGTTAGATCATTCATAATTAATTACAATTAATATGGGAAACAAAAAAAGCAGCATTTGAGAAAACAATTGAGACATCCACTCTTCCTCTTTCACTTGAGCTGGAGAAGGACAGATGAGGTAGAAGTATAGATAGAGAGAGGGAGAGAGGAGAGGAAAGAGAGAGTCTAGTGGGAGGTGACAGTGGTGAATGTGGCTCTGCTGTGTGTCTGACCTGATTGCAAATAAGCAAAGAAGCTCCACCATGGCCCAGAAGCACTTCCTCATGCACACAAGTCTCACAAACACACAGCTCTGTCTTTAATAAGACTGCTTAATGGTGTCTGTACATACACGCACAACTCTAAATGTGTATGTGTGTGTGTGTGTGTGTGTGTGTGTGTGTGTGTGTGTGTGTGTGTGTGTGTGTGTGCGTGCGTGTATGGTTATGTGTAACTGCTGAGGGATAGGACAGGGAGGTGGCAAGGGCTGCAGTAGTGAGACAGAGGGGGGGCACGGAAGGAGTGGCAACACTTGGTTTCCGAAATGCATTTGCAATTTAAAACACGTTTTGGTATAATGAAAATGTAAAGCAGTGGTTTTATTTTATTCAGTGTGGCAGGTTCAGATTCCCAGAGAAGCTCCACTTGAGCAATCAGTCCATTAATAATTGAATTTTGTTCAGGAGGTGCGTGTTTGTGTATGTGAATATATGAGTGTGGGCTTGTGTGTGACAGTGTGTGCTCTTATACTAGTGTGTATTGACTGTGCATGTGAGCAAGAGCTCTCCTCTTTCCAGCTGCTGACCCTAATATGAAGCAGCCAATTAGAGATCTTTATTTAATTGCTGGGCAACTAGTTCTTGCTACACGCTGCTGCACTCTGCCAGCCACTGGCACAGTGGCACTGGGGCCAGGCCAGACACACACACTGTCCTCCAATGCAGGAAATACCTTGACGATCATTCCCACAGGATCACACTTTCCAGTAGCTGGGATAATAAAGGGCTGTATTATAAGAAACAATTTACATAGAAAAAAAAAACATATGTACAAATGACCACATGGATGAAAATGAGAAATGCAGAAACAAAGTCTCATGCAATTCATTTTTAAGTCATTTTCACCTTAAATGTGTCATGTTTAAGTCAGAAAGTACTTACTTTGTTCACAGACTGACCTAATGGTTATACAGTTTCTAGAATTGAATACAAGGTCTGTGATCTTAAACCAAAGCTAAAAACAATTATTAGCATTAACATTAGTATTATTTAGTCTATAATAATAATAATAATAATATAACAATAATAATAATAATAATAATAATAAGAGTGATATTGATTCAGTGTTTCATTGCTATGCATCATGTAAAACTTTCACTGCCATCATTATGAGTCTTGTTGGTTGCTTGCATAAGCATTACTATATTTCTATTAATTTATTAACGTGATCATAGATTTCTCTGTCAGTTTCCAGTTATATTTCTTTACTCTGCACCTTCCTCTCACAGTTGACTCATCTCTCACCTCAACTTTCCTGGCCTCTCGTGACCTAAATGGTTTGCCCTGCTCCCCTCTGCACTGTGGCTCTATCTCCTACCTTTGCCTGGCTGTCAGACACTATCAGATCAGTAGTTAGATCCATGGCCAAGGCCAAGTTGCCCTCTCCACTCTCAGCACCATAACACATCATTGCAGCTGACAGCAGGGCTCCACAACAGTGCGTGCACTGGCACACACACATACACACACACAAAACACACATACATTTCCTTACTATTTTTCTATTCACCTTTTACAGATTTCATACTAATTAGTCAATAAAATATGTAGCGCTTTTATACATGTACAAGTAACCATTCTGGAGGTATTCTTGTATTAAAATAAGGGGTGTATTGAGACTGAAGCATAACCTCAGCAGTAAGCATTATGCTGCCGGAGAGAGTTAGCCTCTGTATAACACTTCCAAAGAGAGGGGTAGTCCCTCATAAAAGCCGTAAGGGCCAGCAGATATGTGTGATGTCTGTGCAATGTGTGGGTGTGAGCGTTTTCAAGACAGACTTCTGACTTAAAACCACATTTTAAATTAGAGTGTACACACAAAGAGACACTCATCTGCAAAATGCACCTGAGAATACACACAACCACTGTGTAGAACAACAAATGTAACACTTTGCCCACTTTGATTGGCTACTCAGAAAACAAGCTCATGGGGGGTAGCTGGGTAGGTGATTAGATATGAGAGGGGAGGTACTGAACAGATTTGGAATGTGCTGCCCAAAAAAGTGCCCATGTCCCTCCCCTCTGGTAAGATGACGGCTGAGAGGGGGAAAACAAAACACACTAATCTTCTGGCATCGCAGGAAGCCACAAAGCGTCATTTACACAGCAGAGTTAACAGGAGAGTACCGGGCTTCCTGATTTGCAGTGAGCAGCCTTGTTCTAGATAGAGATATTCAGACTGTCAGTATAAACTGCTTCTGTTTTCGTTTTGCATTTATTTCAATGCCAGACTCAGAGCATAAATTTTTCATCACCTGCTAAGCTATGAATAAAAGATTAAAAAAGGGGAGAGGATAGGAGGAGATGCAGGAGGGACATAGGGAGAGAAAGAGAGAGAGAGAGAAGGCAAGAAGAGGTACAAAAAGTCTAACAGATGTGGCACATGTGGCACAACACGGCTCCACTGTGTGCATGAGGTCTCACAGTCCCATAGCCTTAGCCCCTCCTGCTCCACCCGGTCCCTACCTCAGGAGGAGCACATGGCTGCAGTGTAGGGTAAAGATGCCATAATGAGGGTGAGGCAAAGCAGCTCCTCACCTTGGCTTTTTATAGGATTACCTGAGCGCTGAACCCTGTGCTCTGTGAGGAGATTCATCAGTACAGCGGTTCTCTCTCTCCCTGCCCTCAGCGCTCTCTGACAGCAGGGCCAGAGTGAGATGTCGAAGACTGCTGGAAAATTTGCTACACAGAGCTGACAAGTTCAGTTGTGGGTTAAAGAAGAGAGAAGAGGAGGGAGCACGGGATGGAGGGATGGATACAGGGGTTAGGATAAGGGCTTGAGAGCACCAACTGTACACCCCATTTGAACTAAGTGGTAATCCAGAGTGAGCTCACACCATTACTTGTATTCACCACAGCTAGACAGTATTTATTATTCACTGTATTCTACAGTGCAGCAGCTAATGAACTTCCAGTGTAGGATTCAAACACTGAAATTTTCTGCCAGAAACACAAAAACAAAGAGCACTAAACCATGTTAATTAGGATACACTTAATTCAAGAGTTGAATTATATTTTTACACTGGTGAAATAAATAAATATCAATTTATACAGTGCTGAAAACAACTGTAGGACTGCACTTAAATATAAATATATATGCCTCATATGACCTTGTCACTTGTCAAAAATTAATGCCTAGTCTCCTGAAATATATACATTATATGGCACTACATGCTGGAACACACTCCCACATATCATATACAGTATATTATATATAAATATGTGTAGCCAGGAGGTGTACTGAACGTATGTGCACAGTGAAATTCATCTCTGGTTAGAGGAGAGGTAATATATCCCACCAGGACCTGTGTTCCTCATAGCAATTTAAAATAATTATTGTGAGACCCGAGCAGTGAGACATCAGCCCCAGCCCTCTGCATTTAAATAAGGTTGTGTGTGCGTGTGTGTGTATGTGTGTGTGTGTGTGTGTGTATGTGTGTGAGTGTGTGTATGTCAGCGCACCTGTGTTGATGTGTTGCCTGCTGAAAACCATGATGAGGGACTGTCCAATTGGATTCAGACAACATCACTTTCTCTTCAAGCTACTAAATCATTGAAAAGCCTAAAGTTTGGGATTTTTCCACAAGAGGTTTTAAAATAACCATTCAAATATCATAAATTTCAGTTTTTTTTGTTTCAACATTTGTGACAAAATGCTGGCAAATGAGCTACGAATGATTCATGGGATTTTATGCAGATATCAAGCCTCCATAAAACTCCGTAAGAAACCAAAATTTAATTAAAAATATATATAATTTCACAACTTCCTTTAAAGTTCTATTCGATACAAGCATTCCAACTATCAACTATAATACAGTCAGTGCAGACAGCCCAGTATCACGACAACAGATGCCTCCAAGGGCTTCACAAACTATAAGTCCCCTAAACAAACAACTACTTTATTTATATAGTGAAATATAATGCAAACAAGATGAGAGTCATTAGGCAGGATCATTGTTATTGTAAACACAAAAAGCCATTTAAGGTCACATATGGATTCAAAAGAAGTTGCTTATCCAGAATGTGCGAAATGATAGTGGTACAGTGACAACAGACACAAACAGTATTAATATAGACTTGAAGTGCCGAAGCGTCGACATAACACCACAATAAAGTGATTCAAAAGTGTTATTTATACTTGAAGAAATAAATACCATTTGGCAGGTTCACAGTTGCAAAGACAAATAAAATGTGTGAGGGGTTTTCTAACATGGTGCCACTGGTTTGCCCTATGCAACATATATCGCCTACACTTTAACCCCCCGCTAGGCGTCACCTCACATCACCACCTACTCACCACCACAACTACTGCGTTTGAACCTTGATTTTCCCATTTTGTGATGGCCATTTTGTTCACTTAGCTCTAACACTGTGTCCTTGTTCTTGATTGTGAATGTGACCCTCTTTTATACTATATGATCTTGGACAACATTGTGGCACTTGGCATTGAAACATCATCTGAGAGAAGATCAGAGGTGAGGGCCATGCCAGGAGGAGCTGGCATGTCCCTATCACCCAACCATTACTGCTGCCTCCATCTGTCAATCGGTTTAATGAAATTACCTCACTCACCGATGCACATGCCCATTCCACAATGAAATTCCTGGTATGGCGATCAACAACCTCTCATTTTGGATCTCTGTCAACTTATTTTAGGCAACAAAACAACAAATATCGTCATTACAACTTATACATATTGTTGAGCAACACAAAACACTAATTAAATTTCCCTCCGTTTAGTCACTTCCTTCCTGTAAGCCCATTTGCCCACGCTCCAAATGTCAACAGGATTGGGGCACATTGAGTGGCATCTGGTGCCACATCAACCAGCGCTCACGGATACAAAAAACCTCACAGCACGCCGAGTTAACCTGGAGTGTGGCCAAACCAGCAGCCATACTTGCTAGCTAAGTGCCACGGCACCAGTCAAGTGCCCGTTCGGCTGAGCGCCCACCCGCATCAGTGCATCTTTCTCACTCACACACACACACACACACGCACACTTGCTGGCACTCTCAGCCCCCAATGGCACTAGGCGATGACAGGCAAACAGAAGGGCCCTGCCTTGGTGAGCTGCTCCCTGCCCCCAGCACATACTGTACAGCTCCCTAGCTAACCCCAGAACCATAGAAGCTCAGAAAGTCTCGCTGGCAGTCTGTTAGTGCAGGCTGCGCAAACAGTGTCAGTTAGAGTAACAGTGTAGCTATGAGCAACTATGGCCCTATCCAACATCTGAACAGTGATGGAACAATTAGACAGATGCCAAAGTACGTAAATCCATACACACAAAGGATAGACCTTGAGACGCATCATCTATTTTTTGAGGGGGTCCTATCTTTTAACCTCATGACACAAATGTCCTTTGGATTTGTACTACTTTCTATCAAGTAACTGACATGACAGACATCATGAACTATGTCACACATGGGGCCTGTGGTAATGGATTTGGAACAGAATTTTGATGGGTGACAACTGCTTTGTCAGACAACACCAAACAATGCTGCATTATTGGGGGATAGCTGAAAAGCTAACAACAGCTAACAAAAGTCTGGTCAATTAAATAATTTCCCTTGTGGATCAATAAAGTTTGTCTAAGTCTAAGTACATTTGTAGTCTAGTAAAAAAGGACTGTACCTATGAAGCCCCACTCTAGCCTGTACCATCAACTTGGCCTTCCCTCGAAATGAGAACTGACTCAATTACATCCCAACTAAGAGTGCAGATGACAGTGTGAAACAGGCCCAAAATAAAACACATCAGGCTGTTCAAATGGGCTGGTTCAGGACCACTGAGCAGCCAACGGTGCCAGCCAGCTAGCCAGCCGGCCAAATCCATATAGATCTATGGTGGGATAAAAAAGCGCATGCAAGCTCGAAAGCTAGCCATGGTGACTGAGCCCAACATATGTTCTATTCCAATCCATGTCGCTCTTCATTTGCCTGTTCGTTTCCAAGCTGGCCACTCAGCCCTCCCAATTTATAATCCCATTTTATGTTCTTTTAAAATACTCTGTGGAGCTATATTGTTGTCCACAAGCAGACATTTTAGACAATAAATAACAGACAATATTCACTTTGTTGTGATTCAAAGCATTGTGTTTGCCTTTATCTGAAAATTACACATGCACTGACCAGACCCCACCAGCTTTATACAAAAAAATACTGTTTTTTTTATTTTATTACTTTTAAAAAACTTTACATTTTGTCATCAGTATAGTATGAAAATCAAGATTTATAAGAAAAAAGTTAGAAGCAGTATCTGTAGGGGTATAGAACGTCTTGCAAGATATAGAAGTGAACTATTAGCTATTATTTCATAGTAACTCAAAAGCAGTAATACTTGTATCTTCACTTTAGTGATGGAGATTGTGTGCACAGAGTGTAGCCAAAGTGTAGCCAAAGAGACTGAAAATAACTTGTGCTACACCAGCTCTGAGCCCAGGACAGGCTGAGGGGTAAAACAGAGTTCATTAAGAGATTTCAAGGCACCTGAAGTTCATTTGTCTCTCTGCAGCTTCAAAACAAGATAATAGGGACACTGGAAGAGCGAGATGGAAGCAGCATTTCAGTTTTTTCTTCTTAACTCCTGACAACTTTAAACACTGTGGTCCCTTTCATCATTATCTCGTCAAATTTTCTGTATAAATTTACTGTATGGTTTATTTTATTCCACCATGCCTCCATAATGCATTGCAAATACTGGACATTTAATCACTAATAAATATTACAGCCATTTCACAGGGGGAAAAAAATACTACTACTACTACTACTACTACTACTACTACTACTACTACTACTACTACTACTACTACTACTACTACTACTACTACTACTACTACTACTACTACTACTACTACTACTACTACTACTACTACTACTACTACTACTACTACTACTACTAATAATAATAATAATAATAATAATAATAATAATAAAAATAATAATAATAGATAGATAGATAGATAGACCTTAGTAGACAATGCTGTGGCTAAAAATTGGATTTATAATCCCACTGCTAGGGTCATCCAAGTGTCACTTGAAGACATACGGCAGGGCGACTATGGGGTGCTCCTACTGGTGTGGTGGTGTGTACGTGTTCAATTAGACTTTGCACACATGAACGCTTGGCACTGATTTGCGACTGTGTTTGTTATGTGTGTCCATCTCGGAGCCTGATTAAGATGCACTTTTTGCCTGCGTGGAGGGACACCTGGTCTTGGTGGGAAAGTGGGCTGTGGGCCACCAGGGCAAGGCCAGAAACAGTACAGAGAGAGGCAGGAGGGAGGCAAGATGGGCTATTGCAATACACCCTCACTTACTTCCACACAGAAAGAACAGTTCATTTTGCTGTGGTCAGATAAGGCCAAGCCACATGGCAAAGATGGAGAAACACACTGTGCCAAGAGTTAGATAACCTTGAGTGGGCAAAATGACAGGACACAAATAGAAAACAAAAGCACTCACAAAAGCATTCATTCAACACAATCATGAGGTCTGCAGTCAACGTAATACTTCATTACCCAGTGTGTCCTCTTCAGGAAGTCTGACTCACTCCTGCCAATAAATATGTTTTAAATGGTCTATGTACATAAAAAACACATTACATTACATTGTCATGTAATTTTGCAATCTTTTAGTAATATTTACATTATTGATAATGTACGTAATTGATGGAAAAGAGGTGAGAACAGAAGAGAAAAAAATAGAAAAAGGTGGAGGAGGGGTATATACACTCACACCTGCATTGAAAGAAGAAAACTAACAGCTTGTAAGACTAAATTAACAAAGCTAAGCGTGAATGGCAGTTTTCCTGGCGTATGCGTGGACTATAAGTAATTGGTGCGTGTCTGTCATTGCCAGCGACAGCGAGGAGAACGTCTTCCTCAGCTGCTCTCGTTTCTGTTTTGTTCACTGCACTTGTGTAAAGTGGTAGAAAATAAGTGTCATTCATTGAATGCAGCTATTCTTTCCATGACAGCTTCATATCTGTAAGTTGGGGGAGGCCACCCTAAAATCCTCCTCTTTTCTGGTAACGCCTTTGACAGGGTGTTAAAAATGGGCCCCACCTCTTTGTCCAAGGATGGCTAAGCACGCACACACACCTACACACTCTCTAATAAGTTTTTACACACCCACTGAACAATGTCCAGGCCTAACAATCAGCTGCACACAGACAAACTCCTGAAGCGTCTGTGGAGAGAAAGCCTGCCCTTTGTGCCCCTACGCAGCCATAGCTCCTGTTTTAATATAGCTGATCAGAAGGTTCAATGCACGCTGTGAGGCAGACTGTATACCTGCATCAGGCCATCTGTCTGACCTCACCACGCACATCTTCTCAGCATCTTCACCTTCACTTATGGGTTGGTCACCATGGTAACAGCTAACATGGCTACTGATCCTCATAAAGAGCAAAGCAACGTTGTCCCGGCACAACCTCATGCAACTCACAGAGGTAAATCAAGATATTTTTGAAACATCTAAACATAATAAATGAATATCCATTTGAAGTACTTTTCAAGATGAATGACAAGCTCATAATAAGACAGTAAACAAGTTGACACTACTTAAGTTTAGTCAAGAAAACATTGTGACAGTCATCTATAAAAACAAAAAATAGCACATTAACATTGATACACAAACACAGTTTAAACAACTTAAAATTTAGAAAGCTATTGATTATAAGAGTGAGAAAGCACTGGAATAAAGTTGATGAAATAAAATGAACTGAAGTCTTTGGCATATGTTTTATTACGCAGGGCCAATTAATCAGAGTGCCAGAAGGAATGTGTTTTGTTCATTTAATATTACAATGCCCCGCATTCTACTGTGCTGTTTTCTTTGTATACTCTGACTGTTTAGAGATGTCTATGGAGTAATTCTTAGCAGAGTAACCTTTTGACCTCTCACATCCCGCTGACCGCCAGACCGCACTGCTCCATGAGTGCAGAGGCTATGAAGGAGACCAAGCCTGAATATTTCAATAATCAATCAAATATTTATGGAACACTGAGACGATGAGGTGGGGAAGTACGGCACAGGAGTGGAACAACTGCATGAACGGGTGAAAAGTATCTGTTATGATTCATGAATAACACTGTATTTTGTTCTGGTTTACATAAGGGTTGTAGCAATGTGCATTCGACGTACTGAACATGTCAGCATTATGGATTTTGGAATAGGTCTGATATGGGAAAGATATCTAATTGTAATTTTCCTGACAAGCATTCCAATTACGATTAGATTTGCACTTCATGCTTTAATAAAGTTCTGTTCAAAGTTCATACTTTAAATGTGTCCTGAAGAATTGACAAAAAGACTGAAATATGAATTCACAAACTGGTACAAGAATCACATTTCTAAACATACATATACTGATACATTAGCAGGTTTTATTCAGAATAAGACAGGATATTTTGTTGCTTGTGGAGGAAATTATAGCACTGCCACAGTCTTTGCGATTTACTAATTCAGTTGCAATTTTGATTCAAATGTGATTTATCTTGCAAGCCTATTTCTGAACTACAACATTTTGCTACATGAAGCATGTCAATCAAGTAAGATTATAACTATTTAAATAAAAAATATGCTTAATATACATTTTAAACCAATGATAAACATATATGCCAAGCTATTTATGACATCTATAAAATGAATTGTTCAGAAGAAAGATTACTGTTCAATAAAACCAGGCAAACAGTCACAAGCCCGCATTACATTGGATTAAAGTACAAGGTGCATGGCTCAAAGGCAAAGGGTAGTGAATAGAAGAGGGAGAGAGCCCTGAAGCCCCCATTCTGATGTGCATGTTGTTCTCTATTAAATTAGCATGGGTCCAATATTAAAATAATAACATTTTCCTCCACGGTAAATGCTTTGAGTTCCAAAATCAATACCACTGCCTCATAATGCCAAAGTACCATTACAAATAATAACAGCTTGTCACAATTTATTGGGCATTAGAAAAAAAATAAATAGTGCGTGCACATATTATAGATTGAATAATGTCTGAAATGTCACCAGTTCCTATATGTCTTAATGGGATTTCTTCTGTGTTGGTCCCAAAATAGTAATGATTAAGAATGTGCAGAAAGAAGCACTTACTGCACACTATATATGCATTGCTCTCCACTTGTGAATGAATGAAAAATAGAAACCCAAGGCAAACTTACAAAGTGAAGGATTACCTTGTGCTGATTTAAACATCCTTCATGAGCTCACCATAACTAAAGGCACCAAAACCTCATGTCTATCAGTATCCACAAAGAAAATCCTTTAAGGGTACACTTGAGGAAAAACTACTGCTGAAATGAGGAATCATTGATTGTCACTTACAAATTAGGGGAATAAAAAGAACAAAAACAGGGAAGAAGACTGACAATTGTATCATCTTTGGGTTGATAGATGGTGCAGACAGAGGGGTGAAAACAGAATGATAGGGAAGTATACAGCTGTCTCACGAAGGCCTCTGTCAGCCTCTCCATGGCCTTATTGGATGAGCCACTTTCAAGGTACTCAGTCTCTATTCAGTGCACGAATCAATGGCTCCTGATTAGATTTCGGAGGGTTACTCTGCTGTTTTTGTTTGTTGTGACATCTTCGCCGCGCTTTGTGAGGACTCCATGCTCCTGTCTGACAAAAGCGCCACCTCCTCCAATGGTGGAAGAGACTGAGGAACATGGATACAGGATCTGGGGGAAGGGGCTTGCATAGCAGACCGTCAAGGCTTGATTGGTCTTTATGTTGCAGTGCATGTTTAGATCTGCAAAGAGGATTAAATGTACCAAACTGTTTTTTTGTTTGTTTGTTTGTTTGTTTGTTTGTTTGTTTGTTTTAATCACTGTGTAAAATGTAAGTATGAGGATGTGGTTAGAAACTTCATAGTTGCTGAGAGCCTTGGATCCCAAGGAATTATAATATTTTTGGTTTGGTTTTGAGTTCTCATGTACTTTGTGATCAGTGTTGTAATTATAATGGAAGGGCAGTGTAAATTATAGTGTATAGTAGAATCTATTGTCTATTCTAGACAACATTCAGAACTGTAAACATGTTTTGGTTATATTCCAGCAAGTCAATGATCTATTGACAGAAAAATATTTAATAATACATGTATATGTGTATTCATTATGGTAATGTCTGCTTTATTCAAGTACACAAGCAATTCAGCAAGGACAATTTAATAATAGTTAATATCATATAACAAATTCCATTTCTGCATTTCATGGCTCTACCATCCTTTTGAGTCTTTTGTCTGATTATTATTTATAATGACTAAATAATTAAAGCAGGGGTGGGAAATTATTTTTTTCCATGGGGCCACATGAGAAACATAAAAATATTGTGGAGGGCTGGGCCAAAATGCTTAACTCAATTCTATATATTAATTGTATTTATTTGTTAAAAACAAACAAATAAATAAATAAATAAATAAATAAAGCAGTAAATAGCATTGTTTTGACAAGCTGGTAAGACTGGTAAGAGTATATGTTATGACTAAGCAATGAAAAAGTGAGGCTGTCTTACAAAAAATGCCTCTAAAATAAAAGCAATGCAGCTTTAGTCCATGCATGAGGTAAAATTATAAAATATGTTTATTTTGTAATTCCAAATTAACTTAAACGGGCCACTCAGAGTCAACCAAATGGCCGTATGTGGCCAGGGAGCTGCACAATGCCCAGGTCTGAACTAAATAATTTATTAAAGCTTCTATGTCTCTTAGAATGGGCCAGTTCTACATATTTTACAGTGTGCAGCGAGCAGTACAATCCTCAGTATGGACAATTTATGTGGAAAATATTTACCAGAAGCAGTTTGAGGAAATATATCCCATTGCATCCGAGCCAAGTCAAGGCCAACCCTCACAGCGATCCTGGGTAAAACTGCCTATGTGATAAGAGACTGAA
This sequence comes from Paratrypauchen microcephalus, assembly GCA_036785185.1. Taxonomy (NCBI): domain Eukaryota; kingdom Metazoa; phylum Chordata; class Actinopteri; order Gobiiformes; family Gobiidae; genus Paratrypauchen; species Paratrypauchen microcephalus. The sequence goes on along the minus strand of JAVJIX010000081.1, from coordinate 2,026,225 downwards.
AGAATCCGATAAGCTTTAAATCTAAACAGGGCCAAAGCATCTGCCTCAATAATAAATGTGCCATGCTAAAAGGTTACTTGAACTGGCGGATTCAGATTTAATTGAGGCTATGTGATGAATAATTAATCTTTTTCCCAGAAAACACAAGGCACAGTGGACAAGCTAATGCAGAAATCCCATAGCGAAAAAGAAGAAAGAGTTGGCAAAGCAGACAAAAAGATGGAGGGTGAGGCTATTCCACAAAGTCCTATGAAGCCCACAAGAGCATTGCAACTACACAGCATGGTCAGGGCATGATGTCACCCGCTACATCATCACCCTGGTAACCGACCTGCGCACAAGGGAATAAAGAAATCAAGCTTTTAGCGTGTGAACACAAACATTGAAGAGGGATGACAAAACTGAGCGAAAAACAGGAATAATCAAAGCATCAATGGGATAAACCATCTTATGATTAGGAGTTAGTTGTAATGCTTGCATTTGGCATTACAAAGTCAGGATGACAGGGCATTTAACAACATCTTTAATCTTTTCAATCAAATTGCCTGGCCTGTTTTTTTCTCTGTAGGTGTTTCATTTGAGGACATCTACTTAAATATGTGGTGTTTAAAGCTGACTGCCACAAATCTGCTGAGGCCAACAACAAAAGCAGCTGGTGTAAACCATTGGCCCTTAAAGGTTCACTACGCAACATTTCTGATGGAGGGTCTTATTTCCACAGAGATGTTATTGCTTTGCATGGAATGTTCCATGGTATGAATTACATAGCATCTAGCATTTATTCATTACAGGTGTTTCTATTCTGTAAAATACAATCAATCCTTAGGTGAATAGGGGCAACTCTTCACAGATCTGAATTGTAATGTAGCATAGTGGTGTAAACCTGCTTGCCTCCCTTGTGATAGATAGGTTTAGTCTATACTGTACTGTGGAACATTCTAGACAAAGTAATAACATTTCCAGACCCTGCACTAGAAAAATTACGCACTGCACCTTTAAGAAGATAAAGAACGGATGGTATAGCTCAACTTTGGGGGGACTCCTACATGACTTTTACCCCAGCTGGGTTAAAAAAAAAACTGCTCCCTACTCGATCTATAAAATACAGATAATACAGTCTTTCTTTGTTACGTTACAATCATTCCAACCAGTGTACTGTTCGCAGTACTAAAACACAATATATACATGGCATGTATTAAAAAGCCTATGCTATATCGATATGCAAATGAATGCACACTAGGAGGCAGGTGATTTATGAATCATTTATTGATCCTTACAGCAACTTATTAAGTGCAGTGTTGCTGACCCCGGATGGGTAAAGAACATTCAATTAAGTATGAATAATCCATCCATTGTCACCCTTTCATCGATCTTTTAAGCAGATGTGCATAGAAAGAACAAATATTCTGCTCAAATCCCACACTTGAATAAATAGAAAGGACGGTATGTCAAAATAGTTCAATTGCATTTAAAGTGCAGTGTAAAATGGTTGCAATTCGCTAGAACTATTCAAATTGCCTCAACAAACAAAATATTTTTTCGTTATGTTTTATTCCATATAAAATTTGCTAATCCTGCAGTTTATACATCTATAAGTAAGATCAGAAATGCATGAGATTCTTGTATTAGCAGTTCATATTTTCGTTAACTCCTGACATACTTTGAAAACCCTGCCATCAAAATATAAATAAATAAATAGATATAATCAAAATTGCAGTACTTGTCAGAAAATATTTTGTTTTCAAAATCATGTAGCTCTAGAGGTGGCATCTAATGTTAACTAATCAAATCAAAAGCTAAATGATTCAAAAGCCAGGACAATCCAAAAGCCAAAAGCTCAGAACAATATTTCCTACATTTTTAACTATAATGGACCACAAAACGAGGAATGCCCAGACCTTCATAAGTCATCCCCGCTTTGTCCCTCTCGGGGGTACTAGGCTGCTCCTATGGATGCTCTGACTCTGGGCTCCACATTGCTGAGGTAGCGGATTGTGGCGGCGTAGAGATGCCTCTGTCAGAAACGTGCTTATCCCCTCACTCGAGCCACCCTCTTATACATAAAATATCAAACATCTGAGGGACAATATGCTGACCTGCTGTGACCTCCACACATGCCTTAGCACACAAAGGGATACACTAGCACGCTCACATACACGCACGCACATGCACATACACACACACACACACAGACTCAGGAGCGTGCACAGATGAATGCTGGCATACAGTGACACACACAAACGCACAGAGCCTCACATCCCCCACTCGTACGTGCCTGGACTTTCTTCCCCATCTCCGCCACATCCCTCGCATGATCTATTTGCGACATCTGGCGGCGCCCGCTATATTCATGGTTAGAAAGACACAACAGTAACAGAGTATAGAAGGAGAGAGAGAGAGCTGGTGGGATGCTGAGGTTTCCTGGGACGATTTAAATTGAGAGAGTGTTAAAAGGGAAAGGGTTGTTAATGGGAGATAGATATAACTTAAAAATGATTGGCAAATTGAGTAAAACGTTGAAAAGCTGCGAGCACATCAAATTCCATAGCTAAAGGCTTGGGTACCCCCTAGTGGGAGCCCAGCGGCAATCTGGCCCTCTGGCCCTTTTGGATCTGACTGGGGGTGTATGAGGGGTTCTGCAGCAGGCTGCCATGAATCCATAGGGGTCAGAGGTCAGCCTTCTTGAGTTGCAGTGACATCATAACAATGGGACACTTCTCGAGCCTCAGAAACACAAGCTGATCCATTCTGCTGAGGCTAAGGCACCAGGCCCCTCTTTTCCCACACATTCACACCCTGTGCCAGACAGGCAGAGAGCCTCACCCCAGAACCCCCAGCCTCCCAGCCCATTCCTTTTGCTTTCCCTCCACTCCTTCTTTCAGAGGCTAGATTAAAAGAGATGGCTTAATTCGGTCTAATTATCTACCCTTACCCTCTCCCTGCGTCCTCCCCCTCTTTTCTCTGTCTCGTTCTTACTATATCTCACTGTGTGGATACTAATTAGCTGATGTGAATTGTATCTACTATACAAATAGACTGAGCAATTATGTAAAAAATGTATAGGCAGCTTTTTAAAACATTACACATTCACAGCTCCAGTATAAGCCTGAAGTATTCCTCCCTACTGACGCATTACATAAACTGGCTTTGATGTGGACCAGACAGCACTATAGTACCATGACTGATGATATTCATCTCACATTATGAAATTGCAGATATAATTGCAAGACATAGGGGGAAAGCTGGATTTAAAAGCTCTAAACACTGAACAGAGCTGTCAGCTAAACCTACAGCACGACCCCAATTTCAACATGGGAACGCATTTGATCATCATTCTAAGTTTATTAGAGCCAATAATGATGCATTTTCATTCACATCTTCATTTGCTTTATGTAATAATCCTGCAGTTGGATGCATTCATATCCACATTGCATAAGCAGAAATCACATTAATGAGATCATACACTTGTGTTGAAAGTGCTAATTAGTTGCTGGGCTGAGGCTAAGGAAACTAGGCGAGGATCCTAGTGACTTCTACCATTGTTTCCTAATCCCCTGCACACATTCATAATTCATTCCATCACGAACAGCGATGATACAGCACTGCTGATTTTGTGTGTGTGTGTTTTTTTTTTTTTTGTTGTTTTTTTAACTTTGTCTCTGGTAGAAAGATGATTTTTTTCTCTTTGTTTCCCTTCACTTCTTCCATCCTAGCTGTGAGGTTTTACTGCGATCATAATAAAATGTGCAAGCCAGGGATGTACGCCTCGGGAGCCAGCTGTCGGCCACTTTGACAGCTTCATTTGCGGTGTCGCTCTTTGATCCTTCCTGTCACTGATATTCAACGCCACTGAACATACATTTGCCCCTCCAAACCACATATAAATAAATAAAATACTGAACTGTGCATTATGGAGCCAAGCGAGACAGGCTAGTTGGTTGTTTTGCTACATCTGCTGTGAAGTATAGCTCCCACCTTTTGGTCTCCATCCACCACTGCAATGCTTCGCCACCCTCAGGCCTGATCTCTTTTGTAAATGGTCTCTGACACATACCCACCTACTCGCACAAACAAACACATGCTCCACGCTGTACCGAAATAACAGCTGAATCCTGCCCAATTGTAACTCCCCCTTGCATGTGGTATAGTGCATATTCCCAATGTGCTCCATTACTGCAAAGGCAACTGAGAAAGAGAGGTGTTGTTAAGATATGAGGAGCTAGGTGTAACATGGAAAAAGCCCCCCAAAATACAGATGTAGCACACCTGGTCTAATGGGGGGGAGTAGTAGCCATATCTGCTCTCAGTGATACAAATACATAGAGACAGATGTATGCTCACACTGGCCCTCTACTCAATGCAAAAAGGAAAAAGAAATGTGTGGAAATATGTGGAACAGAGGAGTATGTTCTTATAAGAGCATCTTTTAGGATTTTTACCAAAACTATAGAAATTTGGGTTATGTAAAATAAAGTGGGCAATTAAAAAAAGATAAATTGCAACTGTATGTTCAGTACTAATATGGCATTGCTTTGGGTTGACTTAAAATTATGAGATTTGAAACAAAAGCATCACTCGTACTACATATTGCATTTTGTATTTTTATTTGTCCTGCCAGACTTTTTTTTTAGTATTTGGATTGCTTTGATAAAACATTAATACTTTGGTGAGTGTGTGTATTAATTAAATTCACCGTGGTTAAATATGACTCAAGTACTCTCAAGCTGATGTAGCGTGTTGAATAAAATTGTATCTCCAACTCATGAACAGAAATTTGTATTAGAATTTCCTGCGTTGTTTGTAACCCTCAAACATTTCTACCAGTGGCATCTCAAGTTTTGAAGTACGCTGTGTAAGTACCAATTCTGCACCTATGAGCTTTTGAATGCAACACAAGAGGCAGAACAAAATACGAGATGAGTGGGTCAGACTTCCATCCTAACATTTCTTCTTGAGGATCCAAGGAGGACTACACTGATATGGTGACAAGGAGAGAAAAAGCAAAACAATCAAAAGGACAAAGGTGAGTGAGGGGTCAGGGCTGGGTCTGGCAACCTTTCAACTCCGCTACTTTGTCAGATTGTCTGTTGTGTACAGCAGAGAGGTAACAAAGACCTCTGTAAAGGACACAAGGACAGCTCACCTTGAGAGGGCACAGGAAAGAAAACTCCATCACCATCTAGACTTCTTTATGATACTAAAGAACATGCAAAAGAATACCTACCACTAAAGCCAGAATGGAGAAGAGAAAAGCTGTGAAGTGTGGCTAACCTTGAGAACAGTGAGGGGCACAGGGAAGGTCTACCACATGCTGATAAGAAGGGCTCTTTTAAAGGCTGGAGGAGGAATACTCAGACGGAGGGGATAGGCAGACCCACTGATTGCAAGGTACAGTCCAAGGGTCACACTTTGAATCAGAAAGGGCAGGCAAACACACCTTGACCATAAGACTCACATTAACACACACATAGATACACTGATATGCACTAGTCTTCTGTCATTACCAAACCTGTAGAGACAAATTATAAAACATTCATCATGAAAGGAAGAAAGGTAGAAGGAAACAGGACAGGGAGCCCCGACAGTAATCTAAATGTCCTTTCTTATGATTGTCATTGGCATTCTTGTAGACTGGCATGTAACAGGACTATATGTCAAATATCACTACTCTCGGCTCTGTCTTCTCTAAAGGGTAGAGCGGTATTCAGAATGTCACCAGAAAAAAGATGATTCCAGCCAGCCTAAGTCCAGGACCTAAAGAATCTATCAAGATCACTGAATGTCTCAGGTAGCAAATTGAATCACACAAGCTATTCTTAACAGCCATGACAAAAGGCAAACAAAGTTTCTTTTTGAGAAAATAACAAAGAGAGAATTGATTTGAGCAAAAGCCCATTCACCTTAAGAACAATTCCACTGCTTTAGTTTTTTATTTCATTTTCTCCTCCCCTCTTCCCTTTTCATTGTCTTCTGTCAAAAACAACTTGGGCTAACATAGCAAGCTGTCACATCAAGGCCATCCCCTGCATCTTACAAAGGGGAGAATTCAGCAGCAGCTCTCCGACAGGCAACCGTCATCTACACACAAGATGCATAAAGACCGGAGGGAAAAAGCTTTTTTTATCTGAACCACAATTTCTGCCCTGAGGACAAAACCATTACAGCACAGTGAAGTTTCCCATGCAATAACTGAATAAATAGAAAATGCTTGGAAAAGAAGAGATCAAAATGCAAACATTTTAAGTCATTTTAATGTGTTATAGAGTGCAATAAAAGAGTGAAGCATTTTCATTCTGGATAATGTCATTAGTGACAAGGTAATTGTTATCTTGCTGACAAATGTACAAACACACTGGTTACCAGGCGGCTTAACAACAATGTATCTGTGATCTGATCATAAAGCAGTGCTATAACAGTCTTTCATCACAGACGAGTGGACACACACCCGCGTACATGCTCACTTTCAACATCGGCAAATGCTTTCAACCATCAACATCATAGAAGCCAGATAAGTGTGCCCCCTCTTTTGCAACAACCACTGGGGAGGTGAGAGGCCTTGTAGTCAACATACTGAAAGACTACTCAGTGATCAAAGACTGAGAAAAACATGACCCGTGATGGTTTCTCCAAGATAGGAGTAAGAGGGGTGGTGGGGGGCAGCAGGTAAAAGGAGAAAAGAGTTGAAAGAAATAGAGTAAAGAGCTTCATTTTGGTGAGGTGAAAACAGTGTGCAGAGGCCAGCAGTGGCACAGGGCAGGTATGGAGTTGTCTTTTACCACCACTGATATAAAAGAGTCATAGTTTTACCTGGTCCAGGAAACCAAATAAGATAAGATACAACTTGATTTTAGAGTAACCCAATCCTCCAACACATGGTGGTCTGAATGGCAAAGATGCTGGACTATGCAGAGAGAACACATGAGAACAGCTTGTGGTTGGTTTGTTAAATAGAGACAGGTTCTATGGATGCATTAATCCGAAACTGTTATCGGTTGGTATGGTTGCAGTCAGCCCAGAAAGTCTCATCATTTTAGGTCAGATATTGTCTGGATGCTAATATTTTCATAGGTAGTACTTCAGTGGAGTGAGTTTGAATGATAAATGCCATATGAAGCAATGCTGAGTGATTCAAGAAGTGCTTTATAAAGCCAATTGTCCCATGATTTGCAAAGAGTAGACATCCAGACTGACTCAGAGATAAATTAAATGGCCTCTACGGATGGTGAGAGCACTAACTATTCTTCCACCATGCCCTCATACTGTACAATAAAAGAGAAATATTCAAACCTATACCAGGAAAGACCTGACTTCTGCTAGCACACGTACATGTAAGAGTGTTGATTTCAGGTTGGCTGTTCACCCTGACTGCCCATAGATTTTCAAAGACAAGCGTCAAGTGCTCACCTGTAATGGCAAAGCGGTAGAAGGGCAGGATGGGTCGTTTCAATTGTGTACAAGTGTGTCTGAGTAGTAGTAAGTGTTTTGTGTGTGTAACTGTGCATGTGTACTCAACTGTGAAGTATGCACACTGTGAGGGAGAAGTAAATATAAAGAAAACGTGGAAACAAGTGTAGGGGCAGCACTCGGACAAAAGCTACAGACCACAACGATGGCCACATTAGAATATGAATCTGACGCTACTGTGATTCTGGCACTTAAAGAGCCCCAAAAGTCAAGTGTCAACTATTACGTGTCATCAGCGGCGACGCAAGGTCAGCCAGTGGGACAGATGAGGTCAGCCATGGCGCTCACCCTTTCTCTCAACATGCACCATTAAACAGTCCCATAGTGGGCAAAAGGACTGGCTGTCATTTGGCTGGAAAAAAGGTTCACTGGTGACAAGAACATATTTTCAACATTTTACAGAGACGAGAAACAGTACTTTTATAGAGGTAATGTCACTTTTAATCCAATTAGTCAAACAGAAGTAATGAGCAATGATTTGATATTTTACATAATATTTAACATGCATAGCCTTTCCCAGATGCAGCTCATTCCCTCTGATTAACTTTTAAACAGGTACAAATAAAACGCACATGTAGGCAACAGAATGCTGAATGTATAAAATGCCTGAGTTGTTTGCTGCTAAACCGGCTCTGTAATTACCTGAAACATGTTTTAATTGTTGCATGTTCTACTCTTAATATTAGTCAACGCTTTAGTGGCGCTCCAAGTGAGATTGATTGGATAAATCAGTCGGAATTATGGGGAAACAGGAGGCATGCCAATCAGTGGAGTGTGCTGTGTGTTTGGGTGCATGCCAGTCTATGAGCACACACATGTACGTTTGTCGGGATGTGTGAGTGCAAGAGTCTGTGTGGAAGTCTAAGGCTGACAGCTGGGCTTGTTCAAAAGGCTTACTGAGCATTCTGTCTGTTTGGGAGGCAACAAGCGCACTATCTGAACACGGATCTAAAACCTGTGTCAACAGCAGAGTACGACTAGTGTAAACAGCCCCAGAGTCAACATGTTCAAACTCAAATAACCATTCCACTACAGTCTATTGTAAAGAAAACAAGTCAAACATTTGAAAAGTCATATTTGTAATGAAACTGCACCAAATAAAACACTAAATACAAATACCACACAGACTTGTCAATAAAAGTGGAATATGTTGTTGTTTTTTTGTATGTGGCTCCTTATTCTCTACATACATCCTGCCAATCTATGACGCAGCTCTGTGTATGTGCACAGCAGTATGTCAGTCCATCAGCATGTCGGCATCACAGCCCTTCACTAAGTCCCAGATTAACAGTGACAGGCAGAGATCCCTCTAATTATCTCTTCCTGGACCACATGCAAATGGAAAGCAGGCAGAGAGCAGTGATTGGCTGGGGCAGTCTGGGCGCTGCCATTGGGCTAATGAGCCTGGCGACAGGAAACAAACTTGTGATGCACCACCAAAACAAACTCCTCCGTCACACATGTTTGTACGGGAGTAAAAAAACAGACAAGTGTTCATGCTCAGCTGATGTCCTTTGCGGTTTATGTAAAGAGCAAACTAATTCCAATCAACCTATATATTGAATAAACAAATGCATGCATATACGTGTAATGTCATTATTATTTTCATCTGCTTAAGTAACAATACCATTTAAGACACCGGTTGTTGCAGTTTTGCTAATAGATATTACATGCCTCTTAAACCAGGGTTAATGGTTAGTGGGAAATGTAGTAACTGCAGAAATGGAATTTAAGTATAGTTAATTTTAAAAAATGCAATGATGGACTGGAACAGACATCCTCACTCTGCTTGTCAACAATGGTCAACTGAATAAGTAGATCAGCAGCAAACATGGCAGTAGCGTAAAAAAGTCCAGCATATCCTAAACTGCATCCCAGCCCATCTTAACTTGGTGACAATGCAGCTTCCAAGGAATATATTTTGAAAGGAGATTTTGGAAAATAAATAGGAATAGGGATAGGGAAAGTGTAACTCACAGATAACACTGTCAGTTGTTTATCACCATGTACTTCAGTTGATATTATTCCAGTATTTCACTACAAAATTACATTCACAAACAACATAATATTGTCAATGCGCTCATATTTATTCAACTCAAGACAAGAAGAACCTTGCTAATCTTCCACTCGGACTCTCATGTATAAGTTATTTCTTAATAGATAGCATTTTTTTAAATGCATTATCAATACAAGGGCCCATATGGTATTTGGGTAACATATCTAATAATGTAATGTAATTTAATGTAATGTAAGTAGGGGCAGAACCAATAAAGCCACCGGTGAAGATAAATTATCAAAGACCCTGTAGTAAGATTTTGAGTTGTATGAACAGATGCACTAAAGTGGAGGTAAAGAGAGGCTGCAGATGAATACAGCAGAGGGGAAGTACTGGTGGAGGGGTGAGAGAGGCAGTGCAGCCTGCTTCACTGGCTGACAGTTGACTCTGTTGGATGTGACTTTCACAGTCTGCTGGCGGTTTGTGTGGAAGCCATCACATCTGTGACTGGCCGTTTGATTAATGAGCCTCTCAGCTTGTCTGTGCAGTTTGAGAAGGGGCCACGGCCTTATCCCAGGCATCACTGATTTATTCCCCTTCAGAGCAAACCCCCAAATATCATACACACTGAAACGTAAGAGTACAACATTCACACGCACACAGTCAGACACATGTAAGCGCTCCACGAGATGAATACAGTATACAAGTTGGTGCTGTACACGTGCATATAAACTGGCAGACATGAGAACAAATGGCTGTGCACAAGCCTCCTCCACCACCTGCTTAGGGCTAATGTGAACCTAAAAGTGTCACTTGTCCAGGCCTAGTGCAAAGAGAACAAACCATGTACAAGTATGCAGATAAAAGATGTCTTCTGTCTCCACAAACACAAACACACATCCTCAGATGTCAGTCAGTGGTGGAACACACTTAAGGGGATCAACATGAGGAGAAAGAAGCCCTTACTCAATGACACATCACACTTTGTTTAGTTTTTACTTGACAAGTCTTCTGAATTTGTGGCCTTGTATGATAGAAAGTCTGATTATGTTTTTAGCAGTAGCCATGAAATGTCACTGTGGCTAACCTTGAAGCTCTACTACTGTGTTGTTTAGTGTTGTAAATACTGGAGAAACCACATGTTCAAGACGTGAAGGCAACATCACTATTCAGGAGAGATAAATTGTAAAATACTTGAAGATACATAAACGCACATAAGTGTATGCTTTCATTTAGTCGCACAATACCCTACACTGAAACACAGCCTCTCATTCCCTGAAGCATAAAGTAAGACCATTAATCCAGACACACTCAGACACAGCTTCTCCCTAGGTTGATCAGCGTCCATGGAGGAAGACGAACATTCTGACATATTTGTTTTTATTTTATTCCCTGAGAAAAAGGCCTGCCATATGGCAGCGCTGGTGAACAGATGGCGTTTGCCCACTTCCTGAAAGCACAAGCGTCTATCGCCGCAATTTAAGGAGTTGCTCAAGCAAGAGAATGCCACAGACTGGCATTTTTCCACAAACTGCTATTGTTATAGACCTGGGGCTAACTGCAACAACAAGACAATGCAGAGAAAATGCTTTAGTGTTCAGTACTTACAGTGTAACTTACCATATTCAATTACCAAATCCAACAGAAATGTGACATAAAAAGTGATAGAAAATGTATATGGGCAAAATGAAGAAGATTATACAGCTCATATCAGTTACCTTTTTAGAATGCAGGTTACACAGCCGTGGGCAGGCCTGTAGACATTAGCATGAATGTCCTTGGTTGAAATCAGGTTTTTATGATGGAGTAGAAGAGCTGCCCTGTGACACACAAAGCTTCATCTCTCATACTTGGCAACACCTTATCAACGAGGTCAGACGACCTCCATGACACAGACACACCGAGGCAGCACCAAAAGTCACCTTGGAACAACACAAATCTCCTTTCACACTTTAGCTCTGCTCTGTACTTCCAATAGACTCAAAAGACTCAATGGTTTTAGTTCACAAAGGCCTGGTCTCACAATCACAATCATCATCTTAGAAAAGAAAGAACATTTGTACCATTAACTCACACATATAAAAGGTTATGTTGCTTTTGATAGCTTTATATAAAAATATGCTCTGACAAACTGAATGAATGTTCAGTAAAGAAAAGAAGATTTCAAGGGGTGACCAAGGACAAAACAGATGAGTTAACCATTCATAGGTCACTAGCTTAAGTGAAACTATTCAAATGAATCACTTGGAACTTGGAGTCTATGCCTTTACAAGGCATCTGTCTGAGTAAAAAAAAAAATAGCATTGTGGACACATTTCCATTCAAACAATTAAAAAGAAATGTCAGTTTCTTAAAGGTGAAATGTTAAGTATGCCATTAACTGAAATATTAAAAAGAAACTTTCCTTTGCCGCCAAAAACTTGAAACAAAGACAATGAAGATAAAGTGTACTTAGACAAGTTGATGATAATTTATTAAAAAGCACTCCCCATTATTAAAGACAACAAAGAAAAGCAATAAGCAACATAAGCATAAGCTCAGAAAGTCTTAAAAAGTTTTGTGTTTAGTTCCTTCTGAACAGGCTGTCTGTGAGGAGGCCAGGTCAGCCCGTCAAACAGGCAACCCTGGGGGTCCAGGGGGTGGTATTAATCAGTCTGGTTTCTGCTGAAAAGCTCAATCTGCAGATGATGGATGAGCCATCATGGTGAGGGAACTCAAGTGACAGGTGACAAAGAAGGGCACACACACCTGTATAAATCCACTGGCTCCTGTCTCTGGGCCACAGTGTAACAGTGTGGAGGCAGCAGGACAGTGTTTATGTGAGCAGAGTGTCTCAGCATGTGATGCTGTCCTAATGAAGTCATCTGAACAGTGATTTAATAGCCCCAGTGTAAAAGCCTACCACCCTTAACTCATAGTCCTGCTCCATTAGAATATGACATAAACCCAGGGCACAATCACCATCCTTCCACTGGAACAATAGATATGAGGTCAGTGGATCACAGCAAACTGTATCTGTGTGTATGAGGAGAAGGTGAGTCATTAAAGGAGAATACATTTTGTAACAGATATACCTTAAGGCACAAGTACCAATAGTTTGGAACCATGTTACTTTACGTTTAATACACACTTGTTTTTTGTAAGCAGAACTGTTACAATACTTAAATTTACTCTTCTTGTCCCAAAAGGGCAACTAGCAAAATTTAAGACATGCTGAGATTTGGGTAAATTATACTGTTTATGTATAACTCTTGTCTATGTCCTTCTGCCTTTTTAATCTCGTGTCAGTATTGACAAGCCCAATCTCTTCTCAAGTTCTACTCTTATGTGATTTTATATTCCCTAAGTTCAGCTCTTATTCATGACTGCTCCAAAACTAATTTGCTTCAGTCAAGCAATGACAGTATCTGTTTTAACATGCAACAAAGCGGTGTACAAAAAGAGAAAGAATAGCCGACACGTGTGTGAGAAAAGCAGCAAGGCATTGAGGCGACCAAGCTCATCAGAGCAAAGCACTTCACCCTTATTAGACCTGTGTCCTTGGCAGATGCAGAGCTTGCCCTTTGTTAGAAAGGTGTGAATGTGTTACAATGGTGGTGATTTAGAATGGATTGGGTGTAGGCGTGGAGAGAAGGTGCAGTAGCCCCATGGTTCCTGATAGCTGGCAGTGTGACAGCTGTGAATGGAGAGCAGGGAAAAGCCTGAAGTATTGCCATCTAATATGTGTCACATACCTGCATAAATATTTATGTCCATTGCAAAGCTGAACAGGAGAGAGCGGGGGGGCTGATGGACTTGGGCAAAAACTCTTCAATCAGGTGACCAACATCTGAGATAACCACTTTTCATCTTAAGCCAGTCTGTCTTCTTCTGTGGCTGTGAGGTGTTAAAGGGACTAGGGAGCAGACCTTTCTGCACTCTCATCAATCATTCCGTCATGTTAAAAGAGTGTATTAACATAGACACTTCATTGTAACACATCACAAATGATACACACTATGTCTGTGGTAGGAAGAAGCATCCTGAACAGCTGGTAACAAGCAGATGCATCATACAAATAGACATACAGTGGAAATTCTGATTACACAGTATCTTGACCAAACTATTCATAGTATTAATAACTTTAGGGTCATCTTACTCGCATCAAAGGTCACATCACAGCTGACCAACAGTGGCCAGCTGGTTAGGACCATTGCAGACAATCGTATATTCTCACATCCAGTGACTGTGTGGCAACTACTAATTTAGATTTACACACAAACATCATAGACACATAATAAAACCCGGCAAGGGCACACCCTTTCGAGCCTGACGCAGGTTTGATTAGTGGCAACTCTGTGGTACTGCAGCTTTAGTCCAGAGAGATCTAATTTCACTTATTTTGTCTTTCGTCTGTTTTGAACTGTGTGAAGCATCTTTGAGTGTCAAGAAAAGCACTATACAAATGTTATGTATTGTTACTATTATTATTATTATTGCATTATAACTATCTTCTTGAGTGTGATTCATTTTTTGTAAAATTAAAGGGATAGTGCAGTTTTTTTTAATGTTAATCTGTATGGCTTTCCTTCTAAAAGTTACGTGTGTTGACACCGACTTACCTCTGACACTCTCAGCTGATCCTGGTTCGGCTCGCTTTCTGGAGCCCATGTAAGTAGGTCCGGTAACTTCCCTGGGACATGAAATAAAGCTTGTTTTTCTTCTCAAAACAAAACATTTGTCCGAAAGGTGATATATTTGCGTCCCAAACAGCTGTCCACGAAACATCCAGCAGCGTAGTTAGCGTTCGCATATTGTCTCTCTCGATTCGTATCACTGCGCGCATATTAGCTGTATTAGCCTGTTCGCTTGTAAACGTCCCCTTACGGCGGACCGCATCTGCCGTACACTTCCGCTAAAGGTTAACAGGCTAATACAGCTAATATGCGCGCAGTGATACAAATCGAGAGAGACAATATGCGAACACGAACTACGCTGCTGGATGTTTCGTGGAACACTGTTTGGGACGCAAATATATCACCTATTCGGACAAATGTTGTGTTTTGAGAAGAAAAACAAGCTTTATTTCATGTTCCAGGGAAGTTACCGGACCTACTTACATGGGGTCCAGAAAGCGAGCCGAACCGGGCTCAGCTGAGACTGTCAGGGGTAAGCTGGTGTCAACACACATAACTTTTAGAAGGAAGCCCATACAGATTAACATAAAAAATAAAAAATAAAAAAAACCGCACTATCCCTTTAAACTGCTTGTGTTTGGCTCACAAGCCAACATAAACTTTTTCTCAGTTTGAAATTCTCAAAGCACCTTGTAATTTTTAGGGACCTATGTTAGCTCCACCGTAGCTGCCAGTGTGCTTTTTGGTCAGAACTGATCACGGGGTAACATTTCTGTCTGTTAGACAGACCAAAAGCAATACAACCACCATCTCTGATTCATCTTTCTTACTATACTTCCATGACAAAGACAAGAAAAAAAGAGGTATCAAGTATCGCCCCACCCAATCAATCAATCAATCAATCAAACTTTATTTATAAAGCACTTTTCCTTTTCATACAAAAAATGTAACACAAAGTGCTTTACAGTGATGAAAAACAACCCAAATTTCCTTCCACCCACCCAACCAGCCCCCCCAGTGCTGCCCGAAACCACACAACCAAACAACCCAAACAGAAACAAACACACACACACACACACACTAAAAACAATGAATCACTATTGTGTATCGTTTTGCTAAGCACAAGCTAAGCATAGCATAGACCCTGTTCAAATAGTATAACTTAATAAAGAACCTATTCAAGAGACCATAGCTCAGAATAAAACTCCAATGCCCTACTTCCCCATGTGGTGTAACAGGTAAAAAGGCTGTTTTACCTGTTCGCCAGCAGAGTTTTGAAGGTGACCTCACTCATGCCCTGAGCCATTGGCAGCAGCCTTGGCCAGTCCCATGCCCAGTCGACAAGTGCGCTCTGTTGATGTATGAGGATAGTGTATGGTTAGTTATTAATCAGGGTTAATACCATCAGTGCATTACCTCTACAGTTGGGACCCACTAACAAAGAGGAGGGGGAACCCAGCACTGGCCAATGACACTGTGCGATCAATCATGTCCGCACAAGAAGGTTTTTATTCCAATAAGACAGCAATTAATTTATAAATCCATTTGGGGGGATGTAGTCATCATTTATAGAAGATAAATCAATTTTGGAAGGCAGTTGTTTCTCTTATGATTTTTCTTCAATGGCAACTGGCCAGACCTCTACTCCTATTTTTTCTTTTTTTTCAGTCTCTCCATCCAATCCTTCTCTCTTTCTTATTTAACACACACACATGCCACTTGCACCACTTTGAGGAGGCAAATAAAAATCAGATTGCTTTGATTGCCAAAATGTCACTCTTAACTCCGGGCTGAGTTTTATTGACAAAAGAAGGAGAACTTGACTTGCTCCCTCTATCCATCTATCTGTTCTGTGCTCTTTCCTCATAGGTGATTGATGGATGTAACTTCTTCCCTCCTCCCCCTGTTTTATTTGACAAACAACACAAGCACCTGAAGCGGAGAAGGCATTTTAATCATTCTCTTAATAGGATGTTTCTATGCAAAGCTATGCCTCGTCTTGTGATAAGCCCAAAGAGACAAAACAAGTCTTGGGGTTCTAGAAAAACAATCACGTCATTAAATGTATACACCTAATGCACTCACGTAAATAAGATTAATCTGCATCCTGAGGGGTCAAATTTTGGTTTCTCGCCTCATTTATTATTAATGTTCTTTTTGGGCTGCAGGTGGGGGGGGGGGGGGCCTTATTAACTATGGGGATTAGGTCGGGCAGACGCAGGCAGTGGGCATTTAGTTGCAGTCCTCATAGAAAAGAAAATCTTAAACTATAAACATATTAATACATGAACAATAATACATTTGATCCATTGTTACCTATTATTACAAGATAAATCCATTTTAAATGGACACATTCAAATTCACATGTTGCATTTTTAGTTTTATATTGGAACAGTAGGGAATGAACTCATAGTAGCATGAGCATCATTCTTTGAGAATAGTCAGTTAGTCACAGTAACTTTGTACGGAGGTGATATTGATAACTATACCAATGTGCTCCTCAGTATGGCGGTAACACTAAACCTATACAGATATAAGATATGCTTTTTAATGTGAGGGGGGAAACTATTAACAACAATCAAGCAAACATCATATAATGTCACTCATGGGAAAAGGTTAAGAAAAACATGTCATCTTTTCTACATGAAAAGCTGATGACCTGAAAGACCTCACATGTTCAGACACAATATTACCACTTCACCCATTTCACTAGGACCTTAAAGGGATATGCCACCCCCAGGTCAAATTTGGGCATCTCCCCACAGTCCAGAGACTAAAATAAGTGGTGGAAAGCGTTTTCCTGCTCACCCAGCCATTGTCCGAGTCTGTCGCCGAATCACGCACCACGTTGTGCAACAGGGGAACTCCCTTCCCGGTGCGTAACTGGGATTCCCCTGGCAGCGTGCTGCGTGATTCGGCTGTATTCTTCCGCACTGGAAAATAGTTCCCACCCAAAATGACCAAGGCAAGCTCTCCGTGTTGATTTGCACATTTATTTGCACTCGATATGAATGCGCACTACACACAAAGTAATTGGGAAACGCATCGAGCAAATTAATTCCTTTTGGCCGAAATCTTTCTCTGGCGACGTTAGACTCCAGTCTAAGGCGGAGGAGCTGCAGATACCGCGGCGGTCAGTGGCGACAGACTCGGACAATGGCTGGGTGACCAGGAAAACGCTTTCCACCACTTATTTTAGTCTCTGGACTGTGGGGAGATGCCCAAATTTGACCTGGGGGTGGCATATCCCTTTAAGACATACACCAACATTCAACAGTGGACAAATCAAATCTAAGCATAATTTAGAGAATGACAAACCTGCTCAAGTTTCTTCTTGCCAAGATGGTCACATTGGTAGAGGGGATTAAAATGTTGCATGTCTGAATGGTTTTCTTGTCCATATACAAAGTTCACCAGTGAAGAGTCTGAATGTCCACATAATTTAGATATCAATAGATCCTGCATTAAAAGTAAACAAATGTGTTAGGAAAGTGCAAGTTACAGTATTTATTTATTGAATTGATTCTGTAAGCAAGGATTCAAATTTGTGGGCACCCCAGTGTGAATGCAGTGTACTCACACTGATCAGCTTGTCATGGCCTCTGAACCTGCTTCACCTCATCTCTAGCCCAAACACACACTTACATCTTATGTCTTCTTACCATGGCCTTGCTTTTAACAATTTAAGCAATTTAAACAATTAAATAATTAAAGCTATTAGTTACTAGTTAAGCTACTAGTTAAAGTTTAAAAGCTGATGAAAGTTTATAATAAAATATATAATGTATGCGCAAAGCATTTAACTGTTACCATTACCACAGAGTTTGCAATAAGAGGAGCAATTCGATGTCCATTATCTGTTCTTAGAGCCTTGAGCAAAAAAAAACAAAAAAAAACAGCAACACTGAAGAGATAAAACTGCCACTTTAAAACTGGTTAAATTCTTTCTTATATAAATAGTTGCACTGCATCATTACTTCTTTATAATGTTTAATTTCTGAATGAGCTGTAACTCTACTCAGCTCTCTCCTCTCTGTGAAATCTACCGTAGGCATGGCCCCTTGAGGTCAGCCCCAGAGCAGGAGATCATAGTACTCGTGTGCACTAGCTGCTGTCCTCTTCCCTCCGTCTCTCCCTGGTGAACAGCCTGCAGCCTCAGGCCAGCAGCCACCTAATTGCTGGGGAGAGGGAGTGTTTCCCTACCTCATTGCCTTGGATGATGTGATAGATCTGCCTCAGGTAGTCGCTGCCACCTGCTTTGTGGCAGACCTCCAGCAGCATCAGGCCTATTTTCTGCTCAGTCAGTTCAGCCCCAGCCACTCCACTCTCCTTTTGCTCAAATACACTGCGAAAGAAAGACAAGGGAGAAAAAGACTATAGGAAAAGTTTCAATAGGACAGAAAATACAAAAAAAAAAAAAAAAAAAGCAAAGTGGAAGATGAGGCATTTCAACAAGTGTGTGAATATACCCCAGGCTACATGTCTTATTCCAGCCATGAATTTGGAATAAAATTGCCAACTTGCTGCAAGAAAATTAACTAAACATGTCTATTGACTTTCACCACCAATGCTTTAATTGACGACATTTACCCTAGAGGGCAAATGAATTTATTTGTTGCCAGTTTCTCCACAAAACACACTTAACACATGTAACAAACATGTTTGGATGACAATGTTTAAATGTGAGAGAAAGCCATAATTATTGACTGACTGATAACGAAACAATTCAGTGTTTTCATTACCATTCATGAGATACATAGAGCATTTTGACTGAAGGATGTCTGTGCACTAAAAATGATTGGTCTGTGTGTTTTAAGTGAGAACGGTGTGTGTGTGTGTGTGTAATTGTATGTCAAGGTCTTCATGCATGTGCGGCATGGAGCCCTGGCATGCGCCTGCATCATTTTCCTGCCCTTCCTGTATGGATGGATATGATACTATCGTCCATCAAACATCCTCCTTCACATACAGTTCCTGTCATTGTTCTCTCTCTTTTCCTGGCTCGCCTTCTCTTGCCTGCACTCACTCCCTACCCCTTTGTAATTATAAGGTGGCAGAAACACTGTCGCCTGTCAGGAAGCGATTGGCTGCTTGACATTGAGAGCAAGAAAAGAAAGAGGAGTCCCATCTTGTCTGTACATCCCTCTCATTCTTTTGCTTGGTGGCCCGGCGGTGGTATGTCGGTGACGGTGGCTGTGCATCCGTGTCAGCACCTGTGCTGTATCCTTTCCTGTCCATCACTGTGCAGGTGAAGCAGATGATTGGATTCAGTCAGCGGGGTGATTAATGAGGGCCCCTCCGGATTTGGGACAGCCTATCAATCATGTCATTAGGGCCAATGTGCCCTGAAAGAGGCAGACCTCCGCCAAGGAATAACTGCATTCATCTTCATCTGTGTATGCATCCCGTCAGCCCAGCCAGGGTCACCATGATGGAGAACAATAATCTTCTCCTCTACAAATTACTTTGCAAAGACAAGGTGGATGGCATGGAGAGGGGGTTACAGTTGAGACAGCGAGGGTCGGTAAGTGGAAAGAGGAAACAGAGGTATGAGCGCTCAGACAGGGCAGATGTTTAAGTGAACATGTATCCCTTACTTATGGGATGAGATTTCTTTCTATTATTTCAGTGTAGGATAACTGACCGGTTCTCAAGATATTATGTGTTTTCCATCTTGAATAAACACATAGTGCCAGTGTGAGATGCTAGTAAAAACCGTCTTTTTTCAATTGATTGTATTGGCCCATCTCCCCCTTCTTTCCCAGTATGTTGTGATTGTTTACAAGCCAGGCGTCACTTCCCTGTGAAGGTTAGTTTAATGAATAGTAATGATCCCACTGACTGCCTCCGACAGGTGATACATAATCACTCTTTTGCCTCTTTCCCACTCAGGCCCCTCCTCTAACCCTCCATCAGAGATGCTGTTCTGTTTTATATAATCACACCCTTTCTTACTGTCAGTTAAAATAGGCAGTATTTCCAAGAAGCAAGCATAATTTGGTGAGTAATTTTGAAAATTTAATTCTTTATTTTTAATTGTGCATGTTGAGCACCGTAGTGGCTTTTTATGAGGATGGATGCACTCAGAGTTTGTTATGATGAAGTGGGGACCAGCAGACACAATTTCTGGGAACAGGATGCAGAGCGCTGAGCCAAAGGTCACAGAGCAGCCCAAAGTGAAAGCTGTTTTCCCATCACTCCAGTCTGCAGGGCACTCCATCAGACAGCATGTCCATCATTTACCCAACATGGCAAAATATTGATCTTGTTTGTTCTTTGAAAAATGATTACACAAACCGAATTACTCCAGAATTTAATGGCCTAATTAGAAAGATGAGTAATATTTCTTACTCACAAGCTAATAAATAGCATGACATTTTACAGTAACTTTAGAAAAATATGGCAGTTTTACATGTGTTACGTTTGAACTTTGTACTGTGAAGAAGGTGGCGTTATCCAGTATCTTAAGTGAGTTGATAAATGTAGCTGGTTTGATTTGATCTGTAGTCATGCAACACATTTTTACAAATATTCCAAAAAAATATTCTCACCTCTCAGAATAGAGTTCAGAATAGAGTTTTTGAGCTTTCTGAAGTTGTATGTTTATCAAATCCGGCATTTTGTCTTCATTGATCTGCAGAACAATTTGAATGGCAGGTTTGGGTACATCCTGTAAAAATATAAAACCTGCATTGATTATAAAACGTATTCATTTACTCTATTTTTCTTTTAAATGTACAGAAAATGTATTGCATTCCACCAAGTAATAATAGCACAACCAATCAACAGGACTTACCATGTGTGGAACCCCTATGACAGCCTTTAGACATTCTGCCAATAGTGACAAACTCTCTATTGCCTGCTGGTTCAGAGCTAAACCAGTGATCTGTTCTAGTGTCTCTGATTGTTCTATAATCTGGATGAGGCAGCCCAACAAAGCCCGTATCAAAAGGCCTGCAGAGCGGAGGGACTGGGCATACTGAGGAAGGTGCTTTTCTGCCTCATGGAAGAGTAACCAAATGGGAAGAGGTACAGCTTCAATGACCTGGGGCAGGCTGGTGAAGACTAGAGACAAGGCTTGGATGATGAAGGCAATGAGAGCTGAAAAGTGATACAAGTCAGTTTAGAAATAGCTACCATACATTATTTTGAGTTTAAGTCTATCTCTACATACATTGGTCTTTTCCCTTTGGTTCCTGTGTGTAATTCCACTCCCTAGGTACTATAGCCAGGAGGCACTTTGGTATGTCCCATTGGTTCATTTCCACAGGAGGATCAGCTGTGGCCTGCCAGCCCATCACTATGGAGACCAGATGCACTAGGAGGCCATTTGTGGACTTAGTGACACTTTCTCTAAGACATTTGATCACTGCTGGTGCCGACTGTGGAGTATCTAAAAGAGGGAAACAGGTAAACAAGTAATCACAGTATGTGGAGTTATAGTTATTTGATGTGCAAATGTTTACTACTACTTTCTAGACAGATTTTTATTCTTACTCAAATACATAGAGTATCCTTTAGGTACACTATGTAACTTTTATGGTGGGGGTATGATGCCTGTTGTTTCCTTTTCCAGGAATGTTCCATAAAAAGTTGTGACAGATTTTCCATTATATCTTATATTTATTCATTTAGGTCTATGTGTATTTTGTTGGTAAAACAATCTTTTAAAAACATGCCTTTTTAAGGTGCCCATGGCTTGCCTGCACTTTTAAACCAAAACACTCCGAAGTAAAAAAAACAACAACCAAACAAACAAAAACATTTAAATAATTCACTCACAGCACATTGACTACTTAATAACTTGCACAAAACTGAAATAAAATCACTGTTACACAATATTCTAATTTTTATTGTATGCAACTGTACAATCACTTTGTCTCTTAAATGAAACTCTTTAAAAGGACTTTAGATGCTCTTTGCCTTTCATTGCTCTGCCCTTTACTATCTCCGCATTAAGCTACAGCACCTATAACATATTGTTGGAAGGCATAAACTTTCTACAGTCTGCAATGTCGACTGTAAAACCAAAGGCTACAAGAAAGTGATATAGTACGAATAGGGCAATAGGAGCACAGGGAAATCTCCAGAGGCGCCTAACAAATGTGTGACCTACAACCCCGGCAAAAAGTGGAGAGCGGAACAAAAAGTGATATAGTTTTTCAAGAGAAATATTCTATGTCAGGTGAGACCAAGGCATATTTTTCAAAGTCACCCGGTTTTCAGACTTCATACCGCCTGCTACTGTATTGACTGGTGTATTGATTTGAAACAAGCAGCAACTGTGTGATGAAACAAGAGTGTAAGTGAAGAAATAGAGAATTTGGGAGTGTTATCTGTGAAAGTTAACTCATGGAAGACTTTTAATGGAAAAGGGGGGCACTGGGGGTATCCTGTAACCAAAATGACATTACAAAGATTGGGCCACATTCCAGTAATTAAACTAATTGCCCTGTGAGAATTTTGAACCATGATTGCATGACACTTTAGTTCTTCTTCATCCCACCTAGATGACGTTTTCATCTGAATAGTTATAAGTTATATAACTGAGACTGGCGGAGGAATCATATAGATTCTCATCAAAAATAAGAATACTAATACTAATACTATATTGATACTACCATCACCCAAGATTTGTAACAGAACACATATCATAAAAAGCTTTGAAATGAGTTACGATATTTGTAATAACACTGTAAAGCCTAGCTGATAGTTTTATATAAGTATCAATACTAAAATTTGATTTGTTAGCATGTAGCAGCGCATGATGGAGTTACTAGATTCTAAAACAAGTTTATAAGGTATAAGATGGCCATTAATTTACTCCCATTCTAAATCATCCAAAGTAATGGTATGGCATTTGGACTTCTGAAGGACAACTTTACTAAGGCAGCTGATTTACTTTACCTGCCAGTGTAAAGAGATGCTCCCAGAGCTGTGCCTTTTCCATGTATGGCTTAAGAGTCTGAGTCAAGGCCTTTGGAGCATTGTTTAAGCAAATTAAAATGTTGAACAACGCAGCCATGAAGTCATCGCCGGCCTTACGATTTTCAGGAGATGTAGTAATGTCAGCCTCCTGCCAGAAATCTGGAAATAAAATGTTAAAATAAATACAAAAAAATAATAAAAATAAATAAATAAATAATATTGCTGGTGAGGCACAAGACAAGAATGTCTTCTTGTGCAAAAATAATGAGCATAAAATAAATGAATCACTATTTTCACCATCTTGATAGCTTTTTTGAAATAGTTAAAACAAAACAAATAGTAAAAACAAATGAAATGGCTTTCAATATCAATTTCCTGAGCAGTCCTAAATAAATTGATTAAAATGAATATCCAATAAAAAACAAACTTAAAAGCAAAAAATAACAAAGTGAAAATGTCAAGGATGCCCAATCTGACATAAGAGAAAAAGTGAACAAAAGGCATTGTGGAATAGCAAACGAAAGAAGCACATCTGTGTTACATGAAAAACATACATACACACACACACACACACACACACACACACACACACACTGACAGAACAGAAAAACAGAGAATGAAACCCATTTCAAAGCCCCCGGCTGTGGGATCTGCAGCTCATGGAGACAGGAAGTGAAAAGGAAGAGGTTTTGACAGGGTGTCCTTGTGGGGGTTGTGTCTGAGCAGAAGGGCTAAGGATGGAGGTGTGTGTGCATGTGTAACCCATATGCATGTCTGTGTCTTCTGTCCTTACGTGTGTGTGTGTGTGACAGGGGTAGCTGAGGAGAGGCCCATCGCTCCAGAGGTGGCAGATATCCAGCGGTCTGTCAGTCTGCTGTGTAGGAGATGACAGCTATTTGAATAGGAGACTGTATGCAACGCAGCAGTCAGTGAGGGGGCGCTGTGATGGAGGGCAGCAGGATGTGGTTCTGACTAATATTGGACTATTTTAAAATGACAGAGCTAAAATAGGTGCTGCATTATAGGGCCAAGGGTATCAGTCAAACACCCCACCTGTGTTCCTATGACGAGTTACTTGCACTTTCTCTGATAAGAATGTTTCATTGTGTACTCAAAAAATGTTAACCACTGTGACCCATAATCAGACTACATATATTAAACTACGCTGCAGGTCACATCGGTGTCTTGCTCTCTGCTTGCCAGGGAATTGGTTCAGTGTAAGTGAAACTAAGTAAGTAAGTGTAACTCCCACTGTTGTGGCACACAAATAGCACTAATGCTCAAAAAACTAAACGACTAAATAACTTGTATGCAGTTTAGTAAATGTGTAAAAGGTGGAAAAGGTGGAAAAGGTGACACTGTTCTGAGAAGGCCACTTTGAACAATACAAGTTTCTAATTCACACCATTTTATCAAATATGGCACACACACAAAAAATAAAAAAAAAATTGACACTCACAAAATCAAATATTCAATTCTTACTGTCTCTTCTGTAATTTCATCACAGTACATTTTTATTTATGATCAAATATCATTAATTTCATATTCCGACAAATCTTACTATGTATTATTCTGGTTAATTAGCCCGTCATCGTGATAACACACGAAAGTCAACGCTTCCAGCATTGATTTACTGCAGCATGCACAGAGAAACATTGCAACGGCTGAAGCCGGACTCAGAGCAAGCGCAAGAACGAGACAGTGAAAGTTGTTATTAATGAGGTGGCTATAATGTGAAATAATGTGCGAGTGCACAACAGTCTTTAAAGGTTAGACTGTTTCCAGAGAAGAAGAAAGGGGAAATCTTTAAAGGTCAGCCTGCATGCTCTGCCTGAGCCTGTTGAGTGTTTATTACTCTGCTCTATTGATTTAGTGATGATGATGACCAAGGTAAAAATTATGCTGATTAGAACTTCATAAAACAAGGGAAACCTCATATGAGGACTTGATTAGGGCCTTAAAGTAAAATATTGCCTATATTTTACCATTTTTATGTAATATTATATTTTAAATATCTGTAAGTAATGGTCAGTAAAATGTTCACAAATACTTTTCTCCTATATACCTGATTAAGGTCAGACTTACAAGAGTTTTTCAGAAGTATTCTGGGCAGGTGACAGTCTCTGTACAGCAGTATCCGGAGAAGCATCTTGGGATCATTTCCAAGGTCAGAGGTCAGCAACCTTAACTGACATGTAGAGGCTGCCTGGTCCTTGAGGCCTTCACTGAGAAAAAAAACAAGAATAACAAAGTTGACAGTTGTGCAGTGTCAGGTGAGTACAGACATAGCAGTCAAGTTAGCAAAAGATAACAATAGATCCCTCTGTTCAAATTCTAAGGATTCTAAGGCTAAGGTAAAATAAAAATAAAAGTACATTGCTATTACTGAGTCAGAACTTTGTAAATGCTTTGTATCCAAACTTATTAAACAATAGAGAAAGCCATGACAGAATCAGCTCTAATCTTGGCCAGCTAAAAGCAAATTAACATTTGGGAAACGGCCAAATACATGAATATACAGCAGTGCCCCCCTGCTCCATCTTTTGTATAACCAAGAGGCTGCAGCCAGCTGTGGGTAATGAGCCGTGTCCTTGCTGTGTGCTCTTGTAAGTGTGTGCACACAGGCTTTAGTGGTTATGTATGAGAGCAAGTGTGAACACATGCTGATAAGCGGCGGCCTGCATTTTACTTTTTACATCTCTATAAATTCTAATGACAAGAAAAAGCAGGGTTTGTCCAGTGTCTAATAGCTAAAAAGGGCTAGTGTGTCGAGATATTAACCTATTCTATTGGAGCCAAAAATCTGTGGAACCCCGCTGTTTGACTGAGAAAACTAGGCCTAAATCTGACAGTGCAATTTATGGTGTCATTGGAACTACAAATCCCCAAGAAATCCTCTTTTAACTGCTCTGATAAATCTGTCCCACTACAGCATAGGGTCAGCTTACAGAAACACAACACCCAGATGTACTTGGTATGTACACATTCAAAGTCAAAGAGAAAGTTTAAAACAGCTACAAATGTAAGGCTTAGATCTTAATCACTCCTATATCATTTGCTGATGTTTCTCCATTTTATTCCATTACAAAAGCAATAGCGTTAACTTAATGGCCATGTAAGGAAACCTTGTATCTGCCCCATATTCTCTGGCCGGCTCTGTGCATGCTGACAGAAGATGAGAGAAAAGAAATAAAAATGTTGTAAAAATAAACACATTTCAGCAGTCCAATATTTAAAAGTTACAGAATGAGGGTTAGCTTGATCTGTGCTCCATCAGTGAGCAGTGACATCACCTCTGGCTGTGCGGGAGATGAGAGCTTAGCCGGGTGAGTTTGAGAATGATTGCACCTAGAGATCAAACTCCTAGAGTGTGCATATGTGTTAAGCATAATTACTGTGAATCACACATTTCTACATGTAGAAACCACCTTTTATGGTAGTTAACAAACAAATAAAACATGTATGTCTCTATCATTGTTCTGAATTAATAAACTAACTTTATCCTGGTGGTTCTACTTACCCCAAGACTTGATCTGTGAAGAGGTCAGGGTCAATAGTATTAAGCCATCGGACAACTGGGCTGTAAACAGGCTGCTTAGTAGGGCCAGGGTTATTAACAAATGTTCTAGGGAAATAAAAATTGAAGAGTGTGTAGCATTCCAAATGTGAACGCTGTAATATAATGTAATGTATTATATGAGTTTTGTCTTAATTTGTAAAGAAAAAGCACTGACCTATACAAAGAAGAGAGAGGTGAAGTGACAATAATGAGCACATTGAGCAGTCTATTGCATGAATTGTGGATAGCTTTTGGCCACTTTGAGGAATTCATTATAGCATTTGTCTCTGATGAAGGAGAGATGTGCGCCAAGGCCTCTGGAGTTTCACAGACACTCCACATCAGCTCTTCCACATAAAGCAGCACTGCAGTGATGTCAAACCTATAAGACAGTACAGAATCATGTTTAATATAGGAAATGCTGGCTTGATTTAAAAAATAGAAAACTTTATAATAAAAACAATGTACAGTTGAATTACATGAAAAGTCCCTCAGTCGTCCAGGTAGAATCCATGATAAAAGGAGAAGTTCAATTTGTCAACTGGACAAAGTTTGTTTGGTTGAAAACGTTTCGCCGCTCATCCGAGAGGCGAAACTTTGTCCAGTTGACAAATTGAACTTCTCCTTTTATCATACAGTTGAATTAGTTGCTAGGATAATTTTGCTGGTCATATTTATCAAGACTGAAATGACAAACACTGAATGTAAAATATGTAGCAAAGCGATAATATCCAGAATGGAGAGAAATAAAGTTGCTCAAAGTCACAATTTCATGAATTATTCATTCACTCCTCATACTGGTGGTGGTAATCTACTTCTGTAGCCACAGCTGCTCTGGTGTAGCCTGATGGAAACCAATCTGCATTTACAACATAGTGGTATAATTTAACTGTTTTATTCTTTCATTACAATATGAGTCAAATGTTAGTGGCATTAAATTAAGAAAATATTTTCACAGCTATCCATAGTTAAGAAAATTCATATAAGCAGATATCAAGATGTTAGGATACATACAATTTTTTTTGTTTTTATTTAACCTACAAAACATAATACATTGAAAGGAATGTATACCAAGTTGCCATGATAGCTGTTTCATTTATGTTTTTGCAGGTTCATATTACACTTTAGATACAATACCTAATCCGCAGGTGTCTCTTGTATGAGGGCCGGGCCAGAGTGTATCTTTGCAGCAGTAACTGTAGAGTCTCTGACAGCACATTCCCCAGCAGCTCCTTAGACAGCGCCGCAGGAAGGACAGGCCACAGATCACTGCGGAGCCCACACAGGAAGTAATACCACATCTGCACTGAGAAGGAACACCGCTCCCCCTGTAGATGAGAGGAAAGTAGAAAACGGGAGGTTAGACGGAGAGACAGATTATCATATGGACCTTGACAGAGAAGCAATGCTAAGAAAACTAAGGCAGTATGATAAAAATAGTCAAAGGAAAAGAAAGAGGAAAGAAAGATAAAGCTGGGTCTGTCAACAGTACTTTTTCTCAGTGGTCACGCCACCTGCATTCTGCACCTGGGTTTCTCCTCTCCAACTGGGAATTTACTTTAAAGTCCTGAAGAAGAGAATACATCACAACAGGCCTGCTCTATAACACAGATGTCCGCATGAATAAGTACAGAGCGAAAGGGGGAAAGACACCCAAAACATAAGCAAAACAGAAGATACAAGCATCTTCCACAGTGAAATGGGTCATTATCAGGACTTCTTTTAGCAATTAGGGATGACAAGATTATTAGTTTAATTGTCATTATTTGGGTCACATACATGTCAAAATAATATTTGTGAATTACGCAATTTATACTCCAAAAGTAAACACGTTTATATGACATTAATGTGAATTTATCATACAGAAAGTTTAATTACATAAAGCTGAGCACATACTAGTCTAGCAAAATGGTAATCTATTAGACAATGTGAATGAAAGAAACATCTGTATTTTGGGTGAATAATAGTAAAATTATGAGGTTCCTTCTCACAATAATTATAACACTATAATTATAACACTTGTCACGATATCTCTAGGAGCAATAGAAAATGTCCTAGCACACCTTCACACCACATACAAAACCCAACAGAGAGACACTGAAGATCACACGAGGAAAAAACTTCAGCTCATTAGGCTTTTGTTGTTGCCTTCCTCTCGCCCCTCAAGCCAGTCATTTAAGGATTGGTGGCTGATTAGGAGCGTGACCAAAATCTATGTCCGGGATTAGACTGCCTTCTCTGCCTGTGGACTCGCCAGAGCAAAACCAGACATTGGACCCAAACCAGAAACATGCAAAAACAACAAGTGTGGTTTGGGTTTTATCTGTTCGTGTTTAAATTTAAATTGCAAGGTCAACTATAAAGGCACTCCCTGTAGGAATAACTGACTGGCAACAACTAGGCAACAGGAAACGAGTGCTGCAAAACACTGCAAGGAGTTGGATTTACTTTGTTGGTACCAAAAGCCAAACTTTCTAAAATAATAGCCAGCGTCAGTGTGGCTATTTTGTGAAAGAGGACCACAAGAGAATACAAAGAGAAACTGAAACTTTAGGGTTAGTTTGTGTTTATGTTAGTGTTTAAGAACTGATAAAATGTGAGGCCTGAGACAGGAGGGGCATCTGACATTAAATAAAATAAGAACATGTTAATAAGAGTTTTCAAAGTAAAGATGTTGTGGCCATTAAACTGCACATTTGATAGCATTACCAGAAGTCCAACAGAGGAACCCTAGGCTGTCATCCATAACATACCTGGGTAAAGATACTATACAAGTCTGAGGTACAGACAGCTGCTCCAGTTCAGTGACACATGCATTCATGTGTACAGTGCACACAGACGTGGCTGAATAAAAGCACACACCTGCACTCAGCAGGTCTGCCTGACACCACTGACCCAGTGTAAGAAAGAAGAACAAAGGGGGGAAAAGGCAACAGTGAGGTACAGTAAAAGAGAGAGGGTTTAGATTGGTTTAAGGGCATAAAGGTAGGGGAGTTCCAGGGGCCCTATGCTGTTTCCAGACAGTCCCAGAGTAGACTGCAGACTTCAGACAGCTGAATCCCAGGAGCCCCGAGGGCAGTAGAGAAGCCACAGATGTTCTCAGGCAGCACAGAAGAAGGTTTGCTTAGAAAGAGGCAGAGTGGGAGGTGAAGGTGCATTGTATGAATGAAAAAAGCAGATGCCAGAAACCTCGAAAATCTATAGAGAGTTGTCGCTAACCCACATGGCATTCGAATTCAAAGTTGGAATGGAAAAAAATACAAATTAAGTAGAGCAACTACTGGGACTGTTTTGTGGTTTTGTTCTTCAGTCCTTTTGCTACACAGTGGGTTTTGAAGATAAACTAAGTGCTGTACCTCATGGAAGGGCTTGGGGTCATCCCAGTGGTGACTCTCATCCTGCAGAAGGCAAGTGGAGCAAACCTGGATGCAGTAGGTTGTGAGCTGTTCTCTGATAGTCTCTTCTACATCTTGGCACTTTTGAATAGGCAGCAAGGTCAGGGGTCTAGACACGGAGGAGATAAACAAAACCTTGAACGCACGTGCAAACAGTCTGCAAGGGAAGAAAATCTGCTAACAATATTTAAAATATTGCATAAAAGACAAGGGCAGTGAGGGTCAAGTGTGTCTAGAAACATTTTGGTATATATAACTAATCTATAATTAATTTGACTTTTTCAAAGAACTACAGTTTAAAACTAAGGACAGATGAATTCATTTATTATCT
Source organism: Paratrypauchen microcephalus (assembly GCA_036785185.1). Classification (NCBI taxonomy): domain Eukaryota; kingdom Metazoa; phylum Chordata; class Actinopteri; order Gobiiformes; family Gobiidae; genus Paratrypauchen; species Paratrypauchen microcephalus. Next base: position 1,995,936 of record JAVJIX010000081.1, on the reverse strand, counting down.
GTTGTATGTTTCTTGTGTAAAAAAAAAAAAGTTTCCAGAGGGAAGCAATAGTTAAACAGAGGTGGTGAGGGTTTAAAACCAAGGGAGCAGGGCTGTGAGGTTTTATGACCAAAGGGGGCATAGAGCAAGTGCAGGCGGGGGTGCAGAGGACCAGAGGTGGAACAACAGGGGCACAGAGGGCACATGAGATGCCTTTAGAGGAGATCTGAGTGGAGCAAAGGTTAATGGGAAGGATTATGAGGCATAAAAAGCCACCAAATGTAGACACAATATGGCTGTCATTAAGACCTGCCACTCATTTTTATGTTTTCCCCCATCAGCAGGATACTTGGGCTCTCATTTTAACACATTTTCCACCACAGGCCCTTTATTGTAAAAGAAGGTAAGGGATGAAGAAAGACTTACAAAGGACATAATATAAGACCTTAATATCAAAGTGTTGATGGGCCTAAGAAATCACTATAGGTAAACTACCAAGTCCAAGTGATTGAGCAATCTCTTACTTAGCAAATGTTTTTGGAAAATCTCTAATTATTCTTTCACAACTTAGTGGATAGAAAGGGTTTCACCAATCCAGCTTTTTCAGTTCCCATATTGATTTCGATATTATTGTATTAAGTATCAACCAATACCTGTGCAGTAAATTTGCATTAATTTCCTTAACCTCCTAGGACCTTGCATGGCTTGCCTTATTGATTTGGGCTGACTGGAACCTGATGAGTGCAAAAATAAAAATAAAAAATATTTTTTACATGATGTAGTTTCTGAGAAAAATTATGTCCGCATATGAGGATTGAATAATGATTTGCAAAAACTATTAAGTGCCTGAACACAGCAACATTTTTCCTGAGTGTAAAAACTAAATGAAAAACAACAACTGTGCGTCTTGGAACAATGTAGCTCATTTGAAGTGCTGCTAACAGGTGCAGGAAGACATATGCCTTTAACAAAGTAAAGAAAAAAAAAAACATTCTGAAAATTCTAAACTCGTAAAAATATTCTACATTGAACATATTTGCGTTGTTGCTGTTCTAAACTGGACGCCAGGTCGTAGGAGGCTATAGCATTTTTTTATTTTTTTTTACAAAATTAACATAAGAGCAACCACACAGTACAGGAGTTTTCAGTCTTAAATGACTTTTAAACGTGCAAAAAAACATGCACCACAGATGCAAGGAGAATTTTATGAGATTTTAAATCTCTGATCGCAAAGACTGGACTGGGATATTGCTGCGTGCCACAGGCTACAAAGTTGGAAGCACACCTCGCGTCAGCTGTTTCCTGTCTAAAGTAAAATGACTTGCTCTGAGACTCTTAAGTGTTCAAAGTATCTGCACTTCTAGTTTAGATGAAAGTCAAAACTGCATTATTATTATTTGTGAAAATACTTCAGATACACAATTTTGAATGTATAGAAGATTGGCTGACAGAGCAGCTCAAAATCACACTGACACCACACACATGATGAGCCCAGCAGCTTCAAAATCCCATATACGAAGACAGAAAGTCCGGTCATGCCTTCCCAAACTCGGAGTAGCAAATCACAGGATAAATCGGGCAAATTCTCTTGTGGTGTGTGGCGGCCTTGATCCAAATGTCACTGGCATTTATCGACATCAATGTATTATTATTTATAGACATCAATGTATAATGCCCAACCAGGATATCAGCTGAACTGATATTTGGCACTGATACAGCATCTCATACGTGTATTGGACGGATGCATGTGATTATATATAGATGGTTGTTTATGTCACTTTAGCTCTTGTAGAAACTGACTTTGGTGCTGTACTTACACTTTGGCCACAGCAGTATTTGAGTCCTTGAGTTTGGCAAAGTAGTGCTGCAGTTGCTGTTGCAGGTAAATGACAGTGGCCAACAGAGCTGTCAGGTTCTTCAGAGGGGCTGAGGATGGTACCTCACTGGCTCGCTCCTGAACGCGGTCCAGCATAGCAAAGGCCGCAGTGCTACACGCTTCCACAAAAGTTATTCGAACCTCCAACAGAGAGCTGTCCCTGCAGGCTGCTGCCAAGGGTAGTAAGGCATTCAGCTCCTTCATGATGGCTCCACAGAACTATGAGAGGAAGGAAGACAGATATCAATATCAAGGAAATCTCTCAGAAAACATGGAGGAAGGGAGCTTATTAGGTGTAAATAATGTAACACTTTCTTATCAGAATGACAAAAGATTTGAGATTGAGCTGGATATTATGCATGCTTTTTTCCTAACCTTGTGCAAGCCATTATAGCTGAAAGGCAAACATGAGTACAAATGTAGAATACAGATGTAGGCAATAAAGACACGCTCGCCAATGTGCTGCTGAACATGCATATGGCGTATCGGGTCAAATAAAACCTTTACTTCAGAGGATACATCAGCACTTGTCTAATTCCATAACGGCATGCATCACATTAGTCACATCGAAGCAGAAACGTTACAGTGCGTTGGCAGAGAGGTGGGGAGTCAAACGTGCGGAGAGGGAAAAAAAGCATGTGGGTCAAATAAAGGTGAGGAGAGAGAAGGTGCAGGCCATTTTATGAATTTGTAATAAAAATAGCACTTATTCTGTACAATTCCACAGCAACAAGTCAAACATACATCAACTATACACATGCATGCAAATAGGAATACAGCCAAAGGACAACACTACATTTTCAAAAGGAACTGAATATTGAAAATATTTTAATATAAAATAATACCTCAAACTCTGCGGTACGCCCTATGCTCAAGCCAGTTGTTTTAATTCCTAAGAAAGTTGTAAGCTTCCTCATCATAAATACAAAAGATCAAGAGGTCAATTCCCCAAAACCTCAAACCAGTTTAACCAAGAAATTGATGCACAATACAAGATGCAGCAAATTAACTTCCTTAATCAGGTATCACAGTTTGTAGTTTTCAGACTGCAAAAACGGAAAGGAAAACAGCATGTCACCCTTTTTAACTAGGTACAAATAATCAAATTACTAAATCATGGGCTTTTAGTCTCAGTAATAATACAATATATCAATCAATAAAGCAGAATGCAGTGCTGTTGTCAAACAAACCTTTCCATTACTGGACACAGACTGGGCATTCAATGAGACCTTCGACATTCTGTCAGATCAGGGCTCCACCATGTGCACACAACTGACAGCCTTACAGTCTCTTTACACTATTTGCTCCATAAAAGCATCCACTGGGGGTTAAAAGGCCTGGGAACAATGGCCGTTTGGACAATTAAGTCAATATCTCAGTACTTGTAGTCATTAGGAGCTTAGCTTGGAGAGGGAGTGAGATGGAGCAAGGGCAGACATAACACCCTGCATTAGCCGCCTGATGGAGAGACCCTTGAGAAGTATCACCCACAGCGCTGGCACAGAGCTCAGGGTCCACTGAAAAACAAGCACGTGCACATCCTTGTCGAAGTCAGACTGAGACCTTAACCAGCTGAGATCAAAGGCTAAATCCCACCAGGACTACCGCAGCAAAGATTGTGTAAAGTTTTAAGTGCTACAGAGGCCTGTTTGTGTGTGAGCAGAATAAACTCTAAAAAATTATAAAAAAATTATATATATATATATATATATATATATATATATATATATATATATATATATATATATATATATATATATATATATAATTATATATATATATATATATATAATTATATATATATATATATATATATATATATATATATATATATATATATATATATATAATTATATATATATATATATATATATATAATTATATATATATATATATATATATAATTATATATATATATATATATATAATTATATATATATATATATATATAATTATATATATATATATATATATAATTATATATATATATATATATATATATATATATATATATATATATATATATATATATATATATATATATATATAAGTAAATGCTGTGGAAAACTAAACAGTCATGAAGGCATATAGGCATTTTTTTTTTTTTTGCTACACTTCTTTGTACACAGTTCATGCATAACATTATGATAACCTGTCTTTTTGGATGGGTATGTCTACTAGCCTTTATGTAACAACTGTAATACACAGGGAATGCTGACACCAAATATTTTTTACACCAGCTTCTACAGACAATGCACTCAGATTTGGAAATGCGTTGGCATGTAGTCATTAGAAATAATGACTACTATTACTGCTTAATTTTCCTGCTTCTAAAATGGTCATCTTATAAAAGAATACAGAATTAATTTGATATAAACATATAATTTTATGTTTTACTTCACCATATGTAATTATAACATATAAAAGATTAACTCATATTGGCAAATCAATGTGTAAGTAAAATGAAAGTAACCTATATGCTTTCCCCAGCAGGTATACTTCACAGACTGCACACTAATTTGGACAGTGCTCCTGCCAATGGTATGTGTCAAAGGAGTACAGCTGTTGAAAGAAAAAAAATCTTTTATACTGTATTATCTGCTACTGAATGCAAATTCATGCATGTGTAACCTTTGAGTAGCAACAGCTCTCATCGCAGAAACGTTGACCTACTCATAAATATGTTGTATAGGTTTGAGCCACTGACTGATTTTGACAGTAGCATTAACAACCACAAATCAGTGTAAACAGGTTTAGAGGGGGATGTAACTGAAGTGAGAGGATGAAGATGCATTCTAAATCTAGTTTAATATAGACAATTGACTGTGTTTCTCAACAAAGGTCTCCAGTGTATTTATCATTATTCATTATTCCCAAAATGTAATATACAAATAAACAACTGTACAGTATACCTTTGGCGAAAAAATCTTCTTTTTTATACCATGGTCAGTGAGAATTCTAATGCTAACTGAGGTGCATTATCTTGTATAACTGCACAGGTATTCAGGCAACTGTTATCGTTCTATATCACTACACTGTGAGTGAGCAATGGGTAAAAAAATTAACTACTGGAGGGAGCCAAAAGTTGAAATCTTACTTAAAAGTTGATTGCAATATGTAATGTGTGTAATAATTTGCTAACCATAAATATTATGTGAATGGCATTTGTATTTTCCCCAGCTTCATCACAAATGGGTTGGTGCAGTATCAACACGTACGTGAGCAATCATTTTGGGCGTTTCGCTCTTGGAGTGCAGATAGTTGCTGATGGCGCTGCTGGTAAGATCGTGTGTGTATGTGAGGGCCAGAGAGGTTTCTCCTGCAGAATGTAAGGCTTCCTCCAGCTGTAGACTCTTGGTGCAAATATCATCAAGTACCACTTTAACACAGTGAGCCATCTGAGGAACCAGACTCTTAAAAGCCAACCTCCAGTTAAACTGCAAAAACTGTACCTACAAGTAAAAAAAATATGGAAGTCAAAACATACTTGTTAATACCATAGTACTTCTTAAACAAGCTGTCTTACCTCTAGATGCTGTGGTGACTGGGCCGTTACTTTCTTGTTATATGCCATCATATCTAAGCTGGATTTTCTTCTGGAGATTCCTAAATGAAAATGAATTACAGACACTTTGATCCTTAGGCAGGTTGCAGTCCACCCAGTGGCCTTATTGTCTAAGAATTTAGTTATATTACATTACAAAATATTAACTACTGACTTAAATAATGACATGTGACACTTTTTTTATTCAGTCTAGATTCAAGATTCAAGATTCTTTATTGTCATTATGCAAGCATAACGAAATTTTGATGGACTCCCAGCTACAGAAGTATAAAAATACAACACAACAAGCATAAAGATAAAAACATATACAGGGGGTCCTCGGGTTACGACGTTGATCCGTTCTTAAGACGCGTCGTAACCCGAATTTCGCCGTAAGTCGGATTTTGCCTTTGATCTTCCAACCAAAGCACCAATAACCTTTCCATCTCAATAATTAGACCACTACGCTGCTTGGTTATCACTGCCGCTTTCATAGGAGCAGATCAGAGCCCACATCAGGTACTTCCACCCACATTGGGCACGCACATGAGGCCGTCTTCTTCGCCCTACAACCACAACAGAGCATATTCTTCCGCCGTGCGCCGCGCGCCGTTCGCGTTTGTTTACGTCGCTTACCACGCTAAACCGCGTAAGACGGAATGACGCGTAATTTTTTTTAATTTTTTATTTTATGGGGGCGCGTTCGTAACCACGAAACGTCGTAAGTCGAGACCGTCGTAACCCGAGGACCCCCTGTATCATAAATAGATTAAAAAAGCATCATAAATACAGTTCCAGTAGTGTAAAGTGTCTGCAGTGTAAAGTAGATCTCAAGCACCACAACATAATTTTTTGGCAGAGGTGTATGTCCCAGTGGACTAGTATTTTTCCCCTAAATTTTCCATTATACAATAAGTATATAAAATGTCTTGCACACTGAATTATCACCAAATCCATATAGACACCCTCATAAGGTCTATGTGGACCTTTCTGATAACATCAAATATATGGACTTTAGTAGGCATGAATCTTTCCATATGATTCATAATATAGCGTATGACATCATGGGATAAAAGCTGGGCCACTTGCCAGTTGCTAGTAACCTGCATTAAAGACTACTGCACATAAACCAAATATGGGTCACATAATTTCTATCTAAACTAAGGCATATTGACGGCAGAATAACTGCTGCATCCTCAGAGAGACCAAAGAGATGGCAAAGACATTTATGAATCTAAATTTGGGGGCTCACTTTTGATTTGAACCCAGATTTGGTCAACCACATATGGAGCTATTCTATAGGGGCCAAGGCTGTGTGAATGTGCACGGAGGTGGAAAGTATAGAGGCAGTGATGGTTGTAGACAAGCGTGGCAAGAGTCCTGGGTTAGGTTTTGCAATTAAAAAGAGCGAACATCAAGGCCACATTTTCCTAATCAGAAGGCGAAGAGTGAGACCCCAGGCGAGGCAATTTATCCGAACAAGACCGCATGGAACGGAAGGAGGAGGAAGTAGTGAGCGCATCACTTTTTGACCTTTAAGCCCATCTGATGAATTTCTGGTAATTAAGCCGTTTGATTGCCTAGAATTAATGATTTGGATAACCGCCCTTTAAAGGCTGTTTACCTCTCTGTAAATTGAGCCTTTCTGCAAGTCTTGTTTTTGTAAATTTAACCTTTATGGAAATTATGCCATGCACCAAAAGCTTTCATTTAACATCTTTGCCTCAGCAGTTCAAAGAGGTGAGAGAAAAGGGATACTCAAGGCGGTTGTAAGACCCAAGATGATTCCCAGCTTAAATATGATGTTCTCTCAAGCACAAAACTACCCACAAGTTATACAGCATAATATACCAAACTGAAAATAAGAAAAATAAAAGGGTACACTTAAAAACAAATGGGACATTATTTATTGGTCAAAATCAAAGTTGTTAAATGTTTATGCTTAGTATCTTCAAACAAATTATGCTGACATCTTTAAAAAGAGCAAAAAGTGATTGCAGTACCTTTAACACAGGGAGGGTGTCCAGTACAACTGACGTGGGTCATCTTTTTGGTCAGTTCTTTTATGGTGCTCTCAAATTGAAGCAAGGTGCAAGCCAGTTGTGTTAATGCCCCCAGCTGATGGGAGGTCAGACTGAAAGTTCTGCTTTTCATGAAAAGCTCTACAGGTGCTACGGAAGAAAAATGAAACATAGTGGTTAATATTGACATACTGGCTGACAAACAACAAATAAGAGCTGGGCTGAATAACAACAGTGGGAAAATAGTTCTTCAGTTCAACCTTCCAACCTACATACACTTGTCAGAAACAGCTCCCTGAATCTTGCCAAGCACAACACCTTTTATAAATATCGACCCGTTCATGTTTTCCCAATACTCTGCATAAACAAAGACAAAAGAAAATTATGCAAACTTTCTCCCAGAGAAGTCGCACATGTTCATGCTGCTCCCTCTCTCTCGACATAAAACTTTCTCCCCTAACCCGCAGATGACCCCCTTGGCAAATATGGATTTCCCATTTTGGAGGCTGCCAAAGACATCACCCGGGGGATGTTCCGCATTAAAGCTGGAGAATGGGAAGCTTGGAGATGTGTTGCTGTACTCCCAGACACATGTACAAATACTTTTGTGTGTCCGCCTAAATGAGCTGCTCTATTGCAAAGGCATTTGGGAATGGATGAGCGGAGTATTAGCTTTGACTCTTAAAGCCAGGCAATGATTGAGTGCTGAGAAAGAAAGCAGAGGGGGCCCTTTTTCAATAATTGTTACATTATTGCCTGTGGATCCTAATGTAATCTTGCCATATTGTTAAACAAAATCTGACAATATGACAACACATTGTCCCCTAGGATCTTATATTAATCATGCATGAGGCATGAGTCACTGTGGGTTTGGGAGTGTTAGTATGTTCACATGCATGTCTATGAGCAGCGCCTTTATGGAGAGTGGGTGTCTGGCAGCCTGCACACATGTTTATGTTTGTGTAATGCCACTCATTATGACTGCCCTGATTTGGAGAAGACTCAAAGTTGCACATGTCAGTCTGCAGGATAATTGCCACTGCAACCAGACTTCATGGTCACCACCAAATATATTCTGACCCCAAGCTTGTTTTTGTTTACAAGTCTAAAAGTATACATGTATTTATGTGCGCATGTTTGTGTGAAATCACATTGTTATTTGGTGTCAGTCTGAATATGTGTGGATGTGTGTGTGTAATTAAACTGCATGTGTCTACAGCACAGCAGATCTTCTGTAATGGGGTCCAGTGGGAGTCTGCCTCTCTACATGCGTGACCTAGCTGACACTCAAGTGCAGGCTTTATTTTTAAGCTTGCACATCCATAAATGCAGTGAAACTATTTATGAACTATTCAAAATTTTAACATCATGGTACAAACTACGCAACTTCTTTGGGGCAAACCAGACAAGGATGTACAAAAATTCAGTAGCCTAAGGCATAACCTAAGATTATGTACAATCATAACGCTTTGTTTCACACTATTCTTTTCAATTGCTGTCCTGTAAACATGACCTAAGGACATCAACTATAAGAGAACATGACCTTGATGTTTAGCCATACTCTTGTCTGTATTGGGTTCTGCCATCCATGCTATATAGGTATTTATAGTTGTCTTACTAGCCAAATAGCCTTATAGCCTTATAGCCTATAGTCTAGTATATCGCCATCTAAAGCTCATTATACCTTTGTCACAACAGTAAGGCCAAATGGAGGCTCTCATAGTCAGTTGATGGAAAGGGTGTGCTTAAAAGCACCCAGGTGTGTCATATAGCATGGTGCATAGCATGTCTCTTAGAGCAGAAATGAGTAAGGGCACTAGCAGCTAGCAGAGTTCAACTAAAGGTCAATGTACTGAGAATCAATAAGAGAGTGGTGCTGAAAGCCAGGTCTGGAAACAAGGCAAAATATGTTCATATAATTTCTCCCTGATATGACAACACAGTGAGAGGAGCTACTTTCAAATAAAGTAAAATCAATGCTTAGTCTCTCTACTCCAATGACTATAAAAGCACAGCCAAGCATATCAGAGATGTATGCCATGCAGCAAACATTTGTAACAGTGTCAGAAAAATAATATGTTGGAGAATTTGCAGTGGATACACAGAGGGCAAGAAATTCCACTTAGGGAAAAACATCTCCGTAGCATTGGTCTTCAGTGGCTAGTTCCAGTTTGTAGCTTTTAACAATGACAACAATATAACACAAAGCAGAAGAAGCAGAGCAGGTATTTTTGGCGAACCATCAGTCTTCTCCTTGTCTGTCTCTCCTGTGGTTTCACAAATGGTTCTACGACAAAGTCTTCCCCACGCACACACAAACACAACACAGTGATCTGACTGGCAGGAGCAGGGACGAGAGAGAGAGAGAGAGAGAGAGAGAGAGAGAGAGAGAGGGAGGGACAGAAGGAGAGAGGGAGAGTCTGAGAGATGGAGGAGAGGTGGAGAGAGAAAGGGGGTGGTGGTATAGAATGAAAACATGGGGAAAGAGAGCGAGGGGTGGGATAAGGGAATTCCCTTAGCAGTTGTTATTGATTCCGGTGTTTACGGGCGAATAGTTTAGTGCCGTTTACAAAACAGAACAGATGCAGCCAGTGAGCAAAAAGGTAAACAATTGGTGTGTGGCGGGCTGCCAAATCCCCAGTCTGATGTATTAAACTCACGGTGAAGAGCATTTCCCCTTTGGCTGCTCTTATTGCCACTTCATTTCCTCTTTGCACACAAACACACTTCCTCCTTGTTTCCTTCACTCATCTGTTCTGAGTCTTTCTTCTATTTCACCTCTTGGATTATACAGACAGACAAAAAGAAAAGAGTGTAGGGTGGCTTTATCATTTAGCTATTTTCTGTCCTTCTGTGACCCTGGAGGCTGGTTCTTCCTAACAGAGCCATTAGTAAGGGGAATTGTATGTGTCTGACATGGCCGAAAACCAATTATTAGATACTTTCTACCAAATGATGCCCAAGTCTTTGGGGAATGGGTAATCATGCAATAATTTAGCCACTGATTTAATTTCTCTCAGGCATAGCAGCATAGCATCTCTCCTGCTCTTATGACCTGTCCCTCTTTTCCTCATCCACACACCTTCTGTATGTCTGCAAAGTAAATCAAAAGATCATCAAGAGGTCTGCTTACATGTTTACATGGTAGTAATTTTAACTTTTTCAAAACCACTACTGGTGTACTACAAGTTACACATATTGTTTATTTACAGTACATGAGTACATTTTTGAAAAAAGCCAATGAACCAGAGAAACAAGAAACTAAATCCATGCTATGATTGCTACCGTTATGAGATGATGAAGTAGGATGCTTTGTTTTTGTTATAGTCAAGCTTTTGTGCGTGCTATAATAGCTTGACTTCATACACTACTCTGTTAGAGAATCTTTCTGCGTTCATGACTTTTTGGCATGTCAACCAGGGTCATGTGCGTTGCCCAAGGGTACAAATGTGCATGAATATGTGTGTATCTGTGTAGAAGGGCTATTAGCGACTATAGACCGCCTGCTAGGCCCAGTGACAACCAGGGTCCTCTCTGTCAGTTGCGGCCCACTGCTTCTTCAGACAGCCTTATTATTGGAGGTTTCCTGCTGTGATTCTGCCGTACACACGCTGACACAGTCACCGCACACCACCCAAGAGCTGGTCTCTGGTGGCCCTTTCCCTGGGTGCACTCCGACCGGGCCACAGCAGGGGCCACCTGTCCTTGACAAGGCAAGAGTAGAAATATCTCAATTCAGTTCCCCTGGAAAATAGTTAAATGCTATAGTTATTTTAGAAGGCAACTTTTTAGGTCATTTGTTCCATGCCTATACAGTTGGTCTTTGTTAAAGATTATTACAGTGTATGTTCTGTTTCTCCTCCACTCTGCATTAATAAAACAGATGCACAATAAGACATTGTCTTCATAAACATTTCATTGAACACCTTTGTTTAACGTCCTTCCCCTGATTGATTGCTAGCCGTCTGCCAATCACACATCTCTATATAACATATAGTGTAGTATGGGCTGCTTTCAAGACTGTCATTTCAGCCTGTGCCTTCTTAATAGAAGGTGCCAGGAAAAGGTTTGTATCCTTGAGCTTTTCAAGAGTGATACACAAAAGCCATTGTGACCACTCAGAGAAAATGGGGAAAATAAATGGTACGCATAATACACATTCTCAAGGGCCACGAAACGTATTCTTTTCTCTCATTTCATAGGATTTGGAGAGGGATCCAATAAACACACAGATGCACAATCACGATGTTAAGACCTCTTCTCAAAACAATGAATAAACAGCCTCCTCCTCTGCAACTTTCTTAAACAAGGTCTGCTCATCGCGTACAAATACTCAGAAGGAGAGTCCCATAAAAAGCGTCATCTATAAACTGGAAAAGTCGCAGACCCACCCCCCTCCTACCTAGCCCATAATTACATGGCAGCATGCGGGTGCACATCCCCAGCTGACAGTGTGTATAAACTCAGGCAGAGATATGATCTAGTGAGGAGCTGCTCTTATTAAATATTAACAAACGCCATTCCCAAGTAGCCTCAATCCCCACAAGCACCTCAATGCCAGTCAGAGCCTCAACACAGCTAGTATCTCGCACCACTACACCCACACCCACACCCACACCCACCCACACACACACCAATGAATAGGCTAGGCTTTCTCCAAGAAAGAGTTCAAAGAGGCAGAGAGGGCGATGAGGGACTGGCAGTGGGGGTAAATGTGGCTGCTATACATGTACTCGCAATCCCCTTTTTATCTATACAGGGAGTTGTCCCCTTCGTCATATGGGGAAATTAGCAGAAACTGAATTCAAATCATCGCTATCAGAATGAGGCTGGAAAGTGTTTGAACAGAATCTTCCAGCCCCAATTTCACCCCTGTGGTCGATTGTTATTCTCTGTAACAAATGACCAATGTGTATGTGGGGGAAAAGTTGGATGTGAGAGCTTTTGATGTCCTACAAAGAGATTTTATCTCATATGTATACATATGCAAATGACTGATGCCATATGGAAATTTAATGATGCATTTTTAAAGGGTGGTATTAACTGACTCTTGATCACATAATTTTCAAGCAAGTTTGCAATTAATGTGCACAGACAGACAGAAACCGTGTGTGCAAGCCACATGCTCCAATTGAGAGATTCCTCTCAATTGGCAACATGCAATATTAAAATAATGCTAAAATGCACGTTTGTGGCAGCGCGTCTCAGGTGTAAAATAAGCAAAAATAACAGTAATATACAACTTAAACTAAACTAAAGCACAGCCAACAATCATATTATTTCATATATCATTTCATCAGATGTGAGAGGTGAAAGTTTTTAATAGTTGTTCTTGGCCAACCTGTCTGACCGTTGAAAGCCTGTGACTATTGCTCAGCCTATTACAGTCTGAAAACAATGAGACAGAAGATAACAAAAAGTGGATGTCAGAAATGTAAAAATGTAGTAGAGTGAGTATGAAAGAATAAAGTGGGCTGTGTGTATGGTACATTGTGGGAGTCCACCTTAAAGTCAGAGGGGTTAAAAGAGGAGACAGATCTGGCTGTGAAAGCTGTTAAATGGTTCAATAGTTTGACAGTAGCTGATGCTACAGTGTTGCTCCCCTGGGAGCCCACACAGTCTCCCATGCATGGCTCCTATCAAAATATACCTACTGCCTGGCGCTAGTGTAGAAATAAACAATAACACAGCAGGAGGGAAGAAAAGATCTGAAGAGTCACTGAATATGTATGGAAATCTTTTTTTTAACCTTTGTTACAGCTGTATTGACAATTATAACCATAGAATAATACAGTATATAGTACCATGTAAAAGAAAATTAAGGATTAATTTTGAAGATATGGATGCTAGGAGCCACAGGCTTCTGGATGTTTAATATGTAGTTTAATATATGAATAACACTTAAATGTATTCCCAATTGTATAGCTCAAATCTGTGTTTGAGCTGATGCAAACACACACATATCTACACGCAGAAAGGAGCCCAGGCAAAAGTGCTCCATTTTAGTGTCATTACACAGCACGGGTCCCCCGCTCCCTTTGGAGCCATGTTCTGCCTCCGGTGCTACATTTGACGGTTTGTTGAGCGGCACGTAGGTGTGTAGCTTCCGCCGCGTTACGTGATCAAACAGCCCAACTGACGCATGGCCAATTATCCTGGCTGCCTCCTCTCATCTCACATTTAAGGAGAGGGAAAGTAAAACCAGGAAGGGAGATGGAGCCAAGACATGGAGGGCTGCTGCTGTGTTTATCCAAGAATGGCAGATGTAAAAGCCCTCTTCTTCCCATTCCACAGGGAACCTGACATGTGCACCGTTTTTTTTTTTGTTTTTTTGTTTTTTTGGAAAAGTAAACAATGGCTCATACACTTTACTTTTTGTGTAGGAATGTTTACCCCCAGCATGCTTTAAATAGGCCAAAACAAACAAAAGGATTTGGAGGAATACAAAATTTAAAGTGACGTAAAGTCTGGAGGTCTATATTGCTCTCATCTTAATATACAGTGTAAGATAATGTAACAGTCTTGCCTGTCAGAGAAAGACTGTGATATTACTTCTCTGTGATATATCTTTATATATATCTTGACAATATTCAGTTGGAAATAGGCAATAGGCAAACACAAATGGCCTACATAATATAAGAGGGGGCAATGTACCTGTCGATCGTTGAGACTTGGCTGAAAATTTCTTGTTCTTGCTGGTGACTGCAGTGTTATCCCTGAGAGCCGCCTCACACTCTATCTCCATTAGAGACACTAATTCCCGGGCTACAGTGTCCAAGTAAGCAGTGCTGAGGAAGCCCAGGATGCTGTGCTGATCCACTGAGCGTGAGAGGACATGGATCTCCTCATTCAGGGTCTGGGACAGGAGGGGTACCACAGAGCGAAAGCCTACTGCCAGCCTGTCAAAGCCACTCTCACCACTCACACAGGAACTTAGGGTGGAATGGAGAAGAGTGACTGTGAACTGGGTCCTCAGAGTCTGCAAATAAAGTACTTCAGTAAAACACATTTCATGTATACAGATGACACTGTACATTTCAGGTGTCAAAACAGACAAATACCACCACTAGTCACAACTTTACAGAGAGTTTAGCAAAATTGTGGAGGTGGTGGTTTTAATGCCTTTGAGTTAAGTTTTGTGTTGGCTTTACCTGATAATTTGCCAGCACCTCTGACTCAGGGTAAAGGAAGAACAGATGTTTCAGACAATAGATCCGTTCAAAGATGGATGGGTTAGAGGAAGCGCTGCCTGGTTCTGAATGCTCTGAGATGTGAGGAGACAGCCGATCCAGCAGGTGGCGGCGCAGCTGGAGACGCACATCATCCCAAACTGTCTGAATCTGAAAATGACAGGTAAGAGTAAAATAAAGAAAATCGTGATTAACACAATGGCATTTTTCGATCATATTTTACACAGTAGATTTAGGTAACCGACACAATCATGCAGGTATAAGAAATCTAAATCTAAATTCTTTATATAAAAAGTGTATTATGCAAATTTTCGGGTGAAGGGCCACCTGATCTGCTTGTTTCCAAGGATTTTATTCTATGCCTGAGATGTTCATCAGAACTGTGGAGAAGTGAGCCTGCTCAATGTAGGAATGCACATTTTTCAAGGTTAGTTTTAGCAATAAAAAGATAAAGATGCCATACTGGGAAACATTGCACGCAAAGCAGTAACATTTATGGAGACAAGCAATTGGTTACATAGCGGAACCTTAAAACACTACCTCAATTGATGATTCATCTCGAACTGTATTGATGAGATCTGGCTGAGGCAAAGTAGAGGAGTACAAAAGAGAAGGAGTACGTGGAAAGCACACTCTACAGCGTGATGAAATGTCCATAAGCAGTTCCAGTGTCAACACCTCTTTGCCATCCTCTTCTGACCTTAGGTAGAGTTGCTGAAAAAACGCCATTAGTATAGAAGTATGAGTACAAAAATAAAAAGTAAAATTCAACCAGCTAAACTGCAAAAAAAAGTTGCAAGTCTTTAAAAACATTACAATTTCTCTGGTCCATCACGAAAATGAATAAAATATGTCACAAGTCAAATTAAGATATCAAATTAATAATTAAATTAGATTACATTATTGGATTACCTTACAAATTAAAGTCACTTCTTACCAGTGCCCTGAGGAAGTCTAGTTGATCCTGGTATCCCGTAGCAGCAGGCTTGAAGTGCATTCTGAAGGGGAACCATTTGAGGCACTCACTGGACTTTGGCGGACTTTCTGATCGAAGGTCTTCTATTTGGGTTTGGAGGTCTTTCAAAGTGATACTATAAAAATGGTAAAAGCAAATAGTTAAGGTAGAAGAAATATAAAGCAAACTACATTAAGATGTACTCTCTTAAATGTTAATGCTACCTGAGTTGTTTTTTTTTCTAAACAAATACTACATTTTCCAAAATTGTGCAGCACTAATTTGTGAACTTAACTCCAACTTTACTTCAACACAGCATATCAAATATCAGTATCGTCTGACAAAATCCATATTGGAGCGTTCCTATATGAATGTATCATGTATGTCACTACCTCACTGTAAATGTTACTGTTACCTGTGCAATAACCTGCTTCATAACCAATGTGCAATACTTATACTACAATATATTATGTGCAATGGACCTGTGAAATACTCTTCCTACCTCCATACCTTATTTAATCCTACCTGTACCTTTGCACTTTATTATATTTTATCACATAGTCTTTATTATATTGCTTACTTTTTTCCCTTGTATTTTTATTGCATGCTATTAGTACTTAATGACTATCTTAGCGAGTCAGCGGGTTCTTCTGATCCTAAGCATTTCATTGCATTGTTGACCTTGTGTTGATAATGCATATAACAAATAAACAATCTTGACTCTTCCTAACCTAACACATATGAAAGTGAATCAAAATCTTTTATATCACTTAAGAAATTTAACAACCAAGCACTTCTTACAAACAAGAAAAAAAAAAAAAAAAAGATATATCGCCGTTAAACCAACACAAAATGATCACATTAAAGATGCACATGGACCACCCCGTCACTTTTCACTCTCCTGTCTCATCCACTGTCAGTGCGGAGAGAGGCGCAGCAGCATCAACAGTAATGAACATGGACGTGCTTTTAACAGTGTGTGAGTGTCTGCTAAGCATCTGGTGTGAAGTGGTGTTCAAGGCATCGGCAGGCACCCACCTTCTGCATATTACGTCTTACTTTACAATGCACACACAGAGCAGGCAGCACAGCGCTTTTGATTTTAACAGACTGCATCAGCTATTCTGCCTCCCTCCTTAATATGACAGATTAGAAATGACATCTTCGAGCCTGACATGTTTAGTCATTTCCATGCAAATCAGTGCATATACGTTTCCCCCATGTACCACGGTGTATTTGTGTGTGTCAACATGTCTGCATTCTTGCATAATTAAAACATTCAACTGGGTACGCCACAACTATATTTATGTGCAATCGTGTAGTATTAAGTGTGCATGAGGAGAGTGTACGAGTTGAAATGTGATACCGTTTCAAAAATAACAAAATTAATAATTGATTGTTTTTTTTTACCCTTTCATTGCATCTCATTTAATGATTTTGCTATGTTATGTTATGCATTTTAAAGCCAACCCCGGAAAAAATCATATGCAGTTTGCCACTATATCACAACAATAAAGATATTGTTAGGAATTAATTTGTTAAATCTGTTAAAATGTGGAGTCAGGATTGTCTAGGGTTTTCTTTTGATAAGCAATTATCTCTCCCATCACCTAACATTGTAAAGGGCATATAGCTTTAAGACATATTATAATGTTGTTACCTCATCAAAAACATACCTGGAGTTGCGTTTTGTTTCATTCACACATGTTTGAGTAGCCCTGCATTATTAGTCTGTCTACATCTATAAAGCTCAAAATGCTGTGTTCCACATCGTGATGTCATGAAGCAGTAGTTTTCATATCACCTTTTGTTTAATAGAGGTTGGGAAACCCAGGCCCCTCCTTGAGCCGCCACCTTAACGTGGTGGAGGGGTTTGAGTGCCTGAATGATCCCGGGAGCTATGTTGTCGGGGGCTTTATGCCCCTGGTAGGGTCACCCAAGGCAAACAGGTCCTGGGGGACGGGTCAGACCAAGAGCGGTTCAAAAGCCCATTATGACGAATACGAGATCAGTTACGTCGCCCGGACTGGCGTCACCGGGGCCCCACCCTGGAGCCAGGCCTGGGGTGGGTGCTTGCGAACGAGCGCCTGGTGGCCGGGCCTTCCCCCATGGGGCCCGGCCAGGCTCAGCCCGAAGGAGCGACGTGGGGCCGTCCTCCCGTGGACCCACCACCCGCAGGAGGATCCATAAGGGCCGGGTGCAGAGAGATCTGGGCGGCAGCCGAAGGCAGGGGCCTCGGCAACCAGATCTCCGGACATGGAGACTAGCTCTGGGGACATGGAATGTCACCTCGCTGGGGGGGAAGGAGCCTGAGCTCGTGCGGGAGGTTGAGCGCTATCGACTAGATATAGTCGCCCTCACCTCCACGCACAGCTTGGGCTCTGGAACCCAACTCCTTGAAGGGGGCTGGACTCTCCATTTCTCTGGCGTTGCCTGCGGGGAACGGCGGCGGGCCGGTGTGGGCCTGCTCATTGCCCCACGGCTCAGCCGCTGTGTGTTGGAGTTCACCCCGGTGAACGAGAGGGTCGCGTCCCTGCGCCTTCAGGTCAGGGACAGGTCTCTCACTGTTATGTCGGCCTACGGGCCGAACAGCAGTGCAGAGTACCCCGCCTTCTTGGAGTGCCTGGGAGGGGTATTGGACAGTGCACCGACCGGGGACTCTGTTGTTCTCCTGGGGGACTTCAATGCCCACGTGGGCAGCGACAGTGACACCTGGAGAGGGGTGATTGGGAGGAACGGCCTCCCTGATCTGAACCCGAGTGGTGTTCTGTCATTGGACTTCTAGGGTGCTAGCCACAGTTTGTCCATAACGAACACCATGTTCAAGCACAAGGGTGTCCATCAGTGCACGTGGCACCAGGACACTCTAGGACGGAGGTCGATGATCGACTTTGTTGTCGTGTCATCTGACCTCCGGCCGCGTGTCTTGGACAATCGGGTAAAGAGAGGGGCAGAGCTGTCAACCGATCACCACCTGGTTGTGAGTTGGGTCCGCTGGCAGGGGAGGAAGCCGGAAAGACCTGGCAGGCCCAAGCGCGTAGTGAAGGTCTGTTGGGAACGTCTGGCAGAGCCCTCTGTCAGGGGCACCTTCAACTCACACCTCCGGGAGAGCTTCTCCCGGATTCCGGGGGAGGCTGGGGACATAGAGTCCGAATGGGCTCTGTTCTTGGCCTCTATTATCGATGCAGCCGCCCGTAGCTGTGGTCGTAAGGTCTGTGGTGCCTGTCGCGGCGGCAATCCCCGAACCCGGTGGTGGACACCGGAAGTAAGGGATGCCGTCAGGCTGAAGAAGGAGTCCTTTCGGGCCTTGTTGGCTCATGGGACTCCTGAGGCAGCCGACGGGTACCGGCGGGCCAAGCGTGCTGCAGCCCGGGCGGTGACAGAGGCAAAAACTCGGAGTTGGGAGGAGTTCGGAGAGGCCATGGAGGAGGACTATCGGACGGCCTCATAGAAATTCTGTCAAACTGTCCGGCGCCTCAGGAGGGGGAAGCAGTGCTTCACCAACACTGTTTACAGTGCGGGTGGGGAGCTGTTGACCTCGATTGGGGATGTTATCGGACGGTGGAAGGAATACTTTGAGGATCTCCTGAATCCCACCGTCACGTCTTCCGAGGAGGAAGCAGAGGCTGGGAACTTGGGGGCGGACTCCCTCATCACCCTGGCTGAAGTCACTGAGGTGGTTGGAAAGCTCCTCGACCTTCGACCGTGTCCCTCGTGGGGTCCTGTGGAAAGTGCTCTGGGAGTACGGGGTTCGGGGCCCTTTGCTAAGGGCTGTTCGGTCCCTGTATGACCGGAGCAGGAGCTGTGTTCGCATTGCCGGTAGTAAGTCGGACCTGTTCCCGGTGCATGTTGGACTCCGCCAGGGCTGCCCTTTGTCACCGGTTCTGTTCATTATATTTATGGACAGAATTTCTAGGCGCAGTCAGGGGCCGGAGGGGATCCGGTTTGGGAACCACAGGATCTCATCTCTGCTGTTTGCAGATGATGTTGTCCTGATGGCTTCATTGAACCGGGACCTCCAATGTGCACTGGGGCGGTTTGCAGCCGAGTGTGAAGCGGCTGGGATGAGTATCAGCCCTTCCAAATCCGAGGCCATGGTTCTCGACCGGAAAAAGGTGGCTTGCCCTCTCCAGGTGGGTGGGGAGTCCTTGCCTCAAGTGGAGGAGTTCAAGTATCTCGGGGTCTTGTTCACAAGTGAGGGGAGGATGGAGCGTGAGATTGACAGGCGGATCGGTGCAGCGTCGGCAGTGATGCGGTCGTTGTACCGGACCGTTGTGGTGAAGAGGGAGCTGAGCCAAAAGTCGAAGCTCTCAATTTACCGGTCAGTCTACGTTCCTACCCTCACCTATGGTCATGAGCTCTGGGTAATGACCGAAAGGACGAGATCGCGGATACAAGCGGCCGAAATGAGTTTCCTCCGCAGAGTGGCTGGGCGCACCCTTAGAGATAGGGTGAGGAGCTCAGTCACACGGGAGAAGCTTGGAGTAGAGCCGCTGCTTCTCCACGTTGAGAGGAGCCAGCTGAGGTGGCTCGGGCATCTGTTCCGGATGCCTCCTGGTCGCCTCCCTCGGGAGGTGTTCCGGGCATGTCCCACCGGAAGGAGGCCCCGGGGAAGACCCAGGACCCGCTGGAGGGACTATGTCTCCCAGCTAGCCTGGGAACGCCTTGGGGTCCCCCCGGAGGAGCTGGAGGAAGTGTCCGGGGTGAAGGAAGTCTGGGAGTCCCTGGTTAGACTGTTGCCCCCGCGACCCGGCCCTGGATAAGCGGAAGAAAATGGATGGATGAATGGATGGATGGATGGGAAACCCAGGACTGATGAGTGATGGTTTATGGAGTTTAAAAACACAGTGGAACACTTCCTGCATAAGCACATGACAAGATGGAACAGAGTGTTATCCATTTGAGAGAAGAACTCAAAGTTTGTGTATTAAACATGTGTGAATGAAACAAAACACAACACCTGGTATGTATTTGATGAGGAAACGTAAGTGTAATATGGGCATTTTAAGACAAAATCTCTGAAGACTTTGGTTAAAAGTATTCCGAGAACAGTAAACAAAAAGTAAATATTATATTACTGGCTATATATCATTTTTTTTTATTTGACAGCGTCACAGATCTCAAATTACAAACTACTAAATTTAATGATAACTGACCAAAGTCTAAACTACCTGCCAACAGACCAACCAAAAAAAAAAAAAATCTCCCTTAGAGAAACTGTTTGGTTTATTAGTAAAATTATTTTGCATGTGTGACTATCTGAGATCCAGAATGCTAAAGTCCCATTCCCCATCAGGCAACTTCTCCCCTAGCACAGGCCTATAAAATGCCTCCTGCCTGCTCCTGGGCCATGAACGGATCCAGATGTCTTACAATGACAACACATTAAATAACTGTTCAATCTGACACACTTTGGTTTCAGAGGGAAAATCTCAAGAGAAAAAAATTCAATTTCCTACATTCAAAATAGCAATACAATTTAATATTACCAAATAAATCTTTACTCTATGGTCAGACACAACTAAGCTACTGCCAATAAACACAATTCAAAACAAAACATACGGAATTGTGCTAAGTTGTCAAGATAATTCCTGCAAGTATTTTTTTTTTTTTTTGCATAAAATTAACTTGCAGCATTGAGCCCTGTTCGTGCCTTTATTGTACCCCATAAACATGGATGTGCGTTCTGGGCTCCACCCCAGGACTTCACGTAGACAGCAGGTTTCAAATGGGCCTCCATCTGTAGCAATCTACTCACAAAAGTTCATTAAAACACAAAATGTAATTAGACCATTCTCTTTTTTTACATGATAGTAGAGGTCAAATTAAACTGCCTTTTCTATGGTATCAGTGGGAATTACTTTTGCCATATGTGAAGAGAATGAGGCTGGAAACAGTTGCTTTGAGAGCATTTGGATTCATAGATCTGGAGAGAATAGCATTTAGGATTGTACAATGTCTCTGGCCCTACTGCCTATTAACCAAACATACTACTACCAGCAAACTTCCACTGTAGTCTTTTAGTTTTTGTGCTCTGTTTTTGCCTCTAGAAAATAACTCACCTAATTTTCCTTACTCGCTTTCAATATCCCTCCTTAGGGTCTGGCTCTGTAAGTCATAAAGTCAATGTGGATAGTGTGTGTCTCGAAGTCCATCAGCTCTCCTCCACGGTGTGACCCTTTGGCCGCTATAGTGTGAAAGCTACCTGCAGCCTAATCAACTTGGCAGGATTAGCTGTGAACCTGATTACTTCTACTGCCTGTAACTCAGACACCTGCGAGAGAGACAGGGGGTAGAATGGGAGAAAGAGAGGGACTCAAAATGGGTAGAAAACAGAAAACTCACAGCAAATAAAGCTATTCCACTGTGTGAGGTGCTACAACAATGGACGAATCTGTAATGGCAAATACTGGGAAACAGGACTCAATAAGAGAGAAGGAGATTGGGGTAAGACGAAGAGGAAGCCACAAGGAAAGGACTTTTTAAGCATCTTGACAAACATGTCATCTGTTGTACGTAACACTGAGAGGCAATTTTATACCAGCCATTGAAATCTATAAAAAATCTATCTAGTCTATATTAAAAAAATTATACAGTATATGAAAAACCCGAAATAGTTAGAAAATTACTGACATTGATTCCAATATTTGCAGATATTGCAGTTATCGGCTAATACGGAATAGTGGATATTTTCTCCAGTCTCCATGTGGCCATGTGACATTCCCACTTTTCCTCAGTGCATTAGATTTAAAAAGGCTAATGAGAAAATACGGAAATAGAAAAGCAAGTATGACACAAACATATTATTGTTGTTGTTTTTTTTAAGTGAAAAGTAACATTTGTAATTTTTACTTCAACTTAAAATAAATTTGAAGGCCTTGCTATAGATCTTTAAATTGGTATCACCACGAAAAGCCAAATATGGGATATCAAAAAAAATCATATCGGACAATCCCTAATTTATTAAATTATTTATTTTGAGTTCAAAATATTTTACTTATTAATAATTTAAGTGTCTGTGTTTTGTTTTTTTGTGCACAGTATCAAAAGTGGCATCAAGTACCAATGTACAATTCTTTTTTGAAAGAGCTCTTTGTTAGATGACCAAAACTGGTAGCCAACTAGCACTAGGTAGTCCCCTAAACACCATGGCTGAAAAAGAATAGGAGCAAGCGGAGGTCTTTTATTAGATATGATGGCACATTTCACAGCTCCCTGACTTACAGAAACCCAATCCTGCGATTAGTCAGCGCTTTGACGTTATCTTAAGTTCCTTGTCAGAATTAATTTAGTGTGGGTGGGCTGTCTGTCGTGCTGCGCTCCCCTACCCTCTAACAGGAGGAGGGGGAGTCAGAGGCAATGGGGGCAGGAAGATCCTTTTCAAATAAGCTCCCGTCTCAGTCAATGCCAAACCAAGCGCATTAGAACCAAATATCTCTTCCATCAAAGGGCTCCATTCTGTGAGGGGGAAGACTGTCTGAATGAACAGGCTGAAAACATATCCCATCCTGACCACTTAGTGCCCTCACCCCTGAGCTCCCTCGCCACCCAGCCCGGCCACTGATACAGGAGAAGAGATACAACTGATAGACTTCACACACGTGTCACACTCTGCTAAACACAAAACCAGCTACATACTGTGAAGACCATAGAGAGTTGTATTTATTCAATGAAAAAGAACCTTGGGCGGAAAAGGGTTTTGATTCACTTGCTTAAATATCCCCCAAATCCTAATCATCTGGATCCACACGAGAGCACACACATATATCAGAGTATTGACACTGTAGCCTGATCAAGATTGGCAGGTTGGCTAGTGAGAGCTATTTGCTGCAGTAGTGTGAAGCTATAGGCCTGTTGGCAGCCTCCTGGCCCATGCTGACACTTCATTACAGGTCTTTTCCTGGTGGCCTGAGCTACTGTCCCATCTGATGAAAACTAATGGATTACAGCATTTCAATTTGAAGGGAGCCAGTACTGTTGTCAGAGTATCTTAATCTTGTTCATTTAGGATGCAGTTCTTAGACAAATCTCTGACATTTGAGAAGACATACTATAGGCTGGAAGCTGGTTGAAGGCCCTCATAGTTATTTTTTCCCCTTTGCTCAACTCAACTTCCGTAATTTGTCCCAAGAACTGATCAGATTATTCCACAGCAGGCAAGTGTTTCTGTGTCTACAGCCCACCCTGGTGGGATAAAGGAGAGCCCCCTAGACCTGCCCTGACACACAGAGCTCACCTGAAGTGGTCTCAGAGGAAGTTAGTCTGAGTCTGATGGAGACACTGACCAGTGGTCCCCTACGGCGAGTGGAGGATTGCCTTATTTTTAGCCCCATTCTCCATTATCTGGACGCTTTGTTCTCATAATGGTTATCCCTCTCCCATCTACAGGAACACAAAATAACCCTTTAATGCTTAGAAAGCAGAAAAATGGTGCAGCCTTCGGTAATAAGCCTTGAATTACCTACCCAAGGGTTTTCGTTTCAAGATGTGGAATCTTCAATTATTATGTTCCCATTTAGAAGGAGGAAGGAAAGAAAGACGGATAAAGGGTGGGAGAGGGAGACAGTGTGGAGGGACGAGTGGCAGACACTAATGGTGCCAGAGTGAGCCTTTGTTCACTTGTTACATTTAGTTTGTCCTTCATCATCTGCCCCCAGCTTCACAACGTCACAGACAATAAAAGAGCTGAAATATAGATCCTCTTCTCACCTCTCCCCATGTGTCACTCTTTATCAATCCAGTTGCTCCAAAACTATCCCTGTCATGGCCCCAGTCTCCCCTCGCACACAGGTACTGTCTATGGTTCTGTCTGCATAATTTGCTGTTAATTCACTTGATACTCAACACCTCTCTGTGCTGCATGTTACGTTTTGTAAGAAATTGCATGTGTTTTATTCTGTCCTGTACTGGCGGCCAGTAATATTTCCACAAGTTAGCAGTAGCACTTGTCAGTGCCATGTTCAATGAAATGCAGGTGACAAAAATCATTCTTCTATATAAGATGTGTGTGAAACTGATATTTACCTGTTAGCATTACTTCTGGGTTTGTCTTCAGTGTCTCCTAGGTCCAGCTGGATAGATTTTCCCTCAAGAGGTTGATTTCCCAAGGGATGGTCTCCAGTAGCATCCTCTGGCGATTCCATGACCTGTTTAGCTACAGAAAGTATGCAAAAATGTTTAGAATACAAACTTTATACTTTCATTTTCTTAGGATCGATGTTGCCAATAAGCAGGGCCAATATAGATTCATTACAAAATATAACATTACTTAAAGACGGATGGCTTATTTATATAAAAGTAGTACAATTAATACAAATAATATCTGAAACATTACTTTTAAATAAAAAACAAAACTTACGTAAGATAAAATTACTTTTGTCATTGATTTAGGAAAAAAAGAAAAATATATAATACATTGAGCGGGTGGAGGATTTACACAAACAAATTTTTCTATATCTATTTTAAGTGACCTCTTAATAAATTCTAAGAAAAAGCATGAGCTTTTCATTGTAAACACTGTCATCAATGTGAATCAAATGAAAAGTACTGGAGAGTGTCTGTCAATTTAGCATCCTCACACCAGCTCTCTTGCCGCTTCCTCATCATTGATTCTGATTTTAATAATCCTTGTCAAGCTCCGTACAGCTCCCACACTCTGGTCTCTGCTGAGTCTTGGCTGCTACATGGCACTGGTCTGACAGGGCATTCAGGAAGCTCAACATTTAGTCTCCACAAAGGGAGGCATATCCAGCTGGACAAATATTATTTTCCTCCTCTGACAGCTGCACCAGTTAAGTCTTTTATGATTTTCTGTAGCTCATTCTCTCTTACTGACTCCCCTCGTCAGCATACTCCCTCTACGCCACTTTATGAAGTCTATAGAGCCTTAGATGAAAGAGAGAACGATTCTCAATCCAGAGATTAGAAAATTAACATTGTATGTGTATGAACAGATTCAGACAATGTTTACGATTTCAGGAAGTAGCAGGTTTACTTATAATTGAGATCATATTTGTCGTCAGCCAGATGGACAGATAGTCAAACTTATACATTGTAATAAGTCTACTGGGGATCTATACCTCCTGGTCTGCCAGCCATAGTATGCTAAAGACATAAGCACATATACATCCAAGTGGGGGGTTTTGTCAGCAGCACACTGGGCCTCATTAGACTACACTTTAAATCCTTTAGTCTCCACTGTCTTGTCATTAGCTCTTAACAAAGCAGATGTTGTTGGAGCCCAAGTGTGTTACACGGTGTTGCAACAGGGACACAGAGCCTGGCATGAGATGCTTGCTTGACTAACATATTCGCACACACATGCACACACATACATACACACATTTTCAGAAATCACACTGTGCATTCTCTCCCTGTGCTGCCTGTCTACCCTTACCAGGCTCACACACAGCCTCATTTACAGTAATGAGGTTGTCCTGAAATATTTAGCAGAGTGTCCCCCAGGCAGCCACTTTAAAGCCACTTAAAGCATGTCAAGTTAAAGTCAACAGTGTTTTAAGCGGGGTAACTAACAGTCAGCAGCCACAGAAACATAATAAATAAATGAAATAGGTGGATATTTCAACATAAAAACGAAGAACTGTGCCAGAGCACAGATGTGGGAGCATATTATTTCTGAGTCATAAGTCAACTCAAAAGCTAAAACGTAAACCCTTCCACTAATGCCCACTAACAACAGTAACATATAAGATAAAAATAAACAATAATATCCAATAACATATTAATATTTACCAACAATATATTTTTGAGTACCTGTACCCATTAAACAGTTTGGCAATCATTGGGCTCCGTCTTTACGATTTAATGTTAACTAGACTTGTGTAAATTGCCTTACCTTTAAAACTGTTTCTGAACACGCATCTTCATGAGAATCCAACGTGATATACGAGTCGTGTAAAAAAAGATTCCTTGTAACGAGTCAGCAACTCGTGCTTTTGCATAACGTATATAGCAAATACATTTGAAAGTATTATTGACGAAACGTTAGTACTAGTTAATTACTGTCAATAGCATGTCGACTGTCAATAACGGGTGAAGTTAAACTAATCATACCCGGAGCATACCAAAGCTACATTTAGCTACGTTTTCGCCCATAAACCCATACCAACGATACATCTGTACATCAATGACACCCGTTTTAACCACATTTGCACATTATTATTCAGTCAGAGCTGTTGGAAAAGCAGGACCATTGTTTTTTTCCGGGATAGAAAGCGTCCGTAACAACAACCCGGAAGTAGATCTCGAAAATCTTACGCCGTTCGGAACAGTCCAATGAAAAAAAATCTGGAGGGGCGCGTATATCCATGAAAATAAATATGTTCTGACGCATTGAGGATACAATACTATTAATTCAAAGATGCAATCATATAAACTAGTATTTCATAGACAGGCGGTAAATGCGTAGATTTATACTGTGATCGTCTTTATTATGATTCTTTCTGTAGCCCAACTCCCCTGTTTACATTTACAGTTGTCATTCATCGGCGGTCGTCATAGGTTAGTGACGGCGGGGAACAGATTCGCGGGGAACACGTAATGTTGTCATCTGTAAGAACGCTGTCTTTATTATTTCTGTTTTGTTCCAACAAGGTGATCAGATTGTACAGTGAATATCCATTTGTTTCATCCATGTCTGTGGAGTAGACACACTGGGAAGAGTTGTAATGAGAAAGGTGAAACGGACATTACAAGATGTAAATATAAATAGGTGGAATAATCAACGATCTCTTTTGTTATGATCATCTCCTTTTCAGAATGGCAGAGGGCTGTTATGTCTTTCAAATATCCGGCATCAAGAAACCAGAGATAAAGAAATGTTTAATCAAAGGAATCCGTAAACTCGGTGGAAGGTACATCGGCGGTTCGGTAAGTCCTGTCTGTCCTGTTCTACAGTAAGCTTTACTAAATTGTTATTCATTGTATTAATAAAACAATGAACAAACTGTAACTGATACATTTCGGCACGCATTATTATCTACATGTCTATAGCTTTTTACTACTAATAATAATAATCATTCGATTTATATAGCACCCAATCTGTGCCTTTTGCCCCTCCGACCACCACTATCACTCACAACTTTCTTACTAGGCAATGTGGGTGAAGTGTCTTGCCTAAGGACACATCAACAGTTTTTGCCATTGGCACTGGCACCCCACTGTGGCACTTGGTATTCCCAGTGGTCTCACATCAGTAGGTTCTGAGATCTGATGAGATCAGGCTTTGACAAGCCATACCAGCCACACAAGCCAGTATGATCACCGGCCACCAGCCATATCCTACCTGTGTACAATTTGTATTTTATTTTATTTTTTCCAGGTATATCAGCCTTCCAGTACCCATTTCATAGTCCCACAGGTTTTGCCCAGTGAAAAGTTTCTTGCTGCATGTGCTGCAGGTAAAGAATGGAATAATGTAAT
This sequence comes from Paratrypauchen microcephalus, assembly GCA_036785185.1. Lineage (NCBI taxonomy): Eukaryota > Metazoa > Chordata > Actinopteri > Gobiiformes > Gobiidae > Paratrypauchen > Paratrypauchen microcephalus. Next base: position 1,967,930 of record JAVJIX010000081.1, on the reverse strand, counting down.
CACAAACAAGTTAACTCTTTCTCTACCAGCCTGTTTTCAAAATCTAAGCCCTTGTCTACCAGAGATTCAGAGCATTTTCACAGATTTTTCAAGACTCACAGAATACTGAGTTCTTTCACTATATAAACGTAGCACACATCAAAATAAAGTGTTGACTCTCATCTTTCACCTGGAAAAAAAATTATGTTTCTAACCTTTTCGGTTCTCAAGTAATTGATAGTAGAACATAGCAAAGTTTCAGCAAAAACACTGTTTTTTGAGAACAAATTGGAGAAAATGACCTTTTTGTGAAAGGAGGTATTACAAGCAGATAAGTGACTTTGACATCAATACTTATTGATTTAGTGACACCTCAAACATCTAAAATAACAGAGAAAGATTTTTGATTGCAAATTTTTTTTTTTTTAATTTACAAATATAAGAAATAACTATATACAAATTGACAAAGAGAACAATCTTGAGAGAATAACAACAGTTACAATAACAACAGAACAATGTGTGCACGCGCGTGAACAATGTGTGCATGTGCGTGAACAATGTGTGCACGTGCGTGAACAATGTGTGCACGTGCATGTATGCGTGTGTGTGTGTGTGTGCGCGCGTGTGTGTGTGTTGTTGGCCTTCAGGGAGAGCGGCAAAGTACTGGCGAGCATAAAGGTTTGTCTGCTCAGTAATGTGTGCCAGCAGCTCATTCGTGATGAGGAGCTCAAAGAAGTCTGCTGGCACGTCAGACTTCAGCTCCGCTGCAGCGCTCCGGAGTCCAGGGGTGGCCGTGAAGGGAATCATGTTGGGTTCCCAACATTTTGTTGCCACTCCACACTTTGTGTGGCAGATGCACCACCTGTAAAATGACAGAAATGTACAACATTACCTAATGTAATTTTTTTGTATTGCTGCAATGTAATGGGGAGAATATATATATTTTTTTACCTTTCTTCTCCGCTTTGCGAGCAGAGGTCCCCACCCCTGCTCACAAAGTAGGTCCTCTGCTGGATGAAGGCTCTGTAAATGGGAAATTCCTTCACATCAATAGTGGCATTTTACATATACAATTTTACATATACACACACACATACCCAAGCATAAACCTTTACATACACACACACACACACACACGCATAAACCTTTATACACATAGCTACGCACGCGCACACACGCACGCGCACGCACGCACGCACAGACACGCACACACACACACGCACGCCTGCATTCATTCACACAGTAGCTCCCGGACATTTGGACAAGAGGGAAAAAGTGCATGCAGGCAGGGAGGAGATAAAGTAAGTTCATTCATTGATTCACCACACAGCACGTAAACTTAGTTCTTACCCATCTCTTCCTCTGGAGAGGGGGATCTGCTTCTCCCAGAGGATCCCGACGGCAGCCGCTCATCGGGCGGGTCGGGGTCTGGCTCGCTGGACTCAAATTCGCTGTCCTCCAGGTCTGAGACCCGAATAGACATGGCCCCTGCCTCGGACAGACGAGATCTCTTTCTTGCCGTCCTTGCCTGATCCGGCGTGTCTCCGCGGTCCTGTGGTCCGGGACCTTGGGTCCAAAGACCACTCCGACCGCTCGGATCACTCCGTAAAAACCGATCGATTGTTAGCTGCCGCTAGGCAGCTAACGCCATATTGCTCCACTATTCAGTACACACGGGTGAGCGCTTCTGGGCTCTCCGCCCCCGATCGCCAAACTAACACACACACGATCACCACCTAGGGGTTAGATGTGTGAATTACACCTTGAACTATGAATTACAAGTTGCTCCCGGACGTATCCTAGCAACCCCCGCTGAAAAACGGCTCTGACGTCAATCGACGTCTCGGTAGACTACGTCTGGAATCGCTCTGACGTCAAACGACGTCTCCGGTAGAGAAAGAGTTAATTGCTGACATGGTTCAATCATATTATTGTAATTCTATATTCTATATAATACTTGTGTCTGTTTTATCTTTTTAGGAAAGTGGGTTGTCACTCCAAATTATGTTTTGGACAGTGTAAAAAATGGGTCTTGGCTTTCAGAAGACTTATATGAGGTGGCCATATCTACAAGTACAACATCTGCCTTCTACCCTGTCAGGCAGTGGCGGGAGAGGGTTGCCAGTGGAACGCTGAAGGGGGCTTTTCAGGGATGGCAAGTTCTTCTGATGGTACAGGAGCCAGCCCGCAGGGCCATGTTTAATCGGTGAGCTGATACGTTGATCTCCAGGCCAATACATTCTGCTTTGTTTGCTTGACATGAAACTTTGAGGTATTTTGATTTTACAATCCTTCATCAGGCTTTTGAAGGCAGGACGGGCAAAGGTTTTCCACTATAGTCCTCCCTCATATGCCTCCATTACTCATGTTATGGCCAAACCAATTACAGAAGATATAAAATCCCATGATGCTCCATGCTACCCTGTTAGTCATATTGTTCAACACCTTTTTGGAGTAAGTCAAATGTACTCATATACTTTATGATGTTTTAAAAACATATTTTAACAGTATTATATTTTATATTATGTTATGAATTATTATTTATTATGCCAATTTTATTGTTTCCTTTTAAAAATAGAAGAGGTATTTGGATATGAATTTCAACCTATCAGAAGATGAGATTGAAAATGAAGAAAGTAGCTTTGTTGCTACATTTTCCAAGTTTGAAAAAGAACTTAAAGACCACGTGATTCAACAGAATGTACGTACATGTACTAAAAAATATCACTTTTAGTCTTGCAGCTTTTGTGTGCGTTGTTATCAATTTGAACTTGCTCTTGGTTTTTAATGCCATTTCTCTGTAGCGCCATCCACGACTCCACTATTGTGAATTCCAGGGTTACAATGACCCACACCGTCCACAGTCCGAGGTAGACACACACACACACACACCTACACACACCCTGTCCACCCATGATCGCACGGCATCTGTCTAAAATTACTTTGTTTCATCAAGATCAGGTCATTCAATTACATTTATGTCATACATTTCAATGGAAACTGACATTTAGAGCAAGGGCGTATCACAGCCAGGTCACAGATTTAACCATTACTGTCAGCTGATCTGAAAGTTTTGATTGGCATACCTATTAACAATACCCTCCACTGTCCTGCCCATACTTTACCCTGGTGGATCTCCATAAGATTGCTATTATATGAGTTCATGTATTTCCATTATTTCCTTCCGAGTCTATGTGTTTTTGCCAATAGCTGTCCGTGTGAAATTACCCAAAGGAACTTGTGATTCACTTCCAACTTCTATTACCCTTCTGCCCCCATTTCTTCTATGTACTCTTTGCTTCTTTTTGGACGTTTTCTCCTGCTTTTCATATTGTTCTTTTATTCTTTTAGGGCACGGAAGCAGACTTTAGCCAAATTGCTACTATGATAGAGTGTGGTCTCTTCACTGAAGCCCTTGACTCAATCAAAAGTGGCTTGTTTCCAGGCCTGCTCCCACCAGCACAGTACTTAGTTTCACTGCTTGAATATGCACAACAGGTAGGACCGGACTTACCAGATTATGCATTTGCATTTAACCAAAATAAAAATACAACAGTTCACATTTGTATGAGATAATTAACTTTTTTCTTGTTCAGTCTTCTAAAGTTTTATTATAGTTTCTACTGTTTTCTTCTTGTTTGTAAACCGTCTTTGAGTGTTAAAAAAAAACGCTATATATAATTATTAATTATGTAATTTTATATATATATATATATATATATATATATATATATTACACACACACACACACACACGCAGTGGTACCTCACCTTACGAAATTAATTCGTTCCAGAAGTGGTTTCGTAACGTAAGTTGAGTAGCTATTTCAATGGAAAAGGCCTGATTCGTTCCAAGGTTTTTTTTTATAGTGTAACATTTTTTTATAGTGTAACTTTGTGTTCTGCGTCCTGATTGGCTCTTGCTCTCTGGCCCCAGTGTGCGCCTAGACGGCAGAGCACGGAGCGCTTCTCCTGGTTTGCGTAACCAGACTCTGATTCAACTGTCCAAGTGTGCACCCTCGTACGCCCCAGGGAGGGAAACAGAGTCCAGATCATGGAGAACAGTTTATAGGCAGGGAACAGTTGAACCAGAGTCTGGTTACGCAAACCAGGAGAAGCGCTCTGTGCTCTGCAGTCTAGGCGCGCGCTGGGGCCAGAGAGCGAGAGAGAGACGCCGGTCGGGGAATGACGGCGCTACAGGCGCTCCGTCACACTACGTGTTCGCCGCGGTTCTATGTCGTGCTTGCGGTGCTCCTGTCTCCGCGCTCCTTGCGTGTTCGGCGTTAGAGCTAAGAGGCCAAGAAAGATGCTCTTTGAGCGGGCACGACCGCGGGGTTTTCCCCGGGGCTGGCTCTGGTTCTATCCGATTCAAGAGCCGGGGGGTTGACACTGTGAGCTAAGAGGCCGAGAAAGGTGCTCTTTGAGCGGGCACGACCGCGGGGTTTTCCCCGGGGCTGGCTCTGGTTCTATCCGATTCAAGAGCCGGGGGGTTGACACTGTGAGCTAAGAGGCCGAGAAAGGTGCTCTTTGAGCGGGGATAACAGCGGGGGCGTGCATCTGAGCGCGCATTATTCGAATTTTTGAGATTTCGCATTTCGTAACTTGAATTTTCTTTCGTATCTAGAGACCAAAATTTAACGTGAAGGCGTTTCGTAACTTGGATTTTTCATATGTAGGGTCTTTCGTAAGGTGAGGTACCACTGTATATATATATATATACATATATATGTGTGTGTTATTATTAATTATTATAATTATATATAATAATTACTTTACTATGAATTGTTACAGGGCAATGCAACTTCTGTCTTCTTAAGAATCTTCATGCAGTTCTTGCATAGATTGGTCGTTACAAATCCTCCGTGGAATGCTCCAAAATCAGTGAAGAAATATTTCTCCAAGGTGTTTCAATGTCCTTGCTGTAAATCGGGACTATGGCCATTTTTAGAGTCCACCATTTGGTAAAATAGCAAGCCTTTTCTACAGTCATGCTACATTTTACAGGGCACACTTGTCAGAGTTCACATTTCACATAACAAGGCTGCAATATTAACTCACAAACGAATACAAGAATCACATTTCTTTAAACTACAGGTTGAGCTGGTTTTATGCAGAATAATAAATTATGGTACTTGAAAAATTGCTGCCTTTGCTAATAACATCCATTGAAATTTGGATTCAGTTTTGATTAATTTTGCAGCCCTATTCTTAACTACTGGATTGCTGCATGTTTGAAACGTAATAACACATTACAGTTCAGTCAATGCAGTTCTTTAATTGCAACAGTTAAAACGGAGCTTTTAATCAAATTGTGACTTATCTTTCAACCCTAACAGATATGATTTATTTAACACATGTAATAATGTGTGTCACAGTTATTGCCTGTTGAGAAATTCCACGTGTCATCCACTCCCAGGACCTGCTCTGCCAACACTGTTACATTTTCACAGTGACCTTCTGGCATTTGTTCTCAAGCTATTCAAAGGAGAGCTCCATGCTATCACCACTGGGTAACAACAGTAACAATGGTGCATTCATTTACTTTGCTGATAAGTAGTTTGTATGTTAAAATGTAATTATGTTGTTATTTCTGACCTAGAGTTTATCTTCAGCAACATGTATGTGAAAACCTGCAGGATTCAGCTGGAGGGTCTTTGATATTAGGTACCTTTTGGACAGTCTGGGAACGTTCTACTCTGTTGTCAGTAGCTGTTAAACAACTGACGCAGTTGTTGGTTGAGGCTAAATCAGAGGTATTATAAGACACACCTTAGTTTTTACTAGTACATTAGTAGTTATTAGAGTACAGTGTCTCTACCCTGTTTTATAATGTTGTTATTCAATAGTTAATGATGTACAAATTTTATTGTGTAGGATGACTCAAAGAAGACTGAAAAGCAGACGCTAGTTTATGTGACTGGCATTCTTGTGGACCTTTTGTCTGTAGTGGTGGAGTTTTGGTGTCAACACAACTTTAAACTGAACCAGGCTTTAGTGGAAAAAGGCCTGAAAGATTACGCAGAACACTTTGCAGTTATCAGTCACAGTATGTAATAAATGCTAAATAATAAAGACAATAACGTCATATGACATATACTTTTAAATGCCCTTTTTTACTTACAGAATTGCCACCAAGTCTTCTGGCAGAGCTGATTGCCGAAGTTCCCTCCAGCAGACTGAAGATGGCTTTAGCTGATTCAGTTTTCCGGTCTCTTTGCTGCAAAAATGGATTCACTGTTGGAGATGACCCTCTCTGTCTCAAAAAAATAGTCAGTGTGGGATTTATTTCTATCTAATACAGAAGGGTATACTATAGTACACATCATATAAGTTGAATAGTGAGCCATTGTGTAGGCAGGCATTGGCATTATAACCGTTTACTTTGTATGCGCTTTGATATACAGTGTGTGGACAAGTTTTTTTTGTTTTTTTTTTTATCTGCTTTTTGTTTTCATAGATGCAGTACCTACCAGCTCTGGATGTTTTAAGTCAGTCTCAGACACTCTATTATACTGTGGCTGGGCTCACTATATCAAGGAGCAACATAACTATGACAGACTGTGGGTAGGTTGGCTGTTTTTTTTTTGTTTTGTTTTTTATTACCTCAACACTGAAAAATGCTCACTTCAAATATTGAGTGAAACACACTATATTTGTGATTGCACATACTTCATATTGGGAATGTATTTTGAGTTTAGCTAGTGTAGCATTTTAAAAGTTTTGATTAGTTCTTTTGACCGACTAAAAGAGAAAGTATGGAGAAACCTAAGTGGAACTGAACAAAGGCACACCTGGATAGTGGAGGAGGGTGCACGGGGGTAAGGAGTACAGATACATGAATGGAGCGACTGAAGGGAGACAGGCAAATGGAGGTCAGACAGAGGGTGAGGAGTTGGCATGTGATGGGTCATGCCCAGGTCTGATCCTATCAGTGTGTGTGGAATGACAGAAGGGGTGTGCAGGGAGGTTAGACCCCTTCATGCACATACACACTCTGCTTTGGACACCAGACTGACAGACATACAGATATCCCATCAGGCCTTTGTGTCTTGCCTTACGAACAGCAGCTCTTGGCCTAACCCCTCCCTAACCTTTCTTGATCAGGTCTCGCATACTAAATCCCTCTGCTGTCTTGAAGACACACACACACACACACACACACACTCGGCCCATGGCCCTATCAGACATCTGCTGCTCCACCAGCAGGTAGTTGGCCTGGAGAAGGGCAGGAGTCACCAGGGAGCAGGTTCAGCAGAAGGCCACAGGTTCATGTTGGACCAGATCTTGCCCGACCTCCTTCTACCACCTCGGCTGTTTTTTTTTCTTCAAACTTTCTGATACAGTTTACTTTATTTGGACTTTATGTATGTGGGACAGATTGAGAGAACATATTTTGATGCTGTATTTATTTACACTAGACCACCAGGCCCAAGCCATAACACATGCTGTCCACATGTTTCATTTGGTTTTGAGTGGAATGCCTTACTTGTAAAGTTCATAAGAATAAACAAAAGAAGTTTATCAGTTGGATGTTTCCTTTTGTCAGAGGAGAGTTAAAGGGATAGTGCGTTTTTTTAATGTTAATCTGTATGGGTTTCCTTCTAAAAGTTACGTGTGTTGACACCGGCTTACCTCTGACAGTCTCAGCTGATCCCGGTTCAGCTCGCTTTCTGGAGCCCACGTAAGGAGGTCCGGTAACTTTCCTGAAACATGAAATAAAGCTTGTTTTTCTTCTCAAAACAAAACATTTGTTAGAAAGGTGATATATTTGCGTCCGAAACAGTTGTCCACATAACATCCAGCAGCGTATTTCGCATACGCTTATTGTCTCTCTCCACTCGTATCACTACACCCATGTTAACTCTATCAGCCTATTCACTTGTAAACTTCGGCGTAGCCATCCGCTGAAGGTGAACAGGCTGATAGAGTTAACATGGGCGTAGTGATACAAGTGGAGAGAGACAATACGCAAATGCAAAATACGCTGCTGGATGTTTCGTGGACAACTGTTTCGGACGCAAATATATCACCTTTCTAACAAATGTTTTGTTTTGAGAAGAAAAACAAGCTTTATTTAATGTTTCAGGGAAGTTACCGGACCTACTTACGTGGGCTCCAGAACACGAGCCGAACCGGGATCAGCTGAGACTGTCAGAGGTAAGCCGGTGTCAACACACGTAACTTTTAGAAGGAAACCCATACAGATTAACATTAAAAAAACGCACTATCCCTTTAATGCATATCTTGAGTGGTGGCTTAGATGTACTCATTATTGCAGAAACATCAGTGAGAATATATATATATATGTGCTATAAGGGCAGATGGTGCAGGTCAAAACTGAAAAGTTTTTTACTCACTGTTGTCCACCCAAAGCAGACCCTAAGACTGGGACTTATTGTTAGATGCCTCTACAGGTGCCAGTCTGTGCAGTCAGAGGACACTCGGGTGAAGTGGTCTGAGATTAGAAGTGCCATAGCCTCTTCCCAGACACACTTCTGGACCACGCAGGCCCACACAGAGCACATCTCCTCTCAGCCTTGTCCCTGCTAATAACAAGCAACGTGACAGGACGCATGTTTCCTCCTCACTGCTGGGAGCTCCTTCCTGGCTTCTGAACAAGCCAATTACCAGGGAACAAGCCTTCTCTCTGTAATACGGAAGGCACTCTGCTTCAATGAGACGCACGCGCAGATGCGAGCGCATATACACATAGACACCTGTCAGGCTCCATGCAGGCTGATCTCCTATACACACTCGCAGGACTAGTGACAGCCCACAGCTATTAGCACGCCACTACTTTGAAGAGGCTTCACTTTCTTTTACTAGTTATTCCTCCTAATGTGCTTGCTCACATTGAATCCTGCATCTCAGAGTTTGAGGCGTTAAGTGGGAGGAAAACGCTTTGGAGACATAAGTGAAGGAGTTTGTGTGAAGTGTGTGTGGCCACACAGTAGGGGTTTGACAGAATTGTCACATTTCATATAGAAGATAATACAGCGCTGCATTCATTTGTTAATGACACTTTTGTACAGTAGAGATGGTTGTTCTGGTTTAAGTAGCCTTGGGTCTTTATGCTAATGGCCAGTCACTGAAAGTGTGGGTTTTGTAATGAAATATTATTTACATTTCACAATTGTCTTAGTAGATCCTTTCTTTTTATCTTCATACAGACTTGAAAGCACATCAGATGGAGTCAATAACAGTGGTGCAGAAAAAGGCAACATTCTGAAAGGCCTCAAACGTGTGAATGCAGCAGGTAAGTCTCACTGAGCAGATGTTGGGCTGGAGTTAGAGCAGCACATTTGCCAAGAGCAGACTTTGAATGGACTAATGGGTCATCAGTAAAGGGGGACATGATAGCCCTGGCATCACTTTCTGTTTATTCAACAGCATGTAATGTATGTAAGATGGGCTGCTTGATCTGTATCACTGTAGTCAGCTGTTGGACTAACTCATCTTTATAAATTAGCCAAATGGACTTGTTTTTACTATTTAGCTCATGGCTTTGGTTTTGGTTTCTTTATCATTTTCACTTGCTACCTGAACACTACCAGATAAATAAACACCACAGGAATAATGCATTTTCCCACACAGAACAGTGACACACATTAGTGCTCACAGTGCGCTTCAGATCTCCATTTTAGGGATATTATTGCTGCAATTAGGGGAGCACAGCAGATATACAATGCGCCACACCAGTGGAACTTCCTGCAATTAGAGGCATGGTACTCTGTGTGAACTCTCCAAGGTGTCAGAGCTCATATCTCCCCCTTCACCTGATCAGAAAGGCCCTGTGCCGGAGCGAAAGAGGGGCGCGGGGGTAAAACGGAGGAAAGGGGAAGCACCGTGGCAGGAGACTCAAGGCTGTTGGCATGTGTTGTTTTTCTACTACGTGATCCCTATACCGATGCAGTTAACATTAATTTTTGATGAACCATCGGCACAGCATCTTCCCCTCTCGCCCTCTCATCCTGGCTCCTTCTCCCTCCATAGCTCCTTGCTCCCTATCTCCCCGTGTATCGTATGTATGCTCAATGCTTTTCTTTTACTGCTGCACCTCTTTGCTTTGGAGCTTTCGTCTCGTCTCCTGGAACCTTCTTGGGAGCTTTGACAAAAAAACAGAGAGGAGTTCAGGGATTTGGGATGAACTTCTTTTTTTTCCTCTCTTTTTTTACATAAAGTTCAGAAAGTTTGGAAGGTTTCAGCCCTAATCCATAATTTGGAATGTCACTGGATTCCCCCTACTTGCTGAACTTAAAATCATTTGTTGGTTTTCAGTTACATATGAAATTTTAAGTTTTAGCAAAGTTATGTTTTGCAAGACTTCCTATACAGTATTTTATTCTTTCATTTTTATTATAGACTAGTGGCAGCAGAAAGAGCATCCTAAAACAAATTTATTCAATAGATTATTCCAACTTTTCCAACTGTAATTCAGGAATAAATGATGCCACATAAAATAATGCCTAAATACATTGATATGTTAATTAACCAATTTAAAGCACATTGTATTGTATTCAAGCTGTAGTTGTATGAATGACAGCTTGTCTTATATCATGCATAAATTAAATAAATACAATTAAAAAGATGACATTCTGTTCCCTATAATGTGCTGCAAAAATGTCTGTTTCATTTGAATAGGTTAAACTACTAATGATTATTGAAAAAGACAAATAACTGGGCTTTTTGCTCTACCAATCAACAGCCAAGCATCACTTTACTGGAGTGTCGCAAGCACACTGAAGGACATAAAGAGCAACACATACATTTAACTTTTCTATTAAAGTGTGAAACTGGGGATTTATAGAAAAGGACAGGCAGATTTATCCTTTCCGTGCTTGTAAATGCTGAGCATGCAATTACCCCTATAATAGAGGCGTTGTGTCCAAATTGGAGCCATTAAAGTGATTTAACAGTGCATGGATTGGCCCTGGCATTTGCGAGGATGTGTACACATGGGGTGTAGTGGAATGGGTGTTTAATCACTGCATTTTAGAGCCTGGTAATGGCAAAGCAGTTCATGTAGAACAGTGACATGCCACACAGTACAACTTACTCATTAGAAGCCAAGTTTCAGCTGCCTTCCACTGTCTTTTTGGCATTATAGGTGGGAAAAACCTGTGTGTTTAATGTTTGCTAGAGTATTTTCTTAAATTGTAACATTGATGAAAACCAGCCATTGAAAATAGTTTCATTATGATTTAAAACAGTACAACTTAAAAATGGTGTGTGTGTGTGTGTGTGTGTGTGTGTGTGTGTGTGTGTGTGTGTGTGTGTGTGTGTGTGTGTGTGTGTGTGTGTGTGTGTGTGTGTGTGTGTGTGTGTGTGTGTGTGTGTGTGTGTGTGTGTGTGTGTGTGTGTGTGTGTGTGTGTGTGTGTTTTGTGATATGACCTATTTAGACATACAGCACTCATGGGGCTCTCTCTACTCTACTGGCAAACCTGGTTCAAGATAAAATTGGTGATGATTCCACTCACCGATTAAATGTATTTCAGATGTTTAACTGACTTGATGCTATGCCTTATTGTTCGTTTTTAGCCTTTCAGTAAATTACACTATTGACAGGCTGTATATTTTATTGTAGGGAAGCTATGCTTGTCTTGGTAAGAATGTTTCTTTGTTAACCAAGGCATGACATTTAAATATATCTTGTGCATCCTCAAACATGCCTCCCCTGGTTGAATAGCTTTTTTTTTAATTCTTTGAAATGCAAGAAAGCCTTTACCCTTTTCTACCCCTTTTATTTTTTACCTTTCCTCATGCACCTCCCTTTTGCCCCCACCTTTTGCTCTGTGCGCACTGGATTGGAGCCCCCTGTACAGGCGTGGCGTCCCAGGGTGAGCTAGTAAAGCATTTATTATGGGCTTTGCAGTCCTGTATTATACTGGCAAGCACAGCGCCACTCATGCTTGGCCTTTAACTTCCTTCTGAAGTTCAGCCATACATGAAAAGAGGGGGGGCTTTTAATATATTCCAAACTCAATATTGCATTACAAAAAAAAAATGGTGTGAATAAGAATGTGGAAAAAAGGCATATCTGGGGAGATGTTTTGTTTAGAAAAATACAAATTAATCCCTTTTCTTAATATTTCTGTGGTTAGCTCATGTACTATATCACGTGATGACTTGCAAATGCCAAGAGGAGGCGTTTGAACTTTGGCTCTGTGAAGAATCCTTTTGTGGGGCTTTGTGTTTGAGCTGTGTACCATAACTTCCTTTTAAATAACCGTTTAGAGCAAGTGGACATGAAGGAGCACTACTTTCTCACCACTACAGTAGTTTGTATCCAGACATTGTAAGTGTAAGTGGGAAGAGTTAGTCAGCCAAATTAGCCTAGCTCTCCATCTTTAATTTATTCTCAAGCCTTTTCCCTTGAAACATCTCCCTCCTTTTTCCATTACACTCCTTTAATCGCATTGGCCGTACAGACTTTCCAGTGTTTGGAGATATGATCAGTGCTTTTTATTGGTGTTTTGTGTTTTATGGGGGAGGACAATGGGCAGGATGCCGGTCACACCCTAATTTTTGGATTTCTCTCTTGTCTTCCGGCTCTTCCTCCTTTCTGTTGGTCGCTGTTGTGTCCATGCCAAAGGAGAGACACTCCTCCATAGAGCCTGCAAGAGGAACCAAGTGGAAACAGTACTTCAGATCCTGACGCTGCCCGATACAGATGTAAATGTTAAAGGTAAGAACTTTTTTTTTCCTGCTAAGCGTCATCTCGCCCCGCTCTCTCCACTGGCTGTAGTGCAGTGAGCGATGGTATCATAGAAGAAAAAGAGTGAAACAGGAGCATGATCGTGTCACTGGTGAGGGTAACCTTTAACTAAAATGCAAAGGGTGTGTCTAAAAGCAACGAGGTGGGTTTGGTGATTTATAGATTTGCAGTCACTCAGAGACTAAAGGTGAATCAACCTCTGTCTGTCTGTGAAAGTGGGTATCTATTGTCCCTGTAGGTGGAACATAATGACTTCCCTGATAATCCAAAAATGCGAGAGCTTTTAATCTCTTATTGTACTTTAAATTATTGGATTCTTACTCTGTTCTCTGGAACAATATTCTACATTTTATTTGGGACAACTCTAAGTGCATCTCTGATAATAGGATATATTTTGGGCTGCACTGACTTGGTAGAACAAATAAAGAAAACGAAATAAACTATGGTTAATAGTAGCCTAGTAACTAGCATCGCCAAATTGGATTTGTGAACTGTACACTGAATGGTACTGCTTCCTTTTCACTTATTTTTTGCAACTATTACATTGTTTTGCATAACGAAAAGCTAACTCCAAATATATACCAGATAATTATAATAGTCAGTACTAGCTGCAAAAGGGGTTAATCGAAGAAAGGGTGTGGTTTGACACTATGTTTTGTTAAAGTGGTTGGATAATGATATATAGTTACTATTAGAATTACAATAATTGTTTCCTAAACCACCAAAAACAGGTCTTAGTGCTTCTTCATCATTGTCATATTAACTACTTTTTCTTTAAAGTAAGGCATGTCTTAAGTTAGTGTCCTTATACTTTTCTTAGACCATGCAGGGTGGACCCCACTGCATGAGGCCTGTAATCACGGAAGCACAGAATGTGTTCAGGCTTTGTTACGTCATCATCCTGCTCCGATTGTCAGCAGCCAAGTGGGTGGAATCAGCCCTCTGTATGACGCCTTGCTCAATGGCCACATGGACATAGCCAAACTTCTACTGGAGCATGAAGGTATGTTTCATGGGAACTGTACTAATAAATGTGGGGGATGCCTCTAGGGCTGTAGTCCATCAGTACGCTCAGTCGAGCAGTCGGCCGTTGGAGCCTTAGTTGACCACATTATTTTTTCTTGGGACATTATTGGATTTCTATTCACAACAACAGAAAGGAGAATACATGAAGTGAGTTAGATGTAGTTTTGGGAGTAAGGGACAGCCAGGAGTGGCTTTTGTGTAAGTTCCTAATCCACCACCACCACGCCGTTTCCCCTTCTAGTCAATGCACAGAATATGTCTCAACCAAGAATTTAGCTGCAAGTTGACTACATACCTAAGTATTTTGTGTTGGTGAATTGAAATTGATGGGCATTATGATTGTTATTTACATGATGTTTGAATTGATATATAGTATGACACATCCATAATGTGCCATTCCTTTGCCTCCAAATGTTTAATGAGATGGATACTTTCCAATTGGGCGTCCATTTAATCTGTCTTTCTCATGATTGTATTAAAAAAGCGGCACTTGTCAGATTGATGGAATCATTTAATGTCAAAATAAAACACCTTTAACACATCTGACCAGTTGATGGCAGTTGAGCTAATCTTTAGAATTAGCCATTTAGCTAATGATTTAATGCCATTATGGTTTGCTGCTGTGGCCAAGACAAGCTTTTAATTTAATGTGACCAACAAATGTAGCTGTGTTTACTGACAGATTGAAAGCTGCTTTTGACCTCATGAGTGGGAGCAGGCTGATGAAAAGCAAGGGACTCGTTCATTGCCTTTTACGGATACTGATGTTGTAGTAGTGTATTTGTAGTAGTTGCATTTTGGCTTAAACTAAAGTGATTTAATCTTGAATAAAATCATGACAAATAGAATGGGCTTTTGGGACCTTTGAGCCTCACTACTACTCAAATTCTTGTGCAGTCAATAAAATGTAGATGATCTCTGGCTCATTGCTTGTCTCTATAATCCTCCTGCAGTTTTTGAGTACAGTACGTGTCCAAACTGATTACTCCATCTGCTCATAAGTTGTCTGCTAATGTCTGTTTGACGTGATTAGAAGAGTCAGGAACTGTCGCATACAAAATTCATACATAGTCGTTTCAGTGGAAATGTGTCATAACAGAGGTAGTTTGGTGTGTTTGCGTACTGCACCTCCACGGCACAGGAGGGTTGAGGTGAGCATGATGGGTGTCATCACTCCAGCGCAGACGAGGGAAGGGTGGGGGTGAGGGGTGGGGGAGTGAGGGGGGAGCTGCAGCAGGTGGCAAAGTGATGTGTGTGTGTTTTCTAGAGTTTGGGGAGGGGTGTCATTTGCCAGCGTCAAACAAGTCTCCCAAGTAACATACCTCTGCCTCGGCTCACTTCTCAGTTTGACTAATTATAGTTAATTTGATTCGACTTTCCCATTAACACATGTACATATTCTGTCCTCAAAAATAAATTAGACTGGGATTGTTTAGTCCCGATGAGGAAACAAGAGTGCTTTTTCTTCCCGCTAACAGAAGAGAGAGCAAATTAAAAGAGGTCAGATGAAGAAGTGGCTTTCTGTATCTGTAAAATTAGCAGTCACAGTGGAGTGTGCATGTGTGAGTTTGCATGTGTGCGTGTGCAGACGTCTGGCCTGTTGTCTAGGTCAGGTCTCTTCACTGGGACCAAGGAGAGCAACTTGGATGAGATTATTCCATTAGAAATGCCTGCAGGTTTGTAGGCTGCATAAAACTACTTTTCTCACCCTCATTGTAACATTCCTTATTCTTTGGTATTGACTAGACAAGTTGACCTCATCCTACCTTTAAAGGAAAAGTAACGTTTTTTTTACAATTTGAGCCTTATTTCGGTAATAAAACAAGTTGTTTTACTCACCCATATCACTTTGGTGTCATATGGAGCATTTCCAGAGATGTTTTGGATTAGCATTAGGCTAACGCCGTTAGCCTAGCGCAACTTATAGCCATAGCTCGGGGCATTCCCCGAGCATGTAATATGCCCCGTGCGGGCTCCAAATAACACAAACTTTAGCACTTTTCAAATCATAGAAGCTCGATGTCTTTAGTCTACGATTTCGTTTGGTCAAAAGTGGCCTGTAATCCGAGATTTATCTAGCCTGGGAATTCCCAGGCCGCTTCCGTTCGTTTCGAACTGGAAGGCGGCCTGGAAACTCGTCCAAGCGAGAGTCCCAGATTTAGGGCCCCAATCAGAGAGCGGGGGAGGTGTGGCAAGACGGTGACGCGTACTACATGACAAACGGAAGCTTGTAGTTTGAACTGACAACTGACATGATTGGCTATGGACTTACGTATACGCTCAATGATAGACATTCATAACGCCCAATAAACGGCCGTTGGCGATCGCTAACCACACCTCCGCTACGGGATTTTTCGAAGCGAGTTTCCAGACCCATATCTCACTTGTGATATGGTCAGGTGTTAACCAGACTAAGATTTATCCATAGTTTTGAGTAGATGAGGACGCCAGTGCGCATGCGCGGAGTGTGCTCTCAGCTCCCGGGACCCAAACATGGAACGCATAGCTGTAAACTATGGATAAATCTCGGATTACAGGCCACTTTTGATTCAAACGAAATCGTAGACTAAAGACATCGAGCTTCTATGATTTGAAAAGTGCTAAAGTTTGTGTTATTTGGAGCCCGCACGGGGCATATTACATGCTCGGGGAATGCCCCGAGCTATGGCTATAAGTCGCGCTAGGCTAACGGCGTTAGCTTAACGCTAATCTAAAACATCTCCGGAAATGCTCCATATGACACCAAAGTGATGTGGGTGAGTAAAACAACTTGTTTTATTCAGGGCTCTCAAGGCTCACGCATTGAGAGTGTGACACACGCAATTCGACGTATTCACACGCGCACACGCCACACATGGCATTTCTCACGCTGATTTGTGTTATTTTTTTATTTTTTTGTGCCCAGAAAATCGGTCTGTGTGGCTTAGTTTATGCAGGCTCCGCGCGTTTTCAGCGCCGCCCCCTCCCCCTGCTCCGGGGGAGCAGGGGGTCTGCGGTCGGGGCGTCTGCTCCCGACCGTGCGCTCCGAGCGGAGGCCGGAGCAGACGCGCTGTCCCCCGGGCACGTCCTGAGCCTAAGTCCCGGTGCCACGTCTCCTCTGAGACGCACCGACTCCGGTCCCCGTGTCTCCGTCTGTGCGTAACGTGTCCCCCCCGACGGCTTACGCGCGGAATACGCACGGCCCAGAGCCGAACTGCCCATGGTGAGACGCGGTGAGACGCGGGCCCGGTGCATTAACCAGACTCTTACATGAATCCGTTAAAAATGTCCAGCTCCCCCCCGCCCCGGTCCCTCCTCCCCGCCCCTCTCAGCACGCACTCACAAAGTGCGGTGATGATAAAACAAACTGAGAACCATCAGGTAATAACTTCATTTATATAACTCTCATTAGTTGCTTTGTAGTTTAAGTTTGCTCTTTAAACAAACAGGGCTCTCAACACGCCCCCCCCCATCCTTTAAGTAGAAACCCAGTTGAGTTTGTCACAATGCTTAAGTATCTTGTCATAGTAGAGTATCTTGTTTCAATACTTTTTTTTTCTTCATTTTTTTCTTGACAACCTTAGTCACAATGGACCTTAAGTATCAAGGTTGACCAAAGTCTGTATAAAACAAATTTCAAAAATGTCATAATGCAGACAAAACATTCATACAAAAAGAGCAAAACCTATTGTGAGCCAGGTTTTATGAAAGGTGTTCATTTCCACATGTTTTCACTGGATAATAATTGTACAAAATTTGCCGTCTACTCTTAATTCAGAACTTTGGGTGTAGGATAATGCTAGTACTGGATTTTGACTGCTTTAGTCTACAATTTGTAAATGGATTTTTAAATGTTTGACTGAAGCTCCACATCTTGGTCAATTATCCAAAACAGTCTATAAGTCCTTTCCAGGTTTTCTAAACAGAACAGATTTTTGTGCTTGTGCCTGCAGTTTTAAAACCCATACATCAGACTGTTTAAAAAATAAAAATTGGCTGGAGAGTGCTGCTTTATTCCAGAACAGGAAAGCAGACTAGTGGGCCAGATGCATTTTCATTGCATTTGGCTTTTTATTTATTACATTATGTTTTTTATTATTGAGTGCTAACTAGATCTGCTGCGACTATATTTCTCATTGAGGCCTTCACCCATGTCCTAGTTGTCTCCAATAAAGCCTGGGCTGAACTCGGTTGCCAAGGGTTTTGCAAGGCCAGAGAGGGCAACACTGGCACACAAACAAAGCGCTCGATTTCAGTGATCTCACCCTATTGTAAGCCTGTCTGCTGCTAGGCCCGGGCTATGTGCATTTTAGGATTGAATTGTAAAAAAAAGGGGGTGGAACTGACGGATCCTCCCCCCCTCTACCTCGGTTCCCTCAAGGCTTAGAGAGCTGGCAAGAAAAGGATGCCATGGCTGAGGGCAAGGCTGATTCCACACACCCCCTCCCTCGCCCATCGCCCAAGGCTGCCCCACATGACCCTGTCTGCATTTCTGTGCTAGCATAGACGAGTCCTTGGCTATATTATTTTGTATAGCCCTATGTATGCATGCAAAATATTTCCCTGAATCCAAAATGCTGTAATGAGCATCTTCTAGCTTCTAATTAAGAGAGTGCAACTGCTCACGCATCCCCCTTCTCGGCTGGGTGGATTTTTGCGGGGTGGCCAGGGCACCCAGTACTCCTGATTGGAATGGAAAAAGACCTGAAGCCATGCAGTTTGGGACCTGTCAGGCACACAGAAAGGGCGTGTCTGTGAGTGGAGTGGCAAATGATCATTTACAATAGTCGCCATTAATCATCTGGTGAGTTGTGAAAAGAGTGGACCTAAAATCAGGAGCAAATTTTTACAATGGAAAATTTGAAAATATTTGAATCAAATTTATGGCTTTGCCACACATAAACTGTGACAGTTGTCAAAATAAATTGGGTAACTTTTGATGCCCCACTTCTCTAGATGATGTACAGTGGTTTTCAGCCCTCTGGGTGAAGCACCTTCAGAGGAGTTTGTTAAAACGCAATGTCAGCGAAAATGCTGACTCAGCATTTAGAAAATTTCAATCCAAGATGGCCGACTTCTTTTTTCTCAGGGGCCATGGCCATAATAATATTTTTTGTTTATCTTCACATGACAAACTTGTGTACCAAATTTTGTGGCTCAACAAACTTTTCGTCGAGACGATTCGCATAGGTGCAATGTATTTTGACTTTTGCTGGTTGACTTTTTATGTTCATGCATAAAACCTCAGATTTTTGGGCAAAATGTTGTGAGTTTTTGTTTAGGGGGTCGAATTAGCATTCAAAAAGCAGAAGAAAAAATAATAAATAATAATTTCAGCAAAAACAATATATCCGTTAACATGGCAACATCATATTATACGTATTCTGAAAGCTATCAACTTTCCTCATGTCATTCACCATCTCCTCGGGGTCGCCCACTGACCTCCCATTAATTTTAGCAGTTATAAATATGGGCCAGGCTTGGGTTACTGACTGCTGTTCATGCAGGGGGCGATCGAGAGGGTGCCCATGCATTCATCGTTGCCCATGCACTCATCATACTGAAAGTAATAGGCCCTATGCCCTGTCGGGGCTTGGGCCTAAAAATATAGCCGCAAGCGGCGACGATCGGCCCTCGTATGTCCCTATGCCACACTGCACCCCGCGAAAGCGAACTTTTGCGGTTAAGCTAACTCCTAACCTAACCCTGCCATTTTTCAAAATTTTAGCCTGTGTTTATTAAAGGTCCCATGGCATGAAATTTTCAATCTCTGAGGTTTTTGAACATTAATGTGAGCTCCCCTACCCTGTTTAGGGCCCCCCCCCCATGGTTAAAAGTTGCGAAATGTCTAAACTGAGCATTTGCGATCCTTTTCTGCGTTACAAAAAATCGGAGCTCAAACGGGCGATTTTGAACAAGGCACCTTATTGACATCAGATCGAAAAAAGAAATGCAAATGCAGTTCCACCCCCATCTGTCTGTGCTCAGCGTCTCTGTAAATCACGCCCAGAGAGTTTGGACTGCGAATGCGCTAGGCAATGCGAAATGCGTTTTTTTTTATTTGCCTGGAGGCACGTCCGAGTGTTTCTAGGCTCGGAAGTCCTTTATCTGAGCCTCTGGACCTTTGAACAGCAGTGGTTTAATTTTATTTTCTGTGGAAATGTGTTTATTTTTCAATGGAACGCTTCAAATCTCTCCCCCCGTGCAAAAACAAGGAAATGGATCAGCTGACAGCTACAGCAGAGAGCGGAGCGTTTGGCCACGCCCCCACCCTCTACTATTGGCCAGCTCTTTTCTCCTCATTTACATTCAAGCAACAACGCCCATTATGACCTGTTCTGAGTGAGAAAAATTACTCTTTCTCAGCTTATCTCTGTTTCTCATGCACTGAGTGTTGATTTTGAAGAAGGATTCATTTACAGTATTGGGGAACCATTAAGGAGCCATATAAAAGCATCAAGAAGTACCATGTCATGGGATCTTTAAAAAAAATCCAATCACAATATAAATGGTCAGAATATAAATTTTTGTTCCTATTGCCATGATGCATCTGGTTACCAGATTTGGTTTGGCTACGCCAAAGTTTGTGTAAGGACGTCCCATTAGGAAGGACAGATTTTTGGCTTATTGCCATGGCAACACAATGTAAATGGGTGTGTGAGTCATTGAGTTTTTTAATGGAAACCTTGCATCCATTTTTGTATTTTCTTATATCAATCTGTTCAGGGTCAGGATGTGCACCCGCGATTCAAGTTTGAATGAAAGCTGCCAAAGTTTGTGTGATTTGTTGATTTTACCATTAGAATAACATGGAGCGTTGCTATGACGAGGCCGTAAGAAATATGGCATGGGTGTCGTTGACTTTTTGGATCATGATGGCAAAATGGAATTCTGTGCAGCATTTCAGAAATTTTTGAGAAAATATATTTTCCCCCCTACATTCAATTTTATTTCACTCTGTAGGGGGCATTAATGCACTAAATTCATTTTTTTTTTTTCAGATCCAGTAGCTTTAGGGCAGGGAGTTTAACAACTGTTTCAAATTTCACTAAAATTGGAGTTTGTTTGTGCAAATGAGAGCAATTTGTAATATCAAAAATCTCCAAAATTGTGTGCATTTTTTGTTGCTTCACTGGTCAGAGACCGTCAGACATGTGTCAAAAATTTTGATAGCCTTTGATGTCCCACCCCTTAAGATAATATGTACCAAATTTGAGCATGTTCGGGTGAACGCCCTAGGAGGAGTGTGTAAAAGTATGAAGTTTACCAAAAATGTTGACTCATGCTTTAAACCAATATTGCTGACCCTTGGTGGAGCGGACAGCATTGGTGTACTAATATTTTTTCCTTGTCTTGTCATGATCTACTTCTATGTCAAATTTCATTATTCTATGTGTTAAGTTAAAGTTTTGTTAGTTTTCATCATTGTTGAAAAATAGGTGAGTTGGTTTGGGGGGAAAAAAAAAGAAGAAGAAGAAAGAAAGACAGAAAAAAGAATATTCCTATGCTGTGAGGGCTCAGAGTGAGGGGCTGCACCACCTGAAGTTTCATTGTTCAGTTGTAGTTTAGTTTAGTCTAGTTTAGTTTGTTTATTTATCAGGGACAATGCACATAAAACACATTGAGCTACACAAAGAGGTCATATTATGTTTGTGCCAGGTAATAGCAGAATTGCTCATTTCTACCTTTAGTCCATGGACAGGTTGGTGTCATAAATGGACATGCCAATAAAATAAAATAAAATACATTGTATATTAATACAATCTTTTATCCAGTCAGTCAATAAGTAAAACTAGTCCCATTCAGTCTCAGTCATCATATCCATACACTATTTACATATTTACAGTTCATGTTGCTGCATTGATACAAGGCAAATGAATGTGTACAGGTTTGTTTGGTTAAAAGCCATTGTTTGGCCACGCTCGCAAATGTTTCATAATTTGTACATGATATAATTTCATGTGGGAGGGTTTTCCAGAGGCCTATGGCTCTGTAGGAGAATAATGACTGACCAAAAGTGGTTCTGCACTCTCCTCTGGCTGTGGACCGCATGGCTCTGGAGGTTGTAGGAAAGAGGTTGTAGAAAAAAGCCCCCCAAATCCTCAGAAATTCTCCTCCACTGTACCCAAAGAGGTCATTAGGAGGGCCTCTCAGTTACTCATGTTTGATTCTCCTCTGTAAAGTCTAAACAAGTAGGTCTGTGTACAGGTGAAGCCCAGTCTGCATCAGTGAGTGTCTTGATGTGGTTGATGATTGTCTTTTGTCTTGTTGGATCCTTCCAGCTTTAACCATGGATTATTAGTCTACATAATTTGACTTTTTAATTGTTAACCTATATTTTAATTAATAAATAATTACAATCTTAGTTCAGTCAATCTCAGCAGTGATAGAAACTAATTGTGCAGCCCCAAAATCCTGAGAAATACAACCACTGTTTGGCAGTGGTCTAAACACTGTTGTGGTGTTTGGTCTTTTTAATGCTGTTTGAGTGTAACCTAAACCGTATTTATTACTGTATCAACCTGGCTTGTTTTATAAAAAGACAAAAAGGTTGATCTGTGTAGTTCACTTCTGTGCCCAAAAGAAAAATGCCTGCTTGATACACATCATGCAGCAGTCCCTGTAGATTATAATGTGAACGAGCTGAAAGATGTCATTTGCTCCACGGCACAACAAGCACACAGTCCCCTTAGACCAGTGTATTCGGTCATGGTTTGTGCCTATTTGTTTATTTCCACTGTGGACACACACAGAGGTAGAGCCTCTAGATTCACTCACATTATTTTCACTCAGTTTTTATCCCACCATGCTTCCACCTGATCTGTGTGGGGTAAAAAGCAAAGCACATGTACTAAAGCTGAGCCCCAAAACCTCCACTTTGTAGTTTGTACCAGAATACAAAGGGTCAGGGCTCTTTTTTTATACTTGATATACAGATAATAGTGTCCTCTTTTGTGTTATAGCAAAGTACTTATGATTAAGGATGCAACGATATTCGATACAAGTGTTCGGTCGATTTGCATGTGTCCCTCATGTGCGCTGTGTTTTCATTTATTTTGGTCCAAAAGGGAAACAGTTAAAGTGGTGTCCTTTTCAGATGCATCAAGAAAACAGCTCCATAGGGACTTGAGGTGGATTATCTTTCAGTCATTTTTTATTTTATGTTGATAGACCCAGGAATGACAAAGATATTAAACTCTTTAATACTTTAGAATCACTTTTGGCTTTACATTGGCTTTAACCTAATGTGCTTGTATACTCACAAGCGATCTCATCTCATTTTTGTCATACATTTTTGTCAGAAAATGGTCTGCTTAGACATTTCTATGTAATATAACATAGGTTTAGTGTTCAGAAAGAAGATGGCAGTGTGTGTAAAAAGAGCAGGTCAGTGTGGGAGGAGCTACTGTCTGTCTCTGCTGCTGCTGGACACGAGGCAGAGCAGCACCAACACAAGAATCTGTGTGAATGTAGCGAGAGGAGAGACAGACTCCTCAAAAAGGAAAAGTCTGATTAGTGCTAACTTCAGCTGACATCAAAAAGTCTATATTAGCAGTCTATATTAAGAGTAGACTGGATATATTATACAATATAAAATAAAATCACTATTCTTATTTTCACTGAATAAAAATGCTATAAATCATTGAACCAAATGAACTAAAACACTTAAACTTCAACTTTACAGTAGTTCTACTGTAATGTATTATATTATATGTACATTATACTCATTAGCAGAAAAAATTACATGAGATTTTTTTATTTATTTTTTTCGTGCCTTGTGTATCGAAATCAAATCGATATTGTGACCTGTGTATAGAGATATTTATTGAATCATGGGCAAACTGTAAATTTTTGCATGCTTTTGGCATCCAGGGTGGGCAGCAAAGTAAGAATTTCATTGTACAGGGAAACGTGTTTCTTTACTGTGCATATGACAATAAAAGCTTTGAATCTATGTGTATACAGAAATGTAAATATATTTTACGAAGTAGAATACAGAGACCATGGCAATTCTGTTTTTTTCAGAGTCCTCTTCACCCAGAAGTATTTTAAATAGCAAATGTTTGTTTTTCAAAATAGCTGAGTCTGAAAAAGTGCTTCTCCATCAGCAGGCAAGTGTTTCAAGTTTTCAAGGTTGTGTTGGTTTTTGTGCACTCGGTTGGCAGCGATTGTAAATGGGCAGCAGTATGTTAACACATTTTGTTTAGTTGACCGTGAAGTTCCAAGGCCATGCTCTAGCACTTAAAACTAATACAAAATGTTTGCTATTAAAGAGAATATTCAATAATAATAAAGCAGGAATAATAATTAAAAAAAACATTATTTTGATTGCTTTTCAGCAAGAATTTATTAGCAAAATATGATCTTTGTTAGAAACTATTACCAGTTAATATTTTATAAATTTGTATAAATCTTTTCTTTGATTTTTTAAAACGGATGCCAAAATCCAGTGCAAAAGCTTGGTGTCATATATATATATATAGGTAGGTAAACCTAAGGTTAAGTGAAAAGATCAAGTACATATTTTGTTATGTAATGCATTTTTAGCTTGGCCAAAATGCCAAATACAAATCAAATACAAATATTTCTGTACAAAATGTTGAAATGTTTTTGATTTTAAATACTTTTTAGCTGTTTAATGTAAAATGTGCCGATTCCAAGCATTATACAATGTCTATAAAGAGGCTGCTGTAGACTGCTGTAGATGATTATAAAATACCCAATCTCAACCCGCTTTGTGTGCATTTTCAGTATTGCACCTTGTCCAGGTACTGGCTCTGCTGAAATAGACAAATGAACACATTATTCTTGCGCGCCTGCTCTCCTCTTTCCCCTTGGGTTTGATGCGTCTCTGCTGGTTGCTTTGGTGCTGCACTCCGCTGGCCTTGTTCTAGTGGCTGTTGCCTCCCTGCGCTGCTCCCTGTGGAGGTGGGCTGCACGGTGCCCCTGGCTGCAGTTCACACACTCTCTTTTCCAGCCTGTGATGGGGGAGAGGAGGAGAGGATGTTTACCACGCTGTGGAGCTGTCTTAGACATAGAGACATAGGGGGAGGGCTTGAAGCTGCATCTTTTCTCTTCCCCTTTGCCTCTTTTTGCGCCAATTTCACTCCCTCCTCCTCCTCTTCCACTCCTCCACAATAT
Organism: Paratrypauchen microcephalus; assembly: GCA_036785185.1. Lineage (NCBI taxonomy): Eukaryota > Metazoa > Chordata > Actinopteri > Gobiiformes > Gobiidae > Paratrypauchen > Paratrypauchen microcephalus. The sequence goes on along the minus strand of JAVJIX010000081.1, from coordinate 1,943,089 downwards.
TTCTTGTCTTCGCCTGCCCTCTAAAGGCTAAAGGGCTCCGCAGTTCTGCATAATGTTGTGTGTATGTGGCTACATCTGGACGCATCAGCCGGAAGCTTGCCGTGAATTACCCTCTTCACTATTGTGTGCACACACATGTTGAGTTTCCATGCTTCTTTGGGACATTACATTGACTTGGATTTATTTGATGGAGCTTGATCTTAAATTTAACCATAGTTATACTGCCTAACTTGCATAACTCTTTTGGTGGAGGTCAGATATGTGAAGTGGGGACCCTGCTCAATGTACAAATGCATGTTTTTCCACTAGTAAGTTGCTTATAATCAATTTAACATGTAAATTCCCATACTATGGAACATTCCAGGCAAAGCAATAACATCAAGGAGATGGCGGGCTCACCACAGGAAAAGTTAAATTGACATATAAATTTTGTAGTTGATTTAAAAATAAAGGATTTACTTCATGGGGACCTTATTGTGGTCTCATAAGGATGGTTGCAGGTCCCCATGAATTGAGTATGTATACAGATTTTAGTCCGGACAGTGTGATAAATACCTGCATACACACGCACAGAAGGATAGTGTAATTACCTTGTGCTGTGGTGTAACTCCCCCAGGTGCAGCGTTTATCTCTACAGCAGAATGTCTTGACACTCAGGCCCCAATACCTGGTTTCACATCAGTCGCTGTCTTTACATTGAAGCCATTCCCCTGACAACAGTCTCATAGCACAGGCTGTGGGGAACTTAAAAGCATCTGCCTGTGTTATTCTTACCTTGTATAATGTTCTCATTAACTAGTGATTATAGTCAGGAAACTGAGGTGGGTTTGTCCAGTGTGTAGAGAAATGTGGAATTCAACAGGGAATGTGTATGGTAACAATTTTTAAAACAAAAACGCTCTCTACGGCTGCACAGTAAATTGGAAATTATTATTCCCGCCTGTCCTTATCCATTTGCATTGGTCTTGATTATAATCCTGGCTGAGTTTTAGTTCCGTGTATCAGATTTTCCAACAAAAGTAGTAGTAACATGGAGCACGTCTTCCACATTATTATATTTTTAGCACACAAAAATGTATTTCTGGTTGATTTTTTTTGTTTTTGTTTTGATTTTATACTTTGAGCTGTAACTCACCAACCCTTTTTATCCATGTCAAATATAAACACATACTCATGGAAATTATTTGGTTAATTTCACCCTGGATTCACAAATCTCTGCTGAACAAAAGGAAAAAGGTAGCTGATAACTTGAAAACTACCACTATGACATCACAAGGTGGAATAGAGCGTTTTGAACTTTGACGATGTAGACAAATAATAAAGGATTACTCAAATATGTATGAATGAAACAGAATCCTTCTCCAGGTATGTTTTTAAAAGAGGTGACAACAACAAGATGGCTAAAAGCTCACAAGAGTTAGTTTTGCATAATATAGGACCTTTAACAAATGATTCGTTAGTTTACACATCCTATCAAATTAGGTGGACCATAACCTCCTCTATGTGTCACACCACGGTTGGCTTCACAAGCGCACAAGCCACTCCTACCAGTTAAATGTAACAGCGAGGACAGCTTGTTACAGAAACCCGGTGATTATGACCCTCTGTGAACAAGCCCTTTCTCTCTCCCTCTCTTTTTCTCTCATCCCTCTCTCCCTCCCCTCCTCTGCTCCTCTCTGGTGGCCACTTTGATCAAATTGCTGCTCTTATGTCCTTGACTGCTGCCCCCAATGGCTGACCTCTGCATCTGAAATTTCCTCGCTTATGTAAAAGTTTATGTAGATTAATGCCACAATTTATGCAGATTGAGTTTTTCGCCACCACAGCTTGAAGCGCTAAAAGGTAGACGAGCACTGACCTTCCTTGCTAACAGCTACGTGGGCTCTCACCGATTATCTCATAACAGCAATGAAAGTTCAGCGACAGAGAAAGTGATAGAGAGTCATTTCAGAATTTATAATCCTCCAATTTCAACTCTATCTAAGAAAAGGCTATATTTGCCATTTTTGTCCAGACCAGTGTGTGTTGCATCCTTACTGAGTAGTGTGCTTGTTTTACTTGACGGTCTTTAGAAAATCAGATCTTTGCAGCAGCAGTGGCCTCTTTTTTTTTTTTTTTTTTTTGTAATATAAATACTTACTAATTTTTACAATTTAAGAAATCAACAAAACAAAAAGCATAATAAAATACAAAGACAAAAAGTTGATGACATGTAAAAAAACAAAATTATGGTATTACAGACAACCAGCCTTTCATGTAGTCCACTACTTTTGTCCATAAAGGAGATCCCAAAGGGAATTTCATTAGAGCATGGATCAAAATACTTGTGGTATTCTGACACTTGTGGGACAAAAATTAATACTAGATATTTGTTTAAATTATCCTCAGATTCAGATCATTTCACTATGCATCAGGAATGTGCTATAATGAGCTTCTGTAAATTCCTTGGTTGAAGTTCGAAGTATCGCCAAAAGCACAAAAGTGCCTAAATATCACTTTATATCCTTGTTTGGAAGATTATACTTGATGTTTTTTAATAGTTTAAAGAATAGATATGTTCTAATTTGAAATATCTCTCAAACAACAAATGTATGATCTGTTTTTCAATACATCTGGCATCTCTACTCTGCAGTTTAGTGTTGTAAACCATGGTCTACTGTCACAGGGATATCAAGCTGTTTTTGAGCGGCTTGTGTGTCACCCGAAGCCACTGCAGAGCTGTAAACTCCATCACGAGTGGCAGCACTATTGCCGAGGTTGAACAGTCAAGTGCCATCAAGAGCAGTTTGCTTCAGAAATGGTGTATGTGAAAGCAAACAAAAGGCTCACACTTGACTCCACCTGCTCTCTCAGTGCTCTCTCAGTGCACACAGGTTGTCCGACTCTGGAAAAGTGCATTTGCAGGTGAACAGACAAAGCCAAAAGAGAGGCTACAAATGTCAATGTTATGGCTTCTGTTCTTTTTAGAGACGCATTCAGCTGTGACTAGAGATACACCGATCAAGCTTTCATCCAGTTCCAATACCGATACTAAAGCTTTACTAGTACAGAGACTGAAAACAGCCTTTCCTTGAAACAAAAATACAATA